>OZ018328.1:18606541-19206541 GCA_963969495.1 Ceratothoa steindachneri | reverse complement strand
ATCTATCTAACCATAGCATATACCTCCTTAATCAGGCAGCATAAGCCTAACCGTGCTAGATGCCTGCTAGTTTGCACGCCAACTACAACTGGCCGATAGTTTTCGGTCGTTCAAAGAAAAGCTGCATACATTTTCCACTCATATATATATATATATATATATATATATATATATATATATATATATATATATGAATGCAATAAACCACATTGAAAGAGAAAACGGAATAAATTTTTCTTATAGTAATATTTATTTCCTTTTTTTGGAAAAATCCGTGCAGGGAAGCGATTCGAACCATGGACACTGAGGCAGCGAGCACCGCTTTGATCACAGTCATAAGTATGCCGTTAGTACACTTTGCTACGCAGAGAACCAAAAGATTCTCTGAATAGAATAACTTTTAAGGAACACTTTCGCAAGTTCGAACGGGGACTATGAAAGAAATAGAAAATTAATTGCGAATTCAAAGAATAAATGAGGAATAGTTAAACGCGTGGTAAATAAACAAATGTATATAATATCTCTAAAAGTAGCTTGAGAGAATGATGAAGATGAATGCAATAAACCACATTGAAAGAGAAAACTGAATAAATTTTTCTTACAGCAATATTTATTACCTTTTTTCGAAAAAATCCGTGCAGGTAATAAATATTACTGTAAGAAAAATTTATTCAGTTTTCTCTTTCTTTATTGCATTCATCTTCATCATTCTCTCTCGCTACTTTGAGAGATATTATATACATATATATATATATATTATATGTTATAGTTTTAGAATAGATTTTGGAAACTTTGAGAAACAATGGATTCGTGTTAGGGCCAATTAGCATTAGTAGTTTTTATGACCACTACTAGTTTGACCATTCATAACTGTTTATTGGACTTTGGAGCTGAAATAAAGTTTGTATTAATTTTATAATTGAGAGTCTGATTAGAAATATAATAAAAAATATTGTAGAAACAAATTAAGAGACTATTAATAAGAACATGGAATATATTGTAGGCAACAATCTTCAAATCTTTCGCAACTATTCGGAAGTATTTACTGTTACATTGATTATATGGATTATCAAATGATAATAAATTATTTTTTTTTAATATCCTGCCTACCTACCATCTTTCTCTATTACAACTCTTAATATCCCGTCTACCTACCATCTTTCTCTATTACAACTCTTAATATCCCGTCTACCTACCATCTTTCTCTATTACAACTCTTAATACCCCGTCTACTTACCATCTTTCTCTATTACAACTCTTAATATCCCGTCTACCTACCATCTTTCTCTTTTACAACTCTTAATACCCCGTCTACTTACCATCTTTCTCTATTACAACTCTTAATACCCCGTCTACTTACCATCTTTCTCTTTTACAACTCTTACCATTTTGGTCATTGATGCAACATAATTTTAAACGAGTTTTTCCCTATTTCTGAAGAGTTCCCAGCGCCTGCTGCAAGAGGTGGCTAAACCCGCCTACGGGTTTTGGCCTGAGAATACGCGTGCCAGATTGTTTTATTCCTTCAAGTTGATACGCAATAAGTGGCATTGATCGGCACCAACCCCATTCATTATGAAACCAGTTGATGAGGTAAATCTCGCTCACATTTTTTTCGAATCGCGGCGGGAAATTGATCCTTTCCTCTGTCCAATGTCTCGCGCGGTGGTTTGTAGGCTTTGATATAGGATTATGTCGACTTTGATTTAATATTATGTAAAGTTTTATTATTTTTATGTGGCATTTTGTTTTATTATCATGTCGGTGTATTTCATGATTTTGTAGGCTTTTATTTATGCTTATGCAGGTTTTGATTCATAATTATGTATATTTTGATTTAAGGTTATGTAGGCTTTGATTTATGATTCTCTAAATCTTTGATTCATGATTGTGAAAGCTTTGTTTTGTAGTTATGTGGCATTGATTGATGATTATGGAGGTTTTGATTATAGCTATGTAGGCTATTTTATGATTATGTAGGCTTATTTCATGATTGTGTAGGCTTTGATTTTTTCTATCAAGACTTTGTTTCATGATGCTATATGCTTAGATTTATGATCTTATATGCTTTGATTTAAAATTATGTTGGCTTAGTTCATGATTATGTAGGTTTTGATCTTTGTTTATGTGGGTTTTGATTCCTTAGTCTGTAGGCTTTGGTTATTTTTATGTAGGCTTAGATTTATGATTATGTAGGCTTTGATTTGTGGTTATTTAGGCTTTGATTTATGATTATGTAGGTATTTATATAGTTATGTAGGCTTTAGTTTAGGATTATGTTGACTTATTTCAGGATTATATATGCTTTAAGTTTTGGTTATGTAGATTTTAATTCATGATTATGTTTGCTCTGAATTATGTAGGCTTTGAATTACAATTTTGTTGGCTCTGATTTGTGATTATGTAGGCTTTTATTTGTGGTTGTTTAGGGTCTGATTTATAATTATGTAGAGTTTGAATATGGTTATGTTAGCTTTAGTTTATTATTATGTAGGATTATTTGATGATTATAATGGCTTAGATTTTTTTTTATGTAGGTTTTGATTTATGGATATGTAGGCTTTGCTGTATTATTATTTAGGCGTTAACTTTTAACGTCCAATTCCAAGATGGAGTAGAGCCAACAAAAAACGTCATAAATGGGAACACCGTTGCCCCTATTAAAATCCTACAAGTAGGCCCAAAATCGAACACTGAAATAGTAGGCCAAGTTGTAACAAAGAACTAATGTAAAATAGAGCAAATACTTGTAAATAATGGTAAATCGCAATAATATGTATCAATGCAAAATAGAGTATGTTGTAATGAGGCAAGCGAAATCGTTGATATTCCCACGCGAATGTACAAACATACACACATAAGGAAACAGATGTGAGTCGAAAAGTATGAAAACAGATAACGGAGGCAGTGGAAACAGCCTGACACAAATAGAACGGAGTCTGATCTGACCAGCCAGAGTATACATGAACCTGTGAAACGACGAAATCAATCTTGCTATGAATGTCGGCTTGATAAGCTCGGTTAGATGTCCAAATTCAAATATTCCCTTAGTGCAAACATGCCTACACTGAACATGCACACATCCTTTCACTCTGCCCACCAGACTTAGTAGAGAACACACGAACATAATTTTGACCCTATAAGCTCTGCCCTGCGGCAGGATTAAGATAAGAGAGGTCACGGCCCCTTAATTGGACTTTGTATAAATAGACGGGCTGAAACATCCTCATTAATTATTCATTCGTCATTATTATTCTCATTGTGATTTGTATGGTATCATTATTAGTATCTGCCAGTCACAAGGATAGACTCTAGCCTAAATATTAAGTAGGCCTTGTCACCGGTTATGGGGTGCTCCTCTGCCAAGGAGGTAGAATCCATGACCGGTGGCCCCTCGAAGGATGGAGAAGGAGAAGACTGGCGAATATTCCCTCAAAAATAAAGAGTCCGCCACCTTAATCCTCGGTCCGGTCATACCTTCACACCCATAAATTTATGATTGTGTAGTCTTTTATTTGTAGTTAGTTAAGCTTTGATTTATATATATTTAGGGTTGATTATATATACTTTAGTTTAAGATTATACGGCTTATTTCCTGATTATGTAGGCTTTCAGTTTTGGTTATGTAGGTTTTGATTCATAATTAAGTTGGCTTTCATTTATGATTCTGTATACTTTGATTTATGATTCGGGAAGCTTTGATTTATGATGTTTGTACACTTTGAATTATTTAGACCTCGATAAATTCGAGTTTATCTTCACAAGGCTTCTCAAGACTTGTTAATAGGGATATTTGTTGATTTTTCCGTGAACTTTGACGTTCGTTCAATTGAAATTAATATGTTCAAAGAATTCACCCCCCCCCCCCAGATACTCTAAAAAAATGAGCATGGTAATATATTTATTCGATATTTTTTATTGCGCAATATTAGTATTTCATCCCGAAGAGCAAAACAGTTGAATGATTTTCTTCTACATGCAATTCGATATCTAAGAAATAGATAAGACACAAGATTCATTTGCAATTTCAATTCATAAGTCCCTCGAATAATTCTTGATTCGGAAAACTGGATTTTCAAGACGAGATAAAAATTTAAATATTTCATTGTGAAATGAAATTCTCCGATCTTTTCGGTACAGGTACGGCAGCCAATTATGAATACTAGGTTATCACGCCATTAATGTTAGGCTAATGCTATGTTTTATATATATATATATATATATATATATATATATATATATATATATATATATATATATATATATATATATATATATATACAGAGTGCGTAAGGTATTTGAGGAAATGACTCTAAGAAACAGATAATAGTCTTTTTACTGAAAAGGTTATGAGGAATAGTGTCAGAGAGAGATGGAGAGAGAGAGAGAGAGAGAAAGAGAGAAAGAGAGAGATATATATATATATATATATATATATATATATATATATATATATATATATATATATATATATATATATATTCACGCAGACTAAGAAGACAAAGGGGTATCTCACGGACGAACGAATCTTCAACCGGCGTCTTTCGGTAAACTTCCGGAGCGATAACACAGCGAGACGAGTCTAGCTGGAGCCCGGAACCCAAATCAGCGAGAGAGCACGAAGCCTTTCCCCGCGGCGTCTTGAATCGGAGTGGGACCCACTTCCGAACGCGGAAACGAGCAAATCAGTATTCAACCAGGAGGCAGGAACTGCTCACGCAGAATCCAAGTAGCAATCACGAGGATTCATTGGAACCAGCTTAAGGAGACGCATGCTCCTCCATATGCGACTTCCTCTTACTCTAAATACTCGCAGGCAAGAAACCAGTTGTTCAGAACTACGGCATTCAAGGACGTAAGGACTCATTCTGGGATACGCGCTTTGCTCCGTGCCCTGCAAGGATATTATCTCGAAATATCACTCGAGGTCCCCTTCCCCCTTCTTGGAAAATCGTAAGCCTATTATCGTTTTTGACGATACGCAACCAGTGCTTGGTTTGTTGGTTCCTTCTGTTTGTATATGAGTAATTATTGAACTGAAAAAAAATGTGAACAAGAAAATTTTGATTCGCTTTATTGTCGACGCGAAATTATAAACAAATCGGCGCCCCCTCTAGCGGTCATGATTCTGTTAGCCTGGTGTATCATCTTTCATATTTATTAAATAAAAGACAAAATGTGAAATCCAACGTATAAATTTCTGCAACAAAGAGGTTTGTAAAAAGGGGTGAATGTAATGGAGGGTTAAATTCATGGAAGCTACAGATCTCATTCAGTCAAACGAGGGAATTATTTTGAGCATAATAAACAGCGAGTCAATACAACTCTCTTACACCTACCACGATTCCCAAACAAAGACAGGTTTCTTGAGAAAAGTGTATCACAAATGTGTGAAATCCAGTGGTGAGTCATGAGTGTGGCAAAGTATGTAAATCATTCCACCAAGGTTGGGTCAAGCGTCAAGTCAATTTCCACCATAATGCAGTTGTCAAAACTTGCTTCTTCCTTCCGAGATAATTTTGACATCTTAATCTCCTACTTCAGTCAACGTCAAAGCTGACTGATAAGCACCATCAACAAAAGGATTTGATTAATGCAATCAAATTAAATTCACCTTAGAAAGTGTCTGTATCATCCATTTGTGTAAAATGGATCCTCATTTTATCCTTCGTTAAAACTTGTGACTATTATTATTTTGGTCTTATAACGATGTTGATTAAATAATTTCACTATTTAACAAAAACAATGATACAAAGTAGCAGAAGAAAGATGAATAAAAAGTAGGTTTAAAATAATTTTTGTCTATCCAAAATAAATCAGCTCTTAAATTTCGTTAGCCTTTCGGGAAATATTTTCTACTAATTCATTATAAGTCCTGAAATACTACTTTCTCCAGATACACCTGTCAGATTTCCTTCCCTCCTGTGGTACTCTTTATGCATGTTCTATTTCTATAAAGTGCCCAACAGATGTCTATACATCTTCGTCAGGTTTTATATTATTCCCTCGGTTTTAGACTCGCAGCGCACGTCACCTCCTCCTCCATCTTCTCCAGGAGTGTAATGTGACAGTAGGCTAAGCCTGATAAATCAGTTGTCTTCTTTCCCAAGGCGATCATCCTGGTTGTTGGAGCTTCAGGACATTTGCGGCCTCGACATTTCAAGGGGGACTTGTCACGGATGCAGACACGCGACGGGCTCATCAGAGAACGATAAGACCAAGCTGCCATCCGTTTGTGCGCCCATTTGTCAAGGCCCCAAATTGGACAAGCGGGCGGTGAAGACGGGTTATAGTAGCTGCCAGGAACGCGTCTTCCCAAGAATTCGAGTAGAAGAAAAACGAATATCCAATTTTCTTTGATTTTAGTCAATTAAAGAGAATATATTTAGGGTTTTTAAGGATAAACCACGACGAAACTGTACATATAGACTTATTATGGATTCAACTCAACTGCATGGATTTAATTGAAGTGAGCGCTAATTGGGGGGGTAATAAGCCAGAGATTTTCTAATGAGAAGCCCTGCTAGGTGGTTCAAGTTTGAACTTTCTTAGGTTTAGATCGTTTCTACAAACACGTCGCTATTGTGCAGGTTCATATGACGCCCCCTTACCCCAACCCTGCTATTTTTGTTTAACTACGTTCCCCGTTTTAGGTTTTTAGATATGCTTTACTTTATCACTATTGCTTTTCATAGTATTTACTTACATTTAACATTCATTCAACTGTCTGTACCTTTTATTCTTCCCTTATTTACTGAATATGCCAACCTTGGTTACGTCTCTTTTTATCCTAACGATAAACCTAACCTAGAGACCCGGTAAGCTTCTTACAAGAGTGGGAATAACGCGCAGAGACCAGATTCTTCATCCTCCAGCCTCAAAAGTTACGACAGCGCGAATGGAAACACCGCTTCTGTCCATAAGCAAATTAAAGACAAATTGGGTTCGAAGAGGCGTTGGATAGGATCCTCCATGAGTCGTGCCAACATGGTGAGGACTTCCTTATGTTATAGCGATTCATGATTTCGATCCTGGGCAAAACATTAGGATACTTCTGAGATTAGCTTCCTGAAAAGGGATTCGGCGGTGGAAACCTTATCAAAACCACCCCATTCCGAGCAATAGAATGATTCCAGCCGTCTCTTAAGCACTCAAGACAATCAACTTCCATGGAAAGTGTCACGAAACTGAGGGAGAAAGGCGCCCTGGAACTGTGAGACCCAACAAAGACTTGATGGATGAAAAGAAATAACAACAATTCAGCAGAAATGAAGTAAGGAAAGTGTGAGTATAAATATACAGAAGGATAGAGGAAAAACTAAGCCAGCCATATTAATATAAGAGGTAGCTTCAAGCATCTTGAGCCAACCATCAACGAAGTAAATCAAGATGCTCTGAACTCTTTCAAAGATGTATATTTCTTTTTTATCCTTATTTATTTCAGTTACAAAATTTCGTGTTGTTTTTAAAACTAACATGAGTAAAATGAAAAAATAATGCAAGAAAAACCTAAGGGAAAGATAATTTCCTTTCGCTTAAGAAATGCTTTCACGACGTTATATTAGATATCTTTCAGAGAAATCCTTAGATTTTGATTAAAAGCAACAGCGTACTTCCGTTTCAAGGGGTTGTTTGTTATGGAAGTCTTATTACAGAGAAGTAGATAAAGTGCTAAAAAAAATATATTCAAGAAGGATGCGTGTGGCAGATGTTTACAATCTACGCCTTGGAGCTTATTTCTCATGGTGTGAAAAATATGGGGCAGGCACTAACCCGTATAGTACTAGTTATTTGGGGGCTGAGTCGTGCTAGGTCCATTTCGATTAACCCACCCTGGATTTGCTGAGGTCTTGTCGTGTACATCTATAGTGAACTCAACGTCACAGGTTTCGCATATGTCAAAGAGTTGGTTCCGTATGAATATTTTTCTTGAAGGATATTTTTTCTCTTAAATATTCAACCAAACATTTTTTTATACTTCGCGCATATCTCCCGTGGACGGGGTGGCGTATGGCTAGAGACACTTTCACTCCACCATTCACACACATTATCCACTGCTTAACCAAAGTGGCCCACCTACTCCATTTTCATCCATCGTCAGAGTCCGGCTATCCGGTTTCTCCTTAAAAATTCACTACCTGCGTTTGTGTGTCGCCCTACACAGCTCTTCTTCCCCTCACCATTCGTCTCCATTCATTCCTATCCCTAACGCACCTCCTGGATGCTCAGGCCTCATCCAGCAAGGACATCTCTCGGACACTCGATCCAGCTCCTTCTCGGACGCCCACGCTGTCTCCTTCCCATCACGCGAGATCTATACCCTTTCTTTACTAGCCTTTTAGCCTTCATTCTCTCTAGGTGACCATAACATCTCATCACACCTCTATGAGCTCTTTCAAGCAAACTCACTTGACTTTCACATCCCTCTCGCACTCTTTCGTTTCTTACCCTGAAAATCAACCTCACACCATAAATACTTCTCAGACATTTAATTTCCATAACTTAAACCTTCCTCCTTTCGTTCGCACACAACGCCTATATTTTATATCCTTAAAGAGCAGTGCAACCACCACTCTCTCATACAATCCCATTTGTCCCTTTCGTGAGACTCCTTATCGCACCATATCCTTGCACTCCCTTTTCCATTCGCTGCAATATTTCATTTTCACCCCTTCCATCAGCGGCCAAATCCACACCGAGAAACTTAAAACACTGCACTTCTTCCAGCCTCCTCCCATTTAGACTCACTTTCATCCCACTCATTCCTTCCCTATTGCATCACAGTACTCAGTACTTACTGACCTTCCTTCTGTCACACACAATCCTAAATGCATCGACCATTGCCTGTATTTGTGCAATCGATTTAATTGATTAGAGAAAATATTACAGATAAACTGATATTACTTGTTGAAAAGAACGATTGAAAGCCAGGATGAAATCTTTTCCTTTTTTTAAATTTACTATAAAATTCTTTCCTTAATTTCATTAATTTATGAAAATCTTTCTGAACCTTTTTTCTTTTCTAATACCGTTTCTTTAAAAAAAAATCCAGAACATCATTTGTAATTTCAAGTAGCTGCATCGTGTTAAAAAATTCGCAAAACGCAGCGACTTATATAAACAGTACTTACATTTTAATAAAAGGTGTCGGGCTAAAGATTCAAATGGAAAATCTATTACGGCCATGCTTAAACTTTAATCATTTTTCACTATCTTTTTGTAAACTTCACAATTTGTAATTCTCTTTGTTTTACAAAAATACAAAACATTCGGTAAACATATTTATTTTTTTCTGAACTTTGCCATTTAGAATTCTATTTGTTTAAAAAAAATCCCATTTAAAATAAAATCTTATGTATATAATAGTCTCAAAACTCTGCTATGACTATATCGAGAAATTTGTAACGACTCACACTAAAAATTCAAATTCATAAGAAAATTACCTTACTAATATATATATATATATATATATATATATATATATATATATATATATATATATATATATATATATATATATATATATATATATATAATTTTTCTTCAGAAAAAGTTATTTCCTAATTGGAAAAATTCCGTACTGAGATGAGATTCGAACCAAGCACACTGAGGCAGCGAGCAACCGCTTTGACCTCACTTGTCTGGTTACACGGAAAACAAAAAAACCTTCCGAATAGACGAGCTATTAATTAAAGGACGCTTTGCAAAGTCGATCGGGACATGGAAGAGACAACAATTAATTGGGAATTCAAAGGCCAAAGAAGAAAAAAACTTCCGTTTTCTGTTTCTTGAGATATGCTGGATTTATTTAATCATTTTTTCATGATCATGAAAGATATATATATATATATATATATATATATATATATATATATATTGGCTAGGGCTTCTCCTATGGAGCTTCAATTTAATTTGAAAGATGAACGAAAGGACGTATAAAGGGAAATTCATTTAATTTTCTTGTACAACGTTTCAGGTGAACTTTTCACCCATCTTCGGGTACTGGAAATACAATTTGTGGAAAATAATTTAAGTTAAGAGCCAAACAGATAATCAAAATGACGAATTTATGGAAAGTATTTAATGTTAATTAAGGAGGGGAATAGCGATAAATTTACAGGTAATTGATAATTTCTGGATTATTATGTTACGAGTTAAAAATTAATGATTGGGGAAACACAGGAAACACATCAGGATAAACCAACCTTAAACAATCAACCGTTCGAGGATAACTGGGGAGAAAGGGCGTGGAGCGTAAGAAGAAAGGGAAGGTTAGGAAGTTAGTAATATTTTTGTTTAGAGTAGAAGTAGTGGGTGAGAAGAAGAATCGGAATTTAAGGAAGGAGAAAGCTATTTAATATACATGGATTCAAGAATCCTTAATGATATGGGATCAGGGGTGGTTTTCAAGATTTTAAAATCGTCCGTTGTGATTTCGGTTTTACACTTAATAGAGTGAAGCCGAACAGGTGAGAATTCTTTCGTAGAGAGAAACTTTCCTGTCCGTTGTCTAACACCCAAATGTGAATAGAACCTCGCCCTCAGCGAGCGCACCGTACTACCTATGTATCTCCCCAGTTTACAATTGGGGCAAGTAAACTTGTAAATAACTTTAATTTTTAACTCGTAACATAATAATCCAGAAATTATCAATTACCTGTAAATTTATCACTATCTCCCTCCTTAATTAACATTAAATACTTTCAAATAATTCGTCATTTTGACTATTTGTTTGGCTCTTAACTTAAATTGTTTTCCACGAATTGTATTTCCAGTACCCGAAAATGGGTGGAAAGTTCACCCGAAACGTTGTATCAATAAAATGAAATAAATTTCCCTCTATACGTCCTTTCGTTCATCATTCAAATTATATATATATATATATATATATATATATATATATATATATATATATATATATATATATATATATATATATATATATATATATATATAGATATATATATATATATATATATATATATATATATATATATCAGTAAGAAACATATGGTCAGGATTGTACTGAAATTCATCTTCTTTTGTTATTGTTACTTACTTGAATACTTGAAGAAGGTACACGGACCCCGCCTGGCCATCTCATTGTCGAGACCACCTTCCTCTTTTCGCTAAATCAGTCACAGAGTTGCTGTAAGCCCGGGGGAGACCAGGTACTGGTGGCTCGTCGGGTAGAGAGAAGAGAAACTTGGTTAGCTGCTGCGTCTTGAATGCATTAAGACTTCCAATCAATGTCAGCTCTGGTGGCAGGGAGTTCCACAAACGTGGACCTACTACAGTGAAAGAGGAGTCGTACTTTGTTAGAAGTGCTGGGTTGGATCCTCTTAGTGGGGGAATAACTGCCTGTATGCCCAGTCTTGATTGGGGACGGAATTTTATTTGGGGATCATTGGGACATACATCATGTATTATGTTGTAAATATTAATTATAATAAAACGTTCCCTCCTTCTTTGTAAGGACATTAAGCACAATTTTTTTAGTCTCTTCCAGTATGTAAAATTTTGATATCCACAAATTTTTCTTGTGTATTCTCTTTGGACAGATTCAATATACTAAATATCACCTACCCTGACTGGGTTCCACAGAGGACAGGCGTATTCTAGGTGGGACCGGACCATGGACTTGTAAATAATTAACATAGAAAGGGAATCTCTAAACCCAAATACGCTAAGTGCCCAGGCAGCTGCATTTCTTGCTCTCAGACACATCGTTCGTATATGGGGAGTCCATGACAGGTCACTAGTTAGATTAATCCCGAGGTCCATCTGTGAGGAAGGGCATCTCAGCTATCCACAGTACACGTCGAGTTTCATGCATAATCAGGTCAAACTTTTGCTTATGCAACACCATATTATTGCTGTGCGACTACTCCATCACCCTCATTAGATCTTCTTGGAGGGAGGCCTTATCTGTACTACTCGTTATCTTTTCGGATATTCTTGTGTCATCTGCAAAACTCTGACTGTCGAGTTTTGGACGACAGATTCCATGTCATTGATAAATATCAAGAACAATACGGGACCCAAAACTGTACCTTGGGGGACACCGTTTTTAACTGGAGCAGGTAAAGGGTGATGTCCATTAATGACAACAACCTGTGTCCGATCACATAGAAATGATTCTACCCAGTTAATTATCTTTTCATGGAATTTATATATTTTTAGTTTTTCAATCAAGAGTCTGTGGTCTACTTTGTCGAAAGCTTTTGCATAATCCAGGTAAATAGGCATCAGTGTCAGCTCTATCGAGTAGACCACTTAAAACTTCGTCAACATGAGCTATCAGCTATGTCAGCATGCTACGACCGGATCTGAAGCCATGTTGATTTTTCGTTATAATTTTGTTATTTTCCAGAAATTTGATCATAATTTTCCTGAGACAACGCTCAAAAATCTTGATACAATGGGAGGTCATTGTAATGGGCCTATAATTTTCAGCAGTTATTTTGTCGCCTTTTTTGTGGATTGGAGTTATATAAGTTATTTTGTAGAATTTGGGGACTATTCCATATTTAATAGATTCATTCCAGATAATGAACAGAGGTTTTACAATTGAACTCGCACAATTTTTTATAAATTTTGCTGAGATACTGTCTGGTCCACTAGCGGAATTAGTATTGATCTTGCTGATTGCTTCCAAGATCTCCGCTTCTGTTAGATTAATTTCATCATCTATTGTGGGTTCTTCAATATTTGGGGAGGCAAAGTCTGGAAATCTTAAGCCCTCGGCTTAAGATTACCAGGTGGACCCTAGTCTTCATGCTTAGTCTTGGCGTATGAGTAAAAGCACTTGGGATTTTTATTTATATTAGAAATTGCAATATTTTCATATTTTTCTAGTTGTTTTAGGTGACATTCCTTTATGTCAAATACACAAAGTGCCAACTCTCGTTCTAATTTCCTGATTCTATTTTCATTTAAAGCAGTCCTCTTTACTTTCTGTAGCTTGCTCTGGATTCTCTTCTTTTTTCTTCTTGAGGCGTGTGCTTTTTTGGGCTTTCCACTCCTTGGTCTCTTTCTGGGGATATATTCCATAGCCAACTGAAGCAGAATCATTGTGACTAGGATAGGAAACTCTTCGAAGCAACACATATTGCGAAATACCTGCCAATCAGTTTCATAGATGGCAGTGTTGAGCTTTTCATAGTCACCCCTGGAAAAATCAAGTCTTCTGAAATCATCACAGAACCTGTCTGACCTGTCTGGTCTACGATTTTCATACTGTACTTGGATTTGTATTTTAACAAGGGAATGGTCAGATATCATTTTATCGACAGTCGCGGTGGATAAAACCAAGCTTGGATTGTTAGTGCAAAAGATGTCAAGGACGTTATTACCTCTTGTTGCGATGTGAATGTATTGGTTCATCATCTTTTCAGAGAGGAATTGAAGCAGGAAACCACCCATCACTTGATTTAGTGACGTAGTTCCTGGTTTGAAGGATTCATCAGACCAGTCAATAAACGGAAGGTTTGTGTCAGCAGCTAGATAAACTTGGTAAGATGAATCAGTATTATCTTCGATCGACTAGGATATAAAGTTTAGCGCATTTGAAAGACTAGTCGTCTCATCTCCAGGAGGGCGATATATTACTACTACACATCTTTATATAGTGGAGAAAAATGTTGTGATACATCCACATGTGCCATCATCATACGAATTCATAGAAGTAATGGGCAGGCTCTCATGGGAGTATAGGGGGACCCCTCCACCTCTACCATTACGGTCGCACCTCGTGATGTTAAACTGGTTTATACATAACTGGGCATCAGTTATGTACTGATCCAGCGAGGACTCAGTTATGGCAATGAAGGGTAAAAAGTTGCTATTTTCATTCTTATCACCAACTAGTGCTTCGATCTCCTTGATTTTGTATTTACATCGGCTGGAAATACTAGGGTTGATGGATCTGGTATTTAGTAGTAGGAAGCAGGCTCGGTTGCTTTCATACTTTTCACACCGATCCTTCGCCCGTAGGTATTGGGTGGAATTTGATTGGTCATATCTAGTGACTGGTTCGGGTGTGCAGCTTGCATTGGCAGTAATGTTGGACCGAGCTGCCACCCTTGGTGCCCTACTTGACGGTAATTGGGCATCAAATTCATCCATGTCTGGTACTGAAGAGACATGTCTAATTTAGTTTTGCCATGTATCTCTCTATGTCTTTCCGAAGTCCAAGTATCATGTCTTCCAACATTGTGGTCCAGCCGTTTTTTGACTGTTGTCGAGGTTCAGCTCTCGGAGTTCTGGAGTCCTATGTACCATCTCTTTGGCCTATGTTGACATTTTCAAGGGGAATATCCTCTTCTCTCCGTTTGGTTCCCTTAAGGACTTGTACAACGTTTGGCCTTTATAGTCATATTCGTGCTCTATAGAAAGAGTTGAAAAAAGAATATATATAATGAAATTTAGTTGAACGGAGTTTATCAACAAAAAAAATCTAAGAAAAAGAATATTAATATATAAAGTAAAAATATACATTTTGAGGGAAATACCAAAGAATGTTTAAGAACAAATTTAAAAGTTGCTTACTAAATAGAGAAGTGATAAACACCTAAATAAACACACCATTTAGAAATGAGGACAAAAATGAGTAGAAATAACATACCTCACTTCAATGACATTCGAGAAGACTATAAAAGGGAAAACAGGAGAAATTAGTCTGTTTTTATCCCTGTATTGGTTACATGAGCTTTAGGGTGATTGAGAAGAAATCAGAGTTTAGTTTAGGTGTCAGCATTTTATTATTGAGATTCAGCAATGTGTAGAGATAGACAGAATGAGTGACAGAGTCCAGAATCGTGAAATCATCGCTAGTTGTGATGGTTAGACAATTTATAGAATGCTCACTTATAGGTGATGGTTTCTAGTGCTGAAGTTCGTCCTATAAGCGACCCCATGGCTACTTTCTCTATTTGCTGATATATATTATTAAAAAAAGTAAAGTTTTTGCTCAATCAAATTTTACTTTTAACAATAACATATATCAGCAAATATATTGAGTACACATGGGGTCACCTATCATCCTAACTTCAGTAGAATTCTTTTCAGAACTTTCTATAAGATCTCACTTTCCAACAAGTCCCAATCATTCTAAACTCATATATTAACGTCGTTTTGTTGAAGACCCATTTAAATTTTTAATGATCCTTTACAAGCCAAACATTTTTTAAATTTTATTCATTCTTTGCACCCTAACATATCTTTTATTATGTAAACTTAGGACATAAATAGTATCCCCCTTCCTGGAATCTTTATATCGATAACCGAGGATGACGCGTCTACTTCCATCCAGAGAAAACCAAATTTCACCGGTTTTGGCTTAAACCCTTTTAGCTTTTGTGATCTCCGATATAAATTTCTTCTATTAAGACACGTTTCGCTCCTCTGTAGCTTCCTCAGAGTAACAAGAAACTGAGAAAAAATGAACGGGACCTCAAGCTTATATACGCATAGGACTCAACATTACTGTTCGCTGATTCGTCAGTTTCTCCCTCTCCATATATATGCATGTATCTATCTATCTATATAAATATATATATATATATATATATATATATATATATATATATATATATATATATATATATATATATTATATATATATGAAATTTTGGTCAGAATTTATTAAATAAACACTTAAAAATAAACTGGTGACGAAAGTAGGTACTAGGGTAAAATCATAACGGATAGAATAGTCAAATCGCGATATAAATGGCAGATACAATTCATCGTAAAAAGGTGTAAGGTAATGAAACATATGTAATGATACCTATCGAAAAAATTACAATATGGTTGGTTAACTTTTAAACGCAATCAACTTGGAAAATATTTAGGTGTCTTAGTCTCGAGTAATCCAAAATTTTAAATAAAACACTTAAAACTATATAGAGCTTTTCATTTAAATCGAGATATATGCATTATTCTTTCCTGAAATAGAACTCTTGTAAAACCTCATTTGGTCTATGGTGAGTAATTCTGGTGCACCCATAGATTATGCGAGAGAAGGATGAAATATGTAACGCGTCTAACCTCGAAATTATAAGTTTGGAAACAAAGTTCTCTCATAACTTTTATTGACAATGATTTACAACGGAACAATGCAGCAAAAGAAACACATCAATGAACAATGTAATCATCGTTATTTTCGAGCACCTGCTTCCAACAACGGGATAGATCATTGATGCCTTTGTTGTAAAATTCAATTGGTTTGCTCTCAAAGAGTTTCCCAACTGCAGTTTTCAGTTCTTCATCATTTGCGAACGTTTTGCCATTCAAGAAGTTCTGCAGGGTCGCGTAGAATGTAGTTTGTTAGCGCCGAGTCTGGCGAGTACTGTCTTTTTTCCAGTAGTTTTACACGGGTATGATTTGCAACGTGTAGTCGAGCGTTATCATGAAGAAACATAACATCAGTCAATTTTGGTAGTTTCTGTGAATTTGCATCTACCACTTATTGCAGTTGTTGACTCTATAATTGAGCCTCGATATACTGATTGCGTTTCAAATTTTTCTCAGTAAATAGCTCCATTCACATCCAACCAGACACAAACCATATGCTTCTTTTGATGTCGGTCGGATTTTGCCTGAAGTTGTGCAGGTGTATCTTTTTCTGTCCAGATTCTTTTACGTGCCATGTTCGAGTGTACACCCAATTATCATCTGTAGTAACCACTTTGTTCAGCCAATCATAACGACATTTCTTGAAGAGTAGTGTTATGCAGGCATCTATCTATGCGGCGCTGACGGTCGAAGTCGGTCAGTTTACGTGGAATCCATACGGCCAGTTTGCTGACCTTGCACATTTAGTCCAAATGATGCAAAATGGCTGCATGGCTGACGCTAAACTTTTCGCAGCCATACAATTAGGGAACAAATGGAAACATAGTCACTCTCACATTTCATTAGCTGTCCAGAAAAAAATACAGGTTGCTAGGTCACGCTCACCGTGACCTGATTGGGCAAAATAAATTTGGGTAAATTTGTGAGAATATAATCGATTGTCAATGATCAACCTCCCGGGAGTGTACATTCAATCCATGTAGGTGGAGTGAATTTCCTGCAGGTATACGCTTCTCCCCTTTACATGGGGGCTTCAAGAAGCACTACTTCTTTTAAGCTTTTCCTTCGTTGGGGAACAGCGTTCTCTAAAGGCCCATGATAGTGAAGAGCGCTATAAAACAAATTATTATGGGAGGCAATGATAACGTCTTTGGATGCCACATTTATCTAGTGCCGTTTGGAGTTTGGAGCTCAGTGTATAAAATGTTCTTTTTCAGCGAAGCCGTGTGGTCATATCCCGCGTTGGGGTACAAATCAGTTTGATAATAATAATAAGTGAGGTTTTATATGGCGCACTTCAAGACCTTGAGCGTTCGCAGGGTGTATGTCCATCCACTTGTAATAGGCCTGACAGAATAGATGGGTATTCAGAGCCCGCTTGAAATCGCCAGGCGAGGAAGAGGTGCATATCCCAGGTGGCAGACCATTCTACAGCTTAGAGGCAACTACAGGCAAAGCACGATCACTCATACAACAGAGATAAGTGAGAGGATGCCACTTCGCGAGCGAAGGGCTCGTTGTTATCTGGACAGAGTCAGTGTGGAGGACAAGAAAGAGGGAGTTCCTGCTTCATGAAGGGAGACAATGTTATGAGATTTATTCGACGATACGCAACCAGTGCTTGGTTTGTTGGTTCCCTCTGTTTGTATTTGTGTAATTATTAAAAGGACAATAAATGTAAACAGAAGAAAATTTAGATTCGCTTTTTTGTCGGCGCGAAATTATAAACAAATCGGCGCCCCCTCTAGCGGTCATGATTCAGTTAGCCTGGTGTATCATCTTTCATATTTATTAAATAAAAGATAAAATGTGAAATCCAACGTGGGAATTTCTGCCACAAAGAGGTTTGTAAAAAGAGGTGAATGTAATGGAGGGTTAAATTCATGGAAGCTACAAATCTCCTTTATCCAAACGAGGGAATTATTTTGAGCATAATAAACGGCGAGTCAATACAACTCTCTTACACCTACCACGATTCCCTAACAAAGACAGGTTTCTTGAGGAAAGTGTATCACAAATGTGTGAAATCCAGTGGTGATTCATGAGTGTGGCAAAGTATGTAAATCATTCCACCGAGGTGGTGTCAAGCGTCAAATCAATTTCCACCATAATACAGGTGTTAAAACTTGCTTCTTCCTCCCGAGATAATTTTTACATCTTAATCTCCTACTTCAGTCAACGTCAAAGCTGACTGATAAGCACCATGAACAAAAGGGTTTGATTAATTCAGTCAAATTAAATTGACCTTAGAAAGTGTCTGTATCATTGATTCGCGGAAAATGGTACCTGCATTTATCCTTCGTTAAAGCTTGTGACTATTATTATGTTTGGCTTATAACGATGTTGATTAAATATTTTACTATGTAACAAAAACATAAATGAAATTAACAGAAAAAAGATGAATGGAAAATAGTTTTAAAGCAACTTTTGTCAATCCTAAATAAATGAACACTTAAACTTCGTTAGCCTTTGTGAAAATCTTCTCTATTAATTGATTAACTGTCCTAAAATACTGCTTTCTACACGTCCACCTATCAGTTTTCCTTCCATCCCCTGCTACCCCTTATGTCTTCTCAATGTTCGCTTTCTATAAATTCCCAAACAAATGTCTATACATCTTCGACAGGTTTTCTATTATTCCGCAGCGCACGTCACCTCCTCCTCCATCTTCTCCAGAAGTGAAAGGTGACAGCAGGCAAAACCTGATAAAACAGGTGTCTTCTTTCTCAAGGCGATCATCCTGGTTCTGGGAGCCTGACCACATTTGCGGCCTCGACATTTCAAGGGGGACTTGTCACGAATGCAGACACGCGACGGACTCATCAGAGAACGATAAGACCAAGCTGCCATCCGTTTGTGCGCTCATTTGTCACGGCCCCAAATTGGACAAGCGGGCGGTGAAGACGGGTTATAGTAGCTGCCAGGAACGCGTCTTCCCAAGAATTCGAGTAGAAGGAGAACGAATATCCTTTTTTGCTTTGTTTTTTTTTAGTCAATTAGGGAGAATATATTTTTTAGTTTTAAGGGTAAACAACAAAGAAACCGGGCAGAGAATTATCCTTGGATGCAACTCACCTCCATGACTTTAGTTGGAGTGAGCGCTAAGAGGCACTGCTAGGTGGTTCAAGTTCTAACTTTCTTGGGTTTGGCGTGTTTTTACGAACATGTCATTTTTGTGTAGTTTTATATGACTCCCCAACCCTATTTGTGTTTGACCACATTCTCTCATACAGGTTTTAAGAGATTCTTTACATATATCACTATTGCTGTCCATGGTATTCACTTACATTTATCATTCCTATAGCTGTACCTTCCTAATTTCCTGAAAATGCCAACGTTGGTTATTTGTCTCTTATTATCAAAACCTGTAGCTCCTTATTCATCTCTTATTATCAAAACTGGTAGCTCCTTATTTGTCTCTTATTATCAAAACCGCTAGCTCTTTATTCGTCGCTTATTATCAAAACCAGTAGCTCCTTATTCATCTCTTATTATCAAAACTGGTAGCTCCTTATTCGTCTCTTATTATCAAAACCGATAGCTCCTTATTCGTCTCTTATTATCAAAACCGGTAGCTCCTTATTCGTCTCTTATTATCAAAACCGATAGCTCCTTATTCGTCTCTTATTATCAAAACCGGTAGCTCCTTATTCGTCTCTTATTATCAAAACCGGTAGCTCCTTACGTGACTGTAAAAAAGGCGCAGAAACCAAAGTCTTCACCGGACATCCCCAAACGTTATGACCAACGCGATAGGAAACATCGTTTCCGTCCATAAGCAAATTAAAGACAAATTTGGTTCGTGTAGTCGTTGAATGGGATCCGACATGGTTCGTTCCGACATGGTGAGAACTTTTTTATGTTGTAGCGGCTCATAATTTGTATCCTGGGCAAAAGATTAGACACTCCTGAGAGAAGAAGCCTTCATAAGGCTTGGCGGTGGCAACCTTATTAAAACTGCACCATTCCGAGTAATAGACCGATGCTAGCGATCACTAAAGCACTCAGGAAACTCAACTTCCATGGAAGGAGTCCGAACTCGAAGGAGAATGGTACTCTGGTACTGTGACAGCCCACCAAGATTTGAAGAATGAAGAAGAAATAACAGAAATGCAGGAGAAATGAAGAATGTAAATAGAGATATAGAGAAGGATGTTCGAACAAAGGGTAGCTTCAATGATCTTGAGGCAAGCATCAACAAATTAACATAAGCTGCTCTGAAACTCTCTCAAAGATGTATATTATTTTCTTTATCTAGAATTATTTCAGTTTTAAAATTTCGTGTGGTCTTTAAAACTAATGTAAGTGAAATAAAAAATAAAACAAGAAAAATAGTTTCCTTTCTGTTAAGAAATACTTTCACGACATGTTAGGATATTAGATATCTATCTTAGAAATCATTGGGTTTTGATTAAAAGCAAAGGCGTACTTCATTTTAAAGTGGTTGTTTGTTATGGAGGTTGTATTGGAGAAAAGCAGATATTGTGATCAAAAGAGATATATCCAGGAAGGATGTGTGTGGCAGAAATTTACAATTTACTCATTGCACTATATCTCACATGTTGTGGAGAATATGGGCCCTGCATTAACCCGTATAGTACCAGTTATTTTGCGGCTGACTAGTGCTAGGTCCACTAAGATCAACTCACGCTGGACTTGCTAAAGTCTTGTGGTGTACATATATAGTGAAATTGAATTTCCAAGTTGTGGCAAGTCGTAAGGCAGACACCTAAAGCTTTGTCACAAACATCAATTACTCTCTGTTTTATTTTTCCTATTTCAAAGAGATAAATTTCTCACGAAAATGTTACAAGATTTATCCATTAATTACAAAATGTAAGAGTAAGATATTTGTATAGATGCGAGAAATATCGAGAGTAAAATTATTATTTATTTTTCTTTTGGGGACATACTTTATAACACTACGAGGTTTTGCGTTCTCTTGATTCCATCTTAGCCGAGTGGTAGGCCCGGTCTTCTCTTGTAAAAGGTCACTGAATCGAATCTGGTGGATGCTGATTATATATATTGACAAGTCTCTTGGAGTTACTCAACTCTCTTCCGGAGCGCCACTCTTGCGATTGGGAAACCATCCATTTCTCTCAACAGAGAAATTTCAAGAAGCCTTTTGTAACAGCTAACGTTTACTTTAACAGAAAATTGGAATGCGAATGTTCACCCGGTTTTTCGCCAATCTATTTTTTTGATAATTGAACAATAACGTTCGAATCAATGAGCTAAGGAGGAGTAGTGGTAAGAATTCCTTAATCTGCTAGAAAAGTGTCCCGGAGCGGCCAGTAGAAATAACGGTTTCAGGCTAGAAAAAAAACATGTAACAATGCAATAGCACAAGATTTCTTTTCTTATAAAATAACAGAAAATTTAAATAACTTTTCATGAATTTGGTCGAAAGCACCACAGTTAATATATTTAAGAATAGAATCGATGGATATTAATTAAAACTATGAGTTTACAGAAAAAAAGTTGGTAAGTTAATTCTTTAATCTGATCTTCCTTGTCCTTTTCTGTCCCACAACCTGACCTCCACTCATTTCTCGCATCGTTTAAATAAGCAGTAGATTCCTTTCTTAGAGAATTCCCTCGGTATTGATCGAATATATAACTTGATAGCCCTTTCCTCTTCATTCTCCACATCAGCGTAAACTCTGCCATTGTGGTGATCTTGAAATGATTTAAATAAATAATATTCAGATGATGCAAGGTCCGAGAAATCGAGAAATGAGTAGGATGAGGACGTTTTTAAAGACCAGTTAAGGACGTTTTTTTTAAGACCTTCGTTTAACAGTTTCAATTGTTGAATTTATGCATAGGTCTGAAAAACCTGTTTCTGCCTATCATTGAGGAGATCACAATGAATAGCTCCTTCTTTTGGAGACGTGCACGTCTTGTAGTAGGAAAGGGTTTTTACTTCCGAAAAAACAATTGCTTTTCAAACTTAATAATGCAATATATCACGAAATTGCTCACTGGCTATTCAATTTAATACAGATGAAGCCATATTCTTACATTTTGAACTTCATCCTTTAGAAGGTTTTGTGGTCCCCAAACATTGCCAACTTAAAAAGACCTAGTCATTAGTAGCATTAAAAGGCCTAAGGATTGCTAATTTAAATAGGCCTAGTCATTAGTAGCGGATATAGTCCTATGCTTTACTAACTTAGAAAGTCCTAGGCATTACTAGCATAAAAGGCCTAAGCTTTGCTAACTTAGGCATTACTAGCATAAAAATGCCCACGCATTGCTAACTTTAAGAAGCCAGGCATTATTAGCAGATAAAATGCCCATGCAGTGCTAACAATTTAAGCGACTCACACAAGTATTTGTAGGTCTTTTAAGACAAATTTCTGGGAAAAATTATATCGAATCTATGGAATTCTGTTATAGCCCATGCTGGTTGTTCCCATCACAGATCGCTGCATGTTTCTGTGAGTTTTCCTCAAGTATATATTTATGGATGTAACCATTATATGAAAATGACTAGTTTAATTAGGCGCGGGATTATCGCCCATTATCGTTTGATTTTCGGTATAAAATCAAACGAGATGTTGTTAACTGGAAGTGCACATAGATGGAACGGATGGAGAACTGAATTATGTAAAATTGGGAGTAGGGTGTGGCAGAATGATAGCAGGCACTGTTTGATCACTAGGGCAGCCAGAGTGTATGGATGATCAGTGCAGCTGGATTCTAAATCTAATTATATTATTTCAATACCAGTTTTATACGAGTGAGGCTGGAATCTAAAGGACGAGAGGAAACTTAAGAGTTGTTTTTTATCAAATGGACAACTAAAAAACATATCTGGAAGAAAGAGGAGTAGAGGAAAGGAAGAGATTAGATATAGTAGAGACCTGTATCCATCTGCAATATGCGACCTAGCCACGATGGTCTACACCACGGGTTTAAAATCTACCAGGAACAATTTAAAAACCATGTTTAGGCAAGCGTCTTGGGATCGCATGTTACTATGTTTACTGACCTCATCGACGAAGGTTCGGGAGGATATTTAATAAGAGGGATGTAAATTCATGGCCAAAAGTTGTGAGACTACTATAGCTTATCATATAAGAAAACCAGGCAATGGCTTCCCTACTAACATTAAAATTTAAAATCTAAAAAAAGCAGCCATGGTTAAATTTTTATCAATTTTCTGAACTTTGCCAATCAAAATCATTTTAAAACGGAACTCTAAACTAAATTTCCCCCCTTTCAAACTATCACGTTGCTAAAATATAGTTATAGAAGATATATAAAAATTAATTTTCTGAACTTCACCATTTGTACTTCTTTGGGTTTTAAAAAAATCACAAAATTTCGATACTTATATTTATTTCTGAACTTCACCATTTTGGGGGGATATTATAAAAGAATTATTAGAAATAACTTTGATAAAAAAGGTCATAACGAAACTGAGATGAAATTATTTTTCAAATACTCAAAAAAGTCTCCTTCTTAGTGATGATAATGATAATGATGATGATGATTAATTGAACTAATTAGACGTTGTATTTTGTTTTAGTATGTCTCATAATTTGAAAGTGAAATGTACAAAAGTATAGACAATTGATGCGGGCAGTCAATATTTATCAATTCGTTTTGTCATGCTGGAGACTTAATTTGACTGATATTGCTACATTTTTGTTCACTAATCATCCCTAACTGTTCACAATTTGATGGATTTTGTTAATCAACCGCGAATTTGATTATCGCACACAAATTCTCTATTGGGTTAAAATCTGGCGAATTCGCGGTCCAATGTCCCAAAAGTTCGATGTCATTTTGACCCCCAAACTTTGTTATTACTTTTTCTTTTCGACTGAACCATCCTACTAGAAAATAGTTATCATCTCCAAGTTGGTCCTCAACTGTTGGAGCAAAGGTGCCGGAGAAGCAGGTTTCGGTACCATTTTGAGATCATGTCGGTATTCTTTCGAAAGATTGTTAGTGTTCGAGTTCCTCTTAATGAGAAGCAAACCCAGCCCTGAATAGTGTCCGGATACTTAAGCGTGGGCAGGTCAGAGGACTCTTGAGAGCGCTCTCCTTTTCTCCTTGTAACGAGGGATCTTCTTGAAGCTCCAAACAAGCGGAAGGGAGCTTCATCAGAGACCACTTTACCTAGTCTTAAACAGTCCATTCTTTATAGTTCCTACAAAAGTGGAGCATATCCGTTAGGTTCGTCTTGGCGAGATGAGTCTTCTTCGTAGCCCTTCTCGACTAGAGACCTTTGTCGAAAAGTCTCTACCTTATTGTGCGCGATGAGGCCATCATGCATGGTGTTTTTTCTCACACGTGAGTCAGCTTGGCAGTGGATGCAACTCGATCCTTGTGCTTGGACCTTACCAAGAGGCGATCTTTACTTTAATTTGAAGAAGATCTTGGGCATTCAGAAGAATCCTTCACAGGAGTGTAACCAGTTTTTCAAAGTCATTAATTATCATAAAGATGATGCTCGCTGATGCAATACCCTTAGCAACTCTCTCTCCATTTCAGGCCATTTTTGGTTCGAAGAAACAATGGTTGAACGCTTTTCTTTAGAAAGAACTCTCTTTGGAATTGAAAAATATTAAAACATTTCTTTTTACAAAATTAAAAAGAAATAGATTATAATTACACAACATTCATTATAACCAAATTTGACATCATTATACCCCTTTGATCGAAAAGCAAAGACCGGGAACTGAAACTCACCTCTTATAGGAACAAGACCAGAGCGAAGGTTGGATTTGGCGAAGGAATGTACTAAATTTTATTATTTTTGAAATGCTGAAATTTTAATAATCTTCAATAATTTATTAGGTTGAGGAATAAGTTCTTCCGTTTTTTTTTAATGTTGTGTTGATTTCAGTTTTGTTGACGTGATTTGTGCACATATTAAGAAACAATAATAAATAATTAGAGCAAAATTTGCAAAGGTTAGGCTACGTCTCTTAACAGCGTAGACTATTAGGTTT
Source organism: Ceratothoa steindachneri (assembly GCA_963969495.1). Classification (NCBI taxonomy): domain Eukaryota; kingdom Metazoa; phylum Arthropoda; class Malacostraca; order Isopoda; family Cymothoidae; genus Ceratothoa; species Ceratothoa steindachneri. The sequence continues at coordinate 19,181,492 of OZ018328.1, read as the reverse complement.
TTGCTTAGGCTACGTCTTGAAGTTGAGTAATAAGTCATTGCGGTTTATTTAAAAGTTGTGTTAATTTAATTTTTGTTCCGTACCCTTAAAATGGAATGTCAAGTTGAAAGAAAGGCGCATTTTCGACACTTGTTGTTATTCATTTTCAATCGAGAGGGGAACAATGCAAACGCAGCCAAAGCTCGTCGCGATATTTGTGCTGTGTACAGGGAAAATGTTTTATCAGAAAGGACAGCTCAATGGTGGTTTTCACGTTTCAAAAACGGTCATTTCAATCTTAATGACGAAGAACGTTCTGGTCGCTAAATTAAGTTGGATAAAGTTCAATTGAACGACCTTCTTCATGAAAATGCTCGTCAATCGACTAGAGAATTGTCTGTACAATTGGTGTGTGATCAGAAAACTGTAGTGAATCACCTTCATTCAATGGGGAAAGTTTAAAAACTCAGTGCATGGGTTCTGCACGCTTTGAGCGAAAGCAACAAACTTCAACGCTCCACGATTGCTGCAGGTTTGCCTGCTCGTCACAAGAGTGGTGTGTTTATGTCAACATGAACCATCGAAAACAATGGCTTAGCCCCAATAAAGAAACACTTCTGCGATTAAAGCAAGGACTTGATCCATGAAAGACGATGCTGTGTGTGTGGTAGAATTGTGAAGGCATCATTCTTTAGAAGCTCCTTGCGAACAACGAGATTGTCAATGCAGAACTCTACGTTCAACAAATGTATCGACTCGCCGAAGCTATTCGTGAAAAGCAACCTCATCGACGTTATGGAGTCCTTCTGCAACACGACACTGCTCGTCCTCACATTTTCAAAATGACAAAAGACGCCATCTAAACGCTTAATTGGGAAATCCTGCCGCATCCTCCATATTCGCCAGACTTGGCTCCATCAGATTTCCATCTGTTCCGATCGCTCTCCAACAATTTGCGCGGCGTTTCGTTCAATACTGATGTGGAATTAAGAACCTGGTTAGACGAATTCTTCGAGTCAAACTCCAGACATTTTTATTGCAGAGGCATCGAAAAACTAGTTGATCGTTGGGAAGAAGTCGTAAATAACAACGGGGAATACATTATTGATTAAATAGTATATTGTTATCAATTAAAAATGAAGTTTTTCTAAAATTGTTAATGGTAATGAATAAATTTGATAAAACCGCAAGAACCTATTCCTCAACCCAATAAATACCAGGCAATGGTTTCGCCACTCCTCCCTACGGGGGCAACTTGCGCTTCGCTACTAAGATTAAAATTTATAATCCCCCATAAAGCAGCCACGGTTAATTTTTATAAATTTTCTGAACTCCGCCAATTATAATAATTTTAAAAGGAACTCTTAAACTAAATTTCTCCCTTTCAAAATATCACGTTGCTAAAATATAGAGTTATAGAAGAAGATATATAAAAATAAATTTTCTGAACTTCACCATTTGTCATTCTATGGGTTTTAAAAAATCCACAAAATTTAGATATTTATATTTATTTCTGAACTTTAATAAAATAAACACAAGTCATAACCAAACTAAGATGAAATTATTATTCAAATACTCAAAACAATTTCCTTCTTAAATTATAGAGTTAGCGATGATGATGATGATGATGATTAGAATAAATCTTCTTATCACTTAAATTTAAAAAACAAAAGAAAAATTAAAAATACAAATGGCTCCAAACCTTTGACCATGACTATAAGAGAACTCGGTAGAGTGAAAGCGAGGAAATTAATAGAAATAAAGAGAGGAATTACCTATAGAAACAATAAATCTTAAAAGATAAGAGAAAATGTGTACGACAGTATTCGTTATAACAGGGAGAAGGGTGTTTGCTGAGCAAAAAGGGTGAATGATTGAGGTAGGATGGCGTGCGCGTAGATAAGGATTCGCCCTGCCCATGGAATACTTGCATCGATCCCCATGTATCTACCCATCTCTATCCATATACTCCTTAAGCGGAACAGGTCACCCCCCCCCCCTTTGGTCTCACTTTTTAGCGTCAAAAACACACAATACGATCCTCACATCTTCCCCAAACTCAAACCGATCCCTGCTGCTTCGGACTTATCATTGCTTGTCATTCTGATCTTTATGTGCACTCTCTTGATCCGTTGATCTCTTCCATGATGCAAAATGGCACTAAATCCCTTAAATACCACAACCAAATGACACCCTCTCTTGGTATCTAATACCGTGAAATACGGACCATACATACGTACATTAACCCAACCTCTTGACCGTAAGCTTCCAAACCAAAGATTTATATAAAATGCTAAATAACGACGCAACTTTAGCCACTAATAGTTATTCTTGCCATACACCTCCACCACCTTTCTTGCCTCCTTCTCTTTCTTATCACCTTTGTTCCATTCTCAAAATCCACCCCCCCCTACCTTAAATAAAAAAAAGGCTATCTAAATTGATTGGAAAAAAATCCATTAATAAATTTTCCTTACTCCTCATAGAAACCCCCTTTTTCTCTTTGCTCAAAACCCCATCTTGAGTTCCCTAAGCCTTTTTTTGCTCTTTTTTGTTCTTTTTTCTCTTTTATATCTTTTTAATGGAGGAAGGGTAAAAAAAAAGTCTAACTTCATAAATTTCATTTTACCGATTTATATAATTTCTTATTCTGGGAATGGCAAAAGGGGAAGGGTTGTGAAGGATTCGTGTTAGTCGATTGGGGGGGGGGGGGCACAGTGTGTAGGTGTATGTTGCACCCTATTTCGAAAAGCGCCTCTGCCTCGTTTAGCAGAGGCCATTTACCCGTGTTCTCGTGACCCCGTGACTGCGGTGACTGGTGACCGAGGCAAGGATAAGGGAGCCTGGTACCTTCCAACACTGGACCCTCGATTGAGCCTCTCATTCCTTCTAATAATATTGGTACTCAATTGGACACGAGTTATCTCGTCGCTGTCCATAGTCTTTAAGGGCTGGTAGTAGTAATAGTAGTGGTGGAGGTTCGCTAACCTGTCCTTATACAGGTGGATCCCGACCGGATAATAAAAGAGGCATAAAGGTCAGTATGACGCTGGTGAGCCCGATGGCATCAGGGGCTGGTCCTCTTTGGGGAGAGGGGTCAGGAAGAATTATGTTTGTCTGATACCAAACAGCATTCAGGTGGAAGCCTTCATCGCCCCGGGGGAGAGAGACTTGTTCCGCGTCAGAGGTATGTGGATATAGATACTCATCGGCAAGATTCATTGGAACAGAGTGTGTGTGTGTGTTGTGCTGCGAAGACGGGAAAGGAAAGAAAGCAGTGTTGTAATTGGCTATGTGTGTGATAAGAAGTGCAAGATCTACCCACCCGAATACAGGGGTGAGCACAGCGCGTCCACCAATCGGTAGCCAGATCTCTCCGTGCGCTGACGCGTGTCCGCTCTTGCCGGGATCGAACCCGGAGCCGCGAAGTTAAAGGACCAACGCCTTATCCACTCGGCTAGAAATAACTCTCTAAAGAATGAGTGGAGGAACAGACCTAAAATAAAAGGAGAGCCTAAATAGCCAGAGAATGATGAGAGATGGAAGAGATTGGTTGACAAAAGGTGTATTCATGGAACGCGTTCTTAGAAATGAGCACAAACGCTCAAAAGTACAATCTTAAGTCACTGTGTGGAAAAGATACGAAAACAAAATGTAGTGTGTGGCATATGCCTGTGGTCTACTCGAATTTAAAAAAGGATTAAAATAAGTGGTGAGGTGGCAGAGAGAATTCAGCCCTTAATGTTTTTCTTTGTTTTTCAGAGAAATTGCCATCAGCGGGGGCGCTCCCTCCCCTCAGCCAATCTCGACCCCGGTTCGTCTCTCCGATCGAAAATGTAACCATTCCCGCCGGACGAGAGGCGCGTCTCTCGTGCCCCGTTGACTACCTTGGCACTTACAAGGTAAGTGCTCTCAGTTACACACCTAAAGTATTCAATCATTCAAACGCGGGTGGAGTTGAAGACCATTCCAAGTACCCCCCAAATTCCGAATTCATGCTCCTGGAAACGGTCAGTCTCGCTTGTTATTGTCAAAGACATACGATATGATCCGATGTGACACATCAGCATTATATTTTCCTATCAATTGGCCGATGTTTGACTCAATTCCATGACAGATTAAGCGATCAAGGCTGTTTGGAAAATACTTTATTCATTTATTAAGGTTACCCACAGTTGTTTTTATGGTTTTATTATCTACATACTTTGGTATATTGAGTAGTAGTTATGTCGTAGATACTGATAAATGTCCTTCCCCATCCCTTCCCAGGAAGCTCTTTGGTTATTACAGAGACGACCTAAGAAAAGTGAAAATAGCTTCGAATTTTTACTGGATGTTTTCAAGCAAATTATATTTGTGTTTAATGTTGTTGACAGGCGATGATCAGAGGTGGCATGGGCACGTAGTGCCCAATGATAACCATTTCGTATTAGTTCTTTCTCACGGCAGTACCATTTGTTAGGTACTAACATTTAGAGTTAATGTTATTTGTCATTTGCCACATTTACATGATACTCTTGATTATTTTGCTTTACCTCGCAGAGGTAACTAGTGGATACTGTTCCATCCGTCATCGGAAGAATCAGCAAATCATCTCGGCTCTAATGCGAATAGTGAAGGCCTGGCTCAATGGGCTCACCTGAACTCTTTGGCAACGACTGGGGAAGCTGATACGTTCCTCTTTTTCCTTCTATGCACCGACTTATTTCCTCGAATAACCCCTCTTAATTTTATATACCCGCAAAGGGATTGTTGTTGTCTCAGGGAATAATACCCCTGCTTCAGTTTATACCGTTACAGCAGTTGGTATCCACAGGAACACAGGTCATTCCAGCCCTTGAGCACATGGCTTGATCACGGGTTGACTCAACGCCTTGGCAGTGCCTGAGGAAGCAAGGCCGTTCCTACTTTCCTTCTATGAACCAGATTTTCCCTATCAATATCCCCCCTTTATTTTTGCACAATTTCGGAATGTTGTAGCTGGAGATAACACCCCTGCTAAATGAAATCTGGAGGAGAGGCACGACCGGCTGCTCCAAGGGCCGGGGTGTGATAATAATAGCCGATCATCCACCCTACTCTAATGTGAACACGCTTATCTCTATTCTCCTTTACTATATACTCTTGTTGATCCCTTTATAACTTTTGCTTTTACTAACTAGAGAGGTTCTGTTGGCTCTGCGCACTTTCACCCTCTATATAAACAAGCCGAGATACATGTTATGAGGTCCAGACCTTCTGCACGGGCCGAAAAACCGATGGCTAGTGAAGGTAATAGACACACAATGTGCTATGTTGCCAACTCTGTTCATCGTTTGAAGTGTACTTATAATGGTAACAGAGTTGCTATTAAACAGGCTGTGATTGTCAAGGCACATGACACTTTGAATCTCGAGGCCTACTATGTGTAAATGATCATAGTCTGGATGTTTCTAACCCTAGACACTTATTCCTTAATCTCAACAGGCAATGAGTGGTAATATAGTATCTACTTTCTATGCGTATTTTTTTATTTTTAGAACTTTACAATGGCGACAACAGAAAGCAGATTGTATGTCTGCAGATGGATGCAAAGCCATTTCTAAGCGTGGCCTCGTCCCCTTTGGCACCTGGAGGGCGAGGAGACCAGAGACACAACTCCTACCGGAAGAGGGACTTCTATACAGCTATCAATATATGGCAAATCTGTTTCTCCTCTGCCATCGTTTGTGGCTCCCTTCGGCAGTTCTACTACTAAGATGGGAGACTGCATTACTTTCATTATCTTCGACACCTCGGGAAGAGAATATAAGAGAGAGTTCCCTTCTGAAGTGGATAGGGATCCGTAAGTGCCCTTTCCACAGATGACAGGTTCTTCCTTGAGGATGAACAATGACTCGGTGGGAGACACCCGCAAGAGAGAGTACACCCCTGTGCAAAATCCTCTTGTTGAAGCCCTGGCCAGCAATGACTCAAGAGGAGAGGAAGGACCTCCTCGCTAGGATGGAACCCCCGTGAAAGCCATATTCTTTCTCATTTTGGGGAAATAAAAGGCAAGACTGACTTGTCCTACCTTGCTGCCTCATATGATGGGGAGAAAAGAGAGTTTACACCTTTTCCTCCTCAACTAAAATATAAATAGAAGAATAGGGGTTCCTTTCCTTTTGTGGATGTAGCGGGGACAGAAGGATCCACTGCCGTTTTAGCATTCCACCGGGACAAGGATAGCACATCCGATCCCGGGGCTTCCTAGAATGGGGTAATTAAGAGCCAAAAGACAAATGTGCAAGTAATGTGAACGGAGCCTCAAAGACGCCGGGACCCTTCATAGAAAAGTTATCGAGCGTCTCCGCGTACGCTGGCTTCAAACGCCTCTTCCTCATTCGGTCTAATGATAGCAGCATTGGACGGGACCATAAATAGGAAACTATTATAAATCCACTTCGAACTCTTGATGGCTTGCCGATACAAGCTACACTAAAACTTAACATGAAATTTGAAAAATGAGTTTTTATGTGATGGGCTGGTCGACAAGGAGCAATTTAGTTCGAACGTGTGATTATGAAGCAGTGAGGAACCTATAGAAATACTCCTACTCGTGTCCGGTTGTGACAGGCTCCATGGGTAACTGAGAGCTGCTTGGTATCACTACTGTACCAAGGAATTTTCGTCATTGGCATGTGTTAATACTGCCAACACTTTGGCCATACGAATCGTTTTTGCAGATGTGTCTACTCGGATTCACCCGAAACCCATGAAACATACACAAGGGTCTTACATGACAAGGCTCTGTAATATAAGGCTAAGTGGGAAATTTTTGTGAGCTATTATACCATGCCTCTCGAAGCAATTTAGCTCTTAATTCGTGGAAGATATGACGCTGGTCATTCAGTTTCAGGACCGAATATCATTCTTAGGTGGCCAAGAATTTCGCCCTGTCCTACCCCGTTAGCTCCAACGCCAATTGGAAACACTTCTGACGGTTCTACTAAGTGAAAACACGTAGTGTAAGCTGCTTTTTAAGTACCATTAATTACTTTCCTGCAGGTCTCTTCAGGATTTATTGAATATTGTGAATTAAATTATAATTCATAAAAAACAACACCCGCTTACAAATATTACCAGAAAATGTGAAGCAATTAAGTACCTCTATAGAAGAAAGAAGACAGCGGGTGATATTTTCAAAATATTGAATCTTACCGTGAGGACACCCCGTTATAATCTGTGAGGACCACAACCCTTATCAATAACACAATGAATAAGATCAGGTGAAATTCAAAGGCGAATACCAGACAACGTGCTTTAAAGCCAATCTGAGCCATTTAACCATGCAAAATATTTCAAGATAACTAGAGGACATCTCATTTCCAACACCATCCAAAAGATTACAATAAAAAGACCTAAGCTGCTCCTCAGAAAGTTCAGTGATGACTCGAGTTCTGTTCATGGATAAGTTGTTCGCAGTAAAGGACACTCACTAAGCTTGAATAATTGTGTTTCGGCCCTCGCTACGTTTTCATCGAGAAAGAATCCTCAGGATTTGTCGTCCCCACTAAGTCTTTTTGAAGTTGGTCCCCACCAAACCTTCCAGTTGGTTCTAAGTAAATTACCGTGCAGTAAATTCCATCACGATAAATTCCAACGCCTATATTCAGCCCCTCCTTCAAGTTAAATTCCACCAGATGTAAATTCCATTGCCGAAAATTTTACCTGTTATTGATTTTTAGTGATTGATAGTTTACACAGATTGTTTACTAACATTTTGCGGGAAGAAACATTTTTATATGACCCGGAAATAAAGCAAACATGTGTTATACACACAACTCTTGAATAACGGTATTCATCGTCACCAACTTCAACCACAAGACAGGACACACCTTAAACTCCCCATGGTATGGGCTGTTTATAGATGCTTCTAGGTCATTCAAGCCGGTTTCTGTGATAAATACTAAGATTCTGGCATGGGTCTTAATACCGCATTAAAGTATTACACTGAATCTAGAATTCCAGACTCGCTCCTACTGGTTGGTAACGCAGAAGTTCCAAAAGCTTGTTCTCGCCAGTTGCACATATAACAGAAAAGTGCATGGGTTTTGGCAACTATGATTTTGTTCCCTCGTAGAGGGATTGTAAAGCAGTAGCAATTGTTTCCCGAGAAGATATTGCAACATTTCCTTTCTTTATTGCAATTTCATCGCACTGGATGTTTTTGGAGGCTCAACTCGTGCACTCATTGCTGGATGGCTATGGCAGCCAGTTGATAAAATGCTTTCTAGTTCATTGTTATTGTAATAAGTTTGTACTCTCGCTCTGCAGTATTTGGAAACACGGCCATGACCCCAATATTCTTTTGTTTTGCTACTTTTATCAGAATGCTTCTCATAAATGTGATTTTCTTGATCGCATAGTTTGAGTTTGTTCCCTTTGGTTGTTATCATTGATGCCGTCATCGGGTAAGATTTTATAATAAATATTTAAATGAAAGATGATTATTTGGGGAGTTATTTTTAACAGTAGTTAAATTTGAATGGTTTTCTTTTACTACTTTTCGTGGAACAAAAGACGTAATGCAAACCGGGAACTAGAACATATATATGTGGTGAAATTAACTATGACCGAATATAAATTTGAGGGAACTTACCGGGGGAAATCTACATGATAGAATTTAGCGTGGAAAATTTTACAGAGGTGAAATTTACCGATTTTGTTCGAGTTACGTGAACAACTTTAGAAAATGAATGGTTTACCTATCCTAGTCTAAGAGTTTAGGGTGTTTGATGAATCCGTTTAGTTCTTATGCGGAACCCTCATTGAAGTGGACCTGACGACCATTTCTAGAACGTGTTTGGTGGTAGGCAGAGTGTGAGACGATCCGCAGAGAGAAACAATAGGCCTATAATTCTTGTCGAATGTCCCAGTCTCGGTGACCCTCGCTCCGCTTCCTGTCTCGGTACGGAGAGAGAGCGTGGATGGCATCGCTTTTGCCTTCTCCTCGGACAGGTTTCAACACATCCGATTGTGGACTTTTGGTGTTCCTGAAAGAGGTTGGTTTCTTTCTTTGCTGATAGTTATTGGTTGTTTCTTCGAGCACCTAAGATAGGCGAGCTCATTGAGACGCCGGATAATGCCTTTTTAGTTTTGAATTTTGAATATCCTAATTCAGAGTTTCTCGAATTTTCTTTTTAATATCGCCCTCTTTTCACTAGTTTTTACAGTAATAACTAAATACTGAACTCACTTGCAAAAATATCTATTTAAAAAAACGTTTAAAAAATAATTAAGCTTAAATCTTCTTTCAAAAGTCACTTTTCTAAAATTATTAAATTATTAAAAGGATAAATTACTTACGTTCTATATTTAATATTAATGCGATCCATGCGGTTGGTGCTTTTCTGCAAAGTTTCTAAAATCTAGAGATAAATTAGTGAGATTTAGCCGTATGCTTCCTCGCAGCCATGTATCCATTCTACTCCTTTCTTTTGTCACGATTTTGTTTACTCCACTAAATCCACATTCAAACAAGTGCGATGTTGGAAAGCATAACACTCATTTGGCCATTTGAGACAATATATACGGATAGAGGTGTGAAGCTGTTTTTGACAGACATAATTCACTTGTTCCACCCCTTTCAAATTTTACTTTCATTTATAATGGCATTTTAGTTCAATAAGCTTTTCTTGTATATTCCATATGACAACCAAAAAAGATCGATCATCCATTACTGAAATTCCAATCAAAATCAATCTGTCAATTGGATACTTAATTCTTCCTTCAATTTCATAAATATTCTGCGTATTTTTTATTAGTTTGGTCTGGAAGACGTCCAATTACCTATGTTAACTCGGGCATACTATTGGCATTCTTCTCCTTTATATGGATTTATAACAATCATGCCTTTTCAGTAAACACTTACAGAACTTGTTGCTATCTAGAAAAATCCATAATTTTTCTTGAGGTTGGAGTGAAAATTCATTAAGTTTTTCAAAAATCCCTGTTAAAAATGGATGCCACTTTTGTGGTTTCTGATTTCCAGTTCCAAATCTTCCTCCCCTTCATTTTCCAGGAGGTTAATTACGGTATCGAATAAGGTTATAAATCTTGCCAAGAAGTTTCCATTTGAAAGCCCGTGAACTTCCCTATGCAGAAGAAGTCTTAGGTGCTGCTCTTCTCTATCAATGTACAATATTGAAAAAGTCTGTCATATTTGCCCTGAGATTTAAATTTATTAACCGTTTTAATGACTACTGCCAGTGACTCATAAAGTCCGGACTAATACTTTTGGCAATTAATTAATGGTGGTGTTGAATATAATACATTGTACAAATAGAAGGGCATAACGTTTTTAAATGAGCAATAAATTCCTTATCCATACCAACTATAGATGGTGCACCATTTGTTGCACAGAATACTAAATTTTCTAATGGTATTTGATTTTCGTCAAACCAAGATTTTCTAGCTTCGAAAGAGATAATCCACTTGTGTCAGTTTCTAGTAGTTTTACGAACAATATTTCTTCACAAAGTTTACAAACATCATCTATGAAATGACCTGCTTTGTTGTCAGTTCTTGTAAATTCGTCAATTTGAAGTGAGAATTTATTATTTTTTAGTTTGTCTACAAGATGCTTTCCTACATCAGATGACATTTCTTTAATTCTTCTCCGAATTGAACCACTGCTCAGGGGTAATGCTCTAAACACGTTTCCTGACTCTTGATGCAGCAAAGCTTTCATAAAAATCCTAAACGAAGACCGTATAATGTTTTGAGCACCTCTAAGGGCACTTCCATTTTTTGTAAATATTTGCGCTATTTCATAAAACGCAATTAATCCACATTAACTTGTTTCCGAACTTAAAAAAAATAATGAAATGGTATTTCATTGGTTAAAATTTTCTTCAAATTCTCTAAACAAGCAATGGTTCTATTATTTTTATCAGGAAGTTATCTTTTTAAATGTTGGATAACCTTGACGGCTTCGCAACTTCATTTGAAAATAAGTTCTTGCATATCATCCACATAAGGTAATATTGATCATACGGGCTTTCTACAAAGCTATAACGCAAATACTCCTCAACATACTGTCTACACTTCTTTGTGGCTGATATAATTTCTGCGAAATATAATAAACGGCAATACCTTCTCTCCTAAAATGATCAAAACATTGAAAAGAATTTAGAAAATCTATAATTTTAATAATACTACCAGCAGAGTTGACAGGTTTCTAAAGCTTTACAGTCAGTGACTCAGTGAGTGAAAGCAGACGCCGCTTGCTACCATGTACAAAGGCAATGAGAAATAGTTGTGGAAGAAGCTATCAACTTATGAAGTAATATGTTCAGATTGCGCCACTTAGGTATACAATTGTCATTGAAGGTACTTTATAACTTTATGTAAAGTAGAGAGATATTTATCTATATACTCTAATAAAATTTCAAAGATATAGATGAATAATTGGAAAAAGGGGCAGAAAACTTCATCTACTCTAAGTGACTGACCTGGAGTGGAAACTGCGGCAGGTTTCATAGGCGTCTTCCAATGATTACCCCTCTCAGAGGATCCAAGAGAGCTCCAAGAAAGTGACAGAAGAGGTGGAGCCTCTTCCTACTCTTTTATTCCTATGGATAAGCACCTGGGTCACAATAGGGGAACCCATTTACTAATGGAAATGGGTGAAGTATAAAGCACTTCGCCATCAAGAGTCAGGATTGATTTCCTGTTGTTGTCCTTTTGATTAAAATGTTTGGGAAAGGAGACCCATTTTTCGGCAGCGTCCAACACCAAACGCCTAACCTAAAACCCGACCCTGAGCGGTTACGAAGGAGGAACATGTGCTAGAAAAGAACGATGGGCGCAATAGAAGTGAGAAATGGTGGGAAGAATACACACCGGTTAAAACTCCCCTTAACCGGAATCACAAGAGAGGGATGAAACATACTACCCTTCTCGGCTTGACCACGGACGCGTGGAAGAAAGCCAGTTAGAAGCTAGTCTAAATAATTAGCCGCGGTCAAAGAAAGCTAGTTGATAAGGAGATTTTAAAGAAAGCGACCAAAACGTGTAAAATCGAAATGTCTAGAAAAATAAAGCGCATGTAGTTTCAATCAAATTTGAGAGTACCAGGCTCATTTGGGCTACAAGGATAATCTGCTCTTGCCAAAGTCTTGTTACACTTATTACGACGTTCTCAACAAAGGATTAACTGATATGTCGTAGGATCAGGTAATCATTCTTGACCGAGACTACCCTCCCTTGACTTGGAAGAAAGGAAGTGACAAACAAATATGGGGCTGTCTCCCTTTTAAAGCACGTGGGGATTAAAAACGAGTGCAAATTCTAATATTGGCGGACTTGGATACTATTTCAACATGCTTCGGTTGGTTAGAAGACATAAACAAGTGAAACAAAAATAAGTGAGATTAACCGTAATGATACATTTTAAATACATCATTATTTGTAAATTCATTTCAATTTTAATTTGCCGGGTTAATCGCCCGGCAAATTAAAATTGAAATGAATTTACAAATAATGATATCTGAGCCGTACGAGGCACAATAATTACCCAAGAGGGATCGAGAGGAGACTACGAGTGAGCCTTGCGGTCGGAGATCGTCACGCATCTTCGACGATGAAAAAGAAACTGTAATGTCTTACGATTTATGGATGAGACCTCAAGTATTTACTTGAGGGAGTATTCTTTTCGAAGAGTGGAGCTAAGCGCGTTATTCTTGCTTGAGTCCTTCGTCCATGACCTCCGTCGTTCCAAATAATGGTTTCTGCCTGCGAGCCCTAAAGGTGCCGGGTTATCGCTCGAGAATCGCGCCTCGTCGTGGATGATTCCATTGACCTCTCAAGATGCTGCGTGTGTACTTTAGGAGTACTGCGTGAATGTTGCTTGCGTGAAAGCGGCGGAGATACAGCTCGCGTCTCGCATGCTCCGAGAATACTCCCATGATCATTCCTGGGCTGGGGAATATATACGACTCCACGGAAGCGATTCCGACTCTGACCTAAAAGACACGGCAGCGATGGGTTTAGCGCCATATCGCTAAATGGTGTCCCGGTTCCAGTTTGATTTCGATATCGCTCCGAAAGAATGTTCTTCGACTGTGAGATGGAATGTTCTTCGACTGTGAGATACTACTTTTCTCTTTATCTGCGCGACTCGCTTTCTCTCTCTCTCTCCCTCTCTTTCTGACATGATAATTTCGATGCATTTGGACACGTATTTACTTTATCGATATATAAATATGTTTAAATTGTTATATTCGTCAATGTGGACGCTCTCGGCGGCGAACACTCTCTCTAGGCGAGAGCTGAAGGCCACGTACACGTTGCGGATGAAGTCCTTCTTCATGCTGATCAATCCGTGATCGACGGAGGACTTCAATTCGTCGAGGTTCCTATCGCGGACCTTGCAGGCATTGCCCTCAACACGCACTCACACGCTTTACTCGAGAAAAGTGTGGTCAGGCGACTGCGGCAGCCAAAAATCCTTCGACCAGAAGTTCATATTCGACCCACCCCACTCTTGCAAGGCCGTATGGGCCGAGGCACCGTCCAGCTGAAAGACGTAGTCAGCTTTTTTCGTGATCTTTCTCACCCCAAGCATGACCTTTGTGGAGAAAATATCGCTCAAATCGGCCGGGTTGTGTCTATAGCCGACCGCGAACCACACGGGCGGCATCTTCTCCCCATTCAAAGCAACGAGGCCAAGCCTCATCTCGGAGACAAGAAGCTTGGTCGTGGACGCGTAGCACACATCGGAGACGATCCGACCGAAGCTTACCACGCGGTTATTCTGCTTTGTTGATGACCGGATCAAACGTGAAAGTTTTTTTTCATCAAAAAATAAAAAAACTATTTCCATGACTCTTCAGGTTGTTTGAGAAGGCGGCGATAGCGTCCCGACGTTGTTCTCACATACAATCGGTAATCAGAGGCCTCCCTCCTCTTTGATGGTCCTGGACACCTTGGCTAGCGAGATGTTATTCTTCTTCGCAAGGGCAGCTATTTTGAGCATATGATCACTTTTAAAGTCTCCTCTCACAGCCAATCGGTTGAAACGAGGTCGATCTTTGAGGTCTTTCGCATCCTTGAGCTTCTCCGTGACTCTGTGGGCGGTCATCTGGCTGAGGTTGAGTCGCTTGGCGATATCAGACTTTTGGTGGGAGGCGCGCAGGAGGGGCAATGATCTCGATTTTTTTCAATTTCACCTCTTGAGATACTTGCACACAATAGGAAAGAAATTTTACTGCCACGTGCTATTAAAGTAGAACTTTAAGTTTTTTGGACCGAACTTTTTCTCTTATTTCTCGGAAGAACCAAAAACGACTTTAACAGAACTTTTGTAAAGCTCAGTAGGTGACAGGTTTATTTCTTCATGAGACACCATCTAGGAGGGGGGGCACTATTGGATTAATGCCTTAACTAAAGTATTTCCTTTTAATATGTGAAGTTATGGGTACCAAGTTACCTGTAAAGTTACAGAGGAGAAAAAGTTAAATGAGCAAAGGTAACCTTGTTTATACCATCACAACATTTTCACTCTATGAGAAAAAAAGGGGCCATGTAGATTGAAGGAAAGGAAGCAGGGAATAATGACAATGAGTAAGGATAACAAAAACAGCAACCTTACACACTGGCGAAGGGACGGCATATTATGTTTCCTAGAAATTTATACAAAGAGAACTGAACAAACGGACACAATTTCGACTCCATTTTTAGCGAGAAAAGAGAAAATTGAAATAGGCGAGATTTGATATCAGCGAGAGTTTCTTTGGATAGCGAAAACAGTTACGAGTTCCTCGATTCCATCAACATCTATGAATAGGCAAAAATTTTTTAAGAATTCAGATTAAAAGGAAATCTGACTTTATTGTTTTCAATGAACTGTCAGATCCAATTCACAATGACAAATTGCACAAAAATATCTCCGACTGTGTAAAGAAATGATGAAAAACCCTCAGGGGAAATGGATCAGCGGAATATCCATATGTCTACAAATCATAACGAGAAAGCAACAGAGTATTTTCTGAGATTGAAGAAAATATGGGTTTTCTATCTCGCAATGATAATGAAAGAGAATATTGATCTAGAATATACATCTGAATATGGACCCACATTAAAGCCTAATCGACCTTTCTTTGGAACAAGGACCACCCTTTCTTAAACCTTTATTGAAATCAGTTGTTAACCTTTTGAAATATCTCATACACAAACAGAGGTGATCACATAACCTTCGCCAAATTCATTTTGGTTGAGTTAATAAAGATGCCAGAGTTTGTACAATGTGAACCAATTACTCATATCTCAATAAGCGTCGGAGCAGAGGAAAGTAGAGGAAAGACATCGACAAGGTACCAACAGGTTCAAATTGGGTTTAAAACAAAAGATAAGAGCTAACTCAATTTGGTGTGTAATCTCTGACTCTAACGAGAGTACGAATTTGCTCCCCCCAAAATCATGCACACGTTTGCTCTGAAGGCAGCCAAGTATTCAAACCGCTTCTATTGATAGATAATTGGTCTTCATCAGTTATAAAAGAGAGCCCTGTTAGTCTTTGCAAGGGAGCAAATTCTGAGGGGTAATCAATTCTGAGAATAAACTGGCGTTCATTCACAACTATTGAAGGTTGTATTCGTAAAGCAATGGTTGTAAATTTATAAAAGGGAGACAAATACAATAATAGCGGCTAATTTGATAACTAAAGTCAATTCACTTAATTTTATCAATACGAATTACTATGAATCGGCCCAATATTTCCGTTAGGAATTTAGGCTGGAAACTGGAGGAATGGATTTGACCTGTTAAAGTTTCCGGTTAACACCATATATATTTTTACCTTTCAAGTTAATATAACAGAGTGGCAAGAGTAAGGACTCCTAATGGATTTGATAGTTTAAAAGTGAGAGGAATAATCTCCTTATGGGAAGCTGAGTTATAGTGGACTTGGTAATCACGACCTGCCGTGCCGTCACCGAGTTAGGTATGCTGCAATTAGGAATGACCCGCTAGAGTCAAGGAAGAAACGCTCCAACCTGACCAACCATCCCGGATCATCGAAAGGTACCTAAGAATAAGGGGAAATTTGTCTCTTAATCATTTATGCAACTCTACTTCTTTTTTCATTTCTATTTTCTTTCTTAGCTCGCATGTCCCATATATTCCCTATGGTTCCCCTCCTACTTTTATTGGTTACATAGTTCAACGTTATTTGTATAGGTATGGGAATTCGGAAATGCCGTTGACAAAAAGCAATGTAGCGGCTTTAATGGAGGATACGTTTATAAATCGGTCGCCTGCATTTTGCGACAGAATTCAAGAAAGTAGCGGGTGTTGTAGTCTTACTTTTCATGGATGAAGCTTAAGCAAGATGTGTGGTTGAGTCTTGCATAAGCTGCAAGACGCAATGAAATCGAATGCATTAATGAAGGTTTCGTTGATGTATATGACGGAGATGCGTATGCTTTAGAGACGGTTTGCGTTTAAAGGCTTTTTCTTTCACGATGCCCATGTATAAATTTGCGTATAAATGCGCCAAGAAGAGAAAACATCGCTACTACAACTTTCTGGTCATAAATCTTGCTCTCGGGGCCATAAAAGGGCGTTTCCTTCCTAGAGATTTGAGAAGTTGCTTTAGGATCAGTTCTCTCTTAACACAAATTTGGAATTCTGAAACATACACAAATATAGTTATCAACCATTGCAATCAGTGGAACTCTCTCAGAAGGAGCCAAACTTCTCAACAATAAATAATGAATGACTACTGCCAGAACCAAACTGATACCACTATTAAGGAGAAATGCCTGGATATGTTCATTCAAAGACAATCCAAGAATACCACCAATACTCACTAACTTCACCTATTCGATAGGTCTTCCAAGAGTTGGTTCCTTATAGAAACAACACGAGAAAACCGTTAAAAACTATCTAATAGAACGTCGCTCGCACCCTTCAAAATATACCATATCTATTAATTTATTAATAGACACGAAGTACCTCTAATTTTGTTATGAAGAATAGTTGCTTTGATTGAACATCATAACTCCAAGAATTCAAGGTCGTGTACCCACAAGGTCGGAGAATGAGCACCACATCTTCATGTGGATCAACATCACTAAAACTAAGCTATCAATACGCCTAGCTTCAAATGGCGTTATAAAACGCCACACGAACAATCACTACATCTATTTATAAGCATTTTAACATTCAATACTACCACCATTCATTAGAAAAGGGACCCTAAAGATTCAAGATTGCAATAACCGTTGATAACATCAAAGTTAAACCTGAAATGAACATCCCATTCATCAAAACATGATTCCTCCCACTAGGCGGAAACTCGCATTACCAACTTGACCCTGATAGTTACGGGTTTAATCATGAGAATGAGGTGGAATAGTTGTAAAGTATAAAAGAGTGTATAGTAGTGTTAAGATAAAGCGGAAAAGGAAAAGGAAAGAGTGTGGCTTAAAGGTTCTCCGGGATATCTGCCATCTCCAGCATTTTTTTATTCATTAACCTTTGACAAAAATATGTAGTCTATTGAAGGTAAATGGTTTGGTAAGTTTCCTTTGCCATATAATTTATAATCAAGTCTTTATCTGTTATTTTTAAATAAACGTTTTGGTATCAACGAACAGTTATCGAATAATCTCTAGCTTCAGCTACTCAGTTTTTAATTTATTGTTGGTTTCGGGTAAACTCAATTTATGAGATGCTGTTTACTTGTGTTACATTTTCACTATAAATTCCTTTAAAATCTTAACCAAAATCAACTCCCTAAATAAAGTAGTACTTACTTGTAAGAAGTTGTTTTTTCTTTTTGTATGGTGGCCATTGCTATCAGATAGTGCATAAGATAATTAATTCTATAATTCATTTCATTAACTTTTTTTCTTTGTTTGTGATTTTATTCCGTCGATTCTGTAGTGTTATTTATGATTTGCCATTTGCCTTTTATCTAAAAGTCCTTTAGCTGCCTCAGTGAGTTTTTATTCAATTTTCTTTTCTTTTTGCTATTTATTTAATGTTGCGCATTATATGATAGATTCTTTTATATTTTGTTGGATTTTTAAGGAAGATTCAGTTGTCCGATCTATAATTAATTTGGAAGGCCATTATTTTGCTTTTTGTGTCAATTTTGGGCAGGTTTCATCTCTTTGTCAAAAGTATGTCGCTTTCATTGGATCTATTTTAATTTTTCTCCTGAGTAGTCTTTGATCGCTACCTGAATTAAAAAAAAAACATGATAAGGGAGATGCTTTTGATAATTAATCCCCGATAACTTCTTAGTTTTTCTTTTGTGTGGTGTTATTCATGTTCTGTTTGTCAGGTCTGGAAGATTATATTCTTAATTTTTGCTCCTGAAAATTTTAATAATCTGTTTCCACGTTCATTTATTTTGCCAAATGCGAATTATAATGCCAATGAATTAGCGTGTCTTTATTGTCGAACGTTTGCTTTGAATTGCCCAATATTTATCTTACGTAAGAAATTGCCTATTTGATAATCTAATTGCAAGCTTGATTATCTAAAAAGTATTCTTCTTATTTTGGCATTGAAATGTGCTATGACGTGATGTCTAAGTAATCCTATGGCACAAGTAGCTGTATGAGGCCTTTTCCAAATGTATACTTTCTTTACATTTTCTCCATTTTTTGTTGAAGATAAACGTTAGCTTATACAAAAGCTTCTTGAAATTACCCTTTTAGAGAAATGGATGATTGCCTTGTCGTATATGTTACGCTCCTGAAGAGGGTTGAGGAACTCCAAGAGACTTCCTTAGCGATTAAGGAATTCGGATTATTACCGTTACCCAACCGCGTAGACTAGAACGTTATTTGTTCATTTATCAAAAAATTAGAATGTGAAAAATGGCGGTCCTGGCCTTAATGGCGTTCTGGGCAGGTCTCACATTCAGCGCACCCCCCACCCCCCACCCCACCCCGCCTAGCCACAGCTCGCCAACGTACATTCAAATGAACATAAAATAAAGAACAGAAATAACTTGCCTAAAATAACTTGATTGGACAAATTTTGGGAGCTTAAGAAGAAAACAAAGACTGCTCCGCCCTCTCCTCCTTATGTGCAAATTCAAAAAGTGGTAGGAAGACACACACACACACACACACCCACATATATATATATATATATATATATATATATATAGCAGGAATATGAAGACATATGCGATGGTTTTGAACATTTAATTTTCCGGACGTTTCGGTCATTGACGATGACCATCATCAGCGAATTCTTATATTGGAGAAAATGTAAAGAAAGTATACATATGTAAAGAAAGTATATATATATATATATATATATATATATATATATATATCTCAAAGTAGCGCAAGAGAATGATGAAGATGAATGCAATAAACCACATTGAAAGAGAAAACGGAATAAATTTTTCTTACAGTAATATTTATTACCTTTTTTCGAAAAAATCCGTGCAGGTTCTCTGCGTAGCAAAGTGTACTAACGGCATACTTTTAACTGTGATCAAAGCGGTGCTCGCTGCCTCAGTGTCCATGGTTCGAATTGCTTCCCTGCACGGATTTTTTCGAAAAATGTAATAAATATTACTATAAGAAAAATTTATTCCGTTTTCTCTTTCAATGTGGTTTATTGGATTCATATATATATATATATTGTCGTAGAATGGACTCTCGACGATATACCATATATAACTATTCGTTGAGGGAACTTCTTTAATTATCTTTAGAGTGCGTAAATGTCTGGCGGGCCGATATTATGTATCTTCGATATGCTTAAGAAGTGGAACTGAGCTCAAAGATAATAATATTGCTATCATTAATAAAATAGAGTTTTATTAATAATAACTATCAACAAAGACAAAACGGAAAATATTGACATAAACAGAGAATGGAAAGGGTCGTGGGGGCTCTGGCTAATCCGAGGATTAAAGGATTTAAAAAGGTAAAACAAATATAAAGTTAAAGGGATGGGATGGTTCGCTTAACCATTTAAAGCACAGGATAGAATTGACAAAAGGGTTCAATACTCAAAGGTAACGTTCGGCTTACGTAATTTTTATACTAGTGGTGAAGTGGAAGGCGATGTGAAGGAATTTTCGGTCCGCTGGCGAGTTACAGCCGAAGGGGGGGGATAAAAGGATCCTGACGTGGCGTCTTGGGAATGAGAACCGTTTCTCGGCGAACGGCTTGAGAACAATGGCTGTTCTACGTTGTTCTCTTCTGAACAAAAGGGGGGTAAGAACCGTCTCTTGTCTACGGGCTCAAGAACAATGGCTGTTCTAATGTTGTTCTCTTCTGAACAACAAGGGGGATGGGTGAGAACCGTCTCTTGTCTATGGGCTGAAGAACAATGGCTGTTCTAATGTTGTTCTCTTTCTGAACAACAAGGGGGGTGGGTGAGAACCGTCTCTTGTCTACGGGCTCAAGAACAATGGCTGTTCTAATGTTGTTCTCTTTCTGAACAACGAGGGGGGAAGCCTTGAGGACTTGGCGTCACGAAAGGCTCGAACCTTGGCACTCAAGGGATATTGTCCTCCTTCTGGACAAGTGATGGTGAATCTCGAGTTCGAGGTCCCTTGGCGCACAAAGTGAGAGAGGGTCGTGGTGATGTTTCGCGACGAAAATCTGGATATCCAATCTGATCTTAGTGGTAAAGTTTCCATCTAAATAGTCGAGACACTCCCTTGGCGTGGGGGACAATGGAGTGGGAGCTTCGAGGGAATGCACAGCCGAGCCTGGGAACAATGCCTTATCTGCCCATAAGCCTAACTCAATCTGGCGAGGTCGGCGTATGGGGGCGAACGGGGGGACGATAACCTCCTTGTTTAAACATTGACATCCGGTGGCTGCGATAAGGCGCCAAGCTTCGAAGCGAAGATGCACGTGGGAGCATCGTGGTTTTAAATAATATGTGATAGGGGTTGAAAATAACGCTGCCTCAACCCGTTCTATCATATATATATATATATATATATATATATATATATATATATATATATATATATATATATGTATATGCCAAAAATAACACAGGAAAATGTAAGGCGGAATCCAAGTACTTTCGAACTCGTTTAGTTCATTCTGAAGAAATAACGAATGATTTTACAAAGGTGGTATATATATATGAGAAAAAACAGAGTAATGCCCCACCCATGTACAACGAAATGACACAGAATAGTATAGTAGAAAAATATTATCAAAGAGGGATATGAAGTATAAAACCAAATAGATAATAAGGTCTACTTCCGAAAATTCCAACTATGAGCAAAGAATGTAGACATTTAGGTCACTAAATTAGTAAATACGCACCTAATTGTGAATACATAAAAATAAACGAGAGAAACATAACTAAATTAATAAATCAAAGGGCTAAGATTTAAAATGGACAATTTCGTTATAAATGATCCTTTTAATAACAGAATCTAGTTTTAAGAAATCAGGGGATATATTAAAATTAGGCGAGGAATTAATGAATGAGCATTCCACATTATTTCTTTGAACAAAGTCTTCAGATTTGTAAATAAATTTAGCCGAATTCCAATTAAGAGGGTGAGACTGTTTCCAGATTGTTACCTATTTCAAAGATCTTAGAAATCTCAAGATCCAATAATTCCGGGCTGGCGACCCGCAACCTCCAGAGAAACACTGGAATAAATATAGACCATTTGACTTTATCATTATGACCTGAGTAAAAATGAATATAAGAACCGGCGTTGGTAGGCTCTATATAGATGGAAAATTTAAATCCAGATGGAGCTCTATGAATAAGTAGATCTAAGAACTGGAGGACACCATTTTGTTCGAGTTCAAGGGTAAATTTTATAGAGGGAACCAGAGAATTAAGTTCAGTAAGAAACCATTAACATCCTTAGAAGAAAGCCACAAACAAATAATATCGTCTATATATCGGAACCACACAAGGAGAAAATCGATAAGAGTCGGGAGTAAGGTAGTCTAAAAAAATTGCATATATATATTATAATGAACAGGGGATAAGCAATTTCCCATAGCTAAACCAAGCTTTTGTAGGTAAAATTTACCATTAAAAGAAAACTTACCGTTTTTAGCACACATTGAGATGAGTTCAATGAAAATATTAACTGGCAAAGGAATATCAAAGGTACGCAATTTATCACTAATGAAGGTAAATACATGTGTGCCCTACACACGTTGGCCCCGAGAGCATGGAATGCATTCATGTCTTTTAGTACGAGACATAGATACATATTATACATCCAAATTCATGACTGTGAGACTCTACAAATAAACTATATATACACAAATGCTTGGACTCGTAGAGAGCCGAGAAGTATACATGATGTGGTTTGATACATATATATATATATATATATATATATATATACATCAATGTGCTCTTAGAGAGCATACTTATATAAAGGTTAAAATTTACTATAAAATATAGTTTGACTTCCTCCTAATCGCCATAAGTAGAGGAGTGTTACCCATATAATTTATTTATCACTACATTTATTGTCCTCAGTACATACAAAGAGGACGGAGTTATAATGAAAGTCATATTACATATGTAGATATATATGTGACATCACTTGTTGTACTCCTGATAGCGGTAGTATTTACATCTGCCCATGCCTGTATTTAAGTGGGCCCATTAAGCCGAGTCCTGCCATATCGAACGACATTAATACAATCATTGCCTACACATTTTTCTAAGTATCACCTTTACAACTGGCGTATCTCTCGTTAGGTTCCTATATGATACAATCCTGACACCTAACAAATACATTTTAATATATATATATATATATATATATATATATATATATATATATATATATATATATATATATATATATATATATATATACATATATATATACACTAAGTTATGGAGGCAACGAGGCGTGTATATTTCTTCCTCTACCTCTCATTACAGTATTCCTCAATGATTTCTAGCGAATGGCTTGTCGCTATTTTGGGGACCGTTACATGGCTTTATAGAGTTCCTATGACGCTCATCTGTGAGGACTCATAATGGATCTATTTCGCCGAGTAACTCACAGTTTCTATTACTTACATAGACAAAAGGTATACAGTGGTATTTTACATAGATATATACATTACTGTTTCATCTCATTCTTTATATGGACACTTTTTGTATATAGACTATTCGCACACGGAGTTATTTTTATTAAAGAGCACGGCTCTATCTTTCAGTTTAGATTATTCATATTCGTGTACCAGTTACAAGACCTCAGAATGCTCGGCAGTCGCCAGATATGCTCCTAAAATTAAAATTATCACAGAATACTCATGACTTTATATATCTCCGTTATGGCATCTTTATATGTTCAATTAGTCATTACTATATATATTTATTTTTATGCCTCACTATATGTTTAATTTGTCACAACTTTATTTTCACACATATGCATAATTATTTGTTCTTTAATATGTTCTTATTAATAATATATATATATATATATATATATATATATATATATATATATATATATATATATATATATATATATATATATATATTGTCCTTTGCGAATTTGACCTTCCTCCCAGCTCGCGTCCAAACTTGCTCCCGCGGTGGCTCCTCTGCTCTTAACGCATGGCCCGGCTGAGTGGGTTCGATCCTATCTTCTTCTCTTTCTTCCATTTTTCCTGGGAGATTAGGGTCAGGCCTCTTCTGGCCGCCCGGGACTTCGGGGAACGTCGGTAATTGTCTCGTACGTCTTCGCCTGCCGGAGGCAATTTTGCGGGCTTTAGCCTATCTATGGAAACCGTATATCTTCTCCCGTCCGGGAATTCCAATTTGAAGATTTGTTGTCGCGTTCGATTACCAGGAAGGGACATCCTTCGTACCAATAGGGGGTTTGGTTGCCCGGTTAGTGGTAACGTTGCTACTAAAAAGGGTGCATGGTAGGATTGGAATAACGCTTGCCAACGGCAATGGTAACAAGTTATTTGAATGCGCACTTAAAATATCCTTTTAGGTATCCTTGTACTTGATCCGAGAAGAGGGTACCAGCCTGGATGAATAAAAGAATCTGTTTATAGATGTAAACGAGTCTCAGTCTATGTCGTGGAATGGCCAGACGATATATTTATATATACGTGGGTGCTTTTAGGGGAAATGGCCCAAGCAGATTGAAGACTGAGAGTGAACGGGGAGGAATGGTTTATTCTTACTTTGCGGGGTCTTTTTAAACAATTATTTCAGAGTGAAAGTTGGCCAAATTAAAAGGTTGCTGGTACGCGTTGGGATTGCAAAAAGAAAGACGATGAACAAAATAATACTTTACTAATAAAAAAAGAGAATATATATTTACATGGAAATTGTATTTAAATGAAATGGTCGCCAGATGGTAGGTTGATTAAGGGATTAAAAGGGTCAGATACAGTTGGTGATTTCAAGGGGGGTTTTAACTGGGGCGTGCACAAAAATAATGGAGAAATTGGGATAAGCCAGATTGAAGATCAATCTGATGAGCTCGTTGACAAAATAGGGCCATTGGAGTACGGTTAAACGATGGTAGAAATTATTTACCTCGGCTTCAATCCAGAGAGCACGTCGTTTTCGGAGTTGGGGAATCCTTGTCAATCCTTGCCAATGACTAGGGCAGGGTTTACTAAGGTCGAAACTTGCCGAATGACTACGATCGAGTCCACGGATCGATTTAGTCTTCAATTGAATCGAAATCGCCGTTGGAGGAGGGGGGATGGGGGAGAGAGCGTCCTTTAGCTCGTTCGTCAGAGTAGGTGGGAGTTTGACAGTGCTACTGTCGAAACTTGGTTTACGCGTTATATAGGTGCCTGGAGAGGAGGCGCGCGCGATCGTGATGAAAAGTCAGCGACTCCTTCGGGGGAAGGGGGAAATCTTGATAATGCTCCTTGGAATGTCCAACGGATTCCAATCTTTGTGCAGAGGCGCCCGCATGCTCGCGGCGAGGTGGCCGCGAGAGGGAGAGGGGGGATGATATTGGCTCCTAGGCAAATACAGCTGGGGCGAGTGATAACAGCGTCAGCCACCTCCTTGCCTAGGTTCTCATGTTTCCACAAACAGCTCCATGAGGTGATCTCCGGATCCACGTGGGTACAGGAGGGCACGTGGCCGCCTTTGGACCTCATTCTGCTACAGTCTATTTATTTTACTTTGCGCCAAAAATAGGAAGTACTCCGAGTATAATTTCACAATTCGATTTACAACAAAGTAATGCGTGAATATGGTAGAGCGACTGGTCGATTATAATGATCGACTTATTGAGGAAAATGAACGCGTAACCATTAAGATAGTAATAATGAAAGACTCTCTTTTTTAACCTCTCTACACACGTTTATAAAGGGAGAGAAACTTTAATCAAATCAGCCTCACACCCCGTGACAAATGACGTTGGCGCAAGTGATTTTTATAATAGATTTTAAATGACTCAGAAAACTATATCACAAAATAGCAGTATAAATGATAGTGAAAAGTAGATGGCATAATACCTTCATCCTTTGCTCTTTCTCCTGTTCTTCTTTCCTCTTCTTTCTTATACATTTGCGGTTATTTGACAGATATTGATGGAAGATTCGTTGGTAATATATTTATATAATTAACTATTCAAAAAAAACAAAAAATAACATTACATATGTTAATGTATTAAGTATAAGACTTTATTCTCAATAGTATACTAAATATACTTAGCTGGAAGTATTGGAGAACAAATAGGCTTATTAAGAAATTTTTCATTGTGCAGGTCTTGATATTTTCAGAAAATAAATCAATGATTTTTTTCACATTATTTATTCTTTAAAAAAGAATTCCAATTGTTAAGAAAAGTCAGTTGTCTATTATAAGATTTTCAAACTATTATAATGAAAAAATGAATTCCAAACTGAGCTGATTTTCTATTTTTGTGTTCGGTGGTAATAAATTATTTTTGTGAAACGTCACAGATGGTTTTTAATATTAATAATATTATATATTTATTTATTTTTCATGATTTATTCTATTTCAATTTATATCTTTATTTTTATTTTCATAGTTTTGGAGGGGCGCTCATGCCGCCCCTTAACAAGTGCTGCCCTGGGCGCCTGCCCATATTGCCCATAGGCCAAAGCGCCACTGAAGGGGAAGATTCCCTTTTTCCCGTTTTCTGTTCAATGTAAACGTCAGCTTCTACAACAGACTTCTTGAAATTGCTCCTTTACAGAAATGGAGGATGGCCTTGTCCTATATGCAACGCTCCTGAAGAGGGCTCAGGAACTTCAGCAGACTTCTCTAGAGAATTCAGGAATTCTTATTATTGCCCTTATCTAACCTCATATATATATATATATATATATATATATATATATATAACCGTGCTAAGTTCCCAAAACTAACACAAAATAAATAAAAATGATCCCGTAGTGGGATAACAATGCCAAAAAGGAAGAAGGCCCCATCACCGGGCACCATTCATTTATCTCTACTACTTCATTCCTCTTCTATCTATTTTGCTCTACCCTCTCTTCATTACTTCTTTTACCTCTTATTCTATCTTTCTAAATTAAATAAAAAATCAAATAAAATCTAAAATATATAACATTTTGTCATATAAATAATAATATGTATAACATTTTGCCAGATAAATAATAATATACAATATCTGATCATGTAAACAATAATATATACTGTTTTTATAAAGGGCTACAGGCAAAACGAATTTCCACTCGCATACTCGCTCACACACTTACACACTCACACACATATACACTTACCACTTGCGATATCTGCCTAGAGACTTATCACTAAGGTTCTGGGAAACGCCACAACTGTACAAATAAACGTCAAAACAGGTGCAGTCATTGATACCGAGTTGAAGGCAAGAAAGATGCGGACCTTATTTACTGACAAACGGCTGCGAAACACAAACTCGTATTCTCGAAATTTGAGATGAAGATTTTCTATAACTCCGTGCACACACAAGTAAACATCCAGTAGAGAAGCTCCACCAAAACCGTGGCATTAGTGGCCACGCCTACTGGTTTTCATTAAATTATATACAGTGTTTTGCAGTGAACTAGCAGATCCATCATTGAAACTACCTCATAGGCCATCCACAGCGCTGTTAGCACACAAGTGGGCCTTCCAACTCATTTTGGCTTATCAGTCAAAATGATTTACCGGAGTGTGGCACTTGGAGCCATGAAGTGAGAGTTGAGGATTCAATAGTGCCTAGTGCTGCCAGAGCCATGCCGAAGGATGCGACTGCACTGACAGCAAGGGTAGTACGCCTCCTGACTCCCCCATACACCTCAGATAGGCCGTAGGCCATAGACCATAAGTCTGTCTGCGAAGTACAAACTCCACTGTAAAGAGGAGTGAAGAAGCCGCTCTTCTTTTCTCCTAACAATTTACTCTTTGTCTAGGTTTTATCAGAACCATGCTTACTTTCTAAACCTAAAGGAAAGAAAAACCCTTTATCGGAATTCTGTTAATATACTGAAAAAAAACAATCCTCAGATTGCTTTTTCCCCACCTAAATTTGCTTTTCTATACGAAACAACAACAAAAACAAAACAGCCATGCTGTAATTTAATATATTTTCTGAACTTTACAAATTTTACTTATTTTTGTTTTAAAAAATTCTAAACATTCGATCATCATATTTACTTTTTCTGAAGTCTTAGAATCAGCTTTGATAAAAGCTTCAAATATACGAATAACCAATCCTTCGGACTGTTACGAGTATTTGAACTGTAAAGAAAATCTTAGAAAGAATTTGGATAAAAGCTTTAAAATAGTTAATTCAAATTGTACCCCTAAAAGTTAATCATTGACCTATATACGAGGCAGATCTTGTACATAATTCTCTATCGTCTTCGGCTCCAGCTCGAGTCCGAGCATCGGTTTCGTGGTCAGTTATCCGGTCTCCTTGATTGATGTTTGTGTCGGATATACCTTAGGAGATGAAGAAGGCAGGAGAGAAAACAGAGACGAATGACATGCGCTAAGGAATTTGTTTCGTGCGATCGTGACTGCTCGACGGCCACGCGCCCGCACTTATCCAGTAACGCGCCCACTGCCGCTCAAAACATTGAGACATGCGGTTTCGGCGAGGCTGGTTGCATCGGGCTGTCGGGTTCTTGGTCTATTGAGGCCCGCCTTTATCGCACGTGCCCACTGGGCCCTGCCTTCCTCCCCCGGAGCCAGACATAGGAATCTTATATGACCCATGTCTGCTTGGCTCGCCGTTGGGTTCTTGCTGTTGGTTGCGTTTAGTTTGGAACCTCATCCACGACCTTACCGCCTTGGGTGACCCTGCCAAGAGTTTATGACTCTCGACGGCATCGCGCTTTGAATTATTGAAACAGTCAGTGCCATTCCACTACTTGAGGCTTTGGTAAAGGTTCAATGAATAGGTGATTCACATGATCCATATCCTCGATCTCAGGAACTTTTATTAGTAGCATCCTGAAGGCCGGGAAATAAAGACAAACGTTCCCTCTGATCTCATACGAGGAATATCTTTTTTGGGGATTGAATAAACTGATTAAACACATTCAGAGTTAAAAGCTCCTCCCATAGTTGTATATAATTATAACAAGAGTGGACAAGGGAAATGGTTGTGTTCTTTTGAACCGACTGATTACATACGAAGGAGCCTCGAGATCGTATGTGATACTAATAAGTTTTAACTAATTCATGAATTAGAAAATTAATTATATTGTCTTTAGAAGATAAAGTAATAGATTTCTTTCGAGATTCGTCTTTGCAAATCATTAATGAAGCTATATATAACAAACCTTTTCCTGCCTTTACCAAAGTTATTATTTCCCTTAGATACATAAAGCAAAAATACCACTGAGCCCAATTTTAGCCCCATATTCACTTACTATACATATATAAATTAGCCATATATATCTAGAATCTTATCTCACCTTACTCGAAAAATTAAATTACACTTTCTGATTTTTAGGAAAGTCTAAAGACCCTTTTCAATGCAAATTTTCATCATTCGATTTCTTTATACACTTTGATGTAAAATCAGTATTCACTAACACACCCTAAAAACAAACCCCCGAAATTCTTAAAAAAAACTCATGTTTTTCAAGTCTTCTAAACAACTACACACTACAGAACTATGATTGGGTGTCTGTATATTCGCTTATTCGTTATTATTAGTATATGTTTGTCTATTTGCGCCACCCGTCTTTGTCTGTTGGACGAGGTCTTTCGTCTTAAAGACATCGTTCCCCTGATCGGATAATGAAACAAACATAAAGATCAGCCTGATCTCAGGGTTTTTTGTGGGTGGGGGGGGGGGGAGGGAGTCATGAAGTATTGGTGTTTTTGAAACATCAGGGATTCTTTTTCGTTACCCTCAGGAAAAGTAGGCCCTTTCCGCGTCACGGGTATGTGGACTCAGCTAACCATTGGCAAGATTTCCTGAAACAAAGAAAATAATGTGTGTCGTGCCTTGAAAACGGGAGGGGAAAGACAGCGGTGATGTGATTGGTTGTGTGTGTGATGACGTGTGTAAAACTTCCTACCCTTGCCGGGAAGGGAAAGCTCGTCCACCAATAGGTAACCAAATTCCTATGAGCGCTGACGTTTTGTGTCCGCCCTCGCTTGGGATTGAACCCGACACCTCAACATCAGAAGTCCAAAAGTGTATCCAGCAAGTTAGCTAGAGCTCCTTGTGTCTTAATTAGGTTGGTAATACTTGAAAGACAAAGAGAGAATAAGAGGGGGAAGAGTTTGGAAGAGAGGGTGGAGGGTAATAGTGAGAAAAGGAAGGAAATGTTTTGTGTGTGTGTGGGTGCCAGGTGAACGGGCGATCTCCATTCTTTATTTTGTTTAGTTTTTTGTATTTGTTATTAAATTTGTCCCACTGCGGAACCTTATTATTACTTTCTACTTGTTTTTGAGGTACTATTTTGTGATTGGTTGTGTGTGTGATGACGTGTGTAAAACTTCCTACCCTTGCCGGGAAGGGAAAGCTCGTCCACCAATCGGTAACCAAATTCCTATGAGCGCTGACGTTTTGTGTCCGCCCTCGCTTGGGATTGAACCCGACACCTCAACGTCAGAAGTCCAAAAGTGTATCCAGCAAGTTAGCTAGAGCTCCTTGTGTCTTAATTAGGTTGGTAATACTTGAAAGACAAAGAGAGAATAAGAGGGGGAAGAGTTTGTAAGAGAGGGTGGAGGGTAATAGTGAGAAAAGGAAGGAAATGTTTTGTGTGTGTGTGGGTGCCAGGTGAACGGGCGATCTTCATTCTTTATTTTGTTTAGTTTTTTGTATTTGTTATTAAATTTGTCCCACTGCGGAACCTTATTATTACTTTCTACTTGTTTTTGAGGTACTATTTTGTCCCATTGCGGGGGTTTTTTTTTTCATTCTTATTATTACGCAATTTTCTCTTACTTTTTAGTTGTACTTTTGTACGAGTTCCGTTGTTCTGGTGTTGGGGAGGTATCTTTTGTATCCACCTCCCTCTGCCTCTGGGTCAAAAGCCACCACTACAGTCTCCATAGGGAGAATAGCTTCTAGTCTTGCCCAGATGTCTCGATCTTTTTTATAGAGGTATGTGTTCAGTGGTTCAAGACCTGTTTATTCAAGGAGGCTCCTCGAGGTCCGATACTCATACCACTTAGCGTTGGTAATAAACCGAAGGCCTCGATTTTGCACTCACTGGAGTCTTGACATATTTGTTCTTGACGCCGCGTTGAGCAGAATAGCAGAGTACACAAGTTTCGATCTCACTAGACTGGTGTACAACTTCTTTTTATTGGTTGTGCTGAGGTTTCTGAATCGGGGGAGTTTGTCCAGTTCAGTGTTGGCGTATCCAATCCTGGAGCTGACGTGACTGTTCATGCCAGTACTGGCAGGTTTGTAGCCGAGGACTGACACGTGCGGTGAGTAGTCAATTTCGGAGTTTTCTAGATGGAGAGGGACGGAACGACGTCTCACTATTGCGGTTGCTGAAATTTTGATACGTTGGTCTGTATTTCTAGCGATTCTCTAACCTGGATACTCTTTCGGCTTCTGCTGTCGTGGCTCTGGCCATCATCTTCGCATAAATTTGTTCTCCGAACCACAACCTGGGTAATATCGTCCGCATATTGGATGTTGAGAGTTCTTTCATCGGTTGGTTTAGGGATATCTCTCGTAAAGATGGTGTAGAGAGTGGGGCTGAGGAATCCTCCCTGAGGGACGCTGGACAGGAGCTCGAAGGCTTCCTGTGTATACTTCTTGAAGGCGATGACAGCTTGCCTGTTGGTCAAGTAGCTACAGAGGACCTTTTCGAAGTAGGGGGCGAGTCTTAGTCGTGAGATTTTGTACTTCAGGCCGTCAATCCAAATTTTGTCGAAGGCCTTCTTTACGTCTCTGCAAAAGACGTCGATCCAGCACCCCACAGCCCGACATGCCGCTGCGTGTCGAAACATTTGGGCTATGGCTGTTTCCGTGTCTCGGTGTCTTCTGAATTCGTGCTGGTCCTCGTTCAACTGAGAGTCCTCTGACAGGTGTTTTGATAGTGTGCTGTTGAGAATTTTCCCAATGGTCTCCAGCAATGGGATAGGTCTGAAATTCATGAACTGCTTCGCTGGCTTCCCAGGCTTATGGATGAAAATCATTTTCGAGGTTTTAGGCCATCTGGAAAATATCCCATTGCTAGGGACGAATTGAGCAGGTTCAACGTCCCAGTCAGAAATCTTTCGGATGCCTCCTTCAGGTGCCTGATAGGCCTGGGGCTTTAGACTTGGATGATGCGATTTTTTCCTACAATTCCGCACTATTGATGGGGTTCCCATCTTTAGAGTTGACATGGAGACGGTGAAGCTACGAGGTTCCATAAGGGTCGAATCTGCTTTCCCTCATCTCTATGTACTCGAGAACCTGATTCTCGAAGCCTAGGTCAAAGTTCTCCTCCTCTTCATCCGAGATTTTGAAAATGTTTTTCCAGACTTCACGGAACAGCCTCTTCTTCTCTCTGGGAGTGGTCGCCGTGGTACCTTCGTGCAAATTGAAGTTAGGCCGTGAGAACGGGAGTTCCCCTTTAGTCTGTTGACTGTTGCCCAAAATGATTTCGGATTCCTATCAGTTTCTAAATTTCCCTCAGTTCCTGCGCCAGCGTGGTGTTCAGCTGTCCCCTGAGGTGTTAAACAAGTCGGAAATCCATGGGACTGGTGTATTACATGTCGAGGATGCGGTTGTAGACATCAGTGAAGCGCTGTTGGAGCATCACTCTCTTGTGTAGGGGTTGTTGGCAATGTGATTTTGTGCGAGGTTGTCGAGATAGCTATCGCGTTTCCGTTTGAAACGGAATAGCAACAAGCTCATCACCAAGGTATACCTCGGATGCACGGTTCAGGTCAGGGACGTCCAATGGGAACGCCCCCTTGTATGCTTCCCAGTTGGCCTTCGAGAAATCTTTCCTTGGAGTAACAGGAACTGGAATAGGAGCAGCTGCTATGGTGATCAACATGGGAATGTGATCGCTAGGTGTCAGATGTCCTGGATTGACAAGCTGGTGGAAGGGGAAACCGAGATTCGTGAGAACTACATCAAGCTTGGTGGCTGACCCTGGATACATGAATGTAGGAAAGTCCGGCCAGATGTGCTTAGCGATATCCCTTCCTAGCAAGAGGTCAAGGTTACTGCCTTTGCGTTTGTCTTTGTATAGCCCGCTGTTCTGTTCCTGGCGTTCAGGTTCCTGGCGAACAATACTGGGTGCTCTTTCTTGAAAAGGGTATACATGTTGTGGTAGGGTAAGTATGAACGGCGTAGAGGTTGGTAACCCGCGCCGAATTCGATATTAACCAGAGAGCAACTCCGTATGATCGATAGAAATCATTCGTACAATGGATTCCCTGGTATGTACTGCAGATCTTTCTTGACCGCTATTATAGTTCCGTCGAACCTTTTTCCTGTGACGTTCCTTTGGAGAACGTTGTATCCGAAGATCTCATGCTTATCGTCGTCCCTGATTACAGTTCTGACAACAGAAGAATGTCTGGATCCAATTCTCGGTAGACGTTTCACAGCTTGTGTTTATTTATCTGCCACCCATACACGTTATGTGCTAGAATTGTTAGCCTATTTCTAGTTGCCATTTTGTGTGTCTGAGCTGCTTGAGAGCTTTTGGTTGTTTGGTATCTCCGATCGTAGGTTTTTTAAGAAGAATGGCTCGTAGATCTTGAAGTTGTCGTCGTACAGCCTTACTTTGCCATGTTGTAAGGCTGTCTTGACCGACTTTTCGTCTTCAACCACTTGATGTGACTTCTTTTGACTCCTGAGCCCACTTCCTCCATGGATATCTCTCCTTATTGAGTGGTTTTTGTTGAGGGCGATGGTGAGTTTGATATCCCTTCTGTCGAGCTCGTGTTCTTCCTGCTGTGGTAGTCGTTCTGCTTCTTCCTCTTGTTTTCTGGGTTCTACTTTGTTTCTCTTTGTGTTCTTTTTCTGTCTTGGCGAGTCAGACAGAGGTGTTTGATTGGCTGCAGGCTCATGTCCGGTCGCTGTAGGTATATCCTCGTGGTTTTTGTTTCTTTTGTTCGCTTGGCTGGTTCTGCTTGTGCTCCCTCGTTGCATGTTCCGAGAGAACTTGTCTGACTGTGGGTTGTCTGGAACGTGATAGATTCCAGGCTATTTGCAGCCAGCATCTTGTGCTTCTCGGTATTGAATGAACCCGAGGAAGCTAGATTTATCACAGGCACGTGGAGAATGCATGCTATCATTTTAGGAGGGGTCGCATCGGTGAACTGTAGGACTATTTGGGGTTGTGCCGGCGTTGTGTTAGTTTGTGATGAAATATTGGTGGATATTGCATAAGAAATGTTCGGCCTGACAGCCTCTACTCTCTTCTTTCTTAGGTGTTCTTTCCTGACTGGGAACTGCATGCTCAATATACGGTGGAGACCAGCGCAGTTAATGCACATCTTCGTGTGGTTAACGCAGTGCATCCAGTCTTGGCCGGTTTGTAGGCATTCTGAGCATATCTTAGCGTTCCCCTTGTCTTGGCAGGAACTAGTAGGGTGTTCTTCGTCCTTGTAGCAAGAGAAGCAAGTTAGTAGCTCGAAGAATTTTTCCCTTTCAAGCTGCTCTGGGGATATTATCATGGAGAATAGCTTCAGTCCTATTTCCTTCGCCTTGGCCGCCATCTCCATTTCTATGAACACGATTTTAAACACATGTGTAAGGTTCAAAAATTTAATCACCTCAGTCACCTCTACCCATTCTTGATTTCCCTCTATTTCTTGTTTGATGTATTCGGCTGATTTTTCACCTACTCATCGGTCAACTCGCCTACATACGATAGCTTTCCT
Organism: Ceratothoa steindachneri; assembly: GCA_963969495.1. Classification (NCBI taxonomy): domain Eukaryota; kingdom Metazoa; phylum Arthropoda; class Malacostraca; order Isopoda; family Cymothoidae; genus Ceratothoa; species Ceratothoa steindachneri. Next base: position 19,147,244 of record OZ018328.1, on the reverse strand, counting down.
TGCCGCTAGGGCTTGGGAAGGCTTAGGCTCTGGTCCTACGACGCCTAGTTCATTTATACTGGTTGTTGAGGTCAGCTTCATCAGGTCCGTCTGTATGTGGCAAATTGGGATGTATCCACTGGTGGCCTCGATTAGTCTTTTGAGTCCGATCCACAGTTTCTCGAAGATAGTCTCAAAGACCTTTGCTTTGTCGGGTTTCTCATTCCCGACTAGTCGCAGGGGGACCCGAAAGTCCAGAGACTCCCGCGCTCCGTTCATTGTTGGGACGTCATTTTATTGGTGTGTGTGGGGGGGGGGGCACTCCGACCACTTTACTTCCCCACAGGTGAGACAGAAATATGAGGTATCTCCAACAGTCTAAGCTTCAGAACACTACTTCTCAGCCTTTGGGAATTTCTTCAACTTTTTATTATTCGTCTATTTCGCCTTCCAAATCCTTTTAGCCTTCCTTAGATTTGTTTTTTTTTCTTGGATTTCCTCCTTTTCTTTTTGACGAAGGTTTCTGAGTTTGGTGATCTATTCGTAGCTTATATGAAGAATGGATCTAACAATGAAGTTTTGGTCTAAATTATTTTTACAGATTTTCAGTACATTTCTCCTTAATTCTACACAGGAGGCTTTATTCTGAACTTCACCATTTTCTATTTTAGAGCGGCATTCAGTAATATAATGCAGTAACTTGGCCTGTATCTTTCATCTTTCCCAGACGGTTATCTTGAAGGGTGGGGGAGACAAAGCAATGAGACCTTAATTTATTTTAAATTAATAGAAGTTTGATGTAAAAATACATACAATGTGTATAAATACTTGTACATAAATAGGTACGTCCTTTTGCATTGCGGATTGTCCCAATTTTGTGGATATAGGTGTGTAAATCTAGTTGTGTGTATACTGTATATATATCTATTGCAATGTGCGTCCATATCCGCATGTCTCATTAAGTATAGGCGTGCCGCTCCTTTACAGCCTGGTAATGTAGAAACATGTGCATATATCCAAAACAATATATGTGAATACATCTGTAAGTATCCATGTCTGTATTTTTCGTTGGGAGTATACAGGTTGGCCAAAACTATGGGGCAGGTATGAAAAAATAAAGAATACGAATGAAACTCATTCACATAATAATTGAAAATGATATAATAAACAGTCGATTAAATCCCATCAATAATTATATACTTAATATTTGATGTGTCCTCATTTTGCGTTTTTGCGAATTGTGAATTAATATTTGGAGCAACTTTCTGCCATTCAATCTGTGATACTAAGGTTCATTCCTATTTTCTCAGTTATTATCTTATTGTTAACTAAAATGTGGTAATTTTTTATTAAAAATGTCTCCGAAGAAACAGATTCTTGAAGCGCAAAGTGCTCAAATCATTGCATTGTCCAGAGGGATTATCCCAAGTCAAAATTTAAAGAAAATTGAAATGGTCGAGAAAACGTGTCCAATCAACCATTAAAAGGCACAATAAGACCAATTCTTTCAAAAACTGTGATGGTTAAGGTCGCAAAATGTGTACAACTCCGAGGGAAGATAGGTTGCTGTAAAGAAGATCTCTGGCCAATAGGAAAAAACGTCTTCTCATGTAGCCGCTGAGTTCCGGGAAGCAACAAACAAAGAGATATCAAGACGCACAGTGAGTAGAAGGTTATTAGAAGCTGGGCTCAAAGGATGTAAGACTAGAAAGAAACCGTGGCCTTCTTAGGTAAACAAGAAGAAGCGAATGTCTTGTGCAAACGATTATGAAGATTGGACTAATGATGATTGGGCTAAAATTGTTTGGTCTGAGGAAAGCAACTTTGAGGTAGGTTCTCCACTAATTTATTTCGCTTGCACAGATTTTATTTAGATACCAAAATTTTTATTGGATACCAAAAATGATCAGTAAAATTTTGTATGTCTCCTCAGATCTTTGGAACTCCTGGAGCTGTTTATGTTCGTTGAAGAGTTGGTGGAAGCTTTTGATCAGAAATGTGTTGTCCCAACAGTCAAATTTGGAGGTGGCAGTGTGCTGGTTTGGGGCTGCATTTCGGCTTCAGGTGCAGGATTGTTGTTCGTTTGTGAGAGTGGAATAAATTCCAACACTTACACCTGCATGTTAGACCAGGTTTATCAACCTTCCTGTAAAATTTCAATGATGACATACCAGATAGTGCAATCTTCCAACAATACAATCTCCATGACACACATACGTAGGTGAGTCAAAAAGTTCTCAGACAAATGCCAGATTATTGAAATGTTCGATTTTGTACAAGTAAATACAGGGTCAAACACGACTTTCATGTTTTCTGAACAATTCCTACAAAATTCGTCATTCAATTTGTCGAGACTCTTTGTATTAGATGTGCTTCAAAAAGGTTACTTTTTTGAACCCATAAAATGGCAAATTTTGAGATAAGAGCGAACATTAAATTCCTGACTAAACTTGATTGGAAGCCTGTTAAGATTATTGACGCTCTACAACAGGTTTATGGTGACTCTTCGCCATGTAGAGCGGTAGTTTACGACTGGATTAAGCGCTTCAAGGGGGGCAGAGAAGAAGTTGAAGATGATCCACGTGAAGGGAGACCCTCCACCTCCATTAACCCAGAAAATGTCGAGCTTGTGAGGAATCTAGTGGATAAAGATCGCCGTATTACTATTGATGAAGTTGCCAATGCATGTGAAATCTCTCATGGCTCAGCATTTGGAATTCTAACTGAAAATCTTGGCCTGAGCAAGCTTTCAGCACGTTGGGTCCCAAAAGCGTTGCGAGAAGACCAGCTGAATCATAGGGCCAACCTTTCTTTGGCTATTTTGACCAAGATTGAAGCAAACGAGGATAGTTTTTTTGAGCGCCTCGTAACGGGAGATGAAACTTGGGTGTATCAGTTTGATCCTGAAAGTAAAACTCAATCAAAAGAATGGCACCCAAGGGGGGCAGCAGGGCCTATCAAGTTCAAGACAGAGAGGTCCGTTAAGAAGATAATGGCTACAGTTTTTTGGGATTCGGAGGGAATTATTTTAATAGACTTCTTAGAAGGACAAAAAACTGTTACATCCAGCTATTACGAAGGAGTTTTAAGGAAGCTGAAAACTTCAATAGCCAAAAAACGACGAGGAAAGCTCCACAAGCAAATCTTGTTCCACCATGACAATGCCCCTGCACATTCGTCCAAAGCTGTGAGATCTCAGCTACGGGAATTTCGATGGGAAACTCTTGCTCATCCCCCTTATAGCCCTGATTTAGCACCCTCTGACTTTTTTCTGTTTCCAAATTTAAAGGGACACCTAAAAGGAACCCGGTTTCAATCATTAGATGAAGCAAAAAAGCAGGTCATTACTTGGTGCCAGAGACAACCCCGTGAATTCTACAAAGATGGTCTTTACCGTTGGATTCATAGATTAAGAAAGTGTATAGATGTTAATGGAGCTTATGTAGAAAAATGATTACAGTATTATTACAGATAAAAATTTTATGCCATTTATCTGAGAACTTTTTGACTCCCCCTCGTATAGAGTCTCATTGGGTTGGTTTGAAAAGAAAGGGGTGACGTTGATGGAATGGCCCCCTAAATCTCCAGACCTCAACCCCATTGAACATTTGTGGTCACAATTTGGCACAAGAGTGAGGGGGCACAAATGTTCCTCAAATAGTGAATTAACAGCAAAAATTCTTGAAGAGTGGCAGAAAATTGAGCCAAGCACCTCTGCCAACTTAGTCTCAAGTATGCAAAAACGCATAAAAGCGGTTATAAAAGATAAAGAAGGACACATAAAATATTAATTATTGATAGAATATATACAAAAATGTATATTTGTATTATATCAAGTATGAAATAAATGAATTTCAATCATATTCTTCACTTTTTCATACCTGCCCAATAATTTTGGACAAGGTTGTATGTATATTTTTGATATCTATAGATTTCTCATGTGTATGCTTGTACATATATCCATGTCAATGTGTGCGCACATATGGTGTGCGTGCATATTTAAACATCTATGGCTGTGCAACATATATGCGTATGTGGCTGCAGGTTTCCTAAATCTATGACTATACGTATATTTTAGTATGTTCGTGTAGGTTTCTAACGCTATTGTTTTGAATATAATTATCTATGCGTTCATGTTTATAAATCTATGGCTATGAATACTTGCATATGTGCGTACAGATGCATAAATATATAGTTGTGTGTATGTACCTGTGTATGTAGGTATAAAAATCGTCGTTCAGGTTTACATGTTTTTATCTTCTTTGCTTTTCCTTCCTGTTGATTTATTTGATTTGCTCGAGTCTGTGTTTGATCCGTTCCTTCACGCCCCTTTTAACTACATCCTCTCTTCGATTCCACGCGAGCGATTTGCGAGCCGGAAAACATTTGTGAGGGGCGGCGACGGAACGGCACATTTAAGAATCAAATGCGAAGTGTGTCGAGAATTTGGGAAAATTTCGGCTCTTCCTGCGGGCGATTTCTGCATAATCAACAGTTCTGAGCGAATGGATTCGCATGGCCTGATTAAAACTTAGGGGTGGAGAGAGGATGGTGGGGCGCAAGTAAATATTTAAGGGGACTGTTGAGATTCCTTTTAAAGATCTCCTTCCGAGGAATTTCTGTTTCCTCTCGGCTTTCTTTACGCCTTCTCCTTATTCCTTATCGACTAGATTTCTCTTTGCGTCGTCAGAGTTGCTCAGCCGATTTAAATAATTCATTAATCAAAAGCAATTGAAAGCTCGTCTGTAATTTATTACAGCAAAAACGCTGCACAATGGCGAAAGATTTATGGCATTAAGGGATCCTCAAAATTAAAGCAGAAGAGAATAAACATACCTTAAAATCCAGGCTTGGCTTACTGAATTATCTTTATTCTAGTTTGACTTATTTGCAAAATTCTTCCGCCTTATAAAATTAACGATGGTTGTATATTATCTCATTTTTATTACATTCCCGAATTTAAAAACAAAACAAAAATAGGGGTTTGAAAAGGATAGCCTCAGTTTTTAAAAACCTGTCATCCTTTTTCAGTTTAATAAAGATTATTAATCAAAGATCCTTTCTCAAATTCGCAATAACACGAAGGGAATGTAATTTTAAATTAAATTATCTCACAATAACCCTTTATTTTGAGGTAATATTGAAATTTTCTTAATTTATCCTCTAGCTTAATCAATATTTATAAAATAAATAATTAATTTAACTTTTTAATTCAGTTCCTTTAAAAAGCTTTGCCTCTTTCGGCCAGAAATTACTTCTGAAATTAACAAGTAAACCATTGCCCAATATTACTCTATTTTCTGCCATTGTGATAGAACGGTTTGAGACCGCTTAAATTCAGCCGCTATCACATGTTTAGAAACACATGCTACCCACGTGCATCTGCGAGAGGAAGCAGAGCGCGTTATCGCCACCATAGCAAATATTTAATCAAGGAGGTTCATTCCCCCGTTTCGCCTCCATACGTCGATCTCGCCAGATTGAGTTAGGCTTATGGGCAGATAAGGTATTTTCCCAGGCGCGACCGGGGCATTCCCCCGAAGTCCCCCACTAAATTATCCCATACGCCATGGAGATGGCTCCGGGTACTTATACATAGCTTTCCCCGATTGAAGCAGATCAGATCCCGATTATCTTCGCGAGGCATCACGCCGGTCCGGTCTCCCTTGTGCACCTAGGAACTCTCTACCTCGAGAACCCGCTTATTGTCCAGAAGAGGACAATATCCCTTGAGTGCCAAGATTCGTGCCTTCGAGACGCCAAGTCAACAAGGCCCATCCCCTGTTGTTCAGAAAGAGAACAACGTTAGAACAGCCATTGTTCTTTGAGCCCGTTTGACAAGAGACTGTTCTCACCCACCCTTGTTGTTCAGAAAGAGAACAACGTTAGAACAGCCATTGTTCTTCAAGCTCGTTCGTCAAGAAACGGTTCTCGTTCCCAAGACATCACGTCAGGATAATTTAATTCCCCCCTTTTTAACGTTCTTCAAGAGAACGCTTGGTTTCAACAATAACCTCCATTGTTCATCTAGAACATCCCCGATTTGCCGTCACAAAGATCGCTCGTACTTCCGAGCCCCACTTCGCTCTCACTCTTCGAAGACAGTCCTTCCCCTTCGCTGAGGACAACCCCCCGAAGAACCCTTCTGCTGGAAATCGCCAGTGGACCGAAGATTCCTTCGCATCGTCTTCCTCTGCACAACAACTTTGTAATTACGTAAGCTGAGCATTACCTTTAATCATCTAACCTTTTTTCAACGCTACCCTGTGCTTTAAATGGTTTAGCGAACCAGTCCCCCCCTTTAATTTTTATTTTACTTTTTTAAATCTCTCCAAATCTTAATCCTCGGATTAGTCAGATATTCCCACGACCCTTTCCATTCTCCGTTTATGTAAACATTTGTTCGTGTGTTGTTGATAGTTTAATTAATAAAACTCTATTTTATTAATGATAGGCATATTATTTATCGTTGTGCTCTGTTCCACTTCTTAAGCATATTGAAGATAAATAAGCCTCTCCAGCACCCCCCCCCCCTTTTGGACTAACCTCGGTCAATCAGATTACCACGCACTCGAAATATTAGAATAATTCCCTCAACGAATAGTTATATATGGTATATCGTCGAGAGCCTATTCTACGACAGCCATTGACTGTTACTTTACCTAATTTATGGCAACTTATCGGCTATTAATTAACCTTACATTTCGAGTTCTTGACATATCATAAATTCTTAAAGTTGAATGGCAAAATCTCTTTTTGGACAATTGCTTAAATCACCAAATAAAACTATATATTTTTTATCCTCCACTACCAAATATTTTCTCCTCTTACCCAAATATAACATAAATATTGAAATTATAGATGTAATCAACAGCATTGACAGACAGATCGGAATAAAATGTCAACTACTGAATTTATTTCCTAAGGTCGTGAAAAGAATTAATCGCGCTCCTCTCTCTTCTGAACGGCCCTTGAAACTCTTTACTCTAGTCTTCATTAGTTTATCTCAGAATTGCCCCTCCCCAATCGCTCCTCTTTTTTGTGAAATTATATTTGGAAACTAAGAATTTGATTTCTTACTTTACAGCTTCTTTCCCAACTAATCTGAGCTCAGTTTATTTTAGCTTGCGTTAACATTTCTGTGAGGTTTCTCTGCCCATAATTTTTTCCAATCGTTCATTTTTTTCTTTAGCTAAGGTTAATTATATTAGTCCTCTAGTTATTTTTCTGCCTTACCCTTTGCCTCTCTCTATCGGCTATTGCCAATCATTCTCCCGATCGACTGAAGAATTGTACAACAGTCAGAACTATACGGATTATAGAAAGCTTTTCAATAGGATTGTTTTATTCCTAGATTATTAAAATAACCCTTATATTTCTCTGATTGACCATTTAGTTGTAATTTACGACTAAAATTTCCAATATTTTAAGTGATTTGAAAATTTGTCTAATATAATTGGTTTAATTGCAGAAATTTCCATCTATATACAAATTAGAGATTTAAATTTACCAACCATCTAGAAACACCACACTAATTCTAGAATTATCATATGTTTTAGAAGCAAAGTTCATTTAATTAAATAGAGTTTTTAATGTGCACAGCTAAATAATGGGCTTGGATTTACGCCTTCTATTCTAACTCTATATTAAATTTTCTAAGTAATTCCGAAATAATGTTATAAATCATTTAAACTTTCTAACCTTCATAGTTTCTAAGGCTTCTTCTGCCTTGTGAAAAATATTTGATATTGTTTCTGACTCCATTTGCCTTTGACTCTCGTTATTGCCTTGGAAACTCTCAATAGAAAGGACGATATTAACATTTTAGACAAGATAATTATATTTTCAAAATGAACTCTCTTTTGGTAGATTAGACCACATATATTAAAGATCAACTTCGCCACTCCTTCTTAGAGAAAGAGCTTGCACTTCGCAGACGCACCTTCGGTCTGTGGCCTACAACCTATCTCCATCTATCAACAGGGTCTTGGTCAAATAATATTTTTAATATTCCCATTACATATTCCCTATTGATCTATTGATATATTTTTTCATATCCATAATTATGTTCTATGTATAAATAAAAAACCCAACATTTCCCTGAATTCTTTTCATATACCGTATGAACAATCTTCACTTATTTTTATCTAAATTTTCTTTTACATACTTGGAAAAAAGCTTCAGATATATTAAAAACCTGCCTTCAGGGCTGTTAAAAAATTTAAATCAAATCTTAGAAATAACCTTAATAAGAGCTTTGAATTTCCAAAATATCAGCCCTGCGCTCTGAGGTTTGGATCTATAAATCAACTCTTAGAAAGATCTTGGATAACAAGGGGGAAAACCCCTCCAATGACCTTTTGTGATAAGATTATAAATGGTTATTGTTTTAATGGTTTCCCATGGTTCAAATCACTTACAACTGCCTTTGAATGGCTAAATGAGGCTTCTGCCACTAGATGGCGCCACCCAGCGCCAAATCAGATATCTCCAGGGTGAATAGCCATATGTCCATGGTCATATGGGTCATTTCATGGCACTAAATAGGTACAATTCAACTTTACGCCTGTTGAAAAAAGCGATGCCTAGACCTGGCGCTTTGCCGCAGGTAAAAACATTTAATTTATCTAAAACCATTTCTTGCCATCATCACCATTATCATTATCATCACTTCACTAACTCTATAATTTAAGAAGGGGATTTTTTTGAGTACTTGAATAATAATTTCATCTTAGTTTGGTTATGACTTATGTTTTTTTAACAAAGTTGTTTCTAATAATTATTTTATAATATCAAAAAACAAAATGGTGAAGTTCAGAAATAAATATAAGTATCGAAATTTTGTGATTTTTTTTAAAACCCAAAGAATTACAAATGGTGAAGTTCAGAAAATTTAATTTATATATCTTCTATTCTTCTATAACTATATTTTAGCAAAGTGATATTTTAAAAGGGGGGAAATTTAGTTTAGAGTTGCTTTTAAAATTATTATAATTGGCAAAGTTCATAAAATTTCTAAAAATTTAACCATGGCTCTTTTTTTTAGATTTTAAATTTGATCTTAGTAGCGAAGCGCAAGCTCCCCCTGGTTTTACCAGTAGACTTTGCCACCTTTATCAAATTAATTGAACTTTGCATCTCAAAAACATATTTCATCTTCAATCTGATTATTACAAACCTGAATGAGAAGAAAAATATATCTTTTTCCTCTTTTGACGACCATGTTGTGATGATTAATGAAATTGCTAATAAAACAACAGAAGAAATGGGATTGGTATCATCCTGTAGAGCTTAGTATTGAAATGGTTCCACTGATGGACATGCCTCGATCAACTGGAACCGCGTTTTTTGGTCTTAATTGATTCCATTACATGGTAGCGCTAAGACAGACGAGGCAAGAAGTGAAGTCAATGCAATTCCTGAAGATATGGATGCTCTCGGTGGTCTACCATAAAACCATCTGGTAAACTTCGATATATGTAGCGGTGGTATAGGTTCAGTATAACAAAGGTTAGCCATCTTTTCATTGCGAGGGCAAAGGTGAAGGTTAGAATGCCCCACATGCATTCTTGATGCATTTTTAAGGTGGTAAAACATTAATATAATAACCGCTTACTCGATAAAGCCTGATTGTGATATTTAGACGTCGTCATCTTGATGTTTCTTCAAGGGAAGCTTAAATAATTCGAGTTTGTTCTAAATTGTTAAGATGTGGCAAAATATATATCGTAAGAGTTTGATTCGTCTGTGTAAATGGAGCCTTTATCAATGGAAGGCTTCCGTGAGAAAACTGTCACTAGATTACCTGAAAAAACGCTGATCTAAAAGTGGGAGAATATGGTTAGGTAGGCGTTTATGGGATGCTTAGGCGGCACACGCGATAATAATGAACCAGACATGTTTTATGAGGTTCTCGCTGTAGGTGCTTGAGTAGGATTTAAAGAAACTACGGCTGAGAGGTTGGCATTTGAGGAAGTGCTTTAGGCCACCGTATGCGATAGCAGGCTACTAAGTGGGAAGGAAAAACAAAGTAGAGATCTCAGTGAAGGCCAATGGATAAAAGAGGTGAGACGTTGCACTTAGGTGATATTAATGAAAAGTAATGTACGCATGAAAAACATAATCAAAATTCTCCTTAAATTAAATAATGTAGATTGTGTTTGTTACCAAATCAATATATTTATTATGTAAAAATATTTAATATATTTATAATAACATATTTTTACGAGAGTTGACAGGGGTGAGAGTTGTTTAATGCATTTGAACTAGTGCTTGAGAACAATGAACGCATGTATTGTAAAAGTTACAGTAGCTTCTAAAAAGATAAGAAGGCCCTTATTTATATCACAACATCTATAACTTTTGCCAGAGAAAATTTGCTTTCAAAATTGGTGTATGATAATATGTAGGTATAAACTACATATGTATGCAAATTTGTATGAATTAAACAAAAGATATCAGCAGATAAGAATTTTACAAGAAAGTTTGAAGGGTCCAAAATAATCCGAAAAATAGGTTTCTTGTAGAGAGAGAGACGGGATTGTTTGCCTAGCAACGAAGTTCAGTTTAATCTCGTGTACTTTAGATCCTTACTTGCCCGCTCCTCCCCGTAACCTCCCAAAGAAATCTGTCCCGCCTCTCTCTGTCCACGAGCTGATCATAAAGCTGCGCCATCAAGTGGTGGAAGGAGGTGGCAAAAGGGTAGCGACAGTTGATTCCGCCCCTACTTCCATCAAGTTCACCATTAGTCATCCCTTTTGAGGTTCCCATTCGGGACACATCCCATCCATCAATCATCATCCATCATCCTGGCAGCATCTGAGTGGGGAACCAAGCGGAAAATGGACGTGATAGTTTGCATCAATTTTTCAGAACTCATTCACTAAACCGTTACCTCCTTTACCACCATTTTCACATTTATTGACCCACAAAATACAAAATAATTACATTTTGGTTTCAGAAGAGAAGATAAACCAAGAGGCCATAGTAAAAGGATAACGAAGAGCATGGAGACCAACACTAAGAGGGTCCCCCTCAGGACCATACAAGGAATAAAGTCCCCGGAAAAAAGAAAACTATGCGAAACTCTCAAGCTAGAACTAAAGGTGGCCCTGATGAAACTGATCGAGGTTTCATCGGGATTCATAGATATCTGCGCGGAAACGAAAGACGTAGACCAGCTTCTATCTGAAGAAGGAGCAAACACACTCAAGAACATCGGACTAGAGGCTAAGACCCCCACAAGTGGCAGTGAACCGAACTCGTGGTTAAAAGTTCGCTTTTTTAATTAAATTCCCTGAACACACCAAAGTGTTCAAAATAATATTTGCCACCACGGTCATGGCCAGAAAAGCGACAACAGACAAACTCCTGGTATTCAATGTGAGGATACCAGGCAAGAATATAAAGGGTCTTTCAACAAAGACGCTCGAGATTTGTCAGGCGATAGTGGCCATGTTGTTAAAGAAACATCTGGCAACCTCACTGTGAACTGTTAAGTAGTACTTGGCAAGTCATGATGGAAGGTCATAGCGTTGAACAGCGTGTGCAAGTCATCAAATGTTATTAGCAAGATCAGTGCTCCGTTCGACAAACGTTCCACGCATTACGTGATTTCTATCCTAGCCACAGTGACTAGGCCCATTTTTGGATGAATGGATTTGTGAACAAGCAAAATTTTGGGATTTTGGACGAAAACAATCCGCATGAGATACACCAGCACCAATTGTATCCCAACAAAGTTACTGTTTGGTGCAGACTTTCGTCTAACAGAATCATCGTTCCGTATTTTTTTTGAGAACGAAGATGGGATTGCCATAACCGCCAACGTCGAGACCTACAGATCGATGATAAGAAACTTCTTGTGGCCTTAACTGGATTATATGCCTAATGTGGATACTGACGACATGTGGTTCCAACAGGACGGCACTATGTGCCACACTGCGCACTCCAAGATAGACATTTTGCACCAGCGATTTCAGGGCAGGGTCATCTCGCGCGGCGGCAACGTCAACTGGCCACCGAGATCATGCGATTTAACGCCATTAGACTACTTTCTTTGGGGCTACCTTAAATCTCAGGTTTATGCGAATAATCCGCAAACAGTTGATGTCCTCAAAGTTAACATAACGAACACCATCCAGCAAATTCAGCCAGATTTATGCAACAAAGTCATCGAAAATTGGGCCTCCCGAATATGTTCCATCAAGCGAAGCCGAGGCGGACATTTGAACGACGTCATATTCCACACTTAATGCCATAAAATGTACTTTCAAATTTAAAATAAATTGAGTGCATATATCACACACAACTTGTTTTATTTACATTTAAAAATCGATTAACCTTATTGAAAGACCCTTTACAACATGAACGATTTAATAGCATAAAACTGTGCTGTGTATGCTATAAATTAGAAAATATTACGACCACGACCTGTTCAGAAAAAGAAAAGCTGTGGTGCATTAAATGCGCCACAGAAGACCACAGATTTCATAAGTGCGAAAGCAAGAAGAAGAATTGCCTCAGCAGTAGGGGGGGAGCACAGGACCATGGCCCTGAACTGCCCAGAACGCCGTGAAATTATAAAAAGGAAGAAAGAGAAGGCTAAGGAAATGACATAAGCAAGCGCCATCAAGAAAAATGAACCAACGAGGGCATAACTGTCACAATTCAACAATACGAGAGACCTAAGCACGAAGATCCTAATCTGCATTCCCAACGCGAATGTGGTTAACGCAGTGAAGCCTGGCTGCAACAACCAGGTTCCTAATGCGTTATTAAAGGCAAACAACCTGCCTCCGGTCATTATGCCCGTGGACCCCGAATGTTCCAAGGGATTCAAAGAGTCTGTCATAAGGAACAACTCCAACGTGAAATCTGGACTAGAAGCTATGGTCAAAGCTCTCTCATCCAAGGAGGAAGAAGAAGAAGTCGAAAAGGAACAAGAAGATGAGGAAGGTAACACCTCTTTGGACAGTGACGAGGGTTCATGCACTGGTACAGGAGCAACGAAGAGTAGATACAAGATTCTGAGCCCTCCACCAAAGAGTGAAAAGCCTGGGCACACTAAAGCTGCCGCACAGGCAAAAACCAAGAAAAAAATAAGAAGAATCATAGGTAAACACAACATCATGCTACGGAACGCATTAAAATTTCTAGAAATTAATACCATCGGCTGGGCAACTAAAAGGACTCTTTAAGAAAGCGTATTCAGTGAAATTGATGCAGACATCATCTTAATTTCAGAACATGATTTCAACACTCGTAATTCGGAAATGAAGCTCTGGAATTACATTGTGTTAATCACAGATTATTCGCAGGAGCGGAACGACGGTGCCGCTATTGCAATAAAGAAAAGGATAAAATACAAGCAAATAAGAAATCTGGATGAATCTTATTCCGCGATTGAGGTCAAACTCGACATAGGAAAGTTGGTTATTGCTGCCGGATACCACCCGCCAAGGAGAGATATTTTACCAATATACTCTCACTGGCCTATTTGGCAGAAGAACCCCCCACAATATTAATAGTGGATCTGAACGCCGAGAGTCCGGCTACAGGGCCCTCAACGGAATCAGAAGAAGCCTGGACATCTTGTTGGACAGAAATATTGTCCAGCGAGTAGGCTCCGACTTCTCTCCCTTTGTCAGAGGAAGGAGTGCTACAAAACCACACAAATGTCTGGATAATTGTCAGCTACCGTTTTAATACTACATGGAACAAGTCCAGTTACCATGTAGTGATCATATTAGAATCTTGCTTACCATCAACACAAACCCTTTACAAGTCCCAGCGATAATTAGAAAGAACTACAGGAAAGCAGACTGGTCACGGTACGCGCGCCTCCTCGAGACCTACCATCCGCCCAACTTGGATGAGGCGACTCTCGAGGAGATCACTGAGGCACTCGACGACCTAAACAACCACATTGTCAACGCAGATAGAGCGTGTATCCCTAAATTCGAGTATAAGTCAATCTCAACATAGAGATGGATTGAATACATGAAGGATTTATACCAAGAACTAAAATTACTGTATGAAATCAACATCAAGAACGCATCAATTGACTCAATACAGCAGAGTGAAGAGATCAAAGATGAACGCAACCAGTTGGTCCTCGAACAACAGTGGAGACAATGGGACGATGCGATCGATAGCTTCGATCACGATGCATCTCCCAAAGATTTTTGGTATGAAATCAGGGCTCTCAAGGGATCGGCCTCAAAGAAGAAGAAGATTAAAATATTAAAAGAAGATGGAAACATAGAAACAGAAGAAAGAAACATCGAAGAAATATTCCGAAGTTATTGGGAAAGAATCTTCAGCATGACTGAAGTAAAAAAATGAAGATTATGATATAAAGATCGAAAACAATATCATAGACGAGCTTAATACCCATTTACTGGGCACAATGGAAAATAAGAACCAACCCGGAGAAATTCAAGGTAATCCCTATTGGCAGGAGACTACTTTCTGATGTCAGGTTGGGGATAGGTGCTATCCTTACACCACAGGGCAAAATGTGCTCGGAATGAAAACTACTTCATCCAGGTACAGAAAACAAGTCTCAGATCGAATTTCTCAAGCTTCAGCAGCAATCAGTACTTTATATATGTTTAAAAATCTCCCTGAGAGCAACAACAAGAAGATTCCAATACCATTGTACGATCTACGCTGATCTACCCCAATTCCGCCCTCTTGTGTCTTGAGAACACAAAAGAGGAAACTACAAGTGGTGCAGAATAAATGCGTGTACCTAATCACAGGTACACGCAGGCGAGATAGAAGACGCCAAGAAGAGCTGCACTGGGAGGTAGGGTTACGTCCTATTAAAGTTACCATCGAAGAACGGACAAGGAATATACAGGAGCTGGTTAATCTAGATTTAAATGATTAACCAGAACAGAAGAGCTATAGGTAGCGCCAGATTTCCGAGTTCTGCTAGCCTATTGGCTGGCAGAGATTAGAAGCTGTTCTACGCCTAAAAAAGATTGTATTTTACCAAAGATATTGCCAAAAACCGATTAAGAGAACAATACTCCGAACAATGGAAAATCACTAACTATTGACTACAAATTCACCGAAGAAGACTACGCCGAACAAGACTTAAGAAAGAAGAAACAAATGACACAAAAGTACACTAACTACAAAATATATTAAAACAAAGAAACTAAGCACGAAACTTAAAGTAATTTATTACAACAACAGCAAACGCGCATTACATACCCAAGAACATTAATTTTATTAAAGATAAATGGCTTGAACGCCATAATAATAAAAACTATAAGGAAAACAACAAAGTAAACACACGACAAAAAATATTGAAAGCGATAGGCCTGATCACCAGGCTCTAGCATCTCTTTATAAATCTCTCACACTACTTTCTCTCTTCACCACTTTTCTATTTTCGTCTATCTACCCACACACCATTTTGTCCCCTACACACCCACAATACTTACATCAATCCGCAATTCACCTAGATGGTTTCCAATTATAGCCATTGCATAGACTGTCGAGTGCTCCAAATGTGAAGTCCATAATATTCTCTCAACCCATAACAAAACAGGGCTGGTAAATCAACCGGTAGGACATGGAGAACTTCAGTAACGGAATAATGATCCATTACCTAAGTTGTGAAGAAGGGCAGTTTCTAGATCACTGCATCAGTTCCTCCAGAGATTATTGAAAGTTTGGCCTAAAATTTTTCTAGGTAGATTGTGTCACATTGGATGGAGGAAAAAAATCTTTATACCCACACTCACTTGTTCAAGGTATTAATCATTTCGAAGGCAAGAGATTCTTTCGTTCTAGACCAGGCGAAACAGTGTCTGTCAGTTGCACCAAAAGGTATGTGAAGTTTGGCGGATGAATTCCATGGTCTGGGTAGTGCGTTCAGTAAAGGTAATTGGGCCACTTGTGCATTTATAGAACAAAGTGAATGCATAACCTCAAAATGAACTCCTGAGACAGCATGCCTTGCCCCATCTGCGAGAATCTCAAGCCAACCCTACAATATTCCTGCAGGATAACGAACCGTGCTACCCAACCAAGTCGGTGAAGACCTACCTGGACCACGATCACTTCAATGTTATAAATTAGCCTGAACAGAGCCCAGACCTCAATCTCGATGAAAATGGTTTGAAGAAATTCGGGGAGAGAGCTAGAGCGAGGAATCTGAAAACAAGTCAAGAACTCTGGGAAATTCTTCAAGATGAATGGAATAAGATTACTGCGCAAGAGTGTCAACAGTTGGTTCGTTCCTATAGCAGGAGATGTCAAAGTCTACCAGAGGATAAAAGCCTCCATACCAAATAATATTTATATACTCGTAACTACTACAATTTTTTTTTCACTGATAATATAATCATTATATTCCAATAAAAAAAATTCAATTGTCGTTCAGATGATTGGGAAACCAATTTCTCTAGTAAATTACTTATTTTCGGATAAATTTCGTTTTATTCATCTAAATTTGCCTAACATTTATCACCAAGTAGTTTATACTTTTCGGTTATCGAGCACTAATTTTAGAACTGGAATTATCTCTAGCAAAAGATATGGAAGATGTTATGATAGACATACTGGGTGTTAGGCTAAATTTGAAGGTTTAAATAAAAAAAATACCTCGCAATATCTCAGCCAAAAATAAATGTATTTTAAAAATTTTAAAAATATCAACTAGCTTATAGCTAGGAATTAACTGTTTACGCAGAGTAACCGCCTTTAGCTCCAACCACGGCCTAAATTTGGCCCTAGAAGCTGGCTCATGCATTCTTCACTGTATCCTTAGGAAAATTTTCGAAGACTTCTTTGATCTTGGCCTGCAACCGGGCCTGGGGATTGTAGGCAGGGCGATTGGTGTCTTTCTTAACCTTGTTCCATACATAGTAATCCATTGGATTACATTCCTAATATCTAAGAGGCCAGAAGGTGGAGCTGCTGAATAGTAATTCTCAGACAATCATTCTGACCTTCTCCAGCTAGGGTTTAACCCAAATATCCAGCAGCTCACTATTGCCGCCTGAATTGAATCTAAGACCCTCCAAAAGGATGTGGGGCTGCATGGTGTCACTCTCACTAGAAACACACCCACAGACAATCATAGTTTGGGGGAACTTGGTCTTTACGATGGGTGGAAAGTCGCATTACTTAAATTCAAGACACCTGTTATTCTGGATGTTGTGCAACTGGTCCTGGGAGAAATTATTTTCGTCTGAGAATAACCAAATCTTCTCTAGCTGAACAGGATGTATCAGCTTGTTCAGGAGCTTTTATGCTTTTGTCAAGTGGTTCTTCTTTACCTTGGCTGTCAAAATTTGGCCCTTACGCCTCTTGTACGAGTGGTAACGAGGATCCTCATTCAGCAGGGCCATCTTCAGCGTGGTAACTCCAACACCTTTCTCTCTTGCTAAAGCGAGGATTCCTTTGTTCGGGCTTCCACCACTTGTTCTGCAGTTATTAGTTGAATTCCTTCGTGCATAAACAATCAGAACACTTTCTGTGTTCATTTCTTCTGACCATTGCTTCATAGTTTCTGTTGCAGCTGCCCATGTTACGTCTTACAACATTTACAATGTCAACAGAACATTGAACACCAGTGAGGATGTAGGCATTTTGATACTTGGCGCAAATCATCATGAGGTATGTATCTCTTTTCTAATATTCAGATGGCTTCCAGTGATAACTTTTTCTCAACCAGACCTTTCTTCTGCATGCTATACTACACTGTTCACCGATACATTTAAATTTTCCCGAAAAAAGTAGACAATAAAATCGTCAAATTTAGCCCTGATAAATAAAGACGAACGAGTTACCAAATCTTGGAAAAATCTTTAGCTGTAGAAGCCTTTTTTGGGTGATCAACGTAAAGGTTGCGCTAGACAAGTAAATAGTGTGTTAGGATGAGTTGAGTCTGATTACTTCGTTTCCTGATATGCTTTCCCAGTATGCCACATTGCCATCGTAGTCCTTCTTGGACGTATCATAGCTGACGGTGCAAGACCTTGTGGGGAAGAATAGTGTATTGCTGAGACAAAAACTTCAGTCCTTTTAGCTTTAGAGATGGGCAAGGAAAGCTGCGTTATCCAAAGATGTCAAATGCCACTGAAGGGTTTTTAGGAGAAAACTTGTAATGAAGTGTAGTGAGAGAAAGTGAAAAGGGTTCGAAGTTTAATAGCCTCAGATCCTCCTGAAGTTATTATGGCCGAGAGGGCATACAAGTGTGGGTGTAGGAACCAGAGGGTAAAAAACCCACCAGATGTCAGTTTATTACCTTTATATATCTTATACATACTTGTTGACAGGCTACTAGCGAAAGAATGATTAAGAAATGAAACAGAAGAAATTAATCAAATGAAAATATTATGAATTACGAGAATATATTAAATTAGAGAATCCAGTGGAAAACTGATCAAATTGGAATATTGCCGCATGAAGCAGTTCATGGCTACAGGACTTGGTTCCTATAAAGAACACAGATACTCCAAACTACTAAGTTGAAACTTCTTAGAGCCTGAAAAGTTGGGAAGTCGTTTCCATACCCATTTCTCTACACAGAGAAAATAGTTATTTACAATTAAACGCCTCTCAACCACATCTACAAACACAGACACACGAGAGATTATTTATCTTCGAATAAAATAATCTACATATGTACACATCACACATTAAGCAAATATACATGGCCACCAGTTCCTTCCTCCCTAAACATACATACATCAACTCCTCTACAACTCAAATTTTGTTAATTTCTAAATTTTAGAATGACTGTATACCTGAAAGTAGAGGTAAGGAGAGACGGTATGGAAAGTGTAATTGCCGTTTTCTCAACTGAACTAAATCATCCAGAGATAGCCGGAAAAATATCTCATTCAAAAGATAGTTCTTTATAATTACAATGACAATATTTCTTTGTTTGCTGAAGAAAATATCCTCTTCGTCTTAGAAGACCGAAAGGCAGGAAGACATTAGAGATCGGGCATTAAGGATGATCT
The DNA here is from genome assembly GCA_963969495.1 of Ceratothoa steindachneri. Classification (NCBI taxonomy): domain Eukaryota; kingdom Metazoa; phylum Arthropoda; class Malacostraca; order Isopoda; family Cymothoidae; genus Ceratothoa; species Ceratothoa steindachneri. The sequence continues at coordinate 19,128,273 of OZ018328.1, read as the reverse complement.
CAATCTTTCGAGGTCTAATCGGCTCAGATATTCATCATCGGGAAACGACGGCCTGGTAGCGAGATTCATGGGCAGGCCAGAGGTCGGTCGGTATATACGATTGATCACTAAAAAGGAGTGAGAATGGCACAAAGAGTGAGCGAATCTACCTGGTCATTTATCATGTAATTATGCTACGAATGGGCACTGTGCTGTTATATGAGGAGCGGTGGATACTAAGACCTCGAAGAGCTAGGGGTGTTTAAAAGGAAACCTTTGAATTGGGTGCCCCTCATTTGATGAGTGACCCTAGTACATATATTTCATGTGTCTCGACCTGGAGCCTTTGAGAGGGCATTTTGACACCCAGGGACTCTCTCGAGAGACTGGGGTCACGATTTCTGCACTCGAAGACGATACGTTCTTTTTTTTCGCCGGAGAGCTCTCTCAAGACTGCCAAAGCCGAGATTACCAGAAATAATGACGAACTAGTTCTTACTTTTTGATTTTGACCAGAATGTAGATTATTTTGAGGTTCGTCCTGTATGGCAGTGTTTCCCAACCGGCTTTGGTTAATGAATCCCTTATGAACTTTATTTTCCCTGTGGCCCCCATAAGCATATTTCAAGGATATTAAAACAACTATTTGTATTCAGGTATAATATTATTTGTCACATAGATGCAAAATATTTGTTTAGAGATAATTTAGAAGTTTATTATAAAATATTTAAAAAAAGCAAAATAAATGTCTTAATATTTTTTAAAAATGTAATTCAAATATATAAATTAAATTGTTTATTGGCCGAACATTAATTTAGGCTTCAATAGGTTAAGTCCTTTGGCCTTCTTAATGTAGTCTATGAACCCTCTAAATCTTAACATTTTCCTCTGGATACTTTAAATGTAACATGACCACCAGTTAGGAAATACTGTTGTTGCGGCCTCTATTAGTCGGAGTCATCTGGAGGAATTCGGAGGAAGGGAAAAAACGCGTCGTAGGAGATATTGATATTCGAGAGGCAGAGTTGATGATCTGAGTGATTAAAAGAATCATTTTAAAGACGGGAATTACTCAAGATACAATTTATATTATGCATTTAGGATCTAATAATAATATCTTCTCTACAAGGACTGGGAAACTCCTGGAAATGTATCACAAACTGATGAGAAAATGAAGAGTAATAATATAGTGTTTACAATAATTATTCCGAGAATAAATGCGACTAATGTTTTGTACAGAAGAGATACATTAACGACTCACTTAACGCTCTCTACCAGGAAGGAAACGGGGACATCATAAATTTATGAGGGGAGTTATATGAGCGCAACAAGCGATTCTAGATAGAAGATCCGCAACTGAAATGAATAGTGAGACTTATAAATAATACTCCGATAGACTTCCCAAAGGGACTGCATATCAGACTGGAGAATAATACATAAGAGAGACCTGCTCGCAACAATGTAATAATAATCATCCACTCAATCGAAGTTTTATAAATATAACACCTAATTAGTCAACTGCACAAATGCCTGCAATTTAAGGAGCAAAATAAATTAATTGTTTTCAGTTGCGTCCAAAGATTACAGTCACAGACACATGAACAGAAAATTATAAAAGATATCTTGTTAGAGAACTTGATTTATGGAGCCATACAATGTTAAATAAAAATAGGTATAAAGGAAAATGCGGAGGTGTTATTTTATGATGAAAAGCAAGCAAGTCTAGATAATGAAAGATATAATTATACAGAAGATGATGTAAATAATACTGAGTTAACGTAAATACTCTTAAGCGGCACTGCCATTAGAGGAGTTGCTTTGACTCATTGATGATTCAGTGTGATGAGTAAATCACACTTACTCCTGTCTGACTCAGAACGACTTGCATCAACACATAACACTGAGATTTTAGCTATCAAGTGATGTATAATAAATTTAGTCGTCTAAAAATCATCATCGCAAATGAAAGTACACGATAATATATTTTAAACACATTCGATCATCATTATGAAAAATGTTACCTTAATATCCGATGAAATCAATTTTGTGAGGATAGATTTTTTAAATGAAACAGAGGAAAATATATAAAATAGAATTCTTGAATTTATAAACAATAACTTTCTGCATATCAAAAATAGACTGACTAACACGCGAACAGAAAAATATGTTTTTAATTTTAACTAATGAATATAAGTAGGTAGAAGGCATACACATTGGCGAAACACCAGAAAACAGTGATCACAACATAATTCGATTCAATATAAAATTCTTTAAAATGTATGCGAAAACTTTCAAATCGTTCCAGACTTTAAATCTAAGCATTTTTATTTTTTTTGCGCCCACTTGGAACTTTGAAATTTTAATATTTGAGAACATAAAAAAAATGAATAGGATTATTCAATATTCATATATCACTATAAATAACGAAATAGTGCGCTATAAACCTAAAGCCCTTACAGACAGGCAATTTGCACTATCCCCCCCTCACCCCGTGAACGCGATTCCGGGCCTGGAAAATGAAATTAGAATAAATATCAAAGTGACTATCCTTCCCTGTTGGGAGGAAGAGTAGTATTGTGTTTTGACACTAATCATCGTTCATAGAACCTTTTGATTGCGCATTGGGACTATTTGGATATGAGTATTCCCTTGGGGACACTAGTACTCCACTTCGGGGTATGAGGATATGAGTGGCCTCTTAGTGGATAGTAGTACTCCCTCGGATGGTTTGGAGATCATGTGTATGTTATATTGTGAAGACGTAATTGGAATGATAGCGGTGTTGTAAATGACTATTTGCGTGAATACGTGTGTGGAGCTACCCCCACCCGCGGCGGTAAGTTTAGCGTATCCGACAATGGGCGGCCAACTCGTGCTGCCATTGAAAGCTTTGTGTCCGCACCCGGTTCGATCTAAACCGTACTTTGACGTTAGAATACCAACGCCTTATCCTTTAAGCTAGCAAGAGCTTCGTCCTCGATTTTTTAATAAAAACAGATCAGGTATCGTGGATAAATAATGAGAATAAAGCGCACATAAGGGAATGTAGCCAATTGTATATCATCTCGAAAACCATAAATACCAACGGGAATGGAACGGAATCCTTTATTATCCCGCCTTGTTAAACTAAAAAGAGGAACAACAAAATAGAACTATGAAATGGAATTGAGGCGTTGTAAAAACACAATCCAAAGGAATTTTATGGATATCTAAATAATAGAGACTCTGGCCATTAAATTAATATTTTGAAAATCTTTTTAATGCTGAGGATAAAAATGACTTTCCTACAATACCATCGTAATGAATGTTGATAATGTTTAAGCTATTAAATATTGACGAATGAAATTAAAAAGTTTTGCAATAAGAGAATAAAAATTTACAAAGGTGTGTTTCAAATAAAATCGAAGCAATCTACCTTAAAATATTAGCAAGCGAACAATTAAAACCCTATGTTTACAATTTTAACATAATCTATTAGACCAGAGATAGTTCCTAAATGCTTCAAACAGGTAAGTGTAATGTCAATTTCAAAAAAAGATAAAGACTGAACCTGAATACTTTTCGCCCATTCCATTACTTCGTTCGGCGATACCTTACTGAAGTCTTTTGTTAGAGATAGGATCGTTGAGCATCTGAGGGCAAATAACAGAGCATGGCTTTCAATGTGAAAACGCATTCTTAACTAATTTGCAAGATTTTTTCACGAAATGATCACAAAGTTAGGCCAAGATGAAGCTTCAGATGTAGATTTATTTCGAATTCTAAAAGGCGATTGACACTATTTTAATTAAAAATCTCGATAAAGATAAAGACCACGTAATATAGCAAAGCTTAGTAAAGCGGGTAAAAGAAGTAGACATAGAAATAGTTCCTACCCGCCCCCTTCAAATTTTTAATAGCATTCAAATTAACACATAAAATTCTTATCAATAGTTTTACAATTCATTCATTAAAATTAATTTTAAAAATATATACTCGCAGTTTGAAAGAAAATGCGAAAATATGGGGTTTTATCTTCAGTTTTATCTTCAGTATCTGGTGTATCAAAATTTCTATGGCTGATATCTTAAACAGGTGATGGTATAATCGTTATTTAACAAAATTTCATTATTGTATTTTCACATTTTTCAGTAACTGTCATCAAAATATTGTAAAACTGTATGCTTAAACCTGCTGAAAAGTCATCTTCATGTGTCATCATTATGGTCGCGAGTGATAAAAACCTATTTTGAAAATGCAAAGTATCATAACCATTTGCAAGAAGGAATGTTATATAAACATATCTAAAATACTTAAAATGCCGGTAAGTGAGATATTCTATCAAGAGGTTTGAAGAGACAAGTATACTAGAGCAGACGGACAACGGAGACGAGGCCTTAAAAAATAGTTCAAGGTTACAGGACAAGTTCATCCGAATGACATCTCTCTGGAATCCCCGACTTAATACACCAGAAATAGTTCAGAAATTAAACAGCGACAACGGGGCAAACATCTCGGTTACAACGGTGAAGAAGATCCATAGACAAACTGGACTTTTAGCTCCAGTGATAGCAAATAAAACTCTTTTGAGGCATTGTAATAGAGCAAAGAGGTTAGTTTGCCAATAAAACATCAAAGGATATTAAAAGATGATTGAAAATGGGTTCTTTAGTCAATATGGCCAAGTTTTCACTATATGGTTCCAAAGGTTATTGTAAAGAGAAATAGTCCGCGAATGGCTCCCCGGTCTATTGTGCCTACGGAGAAGCAAGGAAGAAGTAGTTTGACAGTTTGGAGCTATTTTTTTGCCAGTCAGTAGATGTTAATAAAATATCCAATAAATTAGACTTGCATAGCTATCATTAAATTTGTAGCGACATGCTTTCTGATCTTGAAATTCGTTCTTATCAGTTATAAATTTATTTTGCAGCTAGACATTGATCCTAAGCACCCTTTCAGCATGTGTCTTTTTAGAGAAGAAAGAACACAAAGGAAGTCTTACAATCGTGAATTGGCTAGCCAAGTCTCTTAATTGCAATCCTATTGAACTCTCGCGGGATTATTTTTATAATAAATAGATTAAATTATTAGCTGCAAGTAATTATTGTAAAAATGGCTGGATATATCCAATACCGAGTACGGATAAACCGGAATATTCTTCAATAATTTTTGTATAAACTACTGCCCATAAATGCACGTAGACATTTTTTTAAACAAATAAATCACAAAGTAACAAATAAAGATGAAGTTAAATACAACAGTAGAGATATTATACATCGAATAAAATGTAAAGATGAAGAACATAACAAAAGATACTGATCTAGAGAAATATGGAATTAAAGTTTGGTCTCAAATACATATTTACATTTTACTTTGATAAATGAAGAACAAATTTTTTGCATCATATTGATGAAAGAAGTCACATATTGTTGTGGAAGTTCATTCCAACATTCGAGCAAACAATTGGTCGCTGCTCTTTTCATTGTCCGTCCAGAAAATCGCACAGGAGTTTGATAAGATTGCATTTGGAGACTGGATTGACTAATCTAAAATTGTAAACATCCCGTTCTTCCTCTTTAAATCGGTGCCTGAAAGGGTGCCTAAGTTTATTGTTCTGTGAAAAACAAAATTATAGCCCATGAAAAGGGTTCCAGATAGAATAGAAAGTCGATGTGTGCTGGAAAATTAACTAATAGCTATGCTGGTCTAATTTGTTGGATATGTGATGAATATCTTACAACGAATCGTTAAAAAATAACCCCAAACTATCAGAGTCGCTCCCCCTCGCTCGATTGTAAGTTCATGCACCTAAGAGCAGCTTTTCACCTTGTAGCAGAGACGTATGAAAGAGATGTTGTTCTGATGAACTAATCCTGTGACTTTGAGGCCTTTCTGAGGTCTCATCTCCTTTATCTCTCCTGTACTATTATATTCTACAGTCAAACCGTTTAATATATTATTTACTCATTGTATTGAACGGTATTTTAATTTTTGGATTAGTTTATGATATTCGGGAGCCATAATGACCATAGAGGATTTTGAAGATGGTTGAAGAATAGAGTCTTTCAAATATTGTGATGACAATTACTAAAAAATGGCTAAAAAGTATTACATCATCACCTGTTTATTAATGATATAATTATAGGTATAAATTTTAGCAATTATTTTGAAGAAATTAAATAACAGATCGTCTTGCAGGAAAACCTATGGCTGTTGGTAAACTTTTAGAAAATGGCTTCCAAATGAAATGTAATTTCATTTTAGGAAAATATTCTGAAATTCAATTAATCTGTGCCTTTTAGTATCACCGAATCATTATTAATAATTCATAAATCTTGTAATTCTCATTTGAGGAAATGATTTAATCAACTAATTCCCTTCCATTTGTTGCTTGTTTAATGCTCTCTGCAACATGGTGGAATATGTTGCTCTCAATATATTTCTTATTTAAAAGGAAAATGTCCTCTTTGCATCTTAGCATCCACTTCTTAATTAATGAAAACTCAACCTATCTCTGTCTCATCAAAACACACCAACACAGTCAATAGCTTTCAGAATACCAATAATTACATATCGCTCTCTTGTCTATACACACAACCTGCCAACTTAATTTCCATCACACATTTCTCCACATCTCCACTTAATCCTTTTCCATGGACCCATTTAGCTGAATTGGCGGCCTATCTCTCCAAGCCCAAGAAATTGAGTCTACGTCAGCGAGAATCAAAGCGATCGGACCCTCCTTCCTAGGAGGTTCGCAATAAATGCAGTGAGGTTAGGGAAAGTGAATATTTGCTTACATTATGCAGCCGGGATATACAAAAGGAATGAATGTTATGAACGTTAAGCATACGGAGGGCGCGTACCTCTCCTGAACTACGTTCTTCATGCAATGAAGCAAATCCCCTTGCGTAGTAACTAGAGAGAACATCATTTCCGTAGATCAATTGAGCTCTTTCAATTGTACTCAGTAAATGCGTTGCACCAACCTTATGCAAGGTCGGGGCTTTTTATCTCTTCTGGGAACTAATGACAGAAAAGGCAAATCATTAAACAAAAAAATCCCTCTCCACATCAAGTTTAAATAATGTCATTAATAAATCTGTCAAAACACTAAAAATCCGTTAAATCTATTTTCTACCATTCACTATTTCCTACCCCTCTAAGCCAAACTCATACCCGGTTCTCAAGTAGAGCAACGCGTATTTTACTCCTGTGCATACTCTCATGTAAGTAATTGTATGTTCCTTGACAGGTATTGTGCTGTGCATTTAAAGCAAACGTACACAAATAATTTTATCTTTGGAGTAATTTTCAAAGAAACATGTTTATAAGAAAAAATACATCCTGAAGACGCTATTCTCTCTTAAATCTTTGATACATCAATTGAATGTCAATTGTAGAATGGAAAACAACGCTGATGCTAATATATAGAGGAGTGTAGTCCGCCAAGAAGGTAGCAAGCAGGTAGGCCTTAGATGACCATTAGTGTAAACGGATTCCTCAAAGTTCGAAGACGGGGGGGGGGGGGGCAGTGACTACGCTGTATCCCATCCTTTTTAATTCAGTGGTCCTCTACCAGCTGAGGCGTTTATCCTCAGGGCTCAGCTGGTTCCAGTACATCGCTCTGTATAGGAAATAACTGGTTGTGTCATGTTCGGAAACCGAATTACGATCTATAGTTACATACGAAGTGTCGTGAGTGGTCTCAGAGCATTGGAATCTCCGCATCCTCGGGTTCACGGTATCCGTGAGGTCATTGTTTCCGCAAGCCGGGCAGCTGTCAAGATTATCTTATCTTGGGTTCCTGGACATGTATGGATTGCAGGGAATGAGCGGGCAAAAGATAACTCTAAAGAATGCGAGAGAATGGAGATAGCATACTAGCATTTCTCTCTTCCACACATTGACTATATGGCAGGAATCAATTCATTCCTCTGTGATGCTGGCAAGCAACATCGGAGACGGCCAAAGTTAACTGAAATTTAGGGGCCATCCTATGGAGCACTCTCTAATGCCTCGGCGGCTTCAGGTCGTATTCTGTGTTTGAATTGGGCACACTCATGGGACTCACGGCCATTCGATTGAGCACTCTCATGTACCTTAGTGTGCTGAATGCGTTGTCGTTAGACTGTTAGGCATATTTTAAGTGAGTATCCCAGTCTGAAGGATCTTCGCGCACGTATTCAGTCTGATACTGGGACGAGCAAGAACGCTACCGCTTGTCCCTTGTACGCAAGAGGGGTTCATGCACACAGACTTGTGGACATTTTGACCTTTTGGACGAGGCTTAATTTTATTTGCTTTGAGCGCATGATTTGGCACCAGGGGAAAGCTGGCTTCCCTTCGATGCCATTGTGTGCGTTTTTCTGCTTGTTCTTGTTTTCGCTTTTTCTGTTTTGCATTAGTTTTGTAGATTTTGTGGCTGTGGCTGTTGATTTTTTTGGTTTATTTTTCCTTTTAATATACTTCGTTTTTATTTCTCACTTTTCAAATAAAGGTGGTGTAAAATGCAACGCAGCCATAATTTACCACTATATACTCGAATAAATCATAGTGGAAAGTTCAAAAAGACAAGATTAATATTATGCAAACGAAACCCTGGGATTCCTCGCTCTAATGATTAACATCAGATCAGAACAAGCACCTTAGTACTAAGAATCGAGAGAGCGATGAACGGGTAATCCCTAGGCGGCGGACTCAACCCGAATGCACCTTGCCAGAAAAGAAACTCGTGCTCGTCTATCCTCGTCAATTCTTGGCGCAAAGAACAGGCCCCTCTACCTCTAAGCCTGCTCCTACTCTTTCCGGGTCCAGAAATGGGCAGCTATGGAAGCATTGGGCTATTAATCATGCTCAAATCCTCGGCCCCGTTCCAAAATGGATTTCTGAACGTCACGATAAAAGAAATTCCGAAATTATTCCTGGAAATATCTTGTGCCTCTCTACCTATGACGATATGTGTATACAAGTGAGTGTATGTGAAAGGCCGCGTATGGAATACTTATAAGCCGTAAGTGACATCTCAAAGCTACATGCGAAATGCATGGAGGCTATTTCCTCAATTTGAAAACTTGGCACAAATTGGGTAAAAGGAATAGCGAATAATTGGCAATAGAAATGAGCCAAAACTGTTCCACAAATAGAAATCGGTCACTAAATAAAATAATAAAAAATGTAAAATCGGGCGTATATTGAATTTATTACCCATTTTCTTAATTCCTTTTTCATCGTTTTGTTTCTTCTCCTTTTCCGCGAAAGAAAATATCCATTAAGGAAGAGCTCAAAAGGAAACACCTGGATTTTACTTGGGTGCAAAAGTTGGTGTATTTGTCATCAACCGGACAAATTTCTCTTCTCGGCAAAGGTCTTTCTCAAAAGCTCCTAATTAACACGATGCTCCTATCGAGTTTGCCGTAACTTTCCTAACATCGAAATTGATCACATCCTCCGAGGTTGTTTCTGGGCCTTTTAATGCATGAAATTCTCCAATTGTTGCCAGTAACGTACTTAATAACATTCTAATTTTGCACCCATCTGCTATCCCGGATTTGGCCCCCAATCTTGTGAAAATGGCGAACCAAATTAGCTTTTTGTAATATGTCGGTTAAGATTCACTTTAGAGCAAACTCTGCCAATACTTAAAATAATTTACATGCAATCTCCTACAAAACATGTATCATGTATATTTTCACTACAAGTGAGTTTTGATAATGTTAGCACCTTTTTATTAATTCGATTTAATTTTATGTTGAGAGATTTTTATAGTGAAGAATCATTGAGAATTGTGTTAATATCAGAATGGTGATAAAACTTACACTGGAAAATAAAGAAGTATATTTCCATACAGTTTCCGTGATCTCTGTCACTTTCATTAGTGATACAAAAAGAATTCGATCTGTCTTCGAAATGGTACTGTGTAGTGGAGAGTTGGTATATCCAAGTGAGTCAAAAGCAATAAATGTTTACCGAGAATCTGAGCTGAGGCTGGATCGTTAGGATCCGAAGTGATGAAGCGGCCTGAGAGGAGAAATGGACAAAGACACACAAAACTTAGTAAGTTACAGCGTATGTGATGAACTGTGGAAATACTGACATTGATGCGGGACAGTTCAGGTGACAGGATAAACTAGAAGTCACATAGTAAAATGCAATATACTTTTGTACTTTATTGTCTTTTTATTATTCGATTTTTTCAAGATGGTGACCAAATCCACGGATGTGCAAAATTAGTATCTTATTAAGTGCCCTATTAAGAAGACAATAAAACTAGTACGCTTTCCACTAGTCATATTATACACCCTACTTACTCGCCTATATGTCCGTTAATACAATGCAAAAGTAGTGCTTAAATATTTTATTTTTATGTAAAAATTCATTATATTTACTTCCTAAGAATTAGTGTAGCTTTCCTACCAACCCCTCTCCTAATTTAGTGATTTCTTTCCCTTGTCCTTTCAACTTAAAGTGGTTTACTATTACTAAAACAATCAACTATCACTTATTTTAGCAAAATATGAAGAAAGAACACATTAAAGGGTTATTTGATTAGAGATTATAAAACCGAAAAATCTTAGAGAAAATGGTCAGAAAATATCATCCTATGCCCAAAATAACTTTCTGGTTTGCTCTTCTTGACATTGATGCTTATGAGGACAAAGGCTTAGTGTTTGAAGACAGACAATTTATAATCATTGATTCCATATCCTTCATAATGATAAAGCTACATTTACAGACACAATTGAGCCATTGCTCTTTGAAGAAACTTTACCAGTGATTAAATTGATGAAGCAAAGTTATTAGACTAGAATTAAATATTAATTAGTGTTCTATGTAAAAAAAATGGACACAGCACGCTGCCTCTATTTATACTTATGTGCAAAAGTGCCAAATAAAGGCTTGTAGTAAGTACAAACAAAGTGTGTGTATGTATATATATAGTAGGTACAATAAATATCCAATACATGGCCGAAAGTTTATTTACCATAGTTACACAACAGCAAAATAATCGAAAATTAAAGATTTTATGTATTTTGTACGTTGAATACAAATTGGTATCATATTGCAAAAATAGTAAACCATTACTATGATTATGGCAAAAATATCAAACGAACGTTTCAAAACGTAGCCGATACATCTATGAAAACCAGTTAGTATTTGGTGATATGACCATTATTCGCTAGTACAGCTTCCAACCATTTGGGATATTTACTTATAAGGTTCTTACAAATATTTGTAGGTATCTTGGCCCATTCTTCTTGGCATATTCTTTTTAAATGTGTTAGATTTCTTGGGTCCCTTTTCTGAATCTTTAGTTTTAATTCTCGCCATAGGTTCTCGATAGGATTTAGGTCTGGTGACTGACTTGGCCATACCATTACCTTTATTTTCTTCTGCTGAAACCACGCTGCAGTGCTCTTGGCTATATATTTTGGATCGTTGTCCTGCTGGAATGTCCATCCTCTTGGCAACTTCAAGTCTTCTGCAGACTGTAAGAGATTATCATCCGGAATCCTGCGATACATCTGAGCATTCATTTTCCCCTTAATAATATGGAGTCTTCCAGGACCTGCAGAGGAGAAGCAGCCCCATACCATTATGCTGGCTCCTCCAAACTTTACTGTTGGGATTGTATTTTTAGGATCATGCACCGAGTTTTTCTGCCTCCAAACGTGACTAACACTATTCCGCCCATATAACTCAATCTTCGTCTCGTCAGAACATAGTACAGCATCCCAAAAACTTGCCAACGATTTCTGACATGAATTGGTTTCAACAAAGGTGTCTTTCTTCGTGTGCGAGAATGGAATTCCTCGTTCCTAAGAACTGCTCTAATTGTATTTTGCATACATTTGTCCCAGCTGCTTCCAAATCTTTGAGAAGTTCAGATCGAGTCACTCGAGGATTCTTCTTTACTTTACGGACTCTATGTTTAACTGCACGGTTTGAAATTTTAGATGGACGCCCCGAACGTGGTAGACTTGCAGTGGACTGATATGATGTGAACCGGCGAATCGTGTCACCAATGGTTGAGATTGGTATTTTTACCATAGATGAAATTTTTATATAGCCGAAACCACTTTTATATAACTAAACAATTAGTTCTCTGCTCCTTTTTGGCAATTCTTTAGTCTTCGCCATATTAGAATTAGAGTGTTGAACGATGAACTCCTTATCATGCAGCTCTCAGACACTGACTGAGGTCCGCTGTTTCACGTGTCGAAGTAGTTTATTTTTCTAGAAAGTTCTACAGCATTCCTGTCACTTAAACCACTCTGGAATGTTCGATAACTATTTATTATCGCTTTAAAACTAATTTTGTTGGTGTGTTGGATACTTTTGAGGCGATAATCTAACACTTTTGTCGATATAATACCAATGCTTTACTATTTGTTTATTATAATACCAAATTTGTATTCAACATACAAAATGCATAAAATGTTCAATTTTCGATTACTTTGCTGTTGTGTAACTATGGTAAATAAAATTTTGACTATGTATCGGATATTTATTGCACTCACTATATATATATGCTCAACAAAACCAACAGGGAAAATTAATACGAGGATTCCAAGTACTTTTGAATTTATTTCGAGTTCTTTATCATTCCTTGATAAAGAACTCGAAATAAAGTTCGAAAGTACTTGGAATCCTCGTATTAATTTTCCCTGTGGGCTTTGTTGTATTTATTGCTTACTCACGCGATACTTTGTGAGGTTTCCACATATATATATATATATATATATATATATATATATATATATATATATATATATATATATGTTGTTTTTTTTAAATAAATTGAAGAACAGCAATTTAAAATTGCGGGCAAATTCCTCTTAAACGTCAATAGATACGAGGGGCGGTCAATAAGTTTTGCGAATCGGTAGGGCAAAACAGAGGAAGGGGGATGGCTGTTTGTGGTGGGGTAGGGCAAATTATGACAAGTCAGGACCTGCAGCTGCACGCTCCTGCCTCCTCTATTTAAGAAGCAGTAGCTGACCGCAGATCGTCAGTCACAAATTTTTCAACAATGGAGAAGGTTGAGCACCGCGCAGTGATCAAATTTTTGACCAAGGAAGGCAAGAATGCAAAATAGATCCATGAACGCATCGTTGCAGTGTACACCGACACCGCCCCTTCCTATGCAACCATAGCTCGCTGGAATAAGGAGTTCCGCCATGGCTGTGAGTCGCTTGAAGATGACCCCCGTCCAGGACGCCGGTCAGACGTGACCAACGAGGACAATTTGGCCCGTCTGGAGAGGATGATCCTCCAAAATCGACGGGTGAAGGTCGAAGAAATCGAGCGAGAACTTGGGATATCACATGGAAGTGTTATCAACATCATCCATGACAATTTGGCCATGACCAATGTCTCTGCTCGTTGGGTCCCTAGAAACCTCACGCCCCATGATCGACTTCAACGTCATCAAAGTCCACAAGAACAGAGTTGCACAAGCTGCCCTGCGCGAGTGAGGATTCGAGGAGCTCAACCATCCCTCCTACAGTCCAGATCTGGCCCCTAGCGACTACTTTTTATTCCGCCAGCTCAAGGTTGCACTACGTGGACGCCGGTTTGGGAACGATGAAGATGTCCAGCTCGCCGTCCAGGAGTGGATTGAACAGCAGTGGGGAGATTTCTGGTGGTCGGGAATTCGAAGCCTCAGGGACAAGTGGCGCAAGTGCATTGAATTCGAGAGTAGCTATATTGAAAAATAATAGAACACTTTTCCTCATATCTCGTTTCCTTATATCCGAATTGAAAAACTTATTGACCGCCCCTCGTAATTCTTTTTATACGAGAATGAAAAAAGAAATCAATTTCGTGAATCACTCAGTTGGCAGTTATTTGGAAGGACACTCGGCACTTTAAAGGCAAATTGTCCATCTCGCTGAAAATATCCTGCTACTGCATTAGTTCAATGTTGACCAAAGGAGCGGAAGCCTGGAAACTCATGGAAACTACAATTCAGCACAAATAACTCAAGAACTCTTTATGATAGGAAGAACTTGACAATTTCTATTGACAAACAAAAATTAGCTGAGCTCACTTTAATTCTTTTTCCACATTTATTATTTTAGTCAAAGGAATTAAATCCAATGCTCAAATGACGGTTCTTTTCGGCTCAATGACATAAAACAGAAATGGAGCTAAGAAGCGTCAAGATTCATGTCCTTTCCAAGAGTTGGGTGGGTATAAACAAATGGTTCAGAAAAAGAAAGAGAATGTAGGAAGAAGCGAGAGAATCGTTCTCCTCTTCTTTAATACCAGGTGGAGAAAAAATAACGTGCGATCTTCTCGAATTCGTTCCGAAGCCCGATTAAATCGATTTGTAAACTTTCACTTTGAAAGAGTCCAATGCGATTTATTCCCCTTCGTCACCGTCTCTGTTTTATTATGTTGTCTTTTTTACTTGGTCGAGTTTTACGACCAAAGCAAAATATTCCGAAGAGACCACAAATGTGGTAGGAGTGACAAAACGAGGAAGACTTCTAAATAATGCTCTTAGGGATTTTGCAACAGGCCTGAATCTAAGGATAGCCAGCTACAGCGGACAGACCTGTTTGCAACACTGTAATTAACATGTACACAATCGAAGATGTAGAAATCTAACACGAAATTAATCATGTATTTTTGCACAAACGTGCCGAGTTTGAGAAAAATGATTGAGGAATTGTAGATTTTAGTTGCTCTGGAAATTTTTATATCATCACAGTTAAGGAGACACGGATTGAAAGTTATAAAAGAAATCTCATTGAAGAATTTAAGTTATTAGGCTATAAAATGTTAAATAGGGATCAGTCTAGACGAAAATGTGTCCAAGTTATTTCATACATGAAAAAAGAAACAATTTGAGATAATAAAATGCATTAATATTCACATTAAATCTGAGATTTTAGATACAATTTATTATTTATGAGAAACTTTCAAAGCGAATTAGACAAAGAAATTACGGTAATATTCAGATACTACAATTTTCGGAGGGTAGATTTACTAAGTGGAACGTCTGACAATGTAGGAAATTGACTCTCTAAATTTAATAAAAATAACTTCCTGCATTTTAAAAAGTAGACGAAATAACAGAAACAGAAAATCCTAGTTGAATTTTGACTAATGAATAAAGGGTTAGTAAATGTATCCTCATAGGTGAAACACCAGAGAACAGCGATCACAACATATTTTGATTCAATTAGAAATTCTTTAAGATGTACACGACAAATCTCAATTATTAATAGCCTGGAAACGTCAATGTACTGTACAGAGGATATTCAGATTTCATATTATACTTTAAATAACGTGATAGTGCAATATTAACCTAGAGTTTCTAATAAATAATTTACGCCATACGTTCCTCACATAGTGAATAAGATCCCCCGACGGGGTAGAATTAGGCAGTGACACAAACCAGCGATTATAGAATATTAATTAACGTCAGGGCACGCACCTATTTGTCCCCTTGTAAGGAATACTAGTACTCCATCCCCAGATTTCGAGGACAGAAGAGTTTTGGTATGTTGTGCAGTAAAGACAAGTAAATGATAGCGGTGTTTTGATTGCATAT
Source organism: Ceratothoa steindachneri (assembly GCA_963969495.1). Classification (NCBI taxonomy): domain Eukaryota; kingdom Metazoa; phylum Arthropoda; class Malacostraca; order Isopoda; family Cymothoidae; genus Ceratothoa; species Ceratothoa steindachneri. The sequence continues at coordinate 19,112,750 of OZ018328.1, read as the reverse complement.
GTGCATGATAACGCGTATGAGCATATCCTCTAAATTGCGGACAGCTTGTGACCCTGCTGATGATGTTATGTCAGCACTCGCTGGAATTATACTCGTCCCTCGATGCTAGAAGACCAACGCCCTATCCACCATGCTAGCGAGAGCTGTGCCCTAAATATTCTATTAAATCAAACATGAGCCGTTGATAAATATTGAGGTTTAAATGTGCATAAATTGACGTAACTGATTCTATAAAAATATCTTAAACGAGAGATACTGTCGTGAATCGAACGGATACATTTATTATCGTTGCCTTTTGTAACCCAGAATGGGAACAGAAAAACGGAAGTATAAAATGCACCGAGTGTCGTAGTCAAGAGAAATGGCAGATCTGTAAATAGTCGTAAGTTATTTAGAGACTGCGGACATTATATGAATATTTTGCAAATATTTTATCTTCGGTAATTTTTCTAGACAGATTTAACTTAAATTTGGCACAAAGTCATATATTTGTAATAAGATGGTTATAGGCTATGTTAAATTCCTCTCCTCCACCCTCCCATACCTCATCCAACCTCTCTTGTGAGCTAAACAAAAATATCAATCTTCTTGCCGCTTCATCTTTTGATAGACTGAGCTGGATAGGATTCAAGTGAAACTTGTCTCGGAAATCCATCTTGATAAGAAAAGTGTTCGCTATGTTAGATCTCATCACCCTCAATGCATTGCTACATCACGGGGCTGAAACGATGTCAGGGATCAGTAATGTAATTACAGGCGTTGCCTTATGAGGTCCAAATTTATTGAGCTCTTCTAATAATGCAGCAACATAACTGGTCAAATATCTACCCTCCCCAAGGCAATTAGAGTCTAGTATAACATGACTAGTGAGCGAAGGAAGCAACAAATTAGCGTTTAATGGACGAAAGTATCATCAATATAAGTTAAATCTAAATTTACAATCGCACACCACCCGGTAAGTCAGCTAATTTCTTATAAAATGAAATCGCTTGTCATTCATAGCACTAGAGTAAATAGTTTTAAGAATAGAATCGCTAAATATTACTTTATTATATGCCCTTACATATAAAATAGTTATGACACTAATACTTCATCCATATACTTTGTTGCTTTTTTCTTCCTTTCACCTCCGACTTATACCCTTTTCTCACTTTATTTTAACAATGGAGTACTTTTTAGGGCCTTTGCTTGCTTTTAATTTTGTAATTAAATCTGCAAACATCTGAAAATTTCATGTCTTCTTTTCCCATTTGGAGAGTCCCGGGCTCGTTCGCCTTTTGAGATTCAATCGATTCTAAATTTTTGTTATTTTCTTGCCTGTCCTCAGCCCTATTACACCCCATTGATATTACACCCAAATATTAAGGTCTAAAATTTATTAACAATGACCTTTTCACTCACTTCTTATTCAGTACTTTTGTCTTTTTATTTCTTTCTTCTCCTTCTCAAACCTTTTTTCCTACCCACTAGGGTTTCATTGGCTATAATTTTGCAGATAAATATTAAAAGCACGAACCAACTCCTCCATTATCAACTACCGCGTCTACTCGTCTTCGTCCTGTAAATTATAAAAAATAAGAGGAAATACAGACACAAAACACCACTCTCATTTGTGCGAAGTTAAATTACATCAGGTGTGGTTGGTTGCCCGATAGAGCTACAAATCTGACACCATTGTTTGACGAACAACCAAATGCTGTATGTACCATTGTCACTGGTTTGGTTACCAGGATAAGCTACTTAGTAGCCTAAAGTTCCCGTCAACAGTACAAAGGTAGTGTCTAGACTTTCATATGATGAGGCACTTTTCACTCACCTTGTATAATCTTATTAAATGGCCTTAATTGTTGAATGGTATTTTAAGCTAATGACAGATACTTGGATGCTTAATATTTACTACCATTAATGACTCAAATATCCAAACCATAGCGAATACTTTCTACCTATCAGCATGGGCGCCTGTGGGTGCACGCTTGATTGTTAATTTTGACTCGATTTTTGCGAAACAGTGACCATAGTTAGAAGAAATGGTGATAAAAGATAGTAAACGATTTCATAAGACTGCAAAGAAGTACATAAAAACAGCCAAGTGCTCTGAAGTGATGGGTCAAATGTTAAGAGAAGAAATGGGGAAGGAGAATAAAAAGAAAAAAAAAGTATGAGCAAATTGCATCACGGATAAGGAAGAAACAAAGCTTTTGATGATTAAATCATTCAAAGATAATGAAGTGGGATAGTGATCAAAATTAAGATGAAAACTCAAAGTGGAGAGAGGAGAAGATGAAATTGAGAAAAAAAAACACCCGTGGTGTAAGAAATTAAATACATGAAAATTTGAAGTAAATGGGTGTCATTTTCCTCTTTCTTGTTAAAGTTTTATCTCAATGATACTAAACTTTTAATCCACTTGTTAATCTATACTTTTCATGCTATAACTACTAAACCAGTCGACTCTTGAACGCCCTTCCTATAATCACCTTTTCACTCCAATGTTAACGATTCCAACCTTGGAAATGCCAAATACCTTCGTACGTTGCAAAATTATAGAGCCTTGATCAACTAATCAACAGTGACACTCCCTTTAAAGTTCAGAATTTGGCACCTAGCATGAAAACTCTGCCAGCACAATTCCCTTTATATTCTCCATTGTCTATATAGATCTTCCCATCAGTTTGGTCAGTCAGACATCTCGTCTTTCACTATTCATCTTAAACTCTCTGTAGCGGAGCTCGCAAGTCATTAGCTCATTATAATAAGCCCATCTCTAGGACCTAATTCCGTCTTATTAAGAAGTAAGAAAAGACAAGTGATAGGATACAGCTAAATATCCTTGAGGACGAGTTAGCGGGAAAACGAAGCATTCTAATCAACACAACTAACACTTTAACGTCTAATCTTTTTTAATGGTGTTTCTCTGTGAAGTTGCTGCGTTTCATCAATTCTCCCAGTAATTAACGAATGTCAACTTGTGAGACTCAATTTTTCCTCTGGAAGTTTGGTGCTGACAGTAATTTGTAAAGTCATGGTCTAGAGTTTTGATGTCATTATTTACATAAATATAATATACACTTTAAATTTCCTTTTCCGTAATTCACAAAAGGATTCACTGAAATATTCCAAAAAGTTATCTAGTGATTCTTGAGTAGAAATTACTGCCAATATTTACCTCCTAAATTTCTCCACAAGAACGTCAAAATGTCCATTGAGGAACGAGGGAGAAAACATTAAGAATTAAAACCTATACGACTATTTAATAAGACCACCCAAGACCACTTGCTTCTGTAAAGTCACCTAGAATGGAAAAAATATTCTATGGTATCGACCCTGCTGAAAAAAATACAGAAGTCAAGTGGACTCTGAAGTAAGATATAATATGAATTAATTCGTTTCGTGCATAAAACCTGGAACTGTATATAAAATGTACATCTATATTAAATATATTTACAGTACCGTCAAATCTAGAGAAGAAAATACCCAACTCTACATTTTCTTGAAAATGCTCTTTTTAATTTTTTTTAAAAAATGCACAGAATATTCTTCAAAATTTGCCTCTGATGGTGTCAGTTGTCGTGACAACCTTTTTCCCGAATATGTTTTGTAGGCTCTCTATTGGACTTAAATCAATTGCACTGACAAAACCAATTCATCACGCGGATATTCTCAGTATCTAATAACTGATTCATCGTATTTGCTATGTAGCACGGAGCAGTGTCCTGCATGAAAACAAGCTCGCGTACTTCTGATGCTCGGGGATCATATGTTCGTGAATCAGATTCCGTATCCTGACGCGCGGATACCCCATCGCTTAAAATCCTTCCCATACCATATCATATATATTTTGAAATTTTACTGACTTTTCTGTACATATGCGATTCAATCTTTCACCTGTATGACGCTTTAAACGCTGCTTTCTGCCCAATGAAACAAATTAATTTTTTTCCGTTACTCAAGAACATTCTCTACTTTTCAGCACTCTAGAGGATATGATCAATTGCAATGGCCAGCCTAGCCACTTTTTTCTGTTTACTTATGAGTTGTTTCTTAACAGGGGAATGTGCTATGAGTCCCTACTTTCTTAAGCGACTTTCTTGGCGAGACATATTCAAGATTAGGTTCTCGGCAATTTGACTTAAAATATCGACTGCGGTCTCAAATCGGTGCTTCACCAACATCCGTTGCTTCGTGCAATATTCTAGAAACTAAATCTGACATTCTTGTTCGGAAGTTGGGTAAAATAAGGAAACAACGAATTCTATGGTAATTTGAAATCTAATTGAATTAAAGTTTTCTCGGTAAAATTAGTTCAACAAAGTGTTGGTTTTTGGTTTAGGTTTTAGAAGTATGTTTAGTAAATAATCTTAGCATATGGAGATGGTAGATTGGCTTATTTATAGTTGATTTCCTCCACACCATCTGTTAGTTTATGTCATTTTGCATGAGAAACTATTTTACTCCTACATAAATTCAAGTTCTGGAAATTAATCTCATATTCTTATTCGGAAGTTAGATCGAATGAGGAAACAACAAACTCAATGGAAATTTGATATCAACCTAAATTAACTAATGTCTGTATGATACGGCATGTGCAAGGTGTGGACTGTATTCTTTCGCTATTTTCAACTGCTAATTTTATGCATATATTTTACCTTTGTTGTTGTTCTTTTCCTCTTAAAAACAATAACCATTTTCCCTCATTCTTTTGCTGAATAATTGACTGGAAAATTTTGAACGCCCCAATTTGTGGAAGAGGCATGGTGTCCTACCTAGATTTCGTGCTATAAGGACAAATACGAAAATTTCATACGTTTTACACGTCAGTAGAAGGGTGGAGGGAATGGTTAGAAAGGAGCTAGAATCTTCGAAAATTGACTACGAGACAACAGCCGAGATAAAAACTCATATTCAGCGTTCTTAGGCCATCAGAACGTCATATTTCATCGCTGTAATCCAGATCATTAACAACGATTTCAGAATCTCGATGCGTGCCATTGCAAGGGAGAAAGATGTGGATGAAAAGTTCATTAGGCTGGTGGTGCATAAGATCACTCGCTACTTTTTATACAAGTCGAGGAAGGGGCAATTTCTGTCCAAGGTGATGCAGGAAATGCGAATCAATCACACCAAGAAGCATATCAACAAGTTGAAACTCTCGTTGGGGCCAGACATATTCTGGTTCCTTATCCGAAGAGAAGAATTTCTGTGAAGATCAATTCCCAAAACAACAGTTGGATCGCTGTTCCACTCAAAGACGTGCCCAGAGTCATAAAGAGGAAGTTCCCAGCGACAGCCATGATATTTATTGTCGTCAGCAGTGAAGGGGACCTCAGGCCATCGCATTTCTTTCCTATGGGCAGTAGACTGAATACCGACGGGTGGTGAAGCTCTGGATCGACCGGGTAGCCTCCGCGAGGCCTTACGTGTGGCAACAAGACTCTACACCCTGCTACATCAGCCATAAGAACCGAGGCCTTGCTGTCGGAGAATCACTTTAATTACACTACACCAAAACTCTATTTTATTTTTCCTGACACAGTCACCATGATCATCAGTAATCAACTTGCGAAAAAGAGAGGTTGACAGCCATCAACACAAAACATTACACCCTATCAAGCACCATGTCACCCATCATATTTTTTTCTTCCCAAATTGTCTTTATATGACGATCGAATGTATGTGCTGTAGCATCTCATCCAGTCAAGAATCATCCCTAGATAGAAATTTCCAAGCAACCCCCCACCACACTAACCTACACTAGCATAGTTATCAAGCTACCATTTTCAGGGTATTAAAACCTCTGTCTACCTTAACATTCACTATCCTATACTTTATTCACAAGTCACTTTTCATCCATTATTCTTACCCGCCCATACCTCCAACGAAAACACTCTGTCAGTAATTTTTACACCCTTCCTCACTAACCTAAATTAACACCGAAGTCGCTCGCCCCCCTTCCTTTTAAAAAGACTCTTGATTTTAGCACCTTTGCTTATCAACAAGTTAAATGCGACGACTTTTGTCTTAAGACCCATGTTCACACAACCAAACCACTTTCTATTTATGTAGCTCCAATGCCGTGCTCCAACTACTTTCTTCATAGGTCACAACTCTACTAAACATAGCCAAATATTATGCTTTTATCCGGCTTTTCTCTCTGTGTCATCATCCAAACCTAACCTAACCTAACCTTCCTTGTTGGTCAATAAATAAAAAAATCATCCACTCAAACGAAAGATAAACCCGGTCTAATTAGCTATAAAATGATTCCCACGGTAAAAATGAACGTTGAGAAGAGGTTCATTGAGAGAGTTGCCAAACTAGGGAAAGGAAAAACGTGGGAAGGGTTTCTTGTCCCCGGGGTAAAAAGACAATTTGTGGGGTTAGGAACTAGAGAGGACGTTCAATTCTCAAAAATCTTTCACTATTCCGCAACGAAGGCTAGTTAAATTGCGTGGCTTTCTTTGCCAAACACATTTGCGACAAGTAAAAGAATTTGTTATGCAGTAAAGAAAAAGAGAAATTATAAGAATGATGAAAATCTCAGCATTCAGGATTTGTTCCGAGTAAAAATAAAACTTCGTCAAAAAAATATACAACATATTATGAGAGACCGGTTACTTTATTTTCGGTAGGTACTCGTAAGTGCAGGCCAGGTTGAACGACAAGGAATTGAATTACCTACAAGCCTTCCCAACTGATCAAGATTGATATGTATATATATATATATATATATATATATATATATATTTGAGTGTTCATTTTGCCCATCTGTGAGGGAACCCCACGTAGAATCTCTTGAGCAGACGGAACTTACATGTGCTGCAGACGGCCCGGTTAGGCCTAAATTGGTAAGCCTAACCCTCCTCTTCCACAAGCCGTAGCCTCGAACCGCGTCCCCCATGATTCACCTTTACGCGGACTAGAATAGCCTCTACAAGAAGATTCGAGGCCATTCGAGAGTAAAGCTGTTTCCCGCTAACCCCCCTCTGGGAGAGCCTTGGACATAAATAGTGTTCGACACCGATGAGGAGACACAGAGTTGAGAAGTCTCGCCCAGGCACCAGAAGATTCCCCATGGTTCCAAGTCAAGTGCTAGCAACAAAGCAAACTGACAGCTGGACTATTTTGTATAATTGGAATTAGCCCCAGCCAGGAGGTAATTCCACTGAACGATCGCCCCCGAGTGATTTTTCCGACTTCTCCCATCAACTCCTGTCGAAGCCCTACTCATTTCGGGTAGCCAAAATACTCTCCCCTGGACCGGAAGTTACCCCCCCCCCCTTGTTTTGGAGAACCGTCATCACTCCAACCTCCCGCTCAGAAGTTCCGAACGGCCTCACCCTCGTGCAAAAGACATCCGTAAGCCAACCCCTCTCCCCCCTTCAGTAACTCAATTGAGTTAATTTCCCCCCCCCCATTTGAATAGTCTCCTCCTGTAATACCTTAAGTTCTAACTTCATAGTCTCTTTTATAACTACAATTCCCCCTTTCATTTACTGATGTGATTTTGTCCGTTAATTCTCTGAGGTAATTTTACCTATCAATTCTCTCATTCTCTCATTATTTTAGTGTAAATAAAATTATATTTTTTTGTACATGCCTCTTTAAATAACCTTGAGCTTCGCCATTGTCCATAATTTACCTGACCTCGTTGCACTCTCGCTATTCAGCCCGTCTAACTTCGTGGTTTTCCGTCCCTTTTGTCGGTTCGCTTTCAAGTTATTGGGTCCTCCCTCATAGATATAATATGGTATTGATATAATGTAATGTCATACCACGACATATATATATATATATATATTAATATACCTATTATATAAATCTGGTGTCAGGTGTGGGGTTTTTACGAACCCATGTCATTTTAATTTCGACATTAGAAGCTCCCTTGTTATTCACGTACATCCCTTTTATTTTAATTTTTGTATTGTACTGGCAGAAGGCAAGTTCAAGTTATTTGAAGAGCAGTGGAACGTAATCTATTTATATTTTGTTTGGGAGCCCAGGTAATTAATTTTTTTTATGGTGTTCGAATTTTGGGGAGACTCTCCTGGTTATTAATCCAAAAGAGTTAAGGTCTTTGGTGTCCTAATTCCGGCAGGACTATTTTAATTTTTTTTCCACTTAGAAACAGCAGAGGTAGCTGTATCAATTTCTTTTTGTGATCAAGGCCTTCACGAATATTCAAGTATTCGTTTCGCGTGGGTAGTATCCTAGCTCGTTCGCGTATCAGTGTTCCCTCAGTTAACTGCATAAAAATGTCATCCTTCGAAAAATTCAAGAGTCAGGGGGAAATTTAGGTCTTGCGGGCAAAGACCTGCTAAATTACGTACAGGAAGAAGAGTGGACGTGATTCTCGGCCGAATATCAGGATTGTGACGAGGATGAAGGGAGGACGGAGGGCCAGAAGACGAGTTCACGATCTTCCTTAAAGAAGGATGATGGCACCTCTGCTCCAGAGAAGTGCAACTTCTAAAAATCGAGACTCTGACGCGCTTTCAGCGCGAAATCTCACACGGGAAACTGGAGATCCTTGAGGGGAGGTTCCAGATGAGATGAGACGAATTCCAGCCAGTCCTTCGGGGACGAAATGATTAGAGGCTTGCTCCGAACAGAGTAAGCCTTCACAAAAGAGATGGATCGGCCTGGTGAGATCCAACGAGAATACGCGAATACCAGGGACTAGGGGAAACAGACACACGATCTGAACGAAAGGCGACGAGATCTCAAACTCAATCTGCGAATCTTCGAAAAACCCAGGGTATTTATATATTTTTTAGGACGGCCATTTTTTTGATGCTCAATCGCTGGTAGGCACAGACGTCTGAGGGCGGCTTCCGGCGCCTAGAGGGATTAGCTTTTGTCTCCCCACACAGTTCTTCATCGTCTTCAACGATGTGGGTGAGAAACTTTCTGCTATCATTTTCCAGACTATGTGATTAACGTTTCATTGGCGAGGTGAAAGCTTTTAGCGCCAAACTTAATTACCTACACCTGTGAGGCGCGAACAGATATTCAAATTCTTTCTTCTTATATTTTTCTCTTGGGATCCAGAGCTTTCTCCACGTGGAGTTATACTTAGGATACATAAGGAGAGAAGGAATTCAAGAAACAAATGAAGGGGGTATTCTTCTTGGCGTCCCTTTCCCTTGCATGCTTCCCCTTCAAAGATGGCGTTTTTTCCGACACGAAGGGGAAGGAAAAAGGGAATCTCGACCAAAACCCATCGGTATTAAAATTTCAGCTGACACTGCGGTCATTAAGGTACAAACAGGATTTGCTCCGTTTGATCCCAGACGACGGATAAAACTTACACATACATTTAGATTAATGGGTAATTAATTACATAATTAAAATATATATAGTTTCATGTAAAAGCAATACCACAATTTAGAATAAGGGATCAATCAAGTGGAGGGAACATCTAGGAAATAATAAAAAAAAATCAATAATGACAACACGTATATACGAGTACAAGCAATACACTAAAATACGGGCGTACGTACACACGCACAAAAATAATTTTTACATGGGAGAGCAAGGGGCTCGAATGTATACATGAACTTATAGGTTCTATGGAGTTCTACTTTAGGGGAGGATGGTCATCTACTGGATTCCTACTAAGACTGTCTGCTACACAGTTTTCACTACCTTTTAAATACAAAATTCGGAATTGATATTCCATCAATAGCAGACACCTGCGCATAAACCTTCCGTTTTGGCTTTTACAATTTCTTAAGTACGCCAGAGGACGGTGATCAGTTTCGATCACGAACTCCTGACCTATCAGATACATTCTAAACTTCCGGAACAAAAAACTATTGCCAGAGCCTCAAGATCTATTACTGCATAGTTTCTCTCGCGCGGTAACAGCTTCCGGGTTCCATAAGCGATAGGATAGCTATTCCCATCTTCTTTGTACTGCAGCAACACGCAACCGATGCCATCGTTGCTGGCATCCGTACGGATTCTAAACAATTTGTTCGGGTTCGGAAGCCGCAATATAGGGGCAGATAGTAAACTATCCTTCATCTGCTGGAAGTGGGAAATTGCCTTGGGGCTCCAAATGAGGGAATCGGGAGTTTTTCTTAAGGAGAGCGTTCACGGAAGACGCTAAGGCGGCAAAGTTGGGGTTAAAGCGCCGGTAGAAGGAGATCGAACCCAAGAAGGAACGTAGCTGCTTCTTAGTACGGAGAAGGCACATATCTGAAATGGCCCTGACCTTTTCTTACTGGGGCTTATTTGGTTTTAATCAATGTGAAATCCGAGGTACTTGATAGTGTCGTAAGCAAAATGACACTTGGAAGGAGCCATGGTCAGACCATGCTATCGGAGCCTATTACAGAGGGAACGAAGGGAGATTAGATGTTCATCCCATGTGCGTGTAGCTACGTACACATTATCAAAAAAGAATAACACATTATTCAGACCATCTAAGAACAAATGTAGGCTCTGGTCTATCAACGGGATCGGTTCGGCATCGAAAACCTTCCCGGCGCTAAGTTTTCGAAAGTCCACACACATTCGAAAGGACTGGTCTGGCTTCGGAACCATAACAATGGGGGAACAGTGTTTAGAAGAGGAGGGTTCGATTATTTCTAATGTTAGCAAGTTTTCGACCTCCGCATTGAACGTGGATCGCAAATAAATGGGCCGGGCGTAGGTCTTTAACAAACGGGATAACTGGGTTTTCTGAGCGGGGTCCTGGTGGGGATTTAGATCGATCTCCTGGAGGGAGTCTTTATACGTTCCGGGGAGCAACGGCAGTGGGTAGTCATTATTAGCTTCTACACAAACTATCTGGACTAGGTTAAGAGGTTCGGGGGGATAAGAGGCTTCCATCACGGCCTCTTCATCCAGGGCAACAATATTGTCGATGCAGGCGCGGCGGTAGTAACGTTTGAGCATGTCGACGTGAAACATTTTGTTATCGGAGGGGGTTTGGATTAGGGAGTCCACGGGGCCACGGGCTTCGAGGATTGAAAAGGGGCCTTTACATTGGGAAAGAAGTTTATTCGTCTTCTTGGGCAGGAGGGAAGCAAGACCACGTCACCGGGCTTGAACCGGCTTTCTTTTGACTCAATCTCAAAATGGGTCCTGTTATATGAGCGGGGAATACGTAGAGTGCGCGTAGGAGAGTGGTTAGAAACGGAAGAGGAACGGAAGAAGATTTCACCCTCAACGAGGTAGGATACCTTCTTGCGACCACGAACGGATTTGCGCTCGTTGGTCCTCGACTTTTCTCACAATGACTGTAGGAAAGGACAGTCATTCTGTGCCCTTACAAAATACTCGTTGTTCAGAGTCTCGTACTCTGGAGAAAAGGGAGTTATAAAGTCACGGGGGGTGCCTCGTTCTTTAGGGCTTGGGCCCTCGTGATGATGGGTTGAGCACCGGGACTAGGGGAGAGCTGAGGGCTCTGGCCGACTAATATCTCGCAGAATTTAATAGGAGCTGCTACGGCGTCAACCCAACCGGTGAAATACTGGCATTGGATGAAACATCGGACCACTAAAAAGCGGTTGGCCCGTCCCAAGTAGTCCTGGACTACTGCAAATTTATCGTGGTCGGGGCTCACTGAGGGCAGCAACTTTTCCGATACGACGATGTACGTGCATCTCGTATCTCTGACCAGGGTTGAAACCCGGCAACCATTAACCGAACCAGTTTCAAATTCGAGCCCACCGGGGAAGCTCTCGTTAAATAAAAAAATAATTTGAGGTCCAAGGGGGCTATTCGCTGGTTACTTGGCGGACTTGGTGGCTGGGAGCAGAACGGCGAGTAGCGAAATTAATATATCTCACAGCTGTGTATTAAGGAGTGGCAAAAGTCGGGCGACTCCATCAATTTGGATATCCCAGTGATTTACCTCAAAAATCTTTTCGAAGTGAGTGAGACAAGCACTGAAATCCTGACAGTCCTTAAATGCTGGGAGCTTTAAAGCTGGGATCTGAGGGGCTTCATTTCTGAAACTATCTGAGAGGGTTTAAAAGTTATTCCTATTTAACTCCCTTTCATGCTGCCTCACCCTTTCTTTTTCTTCAGCTTCAGCTTCTCTTCTTCTCTGCTCAGCTTCAGCTTCATCTTCAGCTACTCCAATTTCCTTTTCTCTGCCCTTTCGTTTCTCTCCTCATCCTGAATATAGGCGACTATACCTTTACCAGAGAGACCAAACATCTCACCCTGTTGCCTAAATCTATCGAAGGACGTCATCTTGTTTCCTTACGCGAGCTTTAGCCACTCGACGTGTTCAAGAATCTTACGGCAAAGAAAATGGGGCTCTCGCAATAGTTCCCCCAAAATCTAAATGAAATCTTACCCTTGTGATCACACACACGGACAAAATCAATAAATTTTAATAAATTTTCTAATTCCTATATGAGTTGCATCCTCTTCGGCAAAATACTAATCTTACCCAGGGCAAAGCTTCACTATTTATACGAGCCTGCCGGAAGTTAATTTTACCGAGGCGCCGGAAGTGGATTTTACTTTATCTATACAGAGGCGCCGGGAGTGAATTTAGACCTTCACGTCATCTCGCGGAACCTCTCGTTGTTACAATTAGGCTCGCTATAGGGCGTCCTATCAAACGGAATTAACCTCAAAAAGAAGCCGATCGCGGATTCTTTCCGTCCTACACGTCTCTTTTTCTCTCTATCTCTGATCTCCATTTCTCTCATCTTTGACACACAATTTAAAGGCTCACTATCCATATCACATTCAAAGAAAGATAGGATATATATATATATATATATATATATATATATATATATATATATATATATATATATACTTCAAATATACCAGAAAATACCAGAAAAACACAAAGTTACATTAGATATTAGAAATGGGGTGGTTCGTCTTAATTTTAACTTGAATTACATGTTTGAGACTAATATACACTGGCACATATAAACCTTTATCAGTAATGAGACGAGTGAATGAGTCTGCTTTTGAAATAGAATATACAAGTAGGAGAATTCCTTAAGAAATTTAAGAATTACTCATCGTCTCTTCGACCTTACAGAAGACTACATGATTACTTTCACCAGAAACTCCGCGTAATGTCCCATGACTGATACAGAGAAGAGAAAATCATCGTAGGGAATAACTGCCTGAAGTTTAAGGACTATCTAGCAACTTTGTTCCAAACTTTAATTGATCGTGATTTGGTCCGGGTTAAGAGGACAAGCTATTCAAATTAACAAGACATTGTAACGAGATTTAGAAAAAATTAATAGAATGAGATTTCATTACAAAACTCGCCATCGGAATTCTTTACTTATGACGATAATTATGGTAGTCTGACTCCCTCGCAATCGAAACTATCGGCTTCTACTATAGTGATGTTGGAGAATAGCAACACTCTAGAGCAGATAACAATTTGGGATGAGAGTGATAGCTTGACCTCGACTACAATTTGGGAGATTTCATCGGATAAACTTGGTTACAGTATGCAAGTGAACACAAAAGAAACTCCTTTTAGTGTCAAGTGGTCAAAATAAAAAAATATGGAAAATATATACTCGTAGATCCTTCTAGGAGCATAGGCGAGGGAAAACACTTAACTGCAATAGTTGGGGACTTGCAGAGGGCAAGCAATCCTTAGGATGACAGTTGCAAAATGGTTTCCCTTCTATTTATTCTTCCCTGTGGTGGACAGGAAGAATATAACGTCACTGAAATAGATAATCGTATAAACATAAATATTAGGCCAAAATAAATGTATAAACACAAAACAATATTTCTTTTCAGGAATTATTTGTTCTACTAAATTTATACTCTGAAAAAAATTATTAATTAAGAGTTTTTGTAGTGTAAATAAATCTTGGCGACAAAGTTCTTTTCGGAAAATAAAAATGATCGCGCGCAACGATATTTAAACACTTTACCACAAATACTTATTTCATGCGCCAAAGTTATTGAAATCTTTTAATATTAATATTTTGGCAAAAATATTACATTTAAAACTAGCTTAGTAATTAGAAATTATTCCCAAAATGAAGCGAAATAACGTTTATTTAAAGAATTCCCTGTAAATATGATTTATATTTTTAAATAGGTCAAATGAAAAGAGGAATAAAAAGATAAATAAAAAGAATAAATGAAGTTAAATGATGGTAAACTTCCAATGTAATTTTGATCAATCAGTCTACAATCATCAGATCTTTTGGTATAAGGGAAAATCATTTATTTTCTTGACAAATGTCAATAAAATCAATTATTTGGTTCGTTCATTGATGATACAACTGATTGTAGAAATTAATGTCACTTTAAAAGAATGTTTAGTTAAATTGGATAATTTCAAATTTAATGAGGATATAATTAGTATAACTTTAATTTATCAGAATAATTTCTTAAAATAAAAAATATTGTTTTCTCCGCTTGTTGGTATTTTCTTTTGCATTTTCTTTTACTTAAAATGTATGTTTATTCAATAGTCTATCCCCAGTGAGCTCATATTTTTCTGCAGATGTAACCATGAAAGAGCATTGGCTTGTTACGTGATATTATATATATATATATATATATATATATATATATATATATATATATATATATATGTGTATGAGTAAAGCCTTTCTTCGATGAATGTGATGAAAGATGGAGAATGAGAATGGTCGAATTCCAGGGAAAGTCTTATTCCGATGTCGTTTCGGTGTAGACCCGCAGCTTCTTCAAGAAACTGATGCTCTTTGAATAGCGTGTCCTATTTATACTATCTGGGCTGACTCTTGACTGGAATCCTCCATGTCTTGCGTGTGAATCAACACTCATAGAGAGTTATTTCACACGCAAGACATAGAGGATTCCAGCCAAGAGTCAGCCCAGAGAGTATAAATAGGACACGCCATTCAAAGAGCATCAGTTTCTTGAAGAAGCTGCGGGTCTACACCGAAACGACGTCGAAATAAGACTTTCCCTGGAAATTCTCCATCACTCATCATATATATATATATATATATATATATATATATATATATATATATATATATATATATATATATATATATATATACATATATATATATATATATATATATATATATATATATATATATATATATATATACATATATATATAGAGAGAGAGAGAATTATTTTCACTTGCACAATTATAATTATTCGGTTAAAAAGGCAATGTTGTAGCTAATAACTAAGCTCTTCATTAAGCCCTTGGAAGGAGCTGGCTTAGTTGATATCTTCTCGTGACTGAGAAGAGCTCTCTCTGAGTGCTAGATCAAGAGCTTAGCTAGCTATAAAATTGCTTTTATATATATATATATATATATATATATATAGATATAATAGGCAAATGATTTATTATTAACCGACGTTTCGTTCCTTCCTTAACTTGGGGAAATATTTCAAGGAAATATATTTTTAGAATAAAAGATCAAAGATTAAATTTGATCCTATTTTTAATGACTAAATTACGAGAAATTAAAACAAATTCAAATTACATAAAAGTATTTATAAATTTACCACAAATTAAAAAGTATTGTATAACAAAACGTTAAAAGATTAAAAAGGGTTTAGAAACTAAAACTGATACTCTACCATAGATTGTGGAGTCCTTTATGAGAATGAAGGAATAGGTGGAAACTAGATTGTAAATGAGTTCCGGCATGGTTGTGTTAGTGAATATGGAGCTGGATGATGTAGTCAATCGAAGTAATGATGGTTTGATTCTCTTAATGTAGAAGGATCCTAATATTTGAATGAAAAGTAACAAGAGGGCAGAAAAGTCCGATAGAAAATTTATAGATTGAGATTGAGTGATAAGTACGATGTGAATGATTCCGTATTCTATAAAATTCCAAAGTGGAAATTGGTTTTGGGGTTCTGTATAACATTCCCAGATATTTATGGATCCTCTCTTTTTGATATATGCCAGTCTAGTCCACGCTTGCCGAACTCTTTGTAAACTACAGAGGATCTTAACATCAATGGAATATGATCTTATATATGTTAAGAAGGAACCTATACTGGTATGATTAATGTCTATAAAATTAAACTTTATTTGAAATATAATATTGCGCAATAGATATATCCTTTAACTAAATGTTAAAAGGGGAAGCGGATGGATCAATAAATGTGTTCTATAAAAAAAAAACGGCTTTGGAACCTGAAGGTATACAGGCTCTGATATCTAGTCTATTGAGGAATTTTTCTGTTATTCATAAAAAATGGATAGGATACATGTTATATGTATCTAAAATATGTTCTCGGAAATTATAAATTAATCCAGGTAGAGTTGATTTGGTAGAGCCTAAATATTTTTATATTATACAAGCTATTTTGAAATTCATTTGAAGCGAGCTAAACAAGTTGGTCGCTGAGAGGTTGGTTGTTAGTTTTGTGTATAAAGATGCCTTAAATCCTCCAGCCACTCTATGCACTACAAAATCTAGGAAATTATGCTTGTTGTTTATCCCTATTTCTTGTGAGAACTTTATATTTGAGTGTTGGTAATAAAAAAAATTGGAAAAATAACTCAAAGTGATCTTTGTGACGGAAAAGGAAGGATCTTTTATCTGAAAAGGCTTTATAGGCAGTGGGCTTGAATAGAAGGCGGAGGGGATTTATCGATCCAGATCATCTCATAATAACAGGAATGAATTGGCATTCTATCCACCTGTTTGTAGACTATATTGTTTAAGAAAAATATATCATGACTCACTGCGAAGTTTATAGATTTTACCAGGTTTTATATAAACCATAAATTACTGGTGGAGCTACAAACCTTATTCAATATTATCTGGACGGTTTAAGAGAGAGGTACATTAGTAAAAGGCGACTATATATCAAGAGCACCCATATAATTAATTGATTTTTGTAAGCTCTTGATAGTATACAAAAGTCTTGCCTCACTCGTTACAACGCTTGCAAAGAAGATCAAAATGATAGATTTATTGCAATTAGACACGTTTTTATTGGGTAATATATATATATATATATATATATATATATATATATATATATATATATATATATATATATATATATATATATATATATATGTCGTAGAATTGCTCATAGTCTGGTCCAATAATTATTCTAGTCCTTGATCTGGACACACCGCTTTTGTTTAAATGTCGATGGTATTGACCCTATGACTCAATCTACGATCATATATATATAATATATATATATATATATATATATATATATATATATATATATATATATATATATATATATATATATAGGTAGGTTTTAATTCCTACTGAACGTGCGAAAGCTGGTTAGAGGCAGGTTGTGCCGTAGCCAGGATTCTCAGTATAAAAGTCCCCCTTGTTACTGGAGGGAGCATTTTGATTGTGGAATTCTAAGAGTGCATAATACAGGTTGAATAAATTAGCCGGAGGGATTCTTAATTAAAGTCTTGCCAAGGGTATGTCAAAAAGGAGGAGCCACAAATAAACACACGTACAAAAAATAAACTTTACTTTACACATATATAATAATTAGCAATAGTTAAACGGGCAAAATTAAGGATTAAATATTAAACACTGACGTTAAGCGTCTAGATTTATAATGACTCAATGGGAGTATCAATCACTGTTAATTAAATAGGTAATTTAAGAATAGAGGGACACTGGGTTTGCAGATTACCATTAATTGTGATGGATTGGAGAGACGACTACTCTGGTCCAGACGGGGTGGTTCATGTGGCGTTAACACGAGTTCTCGGAGAGAGAGATGGATAAGACGACGGGTTCGGGGCTGCTGAGTGCAGTTCCGGTTAGTTCACTCCTAACTGGATGTGACACTAACAAATAGTAACTTCAAGTAACTATCTGGATGTTCCTTTTCTTTCTTAAATTACATTGAGCAACAGAGCGTATTCTTCTAGTCACAGACTCTGCGGGGCGGGATTTACCTCAGGAACACTTTGAGACAGCGACCAAGTTGACTCGGCGGCACGTTGGCAGTCGATACGTTACGGCAACGACTCTTGTTTAACGTGAGGGTTACGCGAGTAGGTTTGGGACACTGCTCTAGAGGGATGAACGGCGTTTTTATTTATACCGCGAATTGTGAGAAATTGAGAGATAGATTCCATTCACGACAATTCGCTTATCGCAGCGCCTTCTGGACAATCTCCATGGTATCATGAAGAAGACAAATAGAATTTAGGCTTCTCTGTGAGATAGGCCTACTTTCGTCAGACTTCCTGTCGCCAGTTGGGGAAAGAGTGGGGGGGGGGGGAGAGGAGACGAAGGTCAACTCAAACGACAAATTTCTTTCGTTCCAAAGATTGTCTGGCGGCATGCGAGTATGTACGTTCCATACCCTCACAATATATATATATATATATATATATATATATATAAATATATATATATATATATATATATATATATATATATATATGTATATGCGTTTAAAATGTATTACTATTACTAATCAATGTGGCTGCCTCAAAGGCGAACACGATTTCCAAGCGAAACTTGAAAGCCGCGCACACGTTTCGGTGGAAGTCCTTCAATTCGTCTATGTTCTTGTGGCGGACCTTGCAGATCCTGCCGAAGACATGAGTTCACACATTGTAGTTGATGGGATTGAGGTCGGGCGACTACGGCGGCCAAAGGTCCTTCGACCAGAAGTTCATGTTCGACCTCAACCACTCTTGCACGGTCTTGGCCTTGTGGGCCGGAGCAACGTCCATCTGAAAGACATAGTCCGTCTCTTTCGTGATCTTTCTCACCCAAGGCAGAATTAGGCGGGAATATTGGAATGTAAGCGGGTACAGTGAGCCTGTAATCGACCACAAACCACACTGGCGGCATTTTCTCCCTATTCGAAGCCATGATGATGAGCATCTTCACGGAGACCGGGTCCTTGGTTGGCGAACGTAGCGGATCTGGGAGACGTCCTGGCCGAAGCTTACCACGCGGTCGTTTTGCTTCTTTATGATGAAATCGAGCGTGAAAGTTTTTCATCACAAAAAATGGGAATTTAATTACCATCGTTGAAAAGGCGATGAAAACGTTCCCCACGTTGTTTTCGCATATGGCCGGTGAGTAGAGGCCTTTCCACGCACCTCTAGCTCTTGCTGCCATCCTGGACATCGTTGCAACCAAGATAGTATTCTTCTTCCTGAGCGTAGTCAATCTTCAGAGCACCTTTAAAGAAGTTCCTAACAGTGAAACGGTGGACAACTTGAGGTCGGCCTGAAAGAGGTCGATATTTGAGGTCTTCTCCGTTCTTGAGCGTCTTTGCGACTCTGTGGATGGTCATCCGGCTAGCGTTAAACCACTTGGCGATGTTGGACTTGTTGTGGCACGCGCACAGGAGAGCGGAGATCTCGATTCTTTTCACTTCCATCTTGACACATCTGCACACAATGGAAAAAACAATTTAATAACCCATGCTAGTATAGTAGAAATAAAAGATTGTTTGATGGAAGTTTTTCTATCTCACACGTAAAACTCTTAAAAGATAAAAAAATACCTGTGTAGCAGAACTTTGTAGAACCATTATTGTCTATTAAACGTATGATAAAATGACTCTAATAAGGTAAAATAAGAATAATAATAAAATTTGAAAAGGGGGAGTCTAAATTTGAGGCTCAAGGATAAAATACATTTTTCAACATATCAGAGAATTTTGAGAAGAGAGATTAGGAATAATTTTGTCTGGATTATACGGTGAGGTAGGATTAAGGCCTTTCCCTTCTATGTTCAAATTTGGACATCCTTCAGTTAATATTATGGATTGATGGAAAAGTTCTTTAAATATGATCCCCAAAACACGCTAATCCAAAGAAGAAACGAATGAGCGAAAGAACCGTTTGGATTTATGTAGAGAATTCTGTAGACGAGAAACTAATTTTGTTTTAAGCCAAATTTCTTTCAGGAAAAATTTACCTGTTAACGAGGTTATATAGCACCGAATTATACAAGTATTGTTCAATAACTCAATCATTTAAGAAGGGGATTTTTTAAAATATTTGAATAATAATTTCATTTTTGTTTGGTTATGACTTAGTTTTTTTTTTAGCAAAGTTGAGAAATAAATATATCGAAATTTGGTGAATTTTTTAAAACCCAAAGAAATTTAAATGGTGAGTTCAAAAAATTGATTTTTGAAACAGGTGAAATTTAGTTTAGAGTTCCTTTTTAAAATGTTTATAATTGGCGAAGTTCAGAAAATTTATAAAAATTTAACCATGACTGCTTTTTTTTTAGATTTTTAATTTTAATCTTAGTAGCGAAGCGCAAACTCCCCCGTAGGGAGGAGTGGCCAAGCCATTGCCTGGTCTTTTAATGTTTTGAATACAATAAATTTGATGATGTAATCATATCCTCTAAAGATCGTTAAAAAACATAGTTCTAACTTAGGAAAGTTCAATGGAGCGGGATCGAAAAATTGTGGAGATCGGTTTGCTTCGAGGAAACTTTATTCCTGTAGGAAAATAAAGACACCCAGGCAATGGCTTCGCCACTTTTCCCCCCCTACGGGTGGAACTTGCGCTTTGCTACTAAGAAAAAAAAAATAAATCTAATAAAAAGCAGCCATGTTTAAATTTTTATAAATTTTCTGAACTTCGACAATTATAATAATTTTAAAAAGTAACTCTAAACTAAAATTTCCCCATTTCAAAATATCACGTTGATAAAATATAAAGTTATAGAAGAAAATATATAAAAATAAATTTTCTAAACTTCACAATTTGTAATTCTTTGGGTTTTAAAAATTTCACAAAATTTCGATACTTATATTTATTTCTGAACTTCACCATTTTGTTTTTGATATTATAAAAGAATTATTAGAAACAACTTTGATAAAAAAACATAAGCCATAACAAACTAAGATGAAATTATTATTCAAATACTCGAAAAAAATCCTCTTCTTAAATTATAGAGTTAGTGATGATGATGATGATGATGATGATGATTTACAAAACATTTGCCAGCCTTTTTTTCCGAAAAAAAGAATACTTATTTTCATCGAATATTGATGCCACCTCAAAATTATGTTTTAATTGCTTGTGATGGTAGATGACGCTGCTTTAGTTATCGATATTCTTTCAGCTACCTGTCGTATGTACCCTAATGAAGTTATAGTTAATCGATGTGGTCTTCAAGGATGGAGAAAAAACCGTTGACTAAGTCTAGATCTGATAGAAAAGCATCCGTGGTTCTCATTGACTACAAAGGACACGAGTTTAAATTGGAAGCTGGACTTTTGCAGATGGACTGTCTCAGCCTCACGCTGTACTCTCTTCACAAAGCGGACTTTCCAACACTTTTAATGCTCGAATTACTCAATATCCAATTCGTAGTCGACATTAGCCAACTAGTCGTAGGCCAATTCAAGAATGTGACAGGTCAGACAGCTGAAGAGAGAGAAAAGATCAACAAGTTCGAGAGGGACTGAAAAATAGGAACAAATATAACAAAATTCACCGTAATCTCCATCTCGAGAGAAAAGGTATCCGATATTGAAGTAGAAGTACAACTGTACAGATACCATTCGAGAGGGAAATACTAGGACTTCAGCTAACATCAAGTAGCTACATAAAGCAGGTAGCCAGAAGAAGGATTACCACGTATGCTCATCTATCTGTCAGATACTCGCAAAGAATTATCTCCAGATTATTTTTCACGTAGCCGAAAGGGAACGAAAGAAAAATCTAGCATGCTCTAGAAACGTAGGGGATAATCTATCATCCCATCTCTATTAGCACCCATTCTAGATAAAGGAAAAGAGAGCTACATAAAGTTTAAAACAAAGCTCTCTATTTAATACCAAATACCAGAACAATCGACAAGATGAATCATATAGGCCTACATAGAGTGGGAGTTTGAACCGCTTAACATCGCTATAAAAACAGAGCAGAAAATCTGGAAGAAAATTGACGACCTCCCTCCAATCTTTGCAGAAAACATCAACAACGAATGTAATTTCCAATTCCTATCGAAAGAACTCAACGGTGAAGAGCGGAGGCAACATTGTACACATATCTAATAATGCCACCAGATCAAGAACTCAGTTCCTATGGAACTCACCCAAATGAGATAAACTCTACCTGCACAAGACAATAAAATCACCTAGCGAGACTCCCCTGATAAGTGACGCCAAAAAATGACTAACCAAATTGCCACTCAAAGTGACTAGATTAGCCGAGTGTAAATGAGAGAGAAAATCAGTCGATTGACGACTAAAGTATAATAAATTATATTAAATTTGCTTACCTATTGTGAACTGAGACAAAAAGTTCTCATCTATAGTGAAGTGAGTGAATAAAGTCAACATGAAGAAAAAGAGAAGAAACAAAAAAGAAGTGCTCAAGTGTAAAACTTGAAAGAAAACAGAAGTACAAACGTAGAGAAGAGTAGCAAAACAATACGTACACATAACGGCATGAATGGTACAATTTTGACAAGAATGAAATAATGAATAATAGAAAGCAGAGATTGGTAGGGTCACTCGACAACTTTAAAAAAGGTGCAATTGCTTACGAGTAGAGCAACAGGTAAGGCATAGAATAGAAAATGCAAAACATGTTGTGGTCCTGATTGCACGTTAATCTGTAGGTCCATACAATATAGATTTATTCCATGCTATCCTTCTATCCTCACTTATCAGTAGTCGGTCCCTGAGATCAACTTTTGCTCTCTTACAAAATTTTTCTTTTCAGTTCTTTTTCATTTTCTGCTCAGATCTGCCTTCCACGGCCCTCCCTGTTCCTTCTCCCTCTGGCCCAACCAAATGTGGTTCGACCGAAGAGAGGACGGCTTCGGGAAGCCTAGAGGGTTCGACCAGATGTCCTTTCCCCTCCTGTCCCTCCAGAGGGGTGGGTGGGGAAGCTTGCAGCCCACACATCTATCATCTTACACACACAAAAATAAAAATTGGTTGATGTTGCCGATCTCCATAGCTGTCGGTCGTCACTGAACTTCCTCATTCCTATATTGATGTCGTCATGTAATTTAAATTTTACTCTTAAAGAAAATCAAAGTGGCGGCACCTCCGTGGTAGAGATCGAATGCAGAGTAGGGCTGAGACAGCCCTCTAGTGGGATTCCAGCTTAAAATTCCAACTTGGGTCAATTAAATTCATTGACAAAATATGTTCTTCTAACTATCAGATAGTCAAGGAGAATTGTGTCAGGGGTGTTGTTCATCTAGGGATTTATGATCTTATGTTGCATAGCTTTGATACAGTCTGTCATCGGCTTTTCTAATTCTTTCAGGTCACATATATTTTTTTTCAGTTTGGCCTAGGCAGTGATGATGCCAATTGCCCTTGTGGTTAATATACCTTTAGGGAATTCGAACTGGTTTTCATCTAAATATTTTAAAATATTATATTAAGGATATTCTCGAAGACTTTTCCAATGAAATTCAAAAGTCGTATAGGTCGGTAACTAGAGAAAAGATCAGGGGGTTTGCCTGGTTTGGAAATGAAGTTAATTTTAGCGTGTTTTTAGACTTCTGGGAAGCACCTATCCGTTGCTTAGACACGCGTTAAATATTCGTGATGGTTTCGTTTATATTTCCTTCGCTTTGGTAATGGTGAACCTGGTAATTCCTGAAGGGGATAGCGCCTTTTAGTTCTTCGATTGTTATTTTGGCTCATGTTTGCAGGTTCTCTTCCCTTTGCTGATCGATGAAAGGCGGTGGGGATATTTTATGTCGGTTGTTTTTAAGCTTGTTATAAACCATCTCTTAAATTACTGAGTTAAAATCGGGGTTTTCTTCAGGTATTATTTAAGACACTGACCTCTACCATAGCATAAACGTTTCATCGATAGTTCTCTTCTCTTTATTTTGTCCCCCACCCTCTTTCGCGTTTCTTTTTTAGTCGTGTGCGAATCAGGTCAAGAGCGACTCTACATCTCACTATGTCGGTCGGTCGGTCCCCGTTTTGCTTTTTTTTTCGTTTTTGTAATAAGATTGTAACTTTTCGGCCGATTCTAACGAAATCTGAAAGCCTCGTGTTGTTTTACATTCTCTTTCGAATGCTATAATTGCCAAAGTCCTCCCAATATTAGCCCGGGAATTACTTTGTCTTGCCAATAACATCACACCTAATCGGCCGATTCTAATGAGATTTAAAACCCTTATGTTGCTTTACATTCTCTTTCAAATGATATAAGTGGCAAAGTCCTATCAAGGTTATCCCGGGAAGTATTTTGTTTTGGTAATAACATCATAACTTTTCGGCCGATACAACGCTAGACTAGACTAGGCTATAATATGCTATAATTTAGAATAGCCTAGAATAGGCTAAGCTATGATGGGCTATTATAGGCTAGGCTATACTATGCTAAGCTATGATAAGATATAATGTATAAGGGTAAAATATACTATGCTAATTTACGCTATAATATGCTATGCTAGGATAGCATATAGTATGTTAGGCTAAAGAATAACAAGCTATGGTGGAGTAGGGTGAAAGAGTATAATATGGGCTATTTATTTCTAGTATAGTTAATGCTAGGCTAGGTTATGCTATGCTAGGCTAGGCTAAGCTATAATAGGCTAGGCAGGGCATGAAAGGCTATGCTAGGCTACGCTATGACATGCTAGGTTATGGTATGATATAATAAGCTATGCTACACTAGGCTAGTCTTTTCTATACCAGGCAAGACACGGCTATGATCTAATAGTCTAGTCTATTTTAGGCAATACTATGCTATACTTTACTATACTAACTAGGCTAGGTTAGGGTAGGGTAAGGTATGCTATAATATACTATACTAGGCTAGAATATATGAACTAGGTAATAGGATAGAATAGACTAGGCTAGGCTCCAGTGAACTAAGCTAAGCTAGGCTAAATTAGGATATGTTATAGTATAAGAGGGTAAGTTAAGCTAGAGTAGACTAAGTTTTAATATAAAATTGTAGCCTTCGCTAAGCTAGGCTAGGTCATATTCTGCTAGCCAGGCAAGACTGTACTTTGATAAACTAGGCTAGGCTAGGCTCGGATAACTGGCTCAGGTATACTAGAATAAGCTAGGTTATTCTAATATATACTATGCTACGCTATATATGCAAGTCTATACTCGGCTAGGCTAGAGTATACTAGGCTAGGCTAGAGTATACTAGGCTACTCTAGTATGCTATGCCAGGCCATTCTATGCTAACATATACTAGGCTGCGCTATACTATGGTATGCTATGCTATGCAAGGCTATGCTGGACTATACTACGCTAGACTAGGCTAGATTATAATGTACCATGCTAAGCTAGCATAGAATTGGGTAGGCTAGGCTAGACTATGACTGGGTGTGATATGCCAAGATATACATGTTAGAATATGATAGGATGTACTGGGCTAAGCTAGGCTATAACATAATAGACTACTTTCTACTAAACTAGGCTAGGTTATATTATGCTTATACTATATTATGCTAAGTTAGATTAGGGTAAGGTAGACTATGGTAGATAGGCTACACTATGCTAGGCTTTGCAAGACTAGGCTAGCCTATGCTATACGAGGGTAGGCTAGGCAATACTATGTTAAACTATTCTGAACTATACTAGGTTAGGCTATGTTATACTATACTATTCTAGTTTGGGCTATACTAAAAAAAGCTATACTATGGTAGGTTTTACTATCCTATGTATGTTAGTCTGTAATAGGCTATTTTAGGCTAGGCTGTACTATGGTTTCTAGGCTAAGATAGGCCATACTATACATTCTCTGCTAGGCTAGGCTAGATTAGTCTAGGCTAAGTAATACTATGCCAGCCTAAGCTATACTATATAAGGTTAGGCTATACTATGCTAGCTACGCTAGAGTATGGTATGGTAAGTTCCACTATTATAGGGAATCATAGGATTTACTTGGTTATACTAAACTAGGCTATGCTAGACTAGGCTGTGCTAGACTAGGCTATGCTAGACTAGGCAATGCTAGACTATCCGATGCTAGGCTAGGCTATACTATGGTAGGCTATGCTATGATATAAGCTACTGTTATACTATGCTAGGCTAGGCAGGATTTACTATGTTAGGCAATCTAGGCTAGTCTATACTATGCTAGGCTTTATTATGCTAGGTGAGGTAATACTATGATAGGCTATCATACGATAAGGTAGGTTTTGCCAGTCTATTATTTGAGACTATACAGGTCTATGTTATAAAATGTTAAACTAACCTAGACAATACTAGGATATGCTATGTTAGGCTATACTATGCTAGGAGATACTATACTATATATACTATACCCTATTATACTTTACTACCCTATGTTTTGCTATACTATACTATGTTATGCTATAATATACTAGGCCATGTTATACTATGCTCTAATATGATAACCACCACTATGCAATAATATGCTATGTTCTACTATGCTATAAAGTGCTATGTTATACTTTTCTAGACTTTTTGTTTTTTAGGGTGTTAACATTTTTTCTTTTAGTTTGGTTGTCATTTAAGTAATTTTTTTTTTATCAAAGTTATTTCTAATAATTCCTTTATAATATAAAAAAATAAAATGGTAAAGTTCAGAAATAAATATAAGTATGAAAATTTTGTGAATTTTTTAAAACCCAAAGAATTAAAAATGGTGAATTTCAGAAAATTTATTTTTATATATCTTCTTTTATAATTATATTTTAGCAACGTGAAATTTTGAAATGGAGAAAATTTACTTTAATGTTCCTTTTTAAAATTATTAAAATAGGCGAAGTTCAGAAAATTTATAAAAATTTAACCATGGCTGCTTTTTTTTAGATTTAGAATTTTAATCTTAGTAGAGAAGCAAAGCGCAAGCTTTCCCTGTAGGAGAGAGTGGCGAAACCATTGTCTAGTTTTAATATAATTTAATTCTGCTTTTTAATAAGCTTTTAGAAAGTTGTGACTTTTTAGTTGCAGGCGACGCTACATCTCACTATGTTGGTTGGTGCCCGTTTTGCTTTTTTTTTTGTAATGAAATTGTAATAATTCAGCCAATTCTAACGAAATTTGAAACCCTTATGTTGTTTTACATTCTCTTTCGAATGATACAATTACCAAAGTCCTCCCAAGGTTAGCTAGAGAACTATTTTGTCTTGGCAATATCATCATACTTATTCGGCTGATTCTAACGAAATCTGAAACCTTATATTGTTTTACATTCCCTTTCAAATAATATAATTGCCAAAGTTCCCCAAAGTTATCCGGGGAATTATTATTTTTTTTTTTTTGGGGGGGGGGCAATAACATCATAACTATTCGGCCGATTCTAACGAAATTTGAAACCCTTATGGTCTTTTACATTTTCTTTTGAACGATATAATTGCCAAGGTCCTTCTAAGGTTACTCCGTTAATTATTCAAAGTTTTCAAAGTCGTAAGGACGTTAATCACAATAAGTGAGGGCACGCGACTTTTTGGTCTGCAGACCTTGTTTTTTGTTGATCGTGAAATTTGCGTTGCATCCTGTTGATTAGCTTCCAGTTTTCTTTCAAAGACTTTTCTTTATTTATTTCTCCGATGAGGCCATCTCATATGTTCCGTCGTTATTCTTTTATTAGATACCTCATCTCTCCTTTCCTTCTATTTAGTGTCAGTTGCCTTTCTCTAATTGGCTTGAGAATCGTTATTTGGACATCAAACGTGCACTCGATTTAAACGAGTAAGAAGGCGTGCTCACTTCAGACCCGTATCTTGACCAAGGGGAGAAGATTCCTGGTGGCAGGAGAGGACTCAAGACGACCAGGCTTCATCTTCGGCTGAGGGGGGCTGCCGAGGCACTCTCAGCATTCCATTCCTCTATGACAATCCCCTCAACCTTCTATCTAGGTTAAGAGACCTGACCAGCTACCTCGTGTCGTTTCAGAAAAGAGCCTTTGGAAAAGATATAAACAACGCCCTTTAACGCCCGTAGGTCGCGAGAGACCAGAATTTGATGTGACCTGGGCGTTGGGGCGCAAATAATGGGAAGATCGGTTTTAGACCAATAACTCTTTCACTGCGTGCATGGGCTTGTTCTCGGGTGTATAAGGCTCTACAGCTTGTGGCGGGTGAGCCCTCCTGCCTTGGTTACTGCCAGGCCAACTAAAACTCGAGTCCCTTCTCTGGGACGGCCACAACAGATCTTCAGGTTTCGAAGATATTTCGAAGATCATGTACGTCCTACTAAGCATATCTGCTCAGTCGTCCAACCTCTCTGGCTGCCCACTTGGCGGCTGCATCCTTTGGGGAAAGACCCACAAATGAGTAACTTCTAGTCAGTGTGCGTCGCTTTTCTTCCTGCGAACACCATCGTTAACCACCTAGGGAGGACTCCTGAAAAGTTCGAAAACTCGATACAAGTTAAGATGGAGGGGTTAAAAACTAGATATACTTCTCCCATTTTTTCTTTTTAGTGGTCAAAAGGGCCCCCCCTTTAAATCCTTCAAATCCTCGCCCGACTTGAGTTTTGGGGCGGGCGAGTAATCTACCGCCTGCACCACTCTGACAGGTGGTGGGGCTCCCCACCAACCTTTTTAATGCGGCAAAGGGTTTTTCTCCTTGTAATCTTCTGATGCACTACCGGCAGCTTCACATCTGTGACGGAGGTGACCCTCTTTCGCCTCCTCTGTATTCTCAAGGACCTCCGTAGCCAGTTGCTATGGGTGTTGAGTAGAGATAATGTATGAAGATTCTAACGCAGAAGGGAGATGGAATTTGGTACACTGGAGATAGAAGAGAATAGTTAAATAGATTCCCAGAAAGTTACAAGTGAATGGAAGATCGTAAATATTAATATGCCATGGTTCCCTTTTTTTCTATGAGAATTCTTTTGTTCTCTGGAAAGTCCATCTTGCAATTCACGGAAATAGTTCTAGGATATTTGTATATAGTTCGGTGTGTATGGGCTGTTTAATGCTTGTGTGTATATGTAGTTGTCTCTACTACTGTTTGCCTTTTGATTCAGAGGCAAAGATTCAGAGTTTTCGGTTAATAATATCAGTGCTTCGAGGGCAGGTGTGTGTAAAGGTCGAATGTTGGGGGAGAGGGTGAAGGGATTTTTAATAGTCTGGCAGCGAACAGCGTGGTTCAGATTAAACCTTGAGCTCTATATCGACTGATAACCTAGGAAACACATTGTCTCTCCAACTATATTTCTTGCTGTTCTATACTTACTCTTTCCTCTTCCCCTCTAACTCACTCCAACCCTAGAGAATCCTTCCACTCTGAGTCTGAAGAAACTCGGATGGAAGGAGCTCAGGTAACTACAAGGGAGTACCTAGCCCTCGCATCCCTCCCTCCCCTGGCTACTTAAAGGAGTGATAGGGTGAGGTGGGAGGGGGTCAGCGTCCGATCTGTTTCTTTTTCTCCCACTCTCCTTTTCACTTCATTGCGTGTGTCGCCTAATACCCGACCCTAATGACTTTATTTTCTCTCGCTCAACCATTTTATTTAAAGATCTTTTCTTACAAACCTTCTGAGTGGTAAGCCCTCGTTGGTCTTTCACTAAAAATAGAGAAAAAAAACTTGTAATCACTCTAGAACTTGATCAGCGATTCTTAGAGCTTTCTCTAAGAAAGCGAATCAGGCTTGTGGTTATTTTGCTCTCCTGTTTAGGGCAGAGAGGATTTTTGTGCTCATTGCGAGATAGCTTGGTTATCTCGCTAAGGGAAAAGAATGTTTAATTACCTGCGTTCTTTATGTTTTTCTTTCGTTTCCAGTCAAGTTAACTTAAATATCTTCTTTTAATTCTGGTCGCTTTTGTTCCTATTCCAAAGAAGGAAAAATCCAAAGCAATGCTGAAAACAGTTTCGGGGAAATGAAATGTTTTCTCACTCCATTGTTATTGCTATTCTTTTATTGCAAGTTTTCAGACTCAATTAAGGAATTGCGCAACACAATAGATGTTAATAGACGAAGAACTTCCGTTCTCTAACAGTCTTTGCTGCAAATCCTGTGGAATAAAGCGATAGGATTTTCAGTGTTGACAAATCCCATATCGCAACTGCTTTCGTATTCACAGATTGCAACTGCTTTAATATATTCTTCTTAAACCTTTCACTTATATAAGTATATTATAGAAGAACCTTTGGGTTGGTATTTGGTCCTTTCTTTGCAAGGTTTTTATGTTGTTAATAAAAGAACAATAACCTATCGTTATTTATTCTTTTCTCTCTCTATTTGGCAGAAAATGACTGTGAAATCACATCATCAAATCAAACCTTTGGCTTCTTGTTTCCATTTAGAGAAATTTTGAGCAAAATGACAAGTAGTTTAATTTATGAGTATTGCAAATTCCGTGGATTTTTCTCTCGTCTGGAATTGCAGCCAATATCTCTTCCCCTTTGCGAGGGGCGAATGGCATAAATAAACTACAGCATCCAATTCTTGGGAGAACTTTTTTGGAAAAAAATAATTAGAAAAAAACACTAACATAATCCATTGTATCTGTATAAAATAAATTTAGACGTTGAATGGAAAGAAATTATGATTCTTGTATACTGCAAATGTAATAGCCAAAAGACGGTAGTTAAAGTTTGCTATCAGGATAGATTTTTCAAAGCAAAATTGATAGAATTTATAACGAAAACTTCGCATCCTTCAATTTATTACTGACTATGTATGTCTTTATTTTCCTGAAAATAAAAACATCGTTAAATCATATTTCAGTTTTCCAGCATTCCAGCAGTTTTCCAGCATCATCAGATTAATTAGTGATGCTGGTATGGGTACCTTTCGGTGGTGAAGAACTGGTCGTCTGGCAGAAGAAAGATCAGAATAAACAACATGTTGCTTGTTTTTCTTGTCCACTCTAAAAATAAACTGAATAAAGGTTAAAAATCACAGAGTAAAACATACTCATCCGATCTATCTATATATATATATATATATATATATATATATATATATATATATATATATATATATATATATATATATATCCGGCAAGTTCTACATTGCACTCAATTTCCGCAATCTAAAATCTTCCATTATTTACATTTTAACTGTTTCAGTTCTTAAACTAGAATTTTCCTTTATGTTTCCCGCTTTGAGTCGATTAAATAAATCCATCCTGATTTTTATCCTTTTATCCTCGTAACACAAGATCAATGACGTTGCATTTCTTATTTCTTCCCCAATAGTTCCTTTTTTGT
Organism: Ceratothoa steindachneri; assembly: GCA_963969495.1. Taxonomy (NCBI): domain Eukaryota; kingdom Metazoa; phylum Arthropoda; class Malacostraca; order Isopoda; family Cymothoidae; genus Ceratothoa; species Ceratothoa steindachneri. The sequence continues at coordinate 19,081,699 of OZ018328.1, read as the reverse complement.
GTGTGGCCATTTCGAGAGACTCCACCGATACCCCCAAAATAGCCTCATCTCATACCAGTCAATCATATTATCCATGGAGCCATCTTTTTTTCTACTAGTCCTTTTTCTAATCCATCGTATATGGATTCGGCAGATCAAATTAGAATCGAGATGTAGTGTGGGTAAGATGAATTACGCAGCCACACTTTTTATTCTTGCTCCACAATGGGTGTGTGTGTGAGAAGTGAAAGATATTCTTTGTAAGGACGCGGTGAAGTGAAAATACATTATTTCCTCTCCACAACCTGAATTTAATAAACCAAATCATTCAGGTCAGGAAGAAAATAAATGGATTTAATGTTATGTCTCGAATTGTGGCTAAAGCAAAATGGAGAGGGAAAGAAACTTGAAAATTATCCTGGAAATAAAAATAACCGATTGCATGTTCTCTCAATTCGCCAAATTCACTCGGATTTTCTCTCGTCTGGAATTGCAGCCAATATCTCTTCCCCGGTGCGAGGGACGAATGGTATAATTACACCACAACATCCAATTCTTGAGAGAAAGGGTATCTGTATAAAGTCATTTAAACGTTAAATGGAAAGAATAATTAAGATTCTAATATACTGTAAATAAAATACCTAAAAATGATACCTTTAATTTGGTATTAGGAAATATTTGTCAAAGTTAACGTTTACAGAATTTGGAATAGATTTAAAGAAATAAATGGAGATGAAATTTAGATTTTCAAATGAAATTTATCGATTTTTCACGAAATTTTAGCTCCGTAAATTTATTGCCAATTATGTATACTTATATTTTCTTAAAAATTCAACAAAAAATCCTCGTTAAATCATATTGCTAGTTTCTAGCCTTTCATTGACCTCGTGTGAAGAAATATTAGTCATGTTTGCTAAAGGATTCTGAACTTATGCTTACAAACTGCTTTATTCCCTGTAACTCCTTATTTTCGCTTCTTTCTCCCACTGGGTGTCCTTTGGTCCGTCCTTGAACATCAGTTGGCCTCGAGTCACAACTCTGAGGGCGAAGATTGAAGTAAACTTTTGAATGGACGATTGAAATTGAACTAGTCGATGTTCATAAGACCCTGTTTGACAATGACCGAATGCGAGATTTGTTTTCATTGTGAGTATGAACAGAAAAGGAAGCGAATAAAAACTTCGTGTGTTAAAATGTAAAAAATAATGTGAACAAGTTTGATATAATATTATTTTTTTTAATCTACCAAAAATTGTTGTTAGCCACTTTATAAATAAATTCGAGAAACGTCACGATGATTATCGAGAAAGTTTAAATACTGCAATTATTATTACTATCTCCTAGCAAATCCGCTGATCTTTACCTACTTTTAGATTTTATAATCGCATAAGATAAGCAAAGTTCTTTTCTGCTGAATATGAATGCATCTCTTGGTTGGTTCGTGGCACCTGTTCTTTATTAATAGAGGAAGTCAGTCTTCACCACTGGCTCATCAGTGAGCTTCAGGTTGTGGCCGTTTAACAGAGAATCCTCCCCGTTTTACGGAGCTGAACACTCGCGCCAATTTCATTTTGACGGGAAATTGGGGGCGGTAAATGACGTAAAAGGATTAGTTGACGGGACTGAAGTGAGACGGGAATTAGCACGATAATATATGCGAATAGTTAATTTTTAAGAGGATATTTTAAAGGAATGTACGTTCCACGTAATTTAAATTACCCTAACTTTACCATTTTCTTTATTATCTTCTTTGGCAAACTTTTTTGCGTTTGTCTCTTAGTATTTCGTCTCCTTCCTATTTTAGCGTCGAAGATTTTTTAATAAATTAAAAAAACTTCATTTTTCAAAACCAGATTCGTGGCACCGACCGGACGAGATGCTGTAAAACAGCACCCCATCCCTACCAAAAGGTAATAGCGTAGGAAAAGCGGATGAGTACCACGTACTTAATAATGCATGGGTGTAAGGTAGAGGGAACGTACACTATTGACGTTGATTTTCATCCAACCAGCTTCGTAGTAAAGCAAAGCTGAAGATTAAAGACACTCTGTATTTACAAAAGAGGATATAGCATTGTATGGGGGAGGAAAGATGAAATGAGTAGAAAACATCAACCGCTCAAATGAAAATACCAAAACAGAACCAGAAACGACGAGGACTTTTCTAGTACTTAAGATCCTGATTCGTATATTGTTTAGAACCTTGACTAGGCGATATAATTTGAAAAGGAGCAAAGGAGCGCCTCTCTTTCAATGGTTTGTAAGGAGAAATCTAGTAAAACATGGTATGTTAGAAGTGAAAGTGTAGTGGTGCTTGACCAGAAATCCTCTAGTTGTCAGCAGCAACATGATCGCACATGAAACATCTGCCAGCCACTTTCGGGGCTTTGAATTTGTGGAAACCTGTTTTTTAACCCACATAAAGTGGCTGAATTCTAACAAGCACATAAGTATTTAAACTCTACGATCATCAATCTTCAATTGAAGACAGATTTCCAATATAAAAGCACACCAAAGAACTCAAAGAGTTCGGATTACAAACTTCGATGCTCTCAGGACCAATCCTGCCAAACATAACTAAACCCTGAGTCGATAAAGACATAAATTACAATTTTTCTTTCTCTTTCTGCATCTTTGCCGCTTCGAAGACACCATTTTTGTCGATTTTGAGCCTTAGGCTTAGAAGAAGACGGGTGCTGATGGATGGGACCATTCATAAATATTTTCACATAAAATACTCCTTTAAGAGGGGTTTTCCTTCTAGGGGTGGAGAAGAATGCGAGAATGAGAGAGAATTAATAGGAATATTATGGTGTTTACTTGGATGCCATATTGTGATGAAATAACATATGAGTGTTTGCACATCCAGCGGCACCTTGCAACCTCAAGCAATGCGTGGCTTATTTATCTAGCACGTACGGAGAAGGATTATTTTTGTCATTCACATAACTCTCTTGCTCGCTTCCCTGCCAGGGACAGCCTCCATATCAACCTCCAAACAGCTCTCCATCCTCACGAGCTACAACCCAAATGAGTTGAGGCACCGAAGAACAAATCAAAATAGACCTTGTTAATAAAGATAAATTTTGAGCGTGTTTAGTTACCCAACCACCTTAGTGCTAATCAAGCGTTAATCAAGTGCTATGCAAGAAGACTTCAAGTGAGGCGATACAATGGTTGGAATCTTGCTATATGGAATTTTCTTTCCACTTTGATAATGACGCGATCCCGGCTGGTTTTCATCCTCGCAGATGAACTTATTTGTTTTAAAAATATATTATACTACAATTACTAGAAGCTTTAGGAGATTTAACTCCACTGAAGTGCTCTCAAAAATATAACTTTATTATATTTAAAACTACAGTGAATGCTAGTAATAATAAAACGATAGAGTTTTAGGTAATAAGTTAATATGTGTATGTCTACTCGACATTAAGGATAGATTCCCGCTGTCCTTTTCAGCTATGATGCTCATGGAACACCTTTACTACACGTGATAGTACTGAGCGTGAAAAGGACGCATTGAAAGGAAACACGTAAACCTATGTTGAGTACCATTACAGTTTGATGTTATCTTTTATTCATCGATGTAATATGTGCAACAATAATATGAGCCCAACAAACTGACATAGAATTTGCTCTTAATACCAGCACATTCACTAATTTTATAATATCTGGGTCTTATGCATTATTTTTTAGAGAATCACAGACAAGATGAAGCAGGGACACTTAAATAGGGAAAACCATGGCCGCAAATAGGTTTGGAGAACAGAAGATTGAATAATGAGTGAAAACGGCAGTTGTTCAATCATGATCGATCATTTTCATCTGTCTACATACACAACCTTCAAACTTTCAGACATTTCACAACTCCTCTATCTCTGTAATTAATTCATTTTCTTGTTCTAGATGCATCAGCGCTCTTCCATTTTAAAGCTAATGGTATCAAAGCCACCATACGGAAGTTTCTCTTCGCCTTTCCCTCACAGCATCTAACCACAGGATCCTTCACCGATCAAAGTTATTTGCCTGGTGTCAGCTTGGCCTTTCACCCTCTCCCCTTAGCTTCAAGAGGGAAAGGGGTGTCTTATTCCGTTCGCCAAGTATGATATCGTTGATTGTCGGAGGTAAACACGATCAATAATCCCGCGCCGCGAAATCGCTTAGGGGCGCTTTAACTCAATCCCCCAAAGCTCAGCCAAGTTGGACGTTAATAAGCCATCCACTCAATCTCCGCCCAACAGTAAGGTTTGAGTAAATAATTGAAGACTAATTTGTGAAATCTCCGCGGAAAGATCTGTATTCCATGTATAACGCAGAAGGAGATTAGATAATTAGAAATCTACATCGGCTTGAGAGAGTACTCTAATGAAAAGTTGAAAAGATCGTAGAAAAGACACGAGGGCAACCATCATTTATCTTTTATCTTGAAACGATTGAAATAGGAAGATGATTATCCATAAATAATTAAAATTTACGAGATATAAAAGTGAGGGGAATTTTGGCGATTTCGATTAACACTCAAAGCAAAGCAAACTGGAACAATAAAAAACGACAGAGTCGCGAACCTAAAAGAAACTTAAGAAAAGATATATCACAACATGCACACTCTTCTTTTATATATATATATATATATATATATATATATATATGCAAACAACAAATCCCACAAAAAGTGAAAAGATAATACGAAGTACTTTCGAACTTTCTTCAATTTATTCTCTCTCCTAAGAAATCTACCGATCGCTAATTATGTTAAAGTAAATAATAATAATTTTTATTTCAATTTTCCCCTTAAAAAGCAGGGAAGCGATCTTATTATTCGGTCTATTTGGTCACATCCATCTCTCTATTTTTGCTTTGCTCTTTATGCAAAATATACTAATTTCTTTTCCTGTTCTTTTGCCTCCTGTCAATTTTCCTACTGATCGATTCTCGGTTCTTGTTCAGCATTTTGCGGGGTTGGGGTCCCCTGCAATCCTTTAAAACTGACGGTTTTCTGGTGTATGTGGATTCTCATGAGTGTCGAATACAAGTGCTAAACGTTTTTCATTTGGGTGTTATGCTGTTAATGCCTATGCTTATATTACTGAAATTAAATACTTTTTTGATATTTTATTTGCTAGAGAGAGAAGCCATCCTTGAACGACCTCCTAATCCTTAACCAGCGTTTGCCACGTTACTCCGCCATTGACTTTCTGCCTCTTTCTTTCGGTGAGGTTGTCTTCCAACTCTCTTTATCTATATGGTTGCTCTATTAGGATTTTTTCGTCCGTCTACTCGACAACGCCTGAATTTGTATTCCTCCTTTTATCTGTTACCCCTGTTTTTATTCTTATCCGAAAATTTCCTTAATGCTCTTATGGGTTAGTACTAACTTGCATCGTCCTAGGATTCTTTGAGTTTTTCAGTAATTCTTTTGTTCGCTTTCCAAGTTTGACCTTATTGACCTTTGTGTCTTTGTCCTCATATCTTTGCATGGAAGTCGCCTATAACCATCTTGAATTGATGATCTCGTTTTGCCTGTGAATTTATGATTGCTGCTCAGAAGTGCTTAGATTTTATGAGTGAGATCTTGTAGATCTTGGATTCTTTGGAGAGAATAATTTATATATATATATATATATATATATATATATATATATATATATATATATATATATATATATATATATATATAATGAAAAAGCTCACAAAGTGGCACGTGAGGAAAGCAATAATATGAAAATTAACCCACAGGAAAATGAAAAGATGAATCCAAGCACTTTCGAACTATATATATATATATATATATATATATCTTGTAGGGGTGGCTTGTGGCTTAAATTCTATCAGGCCTAGGCTGGCGCCAGCGATGTTTGTTTTCATTTAGGACAAAGGTCCCGCACTCTGATAGCGTTGACCGCACGTCTGGCCGCTGGTGTCTCCCTCGTCAAAACGGCGCTTATCATACTCCCTTGTTTGTATTATCTGACGCCATGCTATCCCTTGGGACTTCGCTCGTCTCGCGTCCCCCCCCACACCTCTTGCTTCCAGACGAAACCCCCTATTTAAGACGAAGTGCATAGTTCTCTTCAGAGAGTGCGAGTTAGGAAGTCTTGTCGCTCACATTAAGAGCATCTGTACCCCAGTCGAACCGAGCTTCGTCCGCGTGATCTCTTGAGCGGATCCTCTCCTCCGCAATCCGCTCTCTTCAGAGGAAGATTACCACTACTTTATTACGTCCCGGAAGACTGTCCTGGGCTCACCTCTTCTCATCTGTCTTCGTGGAGAATCTACGCCCTCCATGACGAGTCTCTACTGTGGTCGCTCCCCCCTCCCAGGAAGTGGGGGTAATCGCAAACCCGTTGGAGTTCCCTGAACGCTCATACCCCGAGTTCGTTCTACATTAGACCTGGCCACCGGTCTTCCGCTCCCGTCAATCATCCGAGGTAATCCAGAATCTTACCCTCGTAAGTCACCTCATTCTCTCAAGTACTAAGAAGACCCCGTAATCGCATAACTAAAAGATTTAGTAATCTTACTCCTCTTATTTAAACCATCTAATTAATTAATAATTCCCGCGTCCAGCTTCCATTAATTCCTGCCCGCTATAAATTTCATTGTCAAGCTAACCTTTGTGCTAATTTCAATTATTATTCTTGTCTCCATATATAATCATTTATCTTGTATTAAAATTATTTTTGTAGAGGTGTTTCCTTAAATAATTCCTGAGTTGAATTTGTCAAACGAGTTCCCTTTTCGAATAGACAACCTGTAATTAAGTCGCACTCTTACTTTGGGGGGCCATTGCCTTTCCTGCTCTGCATACGTACCTAAGTACAGGGCTGAGATTTGCCGGTCTGACTCAATTACGTATGTAACTATATTGGACCGTGGGACATACCGTGTCGTTCCTCGACACCTATAAATATATATATATATATATATATATATATATATATATATATATATATATATATATATATATATATATATATACATCAGGAAAAGGAGAGCAAGCACTGAATTCAACATATAGAGCCTAACGTTTCGTTAGGCTCTAAACCCATCTTTTGAGTTAGAATAAATAAAACATATATATAAAAAAATAATTGCTTTTACAAAAGAGAACATGACGGGAGCTAAAGGTTAAATGTAAAAATACTAAAAATGCAAGCAATAAAAAGCTAAAAAAATTAATATTAAAGACAAATTACTGTAGTGTGAGTAAATTATTTAAATAAATACAAAATGAATTCAAATGACATTAATGGCGGTAGAATTGGATAAAGAGGTAAACACAATTAATACAGTATCACATATTACTGGATTCGTTCAGAGCTGTGAGCTGAGTAAATGAAATCTAAAAAATTTACGACTCGGAAAGCTTTGATTTAGTGTTGGTTGTTTTTTAAAATCCTATTTAATTGGTTGGTAGAAAGAATATAGTGTTAGCTAGTTGGTTGTGTCAGAATCAACTAGTTAAATAAGATAGCGTCTTTATTTGTAATTAAGCAATGTATAACGGTGTGGAACTAGAGTCTTTATTTAACTGAAGCTGATTGTGTTTAATTAATAGGGACTCAATTATGAGAAGGTGAGATTTAGATTTTGATGAAGAGAAGATTTTAGATTGTTTATAATCTAATTCATTTTACATGAATTAGAATAAGATCGGATAACAGAATTTTATTTTGCGGACAGATCGATTCCTGTTCTATAGCTGAGTTCCCGGTGAGCATCGATGCGAACCGTGAGAAGGCGCTCAGTACATCCAATGGACGTTTCTAAGGAACATTTGGGACGATGTACGTGCTGCAAAAAGGCGGCAGGTTTGCCAAGATTCCAATTGGCATTTCCGTGACCTTAAAAGAGCACTACATACGTGTAGAGATGGTCTTACAAAACTGTTAGGACGAACATAACTGGACCTTTGTGGACTTGAAAATGGTGAAATCTTTGTTAGGACAGCGACGCGTTTACACCAAGTACCCATGCTTGAGATGTTGTTTGCTTCACTTACATCTGCTCGCCACTTCCTGGTCTGATTAATGAGAAAATTAAAATAGGCCCACGAATTAGAATGCTGGTCAATGATGAAAATTTCGTCTCTCACATGACCAAGGATGAGGCTGGCGCGTAATCTTCTCTTATCCCAGTTGTGAAAGGTTTACTGGAAGAAAGAAGGTTGGTAACTACCACGAGCTCAACAAAGTAATGATTAATACTTCCAAGCTCTGGGAGCAACAATGAGCATCCTTTTCCACTATCTGTTTAGCCATTTAGACAGATTCCCTGAAAAGTTTGGTAGTGTAAATGAAGAACAAGGAGATCGATACCACCGAGACATAAAGACTAGGGAGGAGCAGTACCGAGGCCTATGCGATGCCCACATGATATCAAATTACAGGTGGACTCTTATGCGCGATTGCGCCCAGTAAACTCGCAAAAGGAAGTGGTATGGGAGCAACTTCCTTCAGATGAAGTAAAGTAGCTAAAGTGACCTTGAGGGTGGAAATTTGGGCATGGGATACATTTTGGTGAGTAGTTTAACCGACGTAATTTGCATGTTTAGTTGTTTAATTCATTAAATACAAGAAGTTGACCAATTAATAGCCCAAATAGCACAATTAAGGTTTTGGTAAGATACTTCTACACCAATAGAAAGGCGATTCCACTACTATCAGTACACGTGGATTCACGGATAAGAAAAATATTACTTTAGCCATATCTTAAAAAAGACTAGAGCCAATTGGACAAAACGAATACCATTTCCGAATTCAGCGACCCCGATTTACCCCAGAAACTTAGTCTAACTCTGACTTCTCAACCCTCAGGCAAAGATCTTTAGAAAAAGGTTCTGTAGAAGGCAATTATTTGTCCTAAACTTCAATAACTCATCTTGTTTTGTTTTTGTGTTTGGTAAAGCAACATCCAACAGACCGTTTCGTTGCTCAGAATCATTGCTGGAATACTTTCTCTCTACTCTCAAGTTTTGCAAACAGTATTTCATTATTTTTACCTAACATACACTTTCTTTTTACTTTCGCAAGTTCATCTAATCCAACAAAAAAAACTAAATTCCAGTTCTACCCACCAAACATATTTCTTTAAATTTATCTTTTCACTTTCCTATTCAATCAATTCTTCTTCTTCTGAGTAATATAAGCTTAACATTCCTACCTATAACCTCTATTACTACAAAACCCCGCAACCGAGTCTTAATCCCCCTCTTATTCCTTCGAATTAAACCTGATGATTTATCCTTACAAAGGTCGGTATTGCTGTCAGTGAACATGCACTGGTGTCACATAGCTCGTTCTTCTTTTCGATTGGAGAATTTTGATGCCACTTGGAAATACATTTCTCAGGCCTTTAGCCGTCACTGGAGCCAAAGAAGCTAGGAAAGAATCGATATGAACTCAGTACAGGCTTTGGATAGCAGGGCTACACTATAGTCCCTATGGATAAAATAAGGCAAAATAGGTGTAGAGAATATTAAAAAAATAGAAAAAGTGAGTTAGATAGGACAAGGAAAATTAATCGAAGGAATCTTTCCCTGAAGGGTAAGATTAAGAAAGCTCAGATCTTTCTTCTTTCCAGTCAGTGGGGTAAAATTAATAAATCTCAATTCTTTCTTCTTACCTCTCAGAAAAATAAAATTAAAAAATTCATGTTTGTTTACTACTATTCAGAACGATATATTTAAGAAATCTCATTTGTTTCTACCACTGAGAAGGTTAGGTTAAGAAATATCAGTTCTTTCTTCCTAGCACCGAGAAGAGTAAAAGTAAAAAGGCTAAAATTAAAAAAATCGACTTCTTTGTTTCTACCACTCAGAAGGGTAAAATTAAGAATTCTCAATCTTTTATACTAATCAAAAGGATAAAATAAACAAATCTCTTCTTTTTTTCCTATCACTCGAACGGGAAAATTTTAGAAATTAGTTTTTTATTCATATCACTCAGAAGAGTAAAATAAGAAATCTCGGTTCTTTCTTTCTAACTCTCAAAAGTCTAAAATTAATAAATTTAGTTTATTTATTACTTCAACTTAGAGGCTAAATAATAGTATCTTTTTCCTCCCACCGCTCAAAAGGTAAAATATGGAGCTCTCATTTTTTTCCTTTTACTCAGAAGGCTAAAATAATAATATCAGTTATTTATACTTAATTTTCAGAAGACTAAAATAACGAAATCTCAGTTCTTTTTTATTAACTGCTCCGAAGGCTGAAATCCAGAAATATGATTTCTTTCTTTCTACCAATTAGAAGCCTAAAATAAAGAATTTCCAGTTCTTTCTTCCTACCACTCAGGATGTCTAAAATTAAGATATCTCACTTTTTCTTCGTTTCCTTTAGAAACTTAAATAAATAAATCTGTTATTTCCTCGCACTTCTCATTAGGTTAAAATCAATAAATCTCAGTTCTTTCCTCACAATTTTCAGAAAGCTAAAATTAAAAAATCTCAGTTCTTTCTACTCACCGCTCAGAAGGCTAAATAAATAAATCTCAGGTATTTCTTCTCAACATTCAGAAAGCTAAAATAAATAAATCTCAGTTCTTTCCTCCAAAAATTCTCAAAGCTAAAATTAAGAATTCTCAGTTCTGTCTTACCAGCATTCACAAGACTAAAATAAATATATCAGTTCTTTCCTCCCAACATTCAGAAAGCTAAAATAAATAAATCTCAATTGTTACCTCCAAACATTCAGAAAGCTAAAATTAGCAATTCTCCGATCTTTCTACCCAACACTCAGAAATTTCTTTAGCCTTCTAGTTCCTTTTCATTCTCTACCCCTTTCTTCTTTCACCTCTACATCGATTCTTTCTTGGCGACGCTACAGTCGGCAATCCATCAAAATATTTCCACCTCAAGATATTCATTAGATGCCTCCATCCCCTACAACGAGAAAATGAACGTTGATCCTTTGATCTCTTTTTGAAAGCCTCAAACACACACTTGTAATTCATCTCCTAGGCTCTGTGCCACCTCGCATTTATTATGATTGAAACCTGGTTCTTTTCTGCCACTTATTTCGAAGCCCATCCCTACTCTTTCACTTGTGGGAGGTCCGAGTGTGGTTGAAATAAACATTGTTCTTGAATCGTCGATCACGCAATGATTTTGTACTCTCCACTCAGGAATCCTTTTGACTTTTCCTATCATTGAATTCGTTGCCTGGTGCCCTAAATAATCATAAAAAGGAAACTAGATACAAATGAAATACTAATACTGAAGAATATTGCAGTTATAATTAGATCAAATATGATTATAACTACTTGAAACACACTTATCCAAACTATAAGGGATGTTTTATATATCATGTTCTGATTTTTCGTATTTTACTATTTTTTTGTGTTTCACGGTCAAATGATTCGGAACCGCTTTGATCATTCCTCTAATCCTACTTCCTGGCTCCTGGACAACCCAGGATTAATCATGATAAACGTAACTTGTGGCCTTTTATTCCTTCTCAACGAGGAGCCATCCTCCCCAAAGCATCGCTTTGATTCCTGTCACTGTGGCAAACCACGCAACCCACCATCAACCTTCAATTTACGTATCTCCTTCAGTTAGGTTGGGCTAATCTCATTTTAGCTTTCAAACATCAAAGCATCTTTATTAAGTTTTTCCTTTCAATCCGCAGTTTAATCCAACGGATAATACGGGAATATTCTTGCTACTTTTATGTTCCCCTTTTCCTCATTTTTAACACACCACTTCAGTGTCTTGGGTTTTCGAGTCGATGCATCTTTCGCCTTTGCTTTCCCATTCTAAGAGATTTCAAGGCTTGTAGCCATAATCCGCCTGTAATCATAAAGGAAAAGGAAAAGTTAGACGCCATGGGATGTTTCTTGTGTTACTAACTCCTTTTTTATAGCCTTTAAGATAAAATAGATGAAAGAAAAAAAGAAAGCAGTACATAAGAAGTTTACGTGAATGGAAGAGGATTAAAAACAAGACAAAAAGTACTAAAGGCAAAAAGAGCTTTATTTGCTTAGCCTCTCATCTCCCTTATTGACGCTCCTCGCGCAACAGCCCCTTCCCTGAGGCTAACGATGCCTTCATCTCCCTATAAGGAACATTGACTCGATGAATTCTCGAGTCCCGACGTCTTCCCAATTAAGTGATTAATTTCATGGGATAACAGTAAAACCCTTTCATGCGGCTGTCACTGGCTCTTAAAAGGCGCTCACGGCCAAAAATGGAAACGAATAAGAAGCAAAGTTTAGACGCTCATCTCATACACTCTATACATTTTGATCTAGAGATATCCTAATGGATAACTCTTCATTTTTAAAGTGAATACCTCATTTTACTAACGAGGGATCGATGGTTAAGATTAAGTAGTACTCTTAAACAACTACTCTTATCAATTTTGCCTCTCTGACATTGAGTAAAACAGAGCAAGTGCCATGATGTCAAACTTCAGCAGTGGTGTTGAAGTTAAGTGCGTCGTAGCGCTAACTATAGGCATGTATTTACAATCTCGCTTTCTTGGTAGTACTTGTCAAGTACCCTCTACCCTGTATATTAATTAAACTTAATGTGAGAAAACTGAGCACTCTTCTTTCCATCCCTTTCGCCATTACCTTTGGTCCTCCACTAGGAGCTAAACTTCACCATTCCGAGTACTGGTAGTCCTTTTAAATACTTGTTCTCCAGGTTCATGATAAGCTCTCACAAAACTAATATTTACCGTTATGAAGGTTTGCTATCGCCGCTATCGTCATTCATTAACACTCTGCTCTATTGCTCTTCCTTCTATTTATCCACCTCTCCTTCCTCTATCCATCTCTCCTGTCTTAATTCCTCCCGTAAGTAAAATTCTGTCTTGGTTTCAAAACTTTGAAATAAGAATAAAATAATTCTTCTCGGATTGGTTCAGGCGATTTCAATCGTCATGGGAAGTTCACATGGGCAAAAGAGGAGCCACGGGACAAACTTCGCTGCGCCAAAACGAGGCCAAGCAAAGAGAATGCCATAGACTCTTTCTTTGAAACTCAATTTCTAAGTACAAATTCGAGAGTGACTTTTCTGTTATTAAGACAAACCAATGGCAGTAATCTAAACTCCTCTGTTTTTCTAAAGTAAAAATTAAATGTCAATCTTTAAAGCAATCAACCTAATGTCTAACGATTCAATCCATATCTCAATGAATCAATCTGAAAACCAACCAACTAGACAAAAGATACCATAAATAAAATTCTTGCTCCCACATTGGATTACACCCGCATCTTGATTTCAGGGTCTCGCAGCCACTGAAATATATGTTACGCCATCACTTCATCTCATGAGGAGTTGGGGAAACAATGCAAGGTACCTGATCCCCCACCCCCGCCCCTCATCAGCTTTCTCAATGGGAGTCCATCCAATTTATTCCCCCAGGGGACTCCCTCCAATTCCTCCCTCAATAGGCCTCTCTTTCCCCATCTTCTCCCACTCTGCGCCTTCCTGAGGGAGAAGAGTCGAAATAATAATAACCATAGATATCAATTTCCTTTACGGCCCTCCAGAGAGAAGCAATTTAGGGGTTCTGGGGGCTGGGGGGTCGTACGAACGGAAATTAATTACTTTAAGAACGCCACGAAAGCTGTGTTTTTTTTTAATATTTCCTCCTTTACGAAATGTGTTTTTTACTTTTTATCTTTGGCGTTTTTAAGTATGGCAAAGGGAATGAAATCATGTAATGGGGATAATATGTAGGGCGGGGAGTAAAGGAAGGGTGTTTTTTGTGGGGGAAGTTCTGTTTTTTGTGTTGGTTTCTAATTTTCCATTTGGTTTTGAGTTCATGGCTGAATGGTGTCAATGGCAATAGGCAAAGTTCTTGCTCATAACCCTTATTTATCCATGATGTAATGGAAGGTAGCACATTCTTCATCGAGAAGAGAAGGTCCAAGTTCAGATTTTGGTGCCTTATTCTCTTAGTCGTGAACTTGAACCTGCAAGCGTTAAATTGCTCTACCACATTCCATTCTGTGACGATGACGAGATTTTGCAATCCTTCTCATTCTTGCCTTTTTATATTCTTCTATTGTTCTTTTCATCTGTTCTTTTGTAGTTCATTCTTCTCTCTAATTAGTTTGTGCCATAGCCATTAATATTTGCGCATTTTTAGAATCCTCTTCAAAAGATATCCAATTTCGCTAATTAGCCAATATCAATGGTTGATGATCCATTTCCGCTTTTTAAATTCTAAATTTGTACCTAATGAAAGTTTGTGCTTCTACCAATTCAAAAATATGTCAGCACGATGTCGGTTTGTGCCTATACAAATTCACAAATATGGCTCAGAAATGAATGTTTGTACCTCTATAAAATCACGAATATGGCCCCGACATGAAGGCTTTTGCCTATACAAATCACAAATATGGCCCAGACATGACTTTTTGTGCCTCTACAAATCCACATATATGGCCAAGACATGAAGGCTTGTGCCTCTACAAATTCACAAATATGACCCAGACATAAAGGTTTGTGTCTCTACAAGTTTACAAATTCGGCCCCGACATGAAGATTTGTGCCTCTACGAATTTAAAAATATGGCCCTCACATTAAGGTTTGTGCCTCTACAAATTCACAAATATGGCCCCGACATAAAGGTTTAGGCCTCTACAAATTCATAAATATGGCCCTAACATGAAAGTTTGTACCTCCTGGCCTGGTAACTATGGTGACAATGACCCCCAGTCGGTAGATTGGGCACGACGTCAAGGTGATCAGGCAGTCGGCGCAATGGAATCCTTTTTGAGAATGGACTGCCTGGTAGTATGGTACACGGTTCAATCTGACGTTGAAAGAGGATTCTTGCAAGGGGTTTGATCGTGAAAGAAGGGTGGTGGCCCTCAGTGATCACAGCCATTTAACGTCATTTGCTTGCCCGTCTTCGAAACCCGGTACGACGCAGTGGCGGAGAGCAAAAGGAGCGGTTTGGCTTAGCTTTATTCAAAGCAGAAGATTTGTTCCGAATGCCTCTGATCTAAAAAACTCAATCTCTTTTCCCTTGAACATAAAAGGAAAAGGGGTGAACAAATAGAAACATATAAATTACACTGGGGAACAATGGATTTGGTCATTTGACAAAAGTACATTTTCCTACCTAATACGAGCATACTGAAATCAAATACGAAATCAGATTCTCTCTAAATGCTACATATTTTTCGTAATATCATTAACTAATATTATACAATAATTTTCATTTTATAACTCCTATCATCATGCTCTGAATTAATTTTAAATCATCCTTTTACGTTATTTATAGTAAAACAGGTTTTTTTGCACAAACATTTGATTGCATATGAGAAAAAACTTGAATTACACATTAGGATTACAAATACTGTAATCAAATAGATGCTAATTTATTAATGACCTTACATCAGGCTGGAGGACCTCTTCTTGATTTCAATTGGGAAAAAATTGGTGTTTATAACTCTTTCTCTTGTATATCTTCTCTGGATGATCTCTTCTAATCGTCCAGCAGTAGTCCGCCATCATGTGTCTATCCCAGTGACCTTGGCAGCGCTCTTCCATCGTCATCAAATCCTGATGGAAGCGTTCCCCTTGTTCATCGCTCACGGCTCCCAGATTCTCTGGGAATCGGTGGAGGTGATTATTTAGGAAATGCACCTTTACATTCATGTTGCATCCCAGATTACGATATGCTAAAAGCATATTAGTAACCAGATCCTTGTAGTTGTGCGCTTTTTTGTTTGCCAAGAAGTTATGAACCACGGCAGAAAATGAGAGCCAGGCTGCCTTCTCTTTTACATTCATGGTGTTCACGAATCCAGAATCACTCAGAAGTCTTCGGATTTGGGGACCATCAAATACTCTTGCTTTATTTTTTCGTATGACAGAGCAGTAAATGCCGATACTATTTACTGAAAACAATCATTGTTAGTTCTCAACGCCTCGACATACTGTTTCATCAACCCTAGTTTGAGATGAAATGAAGGGAAAACGATCTTCTCTCGACTTACGATTGGCTAATTAACAATCTATGGCATTCCTGCTTCCAAAGTTTCCTGAACTGGCAAATCTTTTTGGGACCAGTATTTGTCACGGGCTCGACTGTCCAACCTACAGATATAGCATGCAAAATTTGTATATCCCTTCTGCTGGCCAAAGAGGAAGTTGACCATCTTAAGGTCTACACATATGATCCAAATGTGTTCATGGTACCTAAATAAATCCATCACCATTCTTATGTCATCGTGTTTCTCGCAGATGGACAGAGTGATCGAGAGGAACTGCACCAAAGTCATTGCATTATGCAAAAGGACACACTTGAGGTTACACTTGATAAATATGCCCGGTACTGTAGAAAATCTTTTTAATTTGGCAGGCGTGTCAGCGACGCGAGAACACGACAAGAAGATGAAGAAGTGGAAATTCAAAACATCAATGGGAAAATTTGCCTTCAGCAACCGCATCTTTCAAGTCTGGAACAATCTACCACAAGAAGTAGAGAGCGCTCCAATCACAGAAATTATGAAGACGAAAAGGATCGATACTTAAAAAAAAATAAAGTTAAAATAACTTACAATTATTAGAGGGAGTTTCACTTAATTTAGCCTTATTCTTAATAGGGCCTACCATGTATGAGCTCGTATGGCTCCTTGTAGGTGCCAATAGATTGTTTGTTTGTTTGAATTGCGCGCGTCTTTTCTCTACCCACTTTGGATTATCAGTACCCCAATATCGTGTATTATGTCTACTGACCTCACCGTTTAGGTAGTAAATTGCTTCATCACTAAACATGATACGTTTATCCAGCTGCCTCTGTTGCATAAACCATTCACGATATTCCATACGACGATCAAGATCATCACCATGTAATTCCTGGACTAACCGGACTTTATACAGGTGGAAATGATTGGTGGCGAGAATGCGCTGCACCGAACGCTTAGATACACCTGTTTCATGTGATAATTATCGTATTGACTTATGGGGCCTTTGCTCCACATAATCTCTTACCAGTGCCGATGTTCTGGGATCAGTAGAAGTTCCTTTTCGACTACTTCGTGCTTGATCACAGCCGCTTCCAGTTTCCTTGAAACGGGGAAAGATCTTCTTACTGACAGTTCTGTAGTTGATTTGAAACCTTTCAGGGTACTTGGTATTAAATGTATCTGCAACCGAACGTGAAGTGCCACCATCCTTTGCGAATAAAAGAATCACCTCTATTCTCTATACTCTGGTTAGTTTAGTGACCCTAATGTAACGATGTGAAAAATATAAGCTATCAGCTGCCGGCGTACATTTAATTCAGGTATATAATTTTCCCATTGTAAGCAGAAGATGGAGCGATAATTAGATACAAGTCAAGGGTATCCCTCCCCTTTAAAGATCGGGATAATACGAGCAATTTTTATGCAGTCAGGGATCATCCCTAATGTACGAAATGAATGAAGAGAATTGACAGAGGCCCCCAAAATAATTCGATTCGACAGTATTAGGAGTTTGACTGCTAAAGAATGAATACCTGAATTATCTAGTTTAAGACCTTTCAGGGTAACTTCAAGTATATTAGTGGCAACACAACTAAAATTTAACTGCCTAGAATATGCTGGTGGCAATAAACCTTCGAAGCGTTTGTCTGTATGTGGAGTAGAGTTTGATGTTTTGCCAAACGAACAAAGTATGTTTTGTTTATTAAAATTCCGGTATTTCCTTTTGCTCTATGTGGTTTGCCAATCGCTTCCTTAATGAGATTCTACATTTTGGGGGATTATTTTTTACCATTTTAAATTTTGTGTCAGAATTTTGTGGAATGGTAGTTTTTATTGACTTGTCAAGATCAGATTTGTAAGTCTGGCGGACTACACACGCAATAATTCCACATTTTTTATTTATATAATTATATGGCTCGGATTAATCGACTCCATAAAGATGAATTGACCTATGCATTATGTAAATGTTTCGAGGACAGTCTCTTTGAAGTGTTGGGATGAGTGAATGTCGGAGTGAGTGGGATTGGGCGCTCAAATAGAGATTATTTTCAAATCGCTGAAATCGTCTGGTAATATCTCTCTTCCAGCACAAATATGAAAGCACAATTTTCGACTTTGTTCAGTTCAACCTTCGCATTAAAGTCATTTCGGACATTTATTGTAAAGTTCCAAACCAGGTCAAGAGACCTAAGTCGCGTGCTCTCAATTGTTTCAAGAATGATTGTTGGTGATTATAAAATCAATTATTTGGAAGAAACTCATCCTATTGGATCCTTTCTCACGGGTCTCAACAGTTAGTCCAATCAGCTACACATGGGGAAGGAGGCCTTCCCTCATACAGTTAGTTTAAAATTGATCTCATTATTCTGATCATGATGCTGTTTGCATTGAAAGGGGGTACTTTCAAATTTAACAATTTAAGCCACTATCATTTATTAAGTCAAAAGTTATTTTTAGTAAGCATATTCATATCGTTTTGTCAATTTCAATTAATAAACTGTGGTCAATTTCATGACTGGAAAAGAAAATTGATTTAATCATTAAAACTTTCAAAAACTCATTGAAAAGTAAAATGGTTCACGACCGACCGACGGAGCCACATCGTTACTTTTAGAATCACGACAAAAAGAGGGAAAGCGGGCGATTTAGTAAACAGGAGGAGAGAACAGGCAAGTGATCAGAAAGAACAGGCAAGTAGTCAGAGAGAACAGGCGAGTGATCAGAGAGAACAGGCAAGTGATCAGAGAGAACAGGCTAGTGATCAGAGAGAACAGGCGAGTGATTAGAGAGAACAGGCGAGTGATCAGAGAGAACAGGCGAGTGATCAGAGAAAACAGGCGAGTGATCAGCAAGAACAGGCAAGTAATCAGAGAGAACAGGCGAGTGATTAGAGAGAACAGGCGAGCTGTTTGTGGGATAAAACGGGTTTGTTTAACTTAGGCCTTTTATGATCAATTAAAGACGTCAGATTGGCTGTGAGCCGGCGCGTTTCCAGCGTCCCATGACCCTGACCCAAATGGCCACTCTCCTCTTTCAATCCTAAGAAAGGAAGAAATAAAGATTTAAAAGAAAAACTGAAGACAAAATAGTAAAAATCAAAGGTAAAAAAAAGAATGACTTCCAAATCCAAATCATTCTTTCATTCACTACTCACTACAACGTTGTTTGTTAATTGGTTTTCCGACTCTATTTGTATGAAATCTAGAGTTTAGAACAGTGGTTCTCAACCTTTTTCTGGTGGCGACCCAATTATGATGAGAATTCTTAACTTCGACCCATTTATTAAGATTAAAAATTTTTGAAAAATAAAATGTTAAATACAATTCATTACTTTTAATGCGATGGCTGAGCTTGCTTTGTTTCGGTTAGCAGTTTTATTCTCGGTTGTGTGGATGACTTTGCACAATGAAAATCATCTCCAAGGTTTAATTTATTTCGATGCTTTCTCTCAATGACCAGAAGTTGGGAAAAGGCAAATTCACACAAATATGTTGTGGAAGATGGGAGTAATATTTTAAGCACCAAGTCCGATAATGTTGGATAAGATATCTGTCGATTGATCCCAAATTGGTTAGTGAAAGCGATGCAAATTCACTTTTGGCCTCAAAGCTATTACTCATTTCATTTAGTTCTTCTTGGGTATTTTCAGGAGCGTTTGTAGTATCCTGTGAAAAAGGATTTGTCACAAGAGCGAACATTGCTCTTTCATTTTCTCCTGCCGGAAAATAATTTTCTATTTCATGAAATAAATCTTCCAATTGCTCTTTTATAATGGGATACAACTTATTAACATTCTCATATCCTTCGTCTGTGCATTCTTCAAGTGCTTCACAGAGAGTTGGGAACATGTACAATTTTTTTTTCTATGTTCTTGCAGCAAAGCTTTAATTTCATTTTAAATTATTCTATTTTTTCAAATGAATGGATGATGGAAGAACCACTTCCTTGCAGAGTTACGTTAACATTATTGAGGTGTTCAAGGATATCTACAAGATATGCCAATTTATACAAATTTTCAACATTTTTAAAGTGACTCAAATTCATTTTTGTTAGGATAAGAGAAAAATATTTCAAATTCACTTTTTAATTCGAATACTCTTTTTAAAACTTTGCCACTGTCAATCATTGTAGCAGAATAGCCCTTTTGATCACCTCACACCTGACACCACTTTTTGTAGGAGAATGCCCCTTTTGATCACTCCACACAGGACGCCCCTTTCTTCGTGGTATACCTTGTGGAACGTGAAGTACTTCTTTAATGAAGTAGGCTTTGATCTAAGAGTGCTAATTTTGTTGTTTTTAATGAAGAGCCGCTTCAACACGTAAGGATAAGAAGGAAACGCACAGGAATTCCCAAAAATAAACCTATATTTTAAATTTAACAAGTTACTACACAAAAACAAAACATGAACTACAGAAATACTCCGACTATTAAAATACATAATAATTACTTCAATTAACTTGACCCACCTAAAATTGGCTAAATTCGATACACACTTCAATATACAAAAATTAGGCTAATTGTCTCTACTTGTGGAATCTGGAAGGTCCTTTGACGCGTGCTTTGACCAACTTGTTGAAGGTGGTTAAGATCGCGAAGTACTTTGGCAAGTGTAACAGATAGGGGTTCACACGGTATTCAAGGGGGGGAGGGTCTTCAAGGACGAGAACAATCACGGTGCTTGAGGTGGCACCAAGGTAGGCGGGGCCTCTCTGGCGAGAGTAAGTCGAACTTGGTTCTTAAACCAAGTTAACTTAGAGTTCGATGTGACCACCGGGTAACAGGCTCGAGGGGGAGCTTTACTCCTTCCTTACGTAATTCCTCATGGGCGAGAACTGTACTCGGAGAGGGTCTTCTTCAAGGGCAAGGATCGAGGAGGGGGGCGGGTTTCTCTGACGAGAATAAGTTGAACTTGAATAAGTTAACTAAAAGGTCGGTTTGGTAACCAGGAACTAGCTCGAGGATTATCTTCTTCTTAGTTCCCGTCTTCTTCAAGGGCAAGGATAACGGAGGGGGGTTTCTCTGACGAGAATAATTTGAACTTGGTTTCTCAACCAAGTTAACTTATGAGTTTGGTGTGGCCAACGGGTAACGGGCTCGAGGTGGAGTCTTTTTCCTCTTCTTTTCGTAATTCCTCAAGGGCGAGGAATTTCCCTGGCTTTTACGATGCACCATGATAGGAGGATTGTCTCTGACGAGAGTAAGTTAAACTTAAACAAGTTAACTTAACGTTCGGTTTGATAACCAGGGACTAGCTCGAGGATGACCTGTTTCTTAGCCCCCTAGGTAGCCCTGCCTTCTCTTGCAGGGGACTTCGTAGTCTGGCGACTCAAGTATTCTACCTGTCCAGTCTCGGTAGCCTGGCTTCTATCCGGACACTTCATCGCCTGGAGACTGACGTATTCTACCACGTTTTTCCCGAGTGTTTCTTATTTATACCTCATCACTCCACTGGGGTAGGGGTAGGAGGAAGGGGGGCTTGTGGACGGGCCGCAGGAGGGTTGTTACTCCAACGGTTTTTTTCATCAAGTCACAACTCTGCTCTAGCTGGTCTTCGAGTTTGAGAGAAACGGTCTCCAATTTCTTACTTGAAGTGAAATTGAATATACTCTCGTAGGGGAGATCTTGCAGTTTAAAGCCGTTCTGCTTTTCATAGCGACGAGTGGTGAGGCGCTGTGGTTACGAGTTTGACCCCCGTTGCCTGGCCCGGATGTTCTTGCGGTTACCCTTCCGTGTCTCCTCTGAGAGAGAACGGGGGAGTGACGAATCCCCTACAATCTTACTGCGACCCTAATTCCCCACACAGTCTTAAAAAGGCGCGTACTTAGTGGCTTTGATTTGATCAAGTTTACAGCTTTAATGACTAGTTTCAATAATGCTTTCAATGACAATGGCAAAGTTTTTGTTGTTAACACTTGTCGATGTATCATCTAATGAGTTGTAGTTATTTGTGGAGAAGCTTGTTTAACTTTTGCCACAAAGCCTGAGTTATATCTAAGCATGGCAGGAGCACCGTCTGTACAAATTCCACATAAATATTTACAGTCTAGCGAATGCTGATTAAAAAAACTAGAAACTAAGTAAAAAATATCCGCCCCGATCGTGGTTGTTTCAAATGCTTTACAAAACAAAAATCATTCTTTAATTTTGTCCTCCTTAATGCAACGCACAAAAACAAGAAGTTGTCCAAAATCCTTTACATCTGTTATCTCAAGTTGGATGCTAGATAGTCGGTAAGGGTTTCCCTTAATTTCCTCGATCACTTGAGCCAAAATGTCATTAGACATATCAGTAATTCTGCGCCTTATGGTATCATTAGATAAGGTTATATGTTGCACCTTTTTCACTGTATCTTCCCCTAGCATCATCATAACAATCTCTTTGGTGCAAGGAAATAACAGGTTTTCAGCAATTATGTGTGGCTTTTTGGCATATGCTACTTTCATAGCAACAATATATGAAGCTTCTAGTGCAGCGATAGTTTTACTTTGATGAGGCCCACTTAAATCTAACCTATATCTTTTAACATTATCAGCCTTTTTTCTATAAAAATCAATGTTTTCGTTCTTTACATTAGTATATTTTGTGATTAAATGCCTTTCGAGTTTGTTAAGTTTCATTGACTCATTTGAAAGAGTTCCCATCCCTATGACACACTGAGGTCTTTCTACACTAGCAATAACAATTGACGTGAAACCAAACTTTAAATATTCGTCACCGTATTTCCTTTTTGGTGCGCTCATTTTAAAAATAAGGGTTATGAGGAATCAAATAATAAATATCTCAATTATTTAATTTGATTTCACAGGTAAAAGTTAAGACACGGAAAATAAAAAACCTACTGCAATAAAAATGTATTTATAATATTATTAAAACTATGATATATTTCTATTATAAATCATTGCATATATACAAAACGCTGCATTACACCGCAAACAATAAAAAAATGGTGCATTTGTCACACACGAGGCTAATTCGTAAATTCTATTGTGTAACTTGTTTCTTTGCTCCAAAACGATCTTGAATTTGAACAATTTTATACAAACTAATCATATACGACACTTATATACTAACTAATCCTATCTACTTCTCATGAACTAAAATAGTGTACAATCGCGAAACTTAAAACATAACTACCATACGTAACAAAGGTTATATTTCAACTGATCTCATTGGCGTTAAGATTGTCATGCAATCAGGGTTGCCAAATCTTGATACAAAAGGGATAAAACGTACCTTATAATGTACTTGTTGCAAAGGTACTTTATAATTATTTATAATCATATTTATCATAAATAAGACTGTAGCAAGAACTTGAAATAGTGCTTGAACATGATTCGAAGGCGTCTTGCTTTTCCACCGAAAACTTTACTTTCTTTACAACCTAATATTTTTTTTTTTAATCCTATGTAAATAATTTTTCACAATTTTTAGTACAACAAAAAGGGGGCTAAATTGTCAACACTGCACGGTACAGTCCCAGTGTAAGAGACGAGTGGGGGAAGAATTCGGGGGAAGAGAATCGTTCCTGAGGAATAGGGAACGCGAGATATAACGAAAATAGAAAGTGGAATAATATACACTTCTTGGAAACAATAAAATAGCAGATTAACAGATTTTTAAATTTATTTATTAAAAAACACTAAAATCTTTAAAAATCAAATGGTTCTGCGACCCATTGGAAAAACGTCTGCTACCCACCTTTGGGTGGGGACCCATAGGTTGAGAACCACTGGTTTAGACCATCAGGCTGAATGAGAGTTTTACACTTCTTTCCATACACCGAAAACCAATGGTGACCTCGCGCTAGTAAAACCAATTTCTCAATTTCATTTTAAAATGACGTCCCTCAAATTGCATATTTATATATAAAAGTCAATCTCCCAATTGAGCACACATATACACTACACGCAGCAGTATCTTTGTCAGAACTATTCTTCCATCTTTTAGCCATTACATTCAAACTAAAATAAGAACTAAACCGTTTAATTAAAGAGATGGCAAGTCTCATCTACGAGAACTGAAGTTGTAGCTTCCCGCCACTGGAGCTCTTTCGGCACCAGATGAAGCTGTGACGGGTCTTGAGGGGCGGAACACTGCAAGAGCCGGACGAAGGTACGCGAAACGCCAACTGCAAGACCTCGTGTAATTCCTTACCCTAGGCAAAGATGCCCACTGACCGAACCCCCACATTTTCCCCTCTTCAATCTTTCGAAACCCATTAACCAGGCCATCCCACCGTCTCCCTAAATTATTAAATATTTATTTATATATATTTTCCTGCTTTCTCATGGATAACCAATATTTTTTTCTAATAATATTTAATCTTGCTTGTTCCTGGATACCTTTATCATCTATACATGAATAAATTAACCATGACTCTCCTTAGATTTAGTTTAATATTAATAAATTAAAATTCTTATTTGCTGATGCTTGATAGTGGATCACCATTTCAATAATAATTGCTCATTCTTGTTCATGGACTAATACTATGCTCAGAAAATTCTTCTTACTTTTTATTTCGTGTAATTTTAGTTTATTCCAACTTATACGACTTTGGGAATGAAAGAAATACCTTTATATCTAATTTGGTTTGTGAAAATATGCAAACAAGAACATTTAAAATAGATTTCTCCAAGGGAGAGACCACTTGGGAATCCGTTCATGTTTATTCTGCCTGAATAACCAAATAGTATAGGACAAAATGTCTTAAGGATTGTCATACCTATATCTTTTTTGTATTTCTTTCTGAAAATCTTCTCTCCTACATTTTTGGTTATAACCCGTGATTGCCTTCCTTGAGTCTAAAATCTAGAATCTGTATATTACTTAAATCCTCACCCAACTCATTTTCCACCAGTGCAACGAACAATTGTGTCCTTTGTTATTTTCTTTCTCATTTCGCCCTGGTACGAATAGTCAAGGGCATTCATTAGTTCCAAACAAGATAACGAATCTGGATGAGCTGTGTCTCCATAGGGGTCTTTTATCTCATGGGTCAGCTGGTTCAGAAAGTTGCCCCCTTGAAAGTCGGGGTCATCAGGTCTAGAGATAAAGATACCGCTATCCGGGTCACATTATAAAAACTTCTCCACAGGAGAGAAGGAAGTGGATGGTCAATGAAGTTAATGGTATGTTTGTTGCTGAGGATTCCAGATTCGCAATTTAGGGAAAGGCGTACGTTGCGATGAAGGCGTTCCCAACAAGAACGAAAGAAGTCACCTTTATAGAGGAACGGCACATGAATTCGGGTCACATCTGGCAGTATTTCTCCGACGAACTCTTTGCCCAAATGTTCTTGCAAAAACTGCCAATAAAAATAAATCAATTAAACAGTGAACGAAATAGGGGTTTTTCAACCTCTAAATTTACTTATTTTCCTCCCGTTTATTTAGATAGCGAATATTCATTATGAGAAAATAGCAACCGTCGATATTAGCTGCATCACGAGAAATAGCAGCAAATCATTGGAGAGAATTGAAGAAAATCAGTTATTTTTATCATACCCGTTGAGAAATAGGATACCTCGGAATCGCTTTCCAGTTTTTTTTTACTCTACCGTTTTATTTACACTATTTTATTTCCTCATGTCAAAATAATATCTCCACTCTGTCTCTACTCCCCGAGGGAACCCCGACACTTCCATTTTTTCTTCAACGGAATTTCTGTTCTATTCCGTAATAAAAGATTTGATTTTTTTTTTAAAACACCAAATCTCATAAATATTATCTTTTTATTCATTTTTAATAGCGAGTTTCGATTGTAGGGTTGTATAAACTCTCTTTATCTTCCGTTGTCGATCATTATGGTTACAATATCTATTATTTTCCTTCGTATTCACGACGCTGAGGGGAAATGCGAGCTTTCCTTTCGATATTATAGGGTAGAACAGGTATATGAAGAGCCTACGGAGCGAGAATATCTAGTTTTACTAAGCTCAATTAATCATTGTTCAACTCTCGAATTCTTCCATTGACGGTTGCTCACCAGCACATGTGGATTTTAAGTGTCGAAATCCACGTATAGAATTTGAACTCCATGTGTCTGTGGATAGAATAGGAGTAAGAAGTTACCCCTTCACCTAAAAAGTTCTTGACCGAATTCTAATATCTGTGTTTAAACTTAATCCGAGTTAATTGATCATTCTTCGTATTATGCCTGGCTGGGTTCTAAGTATCATCCATAGTATGTCTGGTTGTGTTCTAAGTAATTATTTATACTCGCATTCTCATATTTTCATAACTTCATAACATGTTCCAAATTATTCACCCGCAGTGATTGTCAACTGATATTTGTGTAGAGGTGATTTATTGCTTAGTCAAATTTCCTTTGTATGTTATTGGGTAATTTTGATTTTGGCATCCGTATCAATGAAAACCACAAATACTGAAACCTATACTTCCCCCTAGACTAGCAAACCATTAGGGTAATATAACTGTCCATTGACTTTCATTTCACTTTCACCTTCATTCATGCATAATGAATTTTATAGCCTTGATGATGTTCTTCATACAACAAGCAACGTATAGCTTTATAAGAATATTGCCTCAATTTGTTTCTATCGATCATTGCAATTGTTTTGTGCGGCAGGAAATAATCCTTAAAAATTTAGAACAAAGAGATGCATTAGTTACGTTGGAAAGCGCAGAATTAATCTTTAATCTAGAAATAAACGATGCACGAAATGTTCAAATCATCCACGTACAATATTTTGCCTTCCATCCGAGCGTCATGTATCTTATCCTGAAACCCAGCGTGGAATCTCTCGAAGTTTATTTAATCATCATTTATCATCATTACTCTCACTCTTATATTCAAACTTTGGAATGAATCTCTTTTCTAAAGGCCAGTTTAGTCTCGTTCAGACAATCGTAGGGGAAATATACTTTCTCTGACTCAGGCATCCCCATAACTTTGGCTAAATTTCTAAGCGACGACTGCATGAAAAGGGGAGGACTGTTTTAAATAAATTTCAGGAATTCTATTTGAAAGATTTTTCTACTAAATTAAATGGGTTATTTTAAAATAGAAAAGGAGGTTAATGTTATAGTAATTCTTTATAAATGAACGAAGAATTGAATTTGGGCTTATTTATTAAACGTATGGGGTGGTCTAGGAACTTTTTTACGAAAGTAAGGTCTTCCCCTCTCTACTTCTCTGCCCTTGCTCGGATTCTTCGGTTCGTACCTCCTCCGTACTTATCAATATCTAAGTTAGAGAATCCGTCGCATATCGTCTGAGAGATGAGAATATAAGGGAAAAGATGAGGATAATTAATATTCTTGCTTGTTTTGCTATGGTAGTACAAAACGGATCATTTAGTTATCCTGAAATTTCTTACATCTTTCATAAAAGATACCTTATCCTTCTACTACAAACTTTCAAAAGCATATGTAGCATTTAACCTTATTACAGGTGTAAAAGGCACGGCGATGTGTTCTCCTGTCCGCCCTGCGCCCAGGAGAAGGAGGGGGAGCTTAGGTTCTCCTTCTTCCGCTAACATCTATTAATCGGTCTTTCAGTTCTAACTCTCCCTTGCTTAGGGAAAACTGAACAATCAACAAAACACCCCCCCTCCCTATACTATTGTTATTATTATGAATCAACTTCTTATACATGGTAGACTGGTATTTGAATATAACATAAATATTTAACCCATTCAAAGGGCGGGGAAGCAAGGAAAGGACTCAGGAACGGAAATCCCTCCTGTATACAATTTTAAGAACTCCCTTGTTCTGCCGTTTCCTGAGCCCTTTTCTTTGCTTCCCCTCTCTTTGAATGGGTTAAATATTTATGTTATATTCAAATACCAGTCTACCATGTATAAGAAGTTGATTCCTAATAATAACAATAGTATAGGGGCGGGGTTGTTCTGTCGATTGTTCAGTTTGCCCTAGCAATACTTTGGTCAAACCGGCAAATCATTAAATGTACGCTTGACGCAACATAAATACAACATTAGGAGGGGGCAAAGCAGCAGCGCTTTCTTTGTCCATTTATCGGAAAACACTCAATTGGTATTTGGCTAAATTTATTTACAAATCTGAAGACTTTGTTCAAAGAAATAATGTCGAATGCTCATTCATTAATTCTTCTCCTAATTTTAATATATCCCCCGGCCTCTTCAAACTGGAATCTGTTTTCAAAAGGCTTATTTATAACGAAATTGTCCATTTAAAATCTTAGCTCTTTGATTTATTAATTTAGTTATGTCTCTTTTGTCTATTTTTATGTATTCACAATCGGGTATGTATGTACTTAGTTTAGTCACATAAATGTCTACATTATCTGCGCACAGGTTGGAATTTTCCAGAAGTAGACCTTATCTATTTGGTTTTATACTTCACATCCGTCGTTGATATAATTTTTCTATTTTTGGTCCTTTCGTTGTACATTGGCGTAGCATTGCTCTTCTGTTTCATATATATATATATATATATATATATATATATATATATACTACCTTTGTAAAAAAATTTCATTATTCCTTGATAATAAACTAAACAAGTTCGAAATTTCTTGGAATCCGCCGTTCATTTTTCTGTGGGATCTTTTGTGTGTGTGTATTGTGGGTGCGAATTAAGTTCTGATGCGAAAAGTGGGGAATAGTAAGCGTGTATGGTCCACATATGGGCGAACCTGAAAGTGTGAGTGAAAGTAGCGTTTTGGGAAGAACTGAATGGATGTCTGCAAAGTTTTAATGTAAATAAGAAAGGTGATCAGCAGTGAATGTGGTAATTGGGAGATACGGAGTGCCAGGAGTGAATGATAATGGTAAAAGAGTCGTAGAAATGTGTTGAAAGAGAGATGGTAGCTGGCAACATATGGTTTAAAAAGAAAGAGCAAAGAAGTATACCAGGGAATGACTGGGTAGGCAGGTGGGAGAATCGGTGATTCAGGATCAAAGAAGCATGTGTGACTATGTACTGAGTGGAAGAGAGAATCTGAAGAGACTTTTGTATATAGATGTAAAGAGGGGGATGGTGGGAGACTTGTCTGACCTGTTGATAGCAGAAGTAAAAGTAAATTGTGAATGGGTTGGCAAACGAAGAAGCTTGCCGAAGAAATAGGTGGTAAGGGTGGAGAAGCTGAAAGAAGCAAGGGGCAAGGAAGATTACAAATAATTGGTTGAAAGGGGTGGGAAGTCAAAAAGATTGTTAAGCTTTGTGTGTGGAAGATTAGTGGAAGTTAATGCGTGAGAGCTTATAAGAAGCTGCCACGAAAGCATGTGGAATTAGGGTGCTTGGAGGAGGGTAGCGAATGGTGGAATGCTCAGGTGGAAGAGCTAATGAAAGAGAAGCGTGAAATCTTCAATAGGTAATGACAGAACAAAAGCGCCGAAAACAAAGGAACGTATAGAATGAAGCAAAAGGAGGTGAAAAATCGAGTGGCTGAACTGAAGAGAGATGCGAATGATAGGTGATGTGAAAGTGTGTAAGTTACTTAGAGAGAATAAAAAGCAATTTTGGAAATAAAATGTGTGAAGAAGATGATGGAAAAGGCAATAGAAATGAGAATGAAGGATAGAAGGAAAAGTTTAGTAATTAGTACAGATGAAGAAGTAAGGAAGAGATGGTGAGAATATTTCGAGAATTTGCTAAATGTGGACGATAGTAGAGAAGTACGGCTCTCATGTCTTGGAAGAGATGAGATGAAATCAGAGAGAATTAGAGAGAGTGAAAGAATTAGCAAAAAGCAACTGGAAGATACAGTGTAAAGGACAAAAAGGGGAAAGTCAGTGGGTATGGATGGGATAATAAGTGAGATACTGAAGGCGGGGTGAGTGTGTGTATTGGAGTGGTTAGGGAGGTTGTTCAATATACATATGTATGTACCAGAGGTGTTTGCCAGAAGATTGGAGGAACGCATGCATTATTTCTGTTTACAAGGGAAAGGGTGACGTGCCTGGAAAGGTATATGGACGAGTCTTGAGTGAAAGAGTTAGGAGGTGCCCGGAAAGTCTGATTGGAAATGAACAAGGGGGGTTTTATGAAGGGGAGATGGTGTGGGGATCAGATTTTTACCATGAAAAATATATGTGTGAATTACCTGGAAAAGAATAAAAATGTGTAGATAGCATTTATGGATCTAGAGAAAGCGTATGGCAGAGTAGAGAGAAAGGAGATGTGGAATGTGTTAAGAATGCTTGGGAATGAATGCACAATAATAAGAGCTATCAAAAACTTTTAGGATGACTGTAAAGCCTGTGTGATGATTGTGAGAAAGGAAGGTGACTGGTTCAGTGTAAAAACTCAGAGAAGGATGCCTGACGTCACCCTGGCTGTTTAATCTGTATATAGATGGCGTGGTGAAAGAGGTTAAAGCAAGAGCGGCAGGTAGGGGTACAGCATTAGTGAGTGAAAATGGAGAGATGTAGGAGCTAGAACAATTGTTGTTTGAGGATGATTCAGTACTGGTGGCTGATTAAAAAGAGAAAATTGCAGGCACTAGTCGATGCATTTGGGATTGTGTGTAGCAAAAGGAAGCTGTGTGAATGAAAGCAAAGGCTAGGTAATATGGTGCAATAAGGAAGAAATGAGTGGGCTGCAAACAAGTGAGTCTAAATGGGAGTCTACCTAGATCTGGCAGGTGATGGAAGGGAAGAAAGTGAAATATTGCAGCGAATGAAAAATAAAGAGCTTTACGAAAGGGAAGTGAATGAGCAGGCAGGTGCATATGGTATTGTATGAGGAAATAGGAATATTGGTTCCCATTGCTTCTTTTGGATGAAAAGACGAAAGGAGGAAGGTTGAAGTTATGGAACTAAAATGTCTGAAAAGTATTTGTGGTGTTAGATTGATTTACAGGGTGAAATCGTAAGAGTGCGAGAGAGATGTGGAAGTAAAGAGCTGATGAAAGTGTGATGAGATGTAATGGTCACCTAGAGATAATAGAAGCTTATAGGCTGTGTCGAGGAATAGGCCGATGGGTGGTTGGAGTTTCCCCCGACTCTCTCTTATATATATATATATATATATATATATATATATATATATATATATATATATATATATATATATATATATATATATATATATATATATATATATATATTATATTATCCTGAATGCGGAGGGGTCGTCATACTACTCCTTATACTTCGTTCGGCCCGTGCCCTAAATGGGTTTATTGACTCGGAGTGCTTAGAGGTTGGCTACGGAGGGATTGGAATGAACTTTGCCAGCAAGCGACCCAAAGGAAGTTAGATACACAACAATATGAAAATAAAGTTTTAATGAACACTAAACAAGAATATATATATATATATATATATATATATATATATATATATAAGGGTGTTCCAATAACTTTGACAGATTTTAAATGCAAGTTAAGTTTAAGTGTCTAATGTTTTTTTTCTTTTTCTTTCAGATTTAAAAATTTCAGTCTTTGGCAATTTAAACCATGGAAAGATTAACAATCGAACAACGTGTTAAAGTTATCGAAGCCTATTACGAAAATGAACGTTCAAACAGAACGCATTTCGGGCAATTCGCGATTCTTTTGGTCACCATAATCGACCAACCGAGAGTGCAGCAATTGGTAAAATTGTGCGTAAATTCAAACAAACGGGGTCCGTCGCAAATATGAAAACGACATCGCGTGCTCGTTTACTCCGTTCAGCTGAAAACATTGCTGCAGTGCGCGAGAATGTGACCGAAGATCCAGAAACCTCTATTCGTCATCGCGCGCAGGAATTGAACCTCTCCACAACAACGTTACATCGAATTTTGACAAAAGATTTGTCTCTACACGCTTACAAAATTCAATTGACACAAAAACTGAAGACTCCTGACCATTTGAAGCTCCGTACATTTGTCAATTGGGTGCACGAGCAAAGACAAGCCGATGATGATTTTTCGCAAGAAATCATCTTTAGTGATGAAGCCCATTTTCATCTTGGTTGATTCTTTAATAAGCAGAATTGTCGCATTTGGGCTGATGAAAATCCCCGGAAGATTGTTGAAAAGCCACTGCATCCACAAAAGATCATTGTTTGGGGTGCATTTTTTTCTAGCGGAATCATTGGGCCGTATTTCTTCGAAAATGATGCCGGGAATTCTGTTACGGTGACAGGCGAGCAATACCGTGCCACGAGAACCAACTTTTTATGGCCTGAATTGAATTCTATGGATGTCGAAGATTTGTGGTTTCAACAGGACGGCGCCACGTGCCACCCAGTCAATGCAACAATGGCTTTATTGAATGAGAAGTTCCCAGGTCGCTCATCTCTCGAAACAGCGAGTTCAATTGTCCACCACGATCGTGTGACTTGACTCCTTTAGATTTCTTCCTTTAGAGTCATCTCAAAAGTAAGGTATATGCCATCAAACCAATAACAATTCAACAGCTGAAGGATGAGATAATAAGGCATATTGGTGAGATCGAGGAGCAACTATGCAGAGACGTCATCAAATATTTTGACCATCGAGTGGAGGTGTGCCGCCGAAGCTTTGGCGGACATTTAGGCGATATTATTTTTCACACATAATTGCCATGACTCAACTAACATGATCCAATAGTGAAATCAATCAATTTTCACCAAAAACACTGTTTTATTTACTGCTAACTTCCATCCGTCCTAATGGAACACCCTTTATACATATATATATATATATATATATATATATATATATATATATATATATATATATATATAAGGTTCTTTGAAAGATAAATTAATAAGTGAATCTCGGATATCTCACTTGGCTTTTAAATAACTATTCACTATGTAAATCCCTATACACTTGTAATATTGGTAAGCTTCGCGGTGAAGTTGGGGAATGTGAAAGGGAAGGGTAACCTTGGAACCTGATGTTTGGGTGGGACTAGTGATTGAAGGTGGTGAGATAAAGGGTGGAGGCGATGAGGTAGGTTCTCCAGGGACCGACCTGATCCCACAATTCCGTCACGATTCTGCTGGAAGAAGGCGATGACAGGAGCTTCTTGTTAAAGAAAGTCCCACGCTCGTGAACTCCGAGGAATCTTGGGTGACTCAGTGAGGGAAAGGGGCGAAGTGACCTTTCGACGCGTAGGGTCACAGAGAAAAGCCGAGATGTAGTTTTCTCGCTAAGGGAACCAGAGTGAGGCCGTTTGTAGCTCGTACGTGAGTACGAGCCTGGGTCCGCACTGACTTGCAGACCAACGGGGTAGGAGCCTCCCTAACTGGGACCGATCTCCTCTCTGAAGAATTGATGCTTTGACGAATTACCACTACACCGATATATGGCAATTCCTGCTCCGCCAGACGCTGTGCAAGCTCTACTACTGAGGGGTAAAAGGAATTATCTTTTATACTCGAAACTCGGGGGAGGTTTACATGACTCCGGAAGTCAATTTGATATCAAGCGTCCGTCTTCGGGTGAGAGCGGCTTGATTATCTCCTCCATTTCGTCCTTTTCAAACTTCCGGGAACCACCGGAAGCTAAGATGGGCTCCCATCTATCGATAACCAGCCGAGGAAGGAACACGGTGGTGAGCTAAAATGGTCGGCGGGTTCTTCCGGCGGGAGACCATCAGATATCGGGCCGGAAGGGGAAGGTTTGATAACCGGCCTGCCTGAAAGGGGGGGTGGGGAAATGTGGGTGCATTATGCTATTCTCCTACAGGGTGGTAAAGAGAGTGTATAGTTCACGAGTGATAGCAAGGAGACAGCGTGGGCGTCCGAGAAGGGGCTGGATCGAGTGTCCGAGAGATGTCCTTTTTGGACGAGGCCTGAGCATCCAGGAGGCAGAAAGGCGCGTTAGGGATAGGAATGAGTGGAGACGAATGGTTAGGGGAAGAAGAGCTGTGTAAGGCAACACACAAACGCAGAAAATGAATTTTTCAGGAGAAACCGGATAGGCGGACTCTGATGATGAATGAAAATGCAGTATGTGGGTCACCTTGGTGAAGCAGCAGATAATATGTGCGAATGGTGGAGTAGAAGTATCTGGCCATGCGTCACACCGTCCGCGGGGGATTATATATATTGTCGTGGTATCGCCGACTATATAATATAATACCTATTACAAGTATGGAGGAGGAGAGGTCAGGCTATTAAAGCGAACCGTTCAATGACTGAACGCTACGTTGATGCGCGTTTACGAGAAGACGATGGAAATTATTTGCCCCCTAAACCCAGCATTGTATATTTTATTGGTTGCAATAATTGTGAAAAATGCTATTATGGACAGACAAGTGAAGAATTGAATGTTAAAGTTAAACAGCATCAAACTAATGTTCGTACTTTTTGTCAACAATCTGCATTATTTTTACATATCTATAGTCAGGATCATACTATTAATTGGAATAGTGCTAAACCTGTTATTAAATGTACAAACTACATTTCAAGAAGTATTTTGGAGTGTTTCTCTCTTAATACTTTCCCAAATTTTAATATTAGCCCTCGATTGTTTAGCCTAGATCCTATCATATCTAATTATGTTAAATCACAAATTAAAGTGTTGAAAGAATTTGTACCTCCTATTTAGGGTTTTGATGCAGGTAGCCGTTTTAACCCCCACTCCTTACTATTTAAGACATTGGCTGTTATTCCATGAATATTTCTTTTAGAATAAAGACTAAAGCGCTCGGAATCGTTTTTCCATTTTCCTTGTGGGTTTTATTTATCATAATTTTGACTCCCGTGCAAGTTGTGAGTTTCTTTTCATATATATATATATATATATATATATATATATATATATATATATATATATATATATATATATATAATATATATATCTGTATTGAGTTTGGCCGTGAAGCATGCATTTAATATTGATGATAAATCATAGAGCCACCAGACACGGATGTAATATCTTTTAATTTCTTACACGTTTTGAAAACTACAAGTTTTCATCTTCAGGCTAGAATAAGTTTCTTAAAGTTAATACATTTGAAGAAAACATGAAAAGGTAGTGTCAAACAAGACTTTGAATTGCTTTAAAAGGTGACCAATTATAAAATATCAATAAAATGTACTATTAGTTTAAATTTTATATATGACTTGGTAATAGTAATAGTTAAGTTTGCTTTACAACTGACTCAAAAAAGTAGTTAATAAATTTAAAGTTTATTTCAGAAATTTGTAAAACTTAATTAGGGGGATAACACATTTCTTCTTTAGTTACTTTTCCCGTTGTTTCGTTCAAAATTCGCCTTTCTGCCGTTTCGTGAATCATTTTATTGCAAATTTTATGCACTTCTTATGTTATAATTATTTTGTTAGCAACATGAATAGAAAGAATATAGTGAAAATTAAGTTAATGCAAAATTGTATACATTCCTGGAAAACTTTTCTTAGATATTTAAATTTTATTTGTGAAAAATAAGCTACAATATTGATTTTTATATCATTTTATTGTAATTTTTTTGCACTATTTCATAGTATATATTTTAGTTTAGCAACATGAATAGAACATAGTGAAAATTATGATAATGCAAAATTTATACATTCGTGGAAATTCTCCGTATAATTTTTAAGTGAATTTCTGAACAAAACTGCAAACTACACCATGCGATTTTAAATATTTGCTAAAAAAAACAAACGTCGTCGGTGAACTGGGTTATATTTTTAGCATCATTCAAATATAGATTGAACTAAATTCCAGGCCATTTAGAACACCCATACTACTTTCCTAACACCTCCCTATCAAACTGAGAACAAAGCATATGTCTGAAAAATATATGTTTCAGTCTACCATTGAAACAAATTTTGATGGAACTAAAGAAACTGTTTTTAAATGATAACTAAATCATATTTGCATATTTTGCTCGTGAATTGAGTTTGCTTGCTTAATTTTTAGTAATTTAATAGCCATTCATATGATATCAGGATTTTAAGGGGGTGGGGGTTCTGATAGGCCGCCCTGTATCTCAAAAACGGCGCCGTAGGTTATTATGATTTTGGCAATAATAAAAGGGCTTTTAATGAGCTTTAATTGCATATATGATAATCTAACGTATTAAAAAGCTGCAAAATGAATGTGGTATCCCCTTAATTAAAAACTATAAGAGAAATTGCCCTGGCAATAGTTAAAGATAATCAACTATAATAATAAATTTAAACTTTTCCGCCGAAACGTCAAACTGCACGTTTTTCCCCTTAAGATAAGATAACCCCCCTCGTCTCTAACTCATTTTCACATTCCTTTCCCCCACGCCCCCATGCACTTCTGCAAGGATTCTCCGTAACTTCGCCGTCACGGCTCTCTTTATGGCTTCCAGCTCCTGAAAACATGTTCCTTTGTTGACCTCTTTGAGCTTTGGGAAACGAAAAAAAATTACATCGAGCCAGGTCAAGTGAGTAGGGAGGTTGCTTTAGCACTGTCATGTTTTTATCAGCTAAACACTGCCGGATTCTCAGGGTGCTGCAACTCTACGCATTTTCATGGTGAAGCAGCCACGATTTGTTTTGCCACAACTCTCGCATTTTCTCACGAACCGAACGATGCAAACGCCGCAGAATCTCTTCGAAGACATGCGGGTTCATCGTCTGGCCCTGTGGCCCGAACTCAATGTGGACGATGCCTACAAAATCGAAAAATGAGATCAGTATAAATTTGACTTTAGCCTTCGACTCTCTTGATCTCGAGTTTCCGCAACTGCGGACTCTCTAGTGAATGCTATAGCACTGGAGGACTCTACGGGTCGTCCTCAAAGATGCATGAGTCATCACTGGTGATGACTTTCTCCAGCAACTTTGGTTCAGTTTCCTGAGGCCCGAGGATCTCTTGCCAAAATTATATGCGCCTCTCCTTCTGGTCATTGTTCAGCACTATCTTTGCGCAAATTTTCCCCATGCCAAAATCTTCGGTGATGATCTTTTAGACGTTGTCGTGGTTTATGCTCAGCTCACTTGCAATCAGCTGAACAGTCAGCTGAAGATCGTCACGCACCATCCGCATCACAAATCAACTCGACCTCAGTTCTGCTCGTTGAAAGTCTTCCACTCTTGATAGACCAAGTTCTGTTCGAAATGCATGCGCCATTCAGCGTGTGTTAACCAGTACTCAACAGCAGCGACAAACGTCCACTAGAATCCTTTCTCATCAAATAGGAATTTCTCGAACATTATGTCAGCCCATCCTAACAGAAGAAGTGAAACTTCATCTATACAAAATTTAATTAACTCAACAATTAAATATTGCAGACTATCAAAAACGAAGAAACTTTGCAGGCGCATTTCTGGGACTAAGAAATGATCCGACTTTTACCTCGCGCCTTATCATGTCTCATAAAGCCCATTTTCACATTGATGGATACGTTAATAAAATTACACATTTTGCTGTGCTGAAACCTCCATGATAATTCACGAGCAGCCTCTTCATGCTAAAAAGTTACGGTCTGGGGTGGCATAACAAGTTCGAGAATCATTGGACCTTACTACTTCGAGGATGCTGACGGAAAAACATTGACAGTAAAAAGCGACACTTACAAAGGAAAGGTACAAAATTATTTATTGCCAGAACTGGAAGATTTGGATATGCACGATATGTGGTTTCAACAAGATGGATGTGACACCACACAGCAGCAGAAACCATGGAAGCACAAATAGCAGCTTTCACTGGTTGGTTAATTTCACGGTTAGGTGATGTTTCTTTGGCACCAAGATCACCTGATTTTACCTCTTCAGATATCTTCCCTTGGGTATACCTTATAGAAAAGGTGTGCATAAATAAACCTAATAATTTTCAATATTTGAAACAAAAAATCATTGAAGAAACGACGAAATCAATTGTGATATTTTGAAAAATGTCATAGAAATTATGATGGAAAGAATCCGCCTTTATTTTACTAATAATGCAGAACATTTGAAGGATATTGTATTTAAATAATAAAACTATAAGAATTTATCTTTCATTTTATATATCCCCTTCTTGTATAACATAATTATTTTTGTGTTATTTATTTATTTAAATGTGAAATTACCGTTTGATCAATCACCCTTTATATATAAACTCTCAACCAGGCTGATAGCTTGGTAAGGAAAAGTGGAATTTCTCGGTTCTCTGTGAATCAATTTTGATAAAACCTTTACCAGCTGGTTTACACACTATAGCACCGATAGCGTGGTTCACCCCTAAAAGGACGAATCTGAAATAAAAGTTGAAGACGTAACGCACTATCATAAAAATAGAACATTTGTGGTGTAATATTTTATAGACAAGCTCAAAAAAGTTTCATCAAAATTGATTCACAGAGAACCGAGAAATCCTAATTTTCCTTACCAAGCCATGCTATTAGCATTGTTCAGGCTATATATATATATATATATATATATATATATGACGAAGGTTACACATATAGAGTAGAACAGAGATCTAAATGGAGTCGACCCCGAAAAAAGCCACGAGAAAACAAACACCTCGCCCCTGTAAGAACTCGAAACTCAGACTTCTGGTTATAGCACATATTTTCTTTTTCAGGCCGCGTAAGCTTGAACGCATCGATCCTTTTTATTAAGGAACTGCAGCTCCTCTTTATGGTGTATCGTCTTCGTAATCACCTCCTTGAGGAGGAATCCGCACGCCTATTCACTAGGCTACGTTTGTATTACCTTGTCTCGTACGTAGGGTGCGGATAAACCCTGGAGGATCACTGCCTCCAGGCCACTCAAGGGGAAGGCATCCTCATAGATCCCGTAATCTATAATAGAACTGTCCTACGTGACTCTTGGGCGCGTCCTGCCCCTGCCCATCCCCAGCCGGCTGCCCCGGCTGCCGGTCCACGCCGTCGCCGAAGTGCGCGAAGCAAGGCCAAGGATGGCCAGAAATAGGTCTCCTGTGGACTCGTGGTAAGACGAGGTGTAGGCCGTGCAGGACATTTTTTATTTTCCCCCTAGCCCTCCCTTGCCCCCCTTCCTCCCCCGGGTATCGGATTCTCCTGGGGTTGGGACAGACATCCCTCTCACCATTGGGTCGAGTGCGAGTGGAGATGAGTTCGGGTTTAACTTAGATAACCTCCCTGAATTTGGGGCCGAACTTCTTCCCGACGAAATGCGGGACCTGGAGGACTTCGATTTAAGCTCACAAGAGCTCCTCCTACCGGCCAACCCGGGTTTGGCCGCCGCTTTCGACGCCATAAATATGGTGGTGCCCCTGGAAGATAACACACAGGAGTTGATCGACGACGACCCACAGCTGCGCGACGTAATCGACATGATCGAAAACGTCCCGGCCCGGTGCCGGACGACCCCCTTGCTTCGCCGGATTAAGAGGCTCCTATTCAGGACGCGCCCCCGGCAGCCAGGGTTGAATCTGGTGCGGACCAGGGCGACGGCGACGACGACGAGAACGCTTGTGAAAACAATGAAGGTGAGGCTGGGAGCGTCTTCGACCCGCTAGCGTGGGCCCGCAACGATCCCCTCCAACGTCACATATGTGACTTCCTGCCCGGAAGTGTGTGTGACCAGGCCCCCCTCCCCTCTAATGTGGCGAAAGCTGCGGGAGGTAAAGGGGTGCGGGTGTTCCTAGGTCAATAATGCCACTTAGCCCCCAGCAGTAAGCTGATGCTCCCGGTGCTGCAGACCCTTCTGCGCGCTGGCGTTATTGAACGCTTGGAGCAGATCAGGTGCGCCCATCAGGTGTTCCTGGTCCTAAAAAATGAGATCGAAGATCGACTCATTTACGACATGTCCCCTTTGGTAGTGTTGGGTTTATATATCCCCCCCCCTTTCCAGCTCCCTTCTCTTGGAAAGGTTCTGCGTGATGCAGTAGAGGCCACATGGGCGGTAAAAATCGATTTACAACACGGTTTTTACCACGTGAAACTCCATCCCAACGCCCGTCCTTGGTTCGGCGTTCTCTGTGGAAAGGACCGCTTTAGATTTAAACGGTTGCCCATGGGGTTCGCGTGATCTCCCTACATCATGCAGGCTTGCATGGCGCCGATTTTCGCTGAATTTGCGCGACAGGCGGGTGTCACGGTGTACACTCACATCGATGACATCCTGGGCCTAGGTTGCCCCAACGCCCTTGTTAGATTCATTGAACTTGTCCGCAATTCCTCGATAAAAATTAACGAGAAGAAATCGGTCCTAACCCCCACTCGACATCTCGTCTATTTAGGCATTGACATTGACTTGCGCTCCAGCCTCACCCGCCTTACTCCGAAGATGCGTAAGAAGACAACCACGGGCTTGGAATGGGCCCCACGCGTCGACGAGTCCTCCCCCTTATGGGCTAGGCTGGGTGGCCTACTCAATTTCGTGGGCATGGCCATTGGCCTCCCACGTTTTTAGGCCCAGCTGGCTTATGCGCGCAGCTCCAGGGTCGCCATTCTGGCGGTCCTCCTCTCCTCAGACTGGGTCCCCTGGGTCGTGGAAGAGTCCGCCCAAGGAAGAGTTGCGAAGACGTACCCCCTTCCCCTTCGAGAAGACCCCAGATCGTGGTGGTTAGATATCTATACGTTGCTTCTGAGTGAGCCAAGCCCGGAAAATACAGAAGATATACGGTAGTCTCTTTTAAGACGTCTGTGGAATCATCCACTGACGGCGCATATCCTCGAGCGACAGAACACGGTATCATACCGGCCCGCAGCTAGGATCTTATTGGGAACGACGGCGTCAGAATTGAAACACTTGTACGGTAAAAGCGCACAGTCTCAGCCCCACAAGAGTTTTCCGCCTTGAGCGTCTACGGGAGAATCCTCCCCTTTTGAGGCGTCTACTTGGAGAATCTTCTCTGAGCGTCTACTTGTGCTAACCCCCCTCCAAATAGTAAGATATTTACACTTTTTCTTTCCTCCTGGAGACTGCGACACCCTCCGACTAAAACTCGTCAAGTAGTCTCCTCCCGAGTCATCTCGGATAACTAAAGTAAATTATTGTGCCCCTAAGGCTAGGATTCCATTCGTAGTTTCTTTCTAAACCCTATTGGGTTAGTACTTGGAGTATTGAGCCCTTGCAGTATGAGTAATTATTGATAATGTTCCCATTGCTGACTTAATTAATAACTAGAGAGTGTAATTACTTGTATTATACGAGTATGTTTTGTTGTGTAATTAAAGATTATTTTTGCAATTCTTGTTTAAGTCCTCCAACCACCAAAGCTCAATTAAATAACACCAATCCTGGCCAACCATATTTAAAGTATTTGAATAACAAAAACGCCGCGCACTCAACGAAATTTAATTCCAATTATTATTTAGGCTGTCATAGTCCTTCCCCGAACAAACGAAGGAATCGAGAAATAGGCGTTAACTGACTAATTCTAAAACATGGTGATTTTAAAATGCTTGCCTTCTTACTCCGGTTGCAGGGTGGGGACACCCAGAATTCATGTTTTCTTTGCCTATGGGACAGTAGGGCTGAACATGAACATTATCTTCCCGCACTAACGACTTCAACAAATGTATAACATTGCCATTTAATAATAAATTAAATAGTTTAAAGGACATATTTGGGAAAGCGGGTATTAATCTAGCCTTTAAATATAATAATTCCTTAAACCAATTGATGATGGTCAGGAAACCCAAA
This sequence comes from Ceratothoa steindachneri, assembly GCA_963969495.1. Classification (NCBI taxonomy): domain Eukaryota; kingdom Metazoa; phylum Arthropoda; class Malacostraca; order Isopoda; family Cymothoidae; genus Ceratothoa; species Ceratothoa steindachneri. The sequence goes on along the minus strand of OZ018328.1, from coordinate 19,040,320 downwards.
GAACATCATAACATAGGAGTATATGCAATACCATGCAGCGATTGCCATAAAGTTTATATAGGGGAAACGGGAAGAAATCTAGACAAGAGATTGTACGAACACAAAAGAGATATTAGAGTGGGCAGCGAAAGTAGTGGAATATTTTGCCATGTTAGAGACAAGAATCATACGATCGATTTCAATGGAAGTAAAATGTTATTTAAATCGGCTAACTATGTTAAGAGGAGAATCGTAGAATCGAGCTTGATATCGCCAGTTCCTAATTTAAATCTATCTGAGGGTCAATTTTCTTTTAATCCTGTAATAAGATCGCAAATAAATAAAATAGTAAAATGTCAGCCCTTCAATATGTTTAGGCCTAATCCCCCCCCCCAGATTAGCCACAAGTAGGGGGTTGGGGGGAAAAAGAGGGGATCTTGTGTTATGCTTTTCTCTTATATATTTTCTGCCCAGTGTCAGTTGAAAAAGGGTGTGGGATACACCGAAACTGTTCTGAATTAAATTGTCTTCGGAGAATGTGGTTTAATTCCTCATCTTTTCTTGCGATATTGCATTAATTTTCATCATATATATATATATATATATATATATATATATATATATATATATATATATATATATATATAAAGAAGGAGCAACTATAAGATCTGTGGGTGATTATACAACCACCACAGGGCTATGCCATTTTTATTTTCGAGTCTTTCAAATAAAATTTGAAGACAAAAAGAAAGATGCAGAAACCTGGTGTAGCTGACTATAAATACATATAGTACAAGAGAAAGAAGAATTGGACGGGAATGAGCAAATGAGGCAAGAAACCGGATTTTTTTTAAAGGCAAGAGAAAGGGACATTAGAAGAACCCAGAATCAAAGAGAGCAGAGGGCGGCACAGTGAAGGCGATCCTTTACCGAGAAAACAGAAATAACGCCAGGGGAAATAGGTTTTGAATTCCTGGCCTGGACTCTAACCCGGTAAAGCTTCCGGTCGGATGCGTTACCGCTAAGCTACCAGGCACAGTAACTATATTTCGCCCAAAGCGTAACCCCATCAAACCCAGTATCTTCCTAAGCTAGGAACCTCCAAGGAATTTTTATACCACATCCTCTTACCCGCTCACAATTTAAAGGCTCACTGTCCAAGTCACATACAAAGAAGGAGCAACAACAAGATCTGCGGGTGATTATACAACCACCACAGGGCTATGCCATTCAAATTTCTGTCTTTCAAATTAAATTTGAAGAGAGAAAGAAAGATGCTGGGTTCTAGTTCCAGCCAGAAATCTAAAACTTTTTCCCCTGGCGTTATTTCGGTAAAGGATCGCCTTCACTGTGCCGCCCTCTGCTCCCTTTGATTCTGGATTCTTCTAATGTTCCTCTCTCTTGCCTTTAAATAAACCTCCGGTTTCTTGTCTCATTTGCTCACTTGCGTCCAATTCTTATTCCTCTTAGATATATATATATATATATATATATATATATATATATATATATATATATATATATATATATATATATATATATAATAACAAGTAGTAACGTACACGTAATTAAAGAAACATACAAATTTACGTGCCAAAATTTAATTGGGTCTATTTTTTATCCGAGGTTGGGTGAAGGTTTTGCCTATCAATAAATTAGTGATTAACTGACCATCGGATGAATTGAAGTTAGGAAGTTAATTTATGAGAGCTGATATAATTAGGCATCTATAGATATAATTATAGAATTTTAAATTATTTTGGAAGTGATTTAGAAAATGTCATTGAGGTTTATAAAGAGAATCAGATTTCACAGCTTTTAATCAGAGGATGAAGTCAATAAAATGTACTTTTAAAGTGTGAATCAAAATGAAATGTAGTTCGTCCGATGCGTCTCCCACAAATTAATTTATATACTTGGATGGAGTAGCAGGAGGCCCCAGAGGTGTTGGACCTTGACCCACCAACGTGGTGATACGCCCAGTCCCTCGCCAACTCTTGACCCACTGTCTTGTGGATGTCCTTGACTCGACAAAGACTACGGGCGTCAATCCCTAATGCAAAATCTGCTGTGGCGCCTTGCACTAGGCCAGCATTATTAGACAGACAACTAGGCAGTCTCCTGCAATACTCCACAATGGCTGGTTGTATTAGACCACCTTGCCACCATACCAACTATGGAGTGTGAAGAGAGTGGGCTGAAGAATGCACACCCCCTTCCCACTCTAAGCATCTTTTGTGCAAGTTTCTCTCTATGCCCAACTTATCCTTTTTAAGGGTATGAAGTGACGTCATCAGCCAAATGGACGGACACCTAGCTACTAATACTACACCCTAAAATTTTACTCCCGTTACCAATTAGGCACGAATGAGCCGAAGAAAGAATCGAATAAACGAGCAAAGATCAATTTCAGCCGACTCGGGGCAATATTTGTGAATTGGTAGCAACAAAAACCATCATTGGACAACAATTCGTGAATTGGTAGAGGCACAAAGGCTCATTTCGGGAGCCGATATTTTTGAATTGGTAGAAGCACAAACTTTCATTGGGCAACAATTTACAATTGAAACAGCGGAAATGGATCATCAATCATTAATATATTGGCTAATTAGCGAAATTGGATATGTTTTGAAGCGGATTATAAAAATGTGCAAATATTAATTTTTATGGCACAAACTAATTAGAATAAATTACAAAGGAACAGATAAAAAAAAACAATAGAAGAATATAAAAAGGCCAGAATGAGAAGGATTGAAAAATCTCTTCATCGTCACAAATTGGAATCTTGTAGAGCAATTTCACCTTTGCAGGTTCAAGTTCACGACTAAGAGAATATGGCACCAAAATTTGAACTTGGTCCTTCCCTTCCCGATGAAGGATGTGCTACCTTCCATTACATCATGGATAAATTATGGTTATGAGCAAGAACTTTGCCCATTGCCATTGACACTATTCAGCCATGAACTCAAAACCCAATGGAAAATTAGGAACCAACACAAAAAAACAGAACACTCCCCACAACAAACACCCCTCCTTTACTCCCCGCCCTACATATGATCCCCATTACATTATTTCATTCCCTCTGCCATACTTAAAAACGCCAAAGATGAAAAGTAAAAAACACATTTCGTAAAGGACACAAAACGTCAGCGCACCACATGTAAAGCTCTGGCCACATATTGTTGTACGCGCTGCGCCCCTTTCCCCATCACGCTAGGGGAGGTCCCTCTTACACAGCCATACATAGCCAATTGCAACACCGCTGTCTTCCCCTCCCCACCTGGATCCTCCTCCTCAGTTCTTAAGGTTTGATTTGTCTATTAATTGTCGCCATTTTTTTGCCCGTCTAACCTTGGCCAGCCCAAAGAGGGAATGCCTTCGTTGAGGTACAAAGGTGACTTTGGGAGAGTTGCGCTTCCTTCCCAGTCCTTACACACACATCAGCTTCCCTTACTTCGCCACGTAACGAGAAAATCCTCGATTTACGCTGCCCTCATTGGTTTCCTCTCACTTTTCTTTCAATGATATTCCTCGCCTTACCCCAGGTGGAACCTATCTGGGATCATTTGGCATGAAAGCAAGCGTGTGTAATCCAATGTAGGAGTGGGTGTTTGATTTAAGGTCTCTTTTGGCTAGTTGGTTGATTTTTAGGTTGATTCATTGATATATGGATTGAATGGTCAATCATTTGGTTGAGTGATTTAAATTTTTTTTAAAAATCACGTCAAAAGGCAGAATCTCTAATTCCTTTAGAATGGAAAGAATTTTAACCACTAACTCCGTAACTTTAAGCTCCCCCTAGCTTTGCCATTCAATCCTTCGTGGTGAACTAGCAGGAACTGGCCACTGCACGCTCTGCAGCTTCGCTTTTGTGGAGACATCCACTAATTATGTGAAAGAAACAGTAAAAAGCATAAACTTTGGATTATAGTGCTAGAAAAAAGTAATGCCAAATATCTGTATCAAAGTATAACTTTGTTAAATGAAAATAAAAATTTTTAGTTTTGTTAAAGCAAATCTGAGGCGCTTCGATGATTCCTTCACAGATGGCGGTTCAGAGCAGGTAGCGATACGAATTTCTGCACCTCAGTAAAATTGAATCGGTTTATCGCGGAATTAAAAAAAGTGTCATGGGTTGATATGGTTCTTTAATCCTCGAAACTCTACCACATTCAAATAACAAAAGTTTGAAAAGGAGTAAAAGAGAATAATTGGTAGTTAAAATTTTTAAAAAGGAGTAAAGGAAATAAAACCGAGGATAAGTAAAGAACAAAACACGTGATTCATTAAAGATAGTTTAGTTTAGGGGAAAATATTATATGAGGAAAGTTAAATGTAGAAAAAAAAACTTGTACAAAAAACAAAATTTACTGTGGGTTCGCCTTTTAAATCAGGATTAATCCATTTTTTCCCTAAATCCAATTTTACATTCGCATGACGTGTTTTTGCATAGGAAACGCTCCTGTTTCTTTTAGGCCGAAATCCTTCTCTTTTGAGAGAGATGACGGGGCTGAATTCATTAACAGAGATGTAGTGAAAATTAATATGTAGTGAAAATCAATGGTGATGAAACTTAACCATAACAAAATTCAAAGCATGGTTCTTAGTAGGTAGAGACCATTGCCTCCCCCGCCACTACCACAGGACCTCTTCATTGTCAATGTACCTTTGACTCTATGCTAGGATTTCCATATTTTAAGGGTTAATCTTGACTGTATATTCATTTTATTACGTTTTTGATTTACACGGAAAAAGTATTTGTATTCATTTATTTTATCATCTCTTGAATATTATTCCCGTTTGGTTATATATATATATATATATATATATATATATATATATATATATATATATATATACAGTTCCCTCATCTAAGGTTGTAGCTAAAATCTGCCTGCCATTAAATTTCTGGTTCCAACTCATGCTATCAATCTCCGGCAGCGACGTTCAATTAGCTCCTTGTGCTCGCTTGCTTTATAAAATCGTTCACAACTGTGAGTATCGTGTACACGCCGATCTTCACGCATTATACATGAAAGGGTGTCAATTATGCCTTGCCTTTTTTGTTCATGAGGTTCAAAGCGATACACCTTTTCAAAGTTCAGTTCCAGTCCCGCCAATGAGATGGAATGAACTTCCTGGTTGTGTTGTGGAATCGTTAGAGTTTCAAAAGTTAAAATCTGGGTGCGATGCATTTGAGTTGAATGTACCAACCTAAGATTGATATCTTAATGGTTTTATCTTGTTTATTATTAATGTTTATTCCTTTTGTAATTTTTCTTTACTATACTTTTACCTCACTTCGTAGCTTTCCCCACTGGAGCCCTTGGACTTGTACCATTTTGCCTTTTCAAGTTTTATTGCAGCTTAGATAATAATTTTGATAATAATAAAGATAATGGCAAAGTGGTGAAAGTGTAAAGGGGCATATCTCCAGGAGAATACCTGGGGGCGATGGAGCCCCAAGTATCTATCATCAATTATGGTGGCAAAATAAATAGAAGATAGGATAGGGTCAAGTCGGGAACTCAAAACGTAGGAAAAGTTCGTAAAACAATCAAATAAATACAAACTTATTCTTAGAGTTCTTACGTATTTCTTCTATGAAAAAAGATAAAAGAAGATAAAAGAGTTAAATAATTACCACCATTTTCCTTCTATTGACTTTTTATTGATTCCTTTTTCTCCCTTTGTCGATCGATTCTCCTCCCTTTCTTTGCGGAATAAACCGGCCTCCGTTGCATTATAGCTTCTTTCCATTTATGACTTAAGTCAACTTCGTCACTCCTCCCCCAGTCACAGGTTCGCTTTCTCCCCGCCAGGTGGCGTGGATCTACAAGGGCTCCGTCGGGCGCACGGTGCTGACCGCGTCCTCGCAGACGGTCACCAAGAACCCCCGCATCTCGGCGTTCCAAGAGGGGAACTCTTGGACCCTCGTTATTCGAGAGGTCCGCAAGACGGACGAAGGCACCTACCTCTGTCAAATCAACACTCGACCCCCAACTAGTCAGCTCGGGTTCCTTGTGGTCGTTGGTGAGTACTCAAAAAATTGCGTTTATCAACAGGGATTCCTCACCCCTGCACTTTGAGATCCCTTGGAAGAGAGGGCATGATTCTGGGAGGTAACGACGTCTTGATCACTCTCAGTGATATAATTCCCCCTTTTTTCGGCTCCTAGCATAGCTACGCGCGGCGCTCGCTAACCCTTAGTGTCTCTTCAACGGGTGAGTGTTTGAAGACCTACCTCTAACCGTTAGCACTCTGCTGTAGGTCGATTATTTCACTCTAAAGTAGGACTCTATCTGTTGTCCGGAATCTTTCCCCCCATCTAATTCTGTTTAAATCCAAAATCTCAGTTTAAATAAATTCATACCAGGCAATTGAAGCCATTAAAACACTGGTTAAGGTGGTGGTAATCAATGAAATTGGTCCTTTCTAAGAATCCTTTCCGCCTTTTCAAATTAATTTACCTAAAACATGCAAACCTACGCAGATCGTCTGTACTTCTTAAACCAACTACCATTCAATAACTTTAAAACAAAAGATATTTTACGATTATTACAGCTTTGGCTCTCATTTAAAAGGGTCGCAGTTTGGAAATATTCGAGATATTTTCACTCAAGTGGACAACTCCGCATCTCTAATTACAGGAAGCAAAACTTGGAGTGAAACAAAGGCTATCTATTGGAGGCTAACACGCCCAAAACACGCAGCAATAGACATGCACAACGATCAGCGCACCGATTTTCCGTTAAGCTCTTTTAAATGTTTTTTAGAAGTGATTAACTCAACGAGGGGACGTTGCGGCTTTTCGTGGAGACGCAAAACTTGTTTCCAAGGAAACAAGGTCTGCTGACCAGAGAGTCGCGTGCTCTCACTTATTCTGATTTATGACCTTACTACCTTCAAAACTTTCAATAATTCCTGGACTAACCTTGGGAGGTCCTTGGCACTTATTCCGTTCGAAAGAGAATGTAAAACAACGTAAGGGTTTAAAATTCCTTTAGAATCGGCCGAATAGTTATAATCTTATTACCAAAACAATAAGAAGCAAAACAAGGACCGACCCATCGGCCCACATAGTGGGATATAGAGTCGCCCGCGACTAAAAATCTAGAGAGAAGCATTTTTACACCTCTCTATTTTCCTTGACACCTTCAATAATCGGATCATGCCAAGAGAAGTGAACCCCATTACTTTTAGGTTTGTGTTTTTTACATCAGTCATTTTGTCCTCTCGACCCTTGACAGCGTAAGTTTGAGTTTGTTATTCTTGAAATGGTAAAATTGGGTGACGACATGTTCCAGATTGTCATTTCTTCCTCTGCTTATTGAAGAATCACTTTCAGTTGTACAAAAAAAAGAACTGGTCCAAATACACCGAAAAACTCCAGATCGGTTTGAAAATACAAAAGCTTCCAGAACACAGACTCTTTTAGGAGTGAATCTTTAATTGCCAATCGAGATTTCAATAAAGGCATTGGTTTCGTCTTATGGATTGCTGGAGTGACAAAACTTTGCATAAGAAGACCTCGGGGAGTGAAAGGTCTCCCCAGATGCCGGAGGGAGGGTGCTTCCCTTTTCTTGCATTTGCTTTGTTTCTTCTTGTTTTTAAATTGCTCTGGTTTGCTCTAGTTTTTTGTGATTTTTAACGGGTGTTTTTGATGTTTTTGACTCATTTACTTGTAATTAAGTAAGGAGAATTATGCCCTTGCACGCAGTTGCCAGATGGTGATATATAAAATAAATGCCATAAAATCAGCACGACGACAAGAGTAAATTTAGGTTAGGCTAGGTTAGATGATTATGGAGACTCTGACCTTTGTAGGCAGTCGCCAGATGAGATTTTAATATTAAAAAAATATTCAGGTTAGGTTAGGATAATTTACCTTAATCAAACCCATAGTTTTCGGGTATGGGCAATTGCCCAAACTATGGGAAATGAGTGTTCAAAAGGTTACACTATGGGTGTACATAGAAGGTTAAAATGAACAGTGCATGTGTTTAACATTTTGGTACCCCTAATATTTACACTGGGTTTGCTATGCTTGATATGGAGTTTTATATATGGTGGTGTATGGAAGACATGGTGTTGTTGGCTGAGAAAAAGACAGAGGTATTTTAAATTGCTGATTTGAGCGAAGATTTTGACAGGCTGTTAGAGAGGAGAGGGATAAAAGTGAATTTAGAAAAAAGTGAGGCGGTGAGATGGAGGAGATGGAGTGACGTGTGACATCTGAGGTAGCGGTTTCCATTTTCAACAAGCGAGAGAAGTTTCAATTATGGTGGATTCAATTTAATTCATAGTTATAAATATGAAGCAGATTGGGAACACAATATTTGAAATGGTTTGGAAGTAAACGTGGCAATTAGACCTTTAATACATGGTATGAGTTTGAGTGTGTTGATGTGTCAGAAAACTTCATGAGTGTATAATGGCGCCAGTGTTGGTGTATGGAAGAGAAACTGTGGTATGGGAGTAGAATGTAAGATCTCGAGTCAGAACATTTCGAATGGACAATTTGAGAGGGATAGTTAGAGTGCGAAAGTTGGACAGTGTGAGGAGAAAATGGGTAAGAGATGTTTATGGTCTGGCTGAAAGCATGCTGAGGTGTTATGGTTATGTAAGAATAAGGGATGGAAACAAACTTAGTAATAAAATATACGAGAGTGAGATTCGGGGTGTGAGGAAGGTTGGAATACCGCGTAAAAGGCGAGTTCAGAGTTGCTTTCAAGTCTAGTGGCGAGTCCAGCCTCGTCTTTTTTCTCTGTCGCAATTGCAAAATATTTCACGTCAAGATTTTATCAATCAATGCTTTTTGCAATCTTTATTCAAGAAAATATATCAGCCACCATATTATTCGTATATTTCTCTATTATCTCAAATATCGCGGTGAAAGAGAAGGTTTCTTGCTGTTGCTTGACATGCTAGTAATGATCCGAATCTAAGAGTAAATATTTATGAGGTTTGAAATCGGCAAGAGAGATATATATGCAAAATGGACCTGGTGAGATTTACGCTTAGGAAGATCATCAAGTGAGGTAAAGAAAGAGAGGCTGCTTGATGTCAAGTATTGCCGACAGTTGAGGATACACTGCTTATGATTGACAAAGCCACATCATATAGAGCTCGTCGAATGATGGAAAAAGGCTACATCTTTGGTTCCATTGGTGGAGAAATGTGAGCATCGATAATGAAGAATTCAATCGGAAAAACTTATGCATTTAAACTGGACCAGCAGTTAAAGAGAGTCCATTGGTGATACTATGTGGATTCTTTACTGGTTGTCTAATACTACTTTTCAGCTTCTTTTCTCACTTCAATGTATGGCAACAGGTGATAAACAATTTAAGGTATGAACAAGTGGCACTAAACTAGGCTATATCGTTAACTTTCTAAATTCCACGACGACCTGAGAAACCGAAATAGCACATAACTCTATTGCCCGCGGATCAAAATCATTCGTTAAGTATTGAATGGGTAACTACATGTTTTTAAAGTAAAAAATATACCCATGTACATTAAATATCTACGTTATTTTTCTTATTATAAAGTTCTTCTTTCCCTCCATGTGTATCCTTAGGTGTGGAGACTCGTGTGCGTGACATTCCTCGATCTAATGCACCTTATGGCCATCCGCGTCCATTATCGGAACAGGATATACTTACTTTACGAGAATATTTCTTTTGGTTTCAGATTCTCGGTCCATTATGATCACGCGATACGTCGGTAAAGATCTATTAAAATAGAACCCTGCGGTTCAAATATAATCGCCCCATCCCACCTGATGTCACCCGAGTATTAAAAATAAAAATACAAAATTGCCGTGAGTGATCGGCTGAGACGCGTATTCTTGGAATTAAGGATAAAATGTTATAATCAGTAGTAGTAGTAGTTGAAGGAAGAGGAGTAGTAGGCTAATAGAAGAGAGACAGATCAGTCAGCTGCATTAGGCTGCTAGACAGATTCGTGCTTAGAGAAGCTGTAGGTACTGTTTGGGCTCGGAAGCCTTGCCGCTGCTGCGCTTGTTTATTAGATTCTTAGGTCGGCCAGCAGGAAGGGGAAACTAAACGGGTTCCTCTGGCGAGCAGCTGGACAACGGCGGTTGACTAAATCTTTAATGCAAAGCTTTAAGTAGCCGCCGTTTGGAGTCTGACATCACTCAGGGGTACGATACCATTAAACGTGTTCTGATAAACGGCACAAAACGAGACCTATAAACGGGTTCCGATACCAGGAAGCGGTACGAGAACGTTAAATGGTTTCTGATACCAGGTAGCTGTACGATATCGTTAGACGGGTTCGGATACCAGGCAGCTGTACGGGACCGTTAAACGAGTTCCGATATCAGCGAGTTGTACGAGGCCATTAAACGGGTTCTGATATTAGGCAAAAAAACAAGACCGCTAAACGGGTTGTGATACCAGGCAGTTGTACGAGGCCGTTAAACGGTTTCTGATACCAGGCAGCTGTACGAGACCGTTAAATGAGATCTTATACCAGCCAGTTATACGAAACCGTTAAACGTGTTCTGATACCAGGAAGTTTCCCGACTGCCTAACCACTCCTCGGAAGACGCATTTTAAGCAGACCCTCGACATCCACAACAACGATAAGAAGTGAGATTGTTGTGCAAGATTCGCAGACACATTTCCTTTTGAAAGCTTATTAAGAGTAAAACTGATTTTTTCTTGAGTATGTGAAATAAATTACTTTAACCAACCAAGGTATTTTACTGCATTGCGCCCAGAATGTAGGTGGGTAGACAGAAAATGGGAGGCCATAATGAATCTCGAAGATTGAGTCTCAAAGAAAAGCATCGGTATTCATAAGTTGAAACTAAAACAATTCGAAGAAAATGACCGAATTAGATTAAGAAGGTAAACTCATTTATTAAAGTAAGGGAAAGGAGGGTGGAAAGAGACGGACAAAATAATAATCCATTTAAAAAGAAAGGAAAAAAAGAAGGATGATTACCTGTTCGCTAGTTGGTGTCAAAAAACATATATTTTCCCTCACATCTCCCCTCCTCCTCCTCACCTTAAAAGCGGATAGACTCCTGATAACCTGGAGCTCACCAGCGAATATCATGGTGATCTTTGTATCTGCTTTATATTTCGGTCTTGGGTCCACCCTGGATAAGAGAATGAAGGAATGATGTGTATAGAAAAGACAGAGAGGAATCACTGTGTAACACAGGCGAACAGGCAGACGTAGAGGAAAAGGGTGCGGAAATAACTTGAGAGGAAATAGGAACAGTTGATAGGTCGGTGGCTAGACACCGATGCGTGGTGTGGTTGGGTAGGTCTAGAGGTGTTCGCGACTGGACAACAGTTGTAGGGTGGTCAAGAAGGAGAGCGCGTCTGCGTATTCGGAAAACGCATTATTTATGATGCTTTTAACTTATGCGAAGAACGATATGGACTGCGGGGTATCGCGGTGCCATCGCAACATACCGTCTTGCGTGTATTGCGGTGTATAAGAGGTGTCTGGTGAGTTTCCCGAGTTGTTTTGTGAGTCTAGTCTAAGCGTATATGTTGAGGGGTGCTAATTTGTTGTTTTTGTTGTGTAGTGTGGACATTCTCGTGTACAATGGAGAGCGGCAAGCGCGCTTGAGACCAGAGTTCTGAATGAGCTGAGCCTTTTGCTGCCACGTGGCACTCGCAGCTACGAGTGGCAGTGGGGCGTACGTGAGAAAAGGTCGCACGAGTGTTTTGTACAGGTGTAACTGAAGTTTTTTTTCCGCAAGGTAGTTAGAACCTGTGCAGCATTATGTTAGTGCGTGCGGCTCTTGCTTGTGTTATGTTCTGGTGGATATTGAACCCGAGGGTCTTGTCAAATGTTACCCAAAGGATTTTTGTCTGTTGTGTGTAGTCGAGCATGGTTGGGTTTAAGTGGTTCATGACTGGTGTGTGTGAGAATATTTGTAGGTTATGCATGAAGGGGTCTCTTGCGCCGAAGAGTGTCATCTGTGTCTTCTGAGGATTCGTGGCAATCAACCATTTATCCTCGTATTTGGACAAGAGACGGAGAACGTTCCATATATACCCTCATAACCCAACCGCTCTAAACTCACCTTGCTCATTTATTGTCAATCCTTGAGATCCTTCTCATACACCAATCACAATTTTTCTATAGACATTGCCTACAAAAATCCACAGACTTTTCACCCTCTAGTTTTTGGGGTCAACTTTCTCAGCCTCTCCCTTTTACAACGATACTATCACATCATTCATTCAGTCCTCAATCACTCTTCCACTTCCAAATGCCTTAGAACATAGTCTGTAGGCCAATTTAATAATACGATTGCTACCACTCTTTAGCACCTCACTCACTATACCATCTATATCAGCCACCTTCACATTAACAACCTAGTGCATGCTCATTGATCGCATACACTGGTACACCACCTGACTTATATCCACGAAGCTGATCATATTCACATTAACTTCATCTCAAATAACCATGTTATCCAACTCGTCAAATTACTTTTATACTTCAATTTATACCTCTACTAAGGTCACAAATACACTACAATTCTTATTCTTGATTTTCACCCAGCCTTTAGTCTCTTGCTATCTCACCTTTCTCGCCCTCTTGCAATACAGCTTCTTTTTCCCATTCGGATCCTCAAGCAACTTTTTTTCAAAGTCTTCATATCTTACTTCCATACTCTACTTAATCACTTGGTTCATTTTTCCATTAGCCTTATTGTTGGCCTTCACCCGCATCTTCTTAACATTTTCATCTGCACTATTAAGCATCGGCATGTACGCCTCCCTTTTGTACTCCAGATCACTTCTCACATCACCATTCTGTTTTTTGCTCTCTTTCTTCAGGACATATACATTCCTTGCACTACCCACTCTTACTTTCTTAAACTTGCTTAACATATGTTCTAGCACCATATTCCCCATTTATTTCTTCTCTTAAGAATTCTCATATACACTACTACCCTTTATCTCTGATTCCACCACTATTGTTTTTTTAATTCTTACTTCCTTTCCCTCCACTCGTCTTCACATCAATGCACCAAACCAATTTAACATTACACAACATTTTCATGTGATTACGTCGTACACTCTCCTTTCTCTTTCGACTACCACATCCAATAAATTCCGCATCATTTATCTTTCTAAACACCGATCAATCTTACTCTTAACTTATCTCCACTCTGCTTTACCCCATCCGTGTGTACTTGCCCATATATTTGTGCTGACAGAACGTGTTTGGCAAGCGCAATTTTCATTCAGCACAGAACCCTTTCACCCTATCTCAAACTTCATGCTCTCCAGATATCCACCTTCTGAAGTTTCCCAGCTCTCATGCAGACACATATTTGTACCTCCATATCTTAGCAACATAGAAAGGACACTCATTCTAATTTGATCCACCAGTCATCCTCAGTCATTCCAGAACCTATATTTCCCAAGTTCACTTCTATCATTACAAGGCCCATAAATTTCATCCAAGCACAGTTTCACCCCCACAAATTTAAGCTCACTCCACGAATTCTAGAGTTTAGGCATTCACGCCTAACTGTTGTATGATGCCACTCCTCACGCAATAGCACTACCACATCATATTTACCCCCACCACCTTGATGTATATTACATGACCTCTTCATTTCCTTTCATGTTTTCACTAATAGAACGAGCATCTGAAATCTCCACCTGTTAAACACATCGACCACAACTTTTACATTCCACAACCATACTGGCTTCATATATTGAAGGAGATTAATCGACATTAATAGACTAAATCCATTTCTGCCATTGCCTACACTAATAAAAATGATAATCATTTCCCAATTGAAAGGAATGATTTGGCTCGACAGATTTTCGCTCTCTAAATTCCCATTCAAACGCTTAGGAGGTGCTTTACTCTCTCACACACACTACATACACTTCCCTGTCTACCACAATGTTTTACTACCTGAATTACTCCTGATATCATCCATACAGAGGTGGGATGGATGAGCCGGAATCCTTATCCTTATTTGCAAATGGTACAAAATAAATACCCACTGTAACTTAGGGCGAACTTATTCTAGAGTAGAACTAGAGGGCAAACAAAGACCTCTAGTTTAACTCTAGATTTCAAGTTTGTTTTATAGAGCCTGAGGATGGGTTTAGAAATAGCCCGAAACGTACAGAATAAGATGGGACCCACCTTCTTCGTTTTATCTTTCTTACTTAATATTAAACTCGAGCTTTTACGAAGAAATCATGGCGAATACACCCTCACACACACACACACACACATATATATATATATATATATATATATATATATATATACAGGGTGACCCCCCAAAACGGGCCTGCACACACTTTTTGTTATATATCCTTCATTCATTCACTGGCTACCCTTACTTTGCAGCACATGACAGAAGCAACGCCTGTGAACACAACTAGATCTCAATGGGAGCTCCAGCAAAGAATATACTGCGTCAAACATTACAACAAGACAGGTTCGTTCAAAAAAGGGCAGGACACTTTCGGGCATCATTTCGAATGTGAAAAAGCCCCCTCCAAGAGCATAATTCAGGAATGAGTGGACCACTTCGAGAACTATAGGACAGTGAAGAACCTCAATATAGCCAGTGACAAACGTTCAAGCCATCCAGGACACCCCAGGAAGCGTACAACTGAGCTGGTCGAAAGCGTGAGAGAGTCAGTTCAGCAAGAGTCTAAAACGCTCTGTGCGCAAGCGCGAAGCCACTCCTTCGGTATATCCCGTGAAGACTTGCAAGGTAGTGCTATTAATGTATGTAGAGGCCTACCCATACAGAATATAGAAGAAGTAGATCCTTAAAGCCTCAGACAAGGAGCAGAGAAAGGCTATAGCAGTCAATATAATGGAGAAGATTCAGGAGACCCCAACTTTCCTTAGCCTCCTTTGAATCTCAGATGAAACTCACTTCCATCTTGAAGGAAAGGTAAACTCGAAAAAAAATGTCTTCTTGGGGACCTCCAGACCAAATGAGGTAGCCACCAAGCCCCTACACTCCTCTAAGTGCACAGTATTGGCTGCAATCTCGGCCCAAAGCATCATCGGACCATTCCTCTTTGGGGAATCTGACGCGACAGTGAAATTCACCAAGGAGAGCGGTATGTTGAGGTCCTCAAAACCTTCAAGGGGGAGCTGCAGACCCTGTTGCCGTCGCTTATGGGGAATTTCTGGTTTCAGCAAGATGGAGCAAGCTCTCACACCTCAAACCTCTCCCGAGATTGGCTGAAAGAGAATTTTGATGGCCGTGTGATCAGTCTCAAAACCTGTTTTGAGTGGGCACCTCACGGCCCAGACCTTAGCCCTCCCCCCAGATTTCTTTCTCTTGGGCTACCTTAAAGACAAAGTGTACTCAGGGAGACCCGGGACCATCACGGAACTCTAGGAAGCCATCAGAGAGAAGATCAGAGCCATTAGTGGGTGGGTTTGTAAGGACGTCATGGACAACTTTGTGCTACGCCTCAAGAAATGCAAAGAGCTAAATGGATGTAATCTCGAACACGTGCTCTAGAATAAACAAGAAAAGTCCAAAGACTCTCATGTTTTTAAACACAATAAACTAGTTATCACCAAAGTTTCATTCAATCCTTTCAAAAAACTAAGAAATTGCATAATTGCAATATTTTTTCCCAATATATATATATATATATATATATATATTATGTTTATATATAGGGTATTTCAATAAGGTCGCTCAATTTTTAAATGTAAATAAAACAGGTTGTGTGCGATATATGGACTTAATTTATTGTAAATTTGAAAGTACATTTTACGGCATTAAGTGTTGAATATGAAGTCGTTAAGATATCCGCCGCGGCTTTGCTTGGTGGAACGTATTCGGGAGGCCCAATTTTCGATGACTTTGTCGCATAAAGCTGCCTGAATTTGCTGGATGGTGTTCGTTATGTTGACTTTGAAGACATCAGCTGTTTGTGGATTATTTGCATAGACCTGCGATTTAAGGTAGCCTCAAAGAAAGTGGTCTAATGGCGTTAACTTGCACGACCTCGCTGGCCAATTGACGTCGCCGCCGCACGAGATGACCCTGCCCTGAAATCGCTGGTGCAAAATTTCTATCGTGTCGTGCGCAGTGTGGCACTTAGCGCCGTCCTCTTAGAACCACATGTCGTCAGTATCTATATCATGCATATAATTCAGTTGAGGCCACAAGAAGTTGCTTATCATCGATCTGTAGGTATGATGGTAATCCCATCTTCGTTCTCAAAAAAAGTCGGACCGATGACTCCGTTAGACGAAAATCAAAACCAAACAGTGTCCTTGTTGGGAGGCAATTTGTGCTGGTGTATCTCATGTGGGTTGTTTTCGTCCCAAATCCGGCAATTTAGCTTGTTCACAAATCCATTCATCCAAAAATGGGCCTCGTCACTGAAGATGATAGAAATCACGTAATGTGTGGAACGTTTGTTGAACGCAGCACTGATTTTGATAATAACATTTGATGATTTGCACACGCTGTTCAACGCTTTACCTTCCAACGTGACTTGCCAAGTACTACTGAACAGTTCACAGTGAGGTTGCCAGATGTCGGATGATAGAAATCACGTGATGCGCGGAACGTTTGTCGAACGAAGCACTGATTTTGATAATAACATTTGATGATTTGCACGAGCTGTTCAACGAAATAACCTTCCAACGTGACTCACCAAGTACTACTGAACAGTTCACAGTGAGGTTGCCAGATGTCGCTTTAACAATATGGCCACTATCGCCTGACAAAGCTCGAGCGTCCTTGTTGAAAGACCCTTTATATACATATATATATATATATATATATATATATATATATATATATTATATGTATTGATGGGCGTCTTTAACAACAAATGGAGAGGGAGAATAAGAGACACTACTTGTTGTTTCTTCATTTTCCCGAGGTTCTCTCGCGTCTTTTCCTTCTCATTATCTATACTCAGCGAAGAGGTAAAAAGGACACTGGACATGCCTCAAATTCGCAGAGAAACCAATAGGGAAAGCTTTAAGAGTGCGAAACCACTTACAAGAGAAAACCCGGTACTTATGTACACTTAATATTTAAATTATCGATGAATGTAAGAAGAAAGGCACAAATAACGAAAAACACCTGCAGGATAGTCAAACAAGAAAGAAGATAAATACTGAAGAATAATAGAGGCGTGAGACCCTTTACATAGAAATAAATGTGAATAAATAAATACAAACGAAGATAAAGAACCCAAGAGAGGAAGGTATAGTGAATCCCTGCAGGAAACCCTGTTAGGGTGCCAGAAAAGGAGGGTCAGTTATCGACCACGAGCCTGAAACCAACTGTGGAATGCTGTTTGGGCTAGGAATATTTCGGCAGGATGATGGAGGAGAGTACAAGTTCTAATTGGTAGGAAAGATAGAAATAGGCCTAAATAGGGAAAGCTTTCTACCAGAGGAAAATTCAATGATAACATTGTGGAACAGGTATTTTTTTGAATGATATCTGACACTTGATTGTAAGTCTTTTTTGTGCGCTGAAAACGAATTTCACCTCGGTTTGGCTCTATCAGGTCCTGATTCTTGTAAACGGCCCATAAGCCATTTTCCAGTTTTGTCAAAATTATGAGTAAAAATGAAATCATGCGTTAACATTTATTTCCAATTTTCAGGAATAAATGCAGTTCAAACTATGGTAAAATTACATTATAACGATAAAAATGACTTAAAATAAAACAAAACAAAGAGATATGAAGCTTTCCCCTTGCTAAAACTTTCTTTTATAGGACTTTCTAGAGTATTTGGTTGTTGACAGCAGGTCTCTTTTCAAGCACCAGCAATATCAGCCATCATGTGGCAATCCCAGCATCCTTGATATCGGTCCTCCACAAGTTTAATATCTTGGTGGAATCTCTTCCCTTCTTCATCATTTAAAGCACCTAAAATATTTGAAAATTGGTCAAGATGACTATTCAAAAAATGCATTTTTATGCTCATATTGCAACCTAGCTCTTTGTAGTCCCTTAAAAGTTTTCTTACTTCTTCTTCGTAGTTATCTGTCCTATAATTTCCCAAAAAGCTTTTTATCAAGTCTACGAATGAGAACCATGCATTTCTTCGCTTTCATTCATTACATTAGGAAAACTGCTGTCATTTATTAATGTTCTTATTTTTGGACCGTCAAAATTCCAGCTTTGATTTTTTCATAGCATAAACTTGGGAATTTTCAAATTCTGTGTTGGAAACACTCACCGTTTGAATCTAAAGCTATAACATATCGTTTAATAAGACCTAGTTTGATATACTGCTGGCCAGATTTGTTTGGAATAATTTTCTTCATTAGCTCTGCTGTCCCATATGCAAAGGAAACAGGGATATTTAGTATACCCTGGTGTTGCCCCAGCAGAAAATTGACCATTTTTAAGTCAACACATATGATCCACTCGTGCTCGCTATATTTAATAAGTTTTAAAACAATTTCTATATACTCATACTTTTCTTTTAATGTTGTTGAGTGCCCATTTGGGATCGAGCTGTATAGATTGCCATTATGCAGCAACACACACTTAAGACTTCTCTTGGAACAGTCTAAAGACAAACGCCAATCACTTGCATTGTAAGACTGAACCCCCATCTCCTTTAATAAGCCTGATATGTCACAGCAATATACTAAACTATCTGTTCTAAAATATTTAGGAAGTTTCTTTTCTCTGTTTCTGTAAAATGGAATGTATGTGTTTGAACTAAACATGTTTTTCTGTTTGAGTCTTGAAGCTAAAATTTCCGCAGCCTTTTTTGGTAAATTTAAATCTCTAACAAGATCATTCAACTCGGCCTGGTTAAACCTTTGCTGATCACCTTCACTTAGAACTACACTGTGATCAAATTCATTGTCTGATTATTTAGAGTGTATAACAATATTTTCAAAAACATCTTCAACTAATTCTTGAGAGGGCAGACTCTTAAATTTTGGAATGGGAATTTCATTTGAATGTAGCACAGGTCGTATTGCGCTGTCGAAATTTGGGTACACAATACAATGTTTACTTTTCTAGGTGAAGCCCGAAGTCTTTACGAAGCAGAAGTAGCAATCCGTCTCATGGTTAGTAGGCTCTCGCCACACCTGAAATGGAAAAGAATTGTGAAGCGTTAACAAAAGCGAATTTTATCAAAGGTTCTTTATGTACCTAACTTACAATTGCACTCAAGTAATTTACAGTACACAAATTACTAAGTTACCTAGTTTTATGAAATCATAAACTTACCATCGGAACTACAAAAGGTATTTTTGACTCCGAACCCTTCGGCTGATGTCACAGTCTTTCAATGCATCCCTTGCAGGATTTATGTGGAACCCATGATTTATCTTGATCCCCCAGTTTTATGCCAAATTAAGCTAAGTAAACTCTTTACACGAAGTCCGTTATATTTCCTCGTTAATGTGGAAGTGTAAAGTTTCCACATATGTAGCAAAATGAATCAGGAGAGTTTTTGCATATGAACTTTCTAGTGCTTGAGGACATTAGTTTAAATAGGTACTGATAAATAATTATAATTATAATGTGTAACTGCAAAGAGAATTAGTAAGTATTGAGAAAATATCCTTTTTAGGAATATGATGAAAGAGGTGTGTTGCACAAATTCAGTACCTGATAGAGCAAAACGGAGTAAAAAGTCGTGCTCAGCGCACCTGAATTACGTATAATTAACTCTCAAATCGAAGTCAATACACAAAAATTTGAAAATTTTTCCCAGTGATAATTTTGGACACTGATTTTTCAGAGAAAGAAAAAAAAAACATAAAAAAGAGAGGGAAAAAATTAATAGGGGCCGACTAGGCACTCCAGGATAAAAATTTAGATGGAGTGAAAATGAATCGCACTCCAGGGGACGGATAAGCCCCAAAACCGGATTGTTGAAAAGTGGTTTAACCTTCGTACGGCGAAATGAAGGTAGTGAACTTGATTGTCAACTCCACAGGATAAATTGCAATATGTCACAGGGAAAGAGATGCGGAAAATTGATTTCAAAATAAGGAATCGAAACCCTGAGAAAAATTGGGCTTAACCCAGCAATTCTTCGTCAAATTATAAAAAATAGAAGCTTAATTTACAGGAAAGTAGAGATGTATTGTTAGGATTACATTCAACGGAAGATTTGAGAAAAAAAATTGAGAATAGCAACAAATCTTTCAAATCCACCAGGTAATTAAATTCGGACAAAACACCTACGAATTTTAGCTGGTGTATAAAATCAGTGATATGGCGAGAAGGATCGCCACAAATGGATTCCTTGCGTTTAACATGAGAATCCCAGCAGAAAATATTATAAATGAAAACAATTCTAAGTTTCAAAATGTGTTGCAAGTGCTGCATTTAACGAGAAATTGTGCAGACACAGAAAAAAAGATGTTCAGAATGCTGTAGTGAACATGGATGTGTAACTCTACCACAAAGAAATGCTTAAATTACGAGGTAAACCATCGGTATTTGCAATGAGCTGCCCCCAAAGAAAATAAATTATAGATAGGAAAGAAACAGAAAAAAACACCGGCTAAACAGAAGGTGTAAAAGGACACATATGCAGCAGTGGCAAAAGCAACTATCAATGAGTTGAAGGAACAGAAAACAAATATAACTATACAACAAGGACTAGATCAGAACTCTTAGTGTGCATATTATATACACATATGAACAACAGAGGCAAACCAGGCACGTTTGCAAACACCATGAACCAATTATTGGTAAAAAAACGGAATCAAGTATATGTTTTTCCCAGAAAATCCAGAGTCGTCCGATATCTTAAGAATAGACATCGTAAACAGAAAGAAAATGCATTGCAAAATGGAACTTCAACCTGAAGAAAAGGAAACAGAAAATAAAAACAACCAAGAATACGACATCCTCAAATGAAATAGTGTAACAACAATCAAAATTTAACCTTAACAACAGAGAAGGAATGGTATGCGAAGCGAAAGATCTTCACTTGAAGATCTACGCGAGCGAATAATTCCATTACCGAGAAGGTTAAAACAAGACGATATAGTCCGAGCACTGAACCAAAATAAGTGCAACTGGTTGTACAAGTCGCAAGAAAATGAAAAAATAGTCGAAAGAACTTTTGAAGGAAGAGGAGATTTAGAGTATAGTCAGGCGATGTGGTAACTCTCTCAAATGGCACACATGAAAAGTTAACACCATTAACTCAAATGTCGATACCGTGGAAACAAAAGAGACAGAAAGGAGAACCACACGACAAAATCCACTATAAAGAAAAATAAATTTATGATCCAATTAAGAAAATCTTACTGATATCAAATACGGAAAAATGGGAAGCGAAAATTATATAAAACTAAATATTCTGCGAATAAATACGAACAGATGGATAGGTAAAAGAAAATTAATTGGAAATAAATCAGAAAGATCGATCCAGATAAATACTCAAAATGGATCATGGAATAAATAACAAAGAGAAAGTATTAAAAATATATAACAATACCGTCATAACTATAAACCCATCAGGATAAATAAATGACGTGGCGGCTATAACTTTCAAAAGACACCCTAAATACACAGAAATTCCAATTGTAAATGAAGCCTACATAGTAGGCTTACTCCATTAATAATATCGATGGGCTACCAACCGCCAAAGAGAAAATTTTACCTGTACATAAATTTATTATGATATTCGAACAAAGTCCCCAACATTCATGGGAGGTCTAAAGACAAAATGCCATGCAAGTGGATACAGAACAACGAATAATTATGGCCGTAATCTAGAGATGATGTTAGAAAGAAACATCCTAAAAAGAGTGGGACCAAATCCCCCCACATATACAGGGTTAGGCAAAGAGGACAGACTTTTTGAATGCCTCCTCCCTGAAAGGACGGAAGATAAAGCTATTAGACGTTTCTCTATGAAGGCTTCCTTCGACGCTGCAGCAGGAATTTCTCGAAAAAATTAAGTCCAAGAGCGGCAAAAAAGTGAACCGTTTCATACTGTTCCGTCACCTTAATGCATCCGTTTTAAAAGTTCGTTCTCCAGCAACCAAAGCAATCCTCAGTAAAAAGAACCAAAAGATCAGTCCCGAATGTGCTTAAGATCATCTTGTTTGGATGGATAGAGATTGGGTGAGAATTAATTTCAGCGACGATTGTAAGTTTAATTTAGTTGGATCTGATGGCGGACGCTTTGGTATTTATAGGGACTGCAGTACAGACTTAACCTTAACCTAAACTTGTTAAAAAGTGTGTCAAACATGGAGAAGGCAAGCTGCATTGTATGGGAGATGTTTTTGTCTGAAGGAGTTGGTCCGTTAGTGCGAATAATTGGCAGGGTAAATGAGAATGTGTACCTAAACCTCTTACAACATGTTATTCCTTCAGCACGAGCATCTCTGAACTAGCCAGCAATGTTTATATAAGAAAATTCGCCAGCCATACTGCAAAGCGAGTAAAATGCCCCTTTGAACCAAAAGATATCGAAGTAATGAAGTGTCCTGCTGAGAGCCCGGCATGGACCCAATTGAGGACCTCTGGAAGATCAATGGACATAAGGTAGAGACCAGAATCGTTCAACAGTGACCGATTTGTGGATGAAAGGTGAGCAAGAATGGAATTAAATAACACCAGAAATTTGAAAGAAAGTGGTGAGGTCGTGTGGTCGTCGTTGCGCATAGGTAATGAAAAACAAAGGATTCAACACCTCATATTATGTGTTTTAAGTTTCATCGCTGTCGAAACTTGCTCTGCTCTACCTTATTTGCTTGCTCTGATATTCTGTGAATGATCGTTCTCTTATTTTGCACGTGTGAATATTTTATTTTCTTAGTGAATTTACTACAAATACACTATTTATTAAATCATGCCTTTATGTACCTCATTATCATATTTCTGAAAATATTTTAATAAAGGAAAATTATTCTCTTTTTTAATTGATAGTGTATTTCTCTCTCTCTCTCTCTCTCTCCATATATATATATATATATATATATATATATATATATATATATATATATATATGAGGTTCGTGAGATTCTTAACACATGATCAGTTGCGTCCAATTTGCCCCTGTAGGTTTTGCCAGCGACTCCATTCGAATAAAAGTGGGTATCAAAATATCCCGCCCAAAACAGGTTTATGATTATCCCTGTATTTTATAATCGAATAGAGGTCAAATTTGAGAAGGAAGCAACTGGTAAGGACATAATTGCTTGAAACCAAAGCAATTAAATTTCGGGTCATTCACTTGGAAACTCCCTTGATCTAAATTTGATGAAGCGAAATTATTAGGTCAATCGGAACGGGCATCCGCTTGGGCAAAATAATATATATATATATATATATATATATATATATATATATATATATATATATATATATATATATATATATATATATATATATATATATATATGTGTGTGTGTGTGTGTGTGTGTAATTCGTGACTAAGTTCAGGCAAAGTCAGACAAATACAATCTAGGGCCGTAAATTCATTAGTTTTGAATTAATTTTTGCTGCTTATAAAGAAAATTCTGTTCGTTGTTTTGTATATTTAAATCATTTAGAACAGGAAATTATAGTAAATAAATTTTTCCTTACACCACTCAATATAACGCGAGAGCATTGTATTGTCTTCATCATCATCATCATCACTAACTCTATAATTTAAGAAGGGGATTTTTCTGAGTACTAGAATAATAATTTCATCTTAGTTTGGTTATGACTTATGTTTTTTATCAAAGTTATTTCTAATAATTCTTTTATAATATCAAAAAACAAAATGGTGAAGTTCAGAAATAAATATAAGTATCAAAATTTTGTGATTTTTTTAGAACACAAATAATTACAAATGGTGAAGTTTAGAAAATGTATTTTTATATATCTTCTTCTTCTTCTTCTTCTCTATTTTAATATTTTATCAACGTGATATTTTGAGAGGCAGGAAATTTACTTTAGAGTTCCTTTTTAATCTTAGTAGCGAAGCGCAAGCTCCCACCGTAGGGGAGAGTCTGGAAGTTTTTAAAACTTTTTCTAAACAATTTTAGATAAAACTAGAAAATTCGAGAAGGAAATATTTCCAAAAGCTCAATGGTGAAGACCACCGAACATTCAGAATCTGCAAAAAAAAAACAACACATTATTTAACTGCACAAGGCCGGTCATGGCAATGGCAAAATTTCGTTCATTGTAAACATTCGAATTTCTTCTGTAAGGAAGATTATTGTATCTCTAAATCCAATGGCCTCACGGTAAATCTTCCGAGGGAAAGTTGAACAAAAGAACTAAACTCTAGAGATGTTCGGTCTATGATGAAAACAAAAAGAATCCTAAGACTTCATCAAATGGATTACAAGAAAATCTTGCAATATTTGGCAGAAATACGTTATTTACACCTTAAAGCATTTCATGGAGCTTTGCCTAGAAGGACGCCTTTTTGTAAGAGAGCTCATAAGGATGCCCATTTGGATTTAGTTAATGAACAGCTGGGAGATAGCCAGGCTAAATTAGATAAAATTAGTGAATAATCGAGCTCTTTAGTAGAAACGATGAACCGTACGTTTGGCAGAGATCTGGCAATGTCATCATATAAAAAGAACACCTTCCCAACTGTGAGGGAATCCTTACGTGGAAGATCTTTAGCAGAAAGGAACTTCCATGTGCAGCAAAAGGCCCAGCTAGGACTAAAGTGGTAAGCCTCCCATCCTTCCCTTTCCACAAGCGGTAGCCTCGAATCGAGTCCCCCACGATTCACCTCTATGCGGGCTAAAATAGCTCAGCAAGAAGATTCGATGTCCTTCGAGAGTAGAGCTGTTTCCCGCTAACCCCCAATTCCGGGGAGAGCCTCGGACATAAATAACGCTCGACTCCCTGGAAAAGACACAGAGTTGAGAAGTCTCCCCAGAACCCAGAAGATTTCCCCATGGTTCCAAGTCAAGTGCTAGCAACAAAGCAAAGTGACAGCTGGACTATTTTGTGTATTTGGAATTAGCCCCAGCCAGGAGGTAATTCCACTGAACGATCGCCTCGAGTGATTTTTTCGACTTCTTTCATCAACTCCTGTCGAAGCTTCCCTTATTTCGGGTAGCCGAAATACTCTCCCCTGGACCGGAAGTTACCCTCCCCCCTTGCTTTTGGAGAACCGTCATCACTCCACTTCAACCTCCCGCTCTGAAATCCGAGCGGTCTCACCTCACGTAGGGAAGACATCTGTTAGCAACCCACCCCTCCCCCCTTCAGTAACTCAATTGAGTTAATCTCCCCTACCTTCGTTTATTGATGTGATTTTGCCCGTTAATTCTCTGAGGTAATTTTACCCTTCAAATCTCTTATTAATTTTTTTGTGTAAATAAAATTCTATTTTTATACATGTCTCTTTAAATAACCTTGAACTTTGCGATTTTCCATAATTTGCCTCACCTCGTTACACTCTCTCGTTACTCAGCCCGTCTGAACGCGTGGTTTTCCGTCATTTTTGTCGGTTTGCTTTCAAGTTATTGGTCCTTTCTCAAAGATATAATATGGTATTGATATAATGTCATACCACGACCCTAACTGTCAAACATAGAGGAGGTTTAATTTCATTGTGAAGATGTTTCGCTGCTACTGGCACTGGTGAATTTAAAGTGATAGATAGATGCATGAATTCTGAAAACTATCAGTTAGCAAGCCAAAGATTCTAATCATACCAGTAAATCTAGTCATAACTACATAGTACTACCTTGCATCCTAACAGGCCAGATTTAAACACCATCGAACATCTGTGAAAGGATGTGAAGAATCGTATATTTAACAGATGCACTCGCAACTTTGTTGAACTGGAAAATTTTGCTAAAGAAGTGTAATAAAATCCCTCAAAAAATCTGCACCAACTTGTAACCTCTTCCACGTGTTAGTGAGGACTAAGAGGATGATACCAGATATTAATTTGATGTTGCAATTATTTGGGCTTTTTCTCTTTTCCAATAATTAAATCTTTGTCATTGGTATACACGCTTTTATTTTATTTTACTATTTGATATGTAATCCCATTGAATTAGAAGGTTTATATAATACCTATCCATTATATAAGTGGCCTAAACCCGAAAATATCGAAAATTATGGAGCATATAAACAATTGTTGCCTCCACGTTTTATCCTTTTACCTTTGAACTTCAACGTTTACTTATACAAAAAGCTTTTTGAAATTTCCTCTTTAGGGGAAGTGAATGGTCGCTTTTTCGTATATGTAAGGCTGCTGAAGAGGGTTAAGGAACTCAAGGAGACTCCTCTAGAAGATTAAGGAACTTATTATTACCCTTACCTTACCGCATTGACTAGAACGTAATCGTTAATTTATCCAAACAAATTAGACAGAGTACCCAACAGAAGAACTTACATTTCCAACAACCTTCTGTACCATCTCATAAGGTTAGAACAACACAGATTAATATGCGTTTCAATTTCCACGACCATGTTCTCTCCGACACATGACCTCCTAGCTTAACCGATCTTAGTTTACTGAACTATTACTTATGGATCGTCGTCAAGAAGTCAATCAACGTCCCTATAACACCATTCAAACTTTCACTTCCGTAATTGATAACGACCACATTATTCCGGCATATTAACTCCTCCGACCACGAATTGAAGGAGTAGTTGAGGCTAATGCTTGATTTATTGAATAGACCTGTCACAAAGATTCTCAAGATTATTTACACCAGCTTAAGCATTTCGAAAGACCGTTAAGACAGAATCCCAAGTTCGTGGGATTAACAGGAAGAGCTTAATCCGGTCCAACTTAAATCGGGCTTTCACTCATTGCATCGATTGAGCAACCACGAACGCCGAGCTCGATGGAGTCAAAAACCTTCTCGTCAACAACGACTACGCCCAACCAGACATTGAATCGGTGATAGGGGATAAGATGGAAAATTTTATGAGTGAGAATCTCCCGCAAAATGAACACCTCCAGAATATAGACTTATACTACAGAGCGACGATGGACACTAGCTACAAGGAGGATGATAAATTCCTCAAGAGTATCGTCCAACGTAACGTCTCACCGACTGATCCCACAACCAAAATAAACCTCACCATATTTTACAAGACAAGAAAAACGTCCTCCCTGATCATAAAAAACAGCTGCCTACCCCAAACAACCGAACTACAAGAGGTCAACGTCGTCTACAAATATTCATATCCTGTCTGTGACTATACGCACCGCAACTTTCGGTACATATGTAGACGGGACCTCCATTACCCTCTCCAAGAGACTGGCAGTACATCTGCAAAATGGCGCCATAAGACGCCGCTCAATAGAAGAAGACTCCCTGCCTCTGACCAGAGCCACCTTGGATGATAACACCAAAATTATCTGCCCTGACTCACACCTTTACCGTCTGAGGATGGCTGAAGCAGTATTAATTTATCACGAGGAACCGGGGATCAACATCCAGCATCTTCCACACATCTCGCTACTCTCACAATGTAGGCAGTTATTCAGCGCGTGGACGAACAGACGAACACTCCAATCCTAACTGACTCACATTTACCCTAGACTTTGCGACCTTAACCTGGACTTCAACCATTTGTGCTGTCCATATTTTTATTTTAATTTATATAGCTGGTATTTTTCACTTTTCCTTTGTGAATGTATCATATATATATATATATATATATATATATATATATATATATATATATATATATATATATATAAGAGAGAGAGAGAGAAAGAGAAATTTGGTTATAGAGTTTTTGATAGAAGTTCTGCATCTTTCTTTGTGTCTTCCAAAATGTATAAGGCAGAAATTATATATGGCGAAAGCCATTGGTATTTGTTAGCTGGCGCAGAACGTGCATTTACGTTATCTATCTATCTATATAAATATATATTTATATAAACAAAGAAAGAACCAATGCAGGTGCTGCAGGTAGTAAGAACCACCACATATCTTTAGCCATACTCGTATTTAATTTCTGCCTGACAAAATCCTTGGTTTGAAAAAAAATGCCCCCAAAATATTTGAAAAAATAAGAATTGTATAAAAATTTTAAAACGCAATTTTACGCAATGAGGGAAATATGAGGACTCGGCGATTCTAGCTGTGCTACCACTCCTCTTTTTAATAAGTTCTCAACCATTCGTTCCGGTAAAAATGGCCTCGTTATTTCATAAATGCCTTATAAAGGGTCATTCAACAAGGACGCTCGAGCTTTGTCAGGTGACAGTGGCCATGTTATTAAAGGGAAATCTGGCACCTTCACTGTGAACTGTTCAGGAGTACTTGGCAAGTCATGTTGAATGGTTATAGCGTTGAACAGCGTGTGCAAATCATTAAATGTTATTATCAAAATTAGTGCACCGTTCGACAAACTTTACGCGCATTACGGGATTTCTATCCTCGCCACAATTATCCTGCCGAGTCCACTGTTCGACGCTTGGTGGCAAAAGAGTCAATCAACAATCATCCAACACCCGTATGTCACCGAAACGCAAGGTCTGCTGAAAACATCGCTGCCGTAAATGAGAGTGTATGGGAAAATCCGAGGAAGTCAATTTCTCATCGATCACAAGAACTTGGCCTTTATGCGACTTCAGTTTGGCGAATTATGCGTAGGGACTTGGGTCTGCACCCGTGCAAAATCCAATTTACCCAGAAAATCAAGGTAAAGGAGCACAGACAACGCCGTATGTTTGCTGATTGGGCTCCAGAGCAGTTATATGTTGCCCCAAATTTCCCTCAAAAAATCATCTTTAGCAATGAGGCCCTTTTTTAGATGAATGGATTTATGAACAAGCAAAATTGTCGGATTTGGGACAAATACAATCCACATGAGATACACCAACATCAATTGCATGCAAACAAAGTCCCTGTTTGGTGCATACTTTCGTCTAACGGAATCATCGGAGGGTATTTTTTTGAGAACGAAGATGGGATTGCCATAACCGTCAACGGCGAGACCTACAGATCGATTATAAGCAACTTCTTGTGGCCTCAACTGGATTATATGCCTGTTATGGATACTAACGACATGTGGTTGGAACAGTAAGACGCTATGTGCCACACTGCACACGACACGATAGATATTTTGCACCAGCGATTTCAGGGCAGGGTCATCTCGCGCGGTGGCAACATCAATTGGCCACCGAGATCATGCGATTTAACGCCATTAGAATACTTTCTTTGGGGCTAGCTTAAATCGCAGGTCTATGCGAATAATCCACAAACAGTTGATGTCATCAAAGTCAACATAACGAACACCATCCTGCAAATTCAGCCAGCTTTATGCGACAAAGTTATCGATAATTGGGTCTCCCGAATACGTTCCACCAAGCGAAGCCACGGCGGAAATTTGAACGACGTCATATACCCCCATTTAATGTCATAAAATATACTTTCAAATTCAAAATAAATTGAGTGCATATATCACACAACTTGTTTTATTTACATTTAAAATTGAGCGACCTTATTGAAAGACCCTATATAATGATGTGAGAAGCGAAAAGTTACCCACCGTTTTAAAAATAAAATAAAATTATTCCGCTGCCAAATTTTTGGACATATTGAATTTTTCTTATTCCTTGTGTATGTATATGACAACATATGTTGGTTTAGGTTTGTTTTTATGTGTCTAATAAAGCTGGCTAGCATCATAATAGATAGTATGCTGCACTCCGCCTGAGAACTCTCGAGAAGTGCCCGGAATTTGATTTTCCACCATAAAATGCTCCATTTTACAAGTCTGATATACAGTGGTTCCGAGGCAAGGATATCAGGTTGGTGGAGTAGCCATCTCTGTCTCCGGGTATGGATCTACGAGGAGTGGTCAATAAGTTTTGCAATTCGGATATAAGGAAACGAGATATGAGGAAAAGTGTTCTATTATTTTTCAATATATCTACTCTCGACTTCAATGCACTTGCGCCACTTGTCCCTGAGGCTTCGAATTCCCGACAACCAGAAATCTCCCGAATGCTGTTAAATCCACTCCTGTACAGCGAGCTGGAGATCTTTACCGTCCCCAAACCGGTGTCCACGCAGTGTAGCCTTAAGCTGGTGGAATAAAAAGTATTCGATATGGTCCAGATCTGGCATGTAAGGGGGATGGTTGAGCTCTTCGAATTCACACTCGCGCAGGAAAACATGTTCAACTCTGGCATTATGGACAGGGGCATTGTCGTGGAGGAGCAGGACACAGCGTGTTAATTTGCCGTGCCGCTTCTGATGGATGCACTTCTTCAACCCATCCACTTCCTCGGTGTAATATTGGCCTGTGATGGACCTTCAACGAGGCGCATAGTACACCATCAACACTCCCTCAGAAACCCAGAAGATGGTGGCCATGTTCTCCCCGGCTGAGGGTTGGGTGCGGAACTTGATAGGATTCGGAGAGCCCCTGTGCTTCCAGGCCATGCTTTCGACAATGGTCTCAGAATCCCAGTGATGGACCCATGTTTCATCACCTGTCACTATGCGTGACTCGAATCCCGCCGGGTCTTGGATGTACAGGAGCAGCAGCTCCTCCGAACTTTGACCGCGTTGAAGTCGATCATGGGGCGTGAGGTTTCGTGAGGTTTCTAGGGACCCAACGGGCAGAGACCTTGGTCATGGCCAAATTATCTTCGATGATGTTGATAACACTTCCATGTGATATTCCAAGTTCTCGCTCGATTTCTTCGACCTTCACCCGTCAATTTTTGAGGATCCTCCTCTCCACACGGGCCACATTGTCCTCGTTGGTCACGTCTGATGGGCGTCCTGGACGGGGGTCATCTTCAAGAGACTCACAACAATGGCGGAACTCCCTATTTTAGTGAGCAATGGTTGCATAGGAAGATGCGGTGTCGGTGTACACTGCAACCATGCGTTCATGGATCTCTTTTGCATTCTTGCCTTTATTGGTAAAATATTTGATCACTGCGCGGTGCTCAGCCTTCTCCATTGTTGAAAAATTTGTGACTGACGATCTGCGATCAGCTACTGCTTCTTAAATAGACGAGGCAGGAGCGTGCGGATGCAGGTCCTGACTTGTCATAACTTGTCCTAACACTCCCACAAACAGCCACCCCCCTTCCTCTGATTTGCCTTACTGATTCGCAAAACTTATTGACCACCCCTCGTACTACGAAACCTGTGAAAAGACCTAAAAGAGCCCGTAATACTCCATCAGCCAACCACCATTGAACAACTCATGAAACTATCACCAAGGGCTGGGCCAACATCACACCCCTCAGGTGTCGCAACCTCGTGGAGAGGATGCATTGAAGAATAAATTCTCTCATCACTGCCAAGGTACTTTCTACACACTACAGAGCTTCGTGTACAAGTTTGGTTTTGCTGTAAGTTTTAGAGCTTCATCTGCTTATATGTTGCATATTTTGTTAATTTTAGTTGATTGTTTGTGGAATTTATAACTTATTGCTCTTTATTCATCCTTATTTCAGTTATATTCATAATGATAATCAAATACAAACTTTACATCTTGCATTTATCTCATTTCCTAACATTTTCGAGGTGTCGCAAAAATGTATGGCTTGGTATGTTTTTTTTTTACTCATTCCCATGTAAACACTATCTCAACAGACAAATAACCTAGCATTCTTCATGCCCACATCTGAACTACATGTTACACAACAGCAGACTTTCCTTCAAACCACTTCTTCTTCATCATAACATTCCTAAAGTATAAACCTACACTCAACTTCACTCAAAATCACATACACAAACTACAAAAAAGGAGCGTGAGCCTTCGACAACTTACCCCTCCTTAGACAAAGCACTACTACACAAAAACAACAATTAACACATCCAACAAAAAAATACATTCCCTACTGCTGTAGAAAAAACAATTTAAAATTCACAAAAGAAATGTTCAACCACATAAAAGCGAGAAGCAAAATAATCCAAAGAAAAATCCAACACCTAAATGATCACATCACTATTCTAGTACAGTGAAGACTCGCTTACCCGTGCTGTCGGTGAGTGGAAGCAGCAGGAAGAAGAGAGTTTGCCGTCTTCCCTTGAGGACACTACGGTCACCAGGTCGCCACTACCTTCACACAGCGAACAAACTTCTCACAAGCAAATTTCAAAACAACAAACTGGAAACAAAAAACACAGCTCAATAAAGCACGAAACCAACGCAACCCAAATCTGGAGAAAAAATACATGGCAATTAACCTCCGTCACTACCAGTGGCGGATCCAGGATCAAAATTTGAGGGGGAGGCACTAACCTGAATTTCTTCCTTCTGAGTAATCTGAGAAAAGGGCATTGATGATTAATAAAGGTTATCTTACACAGTAATGATAATAAATAACAGCGTCTCATAAATGACTGAGCTCTAACTCTCTCGGATCCATTTTCCTCCCATCAGAAAATTATGAATTAAGTTTATTGTAGTTTTGGGACGCCAGCGAAGGTAGAATACTGATTTAAAAATTATTTATGAGATTTACCTGTATTTTAGACATGTATCATATAAGATACATTCGATCGCAAAGGTTTAAAAACCTGTTTATATATATTCTATATTATTACATAACTCTTTCCAAATAGCAGAATACAAATATGGAATAAAAAAGATTAAACATAAACGGGTCTGAAATTTGGGGATGTGGCTTCATCCTGCTATGACCCACTGGATCCCCGCTTGGTCCCTACCCATGAGTCACTACTCGCAACAAAGAAATAGCCTCAACCAAACAACACTACAACATAGCGATGAAACCTCTTTCGGATCATATTTTGTACATCTCTTTAATCTCCTACTAAATTTGTCGTGCCTGCTTAGATTCAACAAAGGGTTAAAGATTGCGTTACTGAATTGTCTGCTGGTCATTGATGATATACATCTGTGGCTTGTATGAAACAATGTATACATCAATAAAGGCCAGACGAAAGAAAGAAAATGGCAAATAAAAAGGAAGGAATCGATTTTTGTTTTTTAGTCAAATTTAAAGCGAAAACCAACGAAGGCATCGATGAAGATGTGAAATCGAAGAAGTGAAAATGTGTAGAAGAGATATACCCGCCTTTCTTCCTACATGCAGTTGTGCTGGTGGGGCTGCAATCCAATTTGCCCACGGAAGGGAAGGAAGAAAAGAGAGGAAGGAATAAAAAGGTACAGAAAGGAGGAGAGGAAAGGAAGATACGAAATGAAAGAAAGGAGGAAAAGAAATGAACGTGCTGCGAAGGAATGTAAAAAATAGAATGAAAGGAAGAAAAGGAAAGAAAAAAGATGAAGCAAGGAGCAAACGAACAACAGTAAGGAAATGGATAAAAGGATCAGAACGTAGAAAATCAGGAAGGAAGACAAAGAAATGAAAGAAGTAAATTTATGAATGGGTGAATGAAAAAAGGTATGAAAATTAAGAAAAAAGACAAAAAAATGAGGAAATAATGGAAAATGGAAATGATTGATCAGAAATAAAGGAAGAAAGTGAAGTAAGGGAAAAGAATGAAAAAAAAGTTAAACGAAAAAGATAGAAACGAAGAAAAGTAATGAAATGAAGGAATTTAAGAAAGGAATAAACCTATTGAAGAGAAAGAAATGAAAGGAATGGTAGGAAGAGAATGAGGTAGGCAGGAAAGGATAGGACGGATAAAGAGGGACAGGAAAAGAAGAGCGGAACGAACGAAATGAATGAAAGGGAGGAAAATGAATGGAAATAAAAGGACTGGATGAAAAGAAGGAAAGGAAGTAAAATAACTAAAGGAAAGAAATTAAAGAAAGGAATTAATAAAGAAACTAGGGCGGTGAAGGAGGGAGTGAATAAAGAAAGGGAGGGAAAGAAGGAAGGAAGAAAGTGAAACGAAGGAAGGAAGTGAGGGAAGAATAAGTAAAAATATAAGGAGAGAACAATGTGGATAAGGAAGGAAAGAGGGAATCTATGGAGGTAATGTAAGAGTGAAAGAGATAAAGGAAGTATCAATGGAAGGAATAAAAGACCAGCCCCTACCCCTTCAAACACACCTCCGCCCCCTCTCGGTCACCCTCCCTTCCTCGAACCGTTCTTAAGTTCTCGCAACCCTTTCGATGAGGCCGATGCCCTAGCCACAAGAGCGACCGAGATTAGAAGAGAAATAACTACTAACATAATGAAAGAGATTAGAGCCAATCCTCCCCGCAATTGTAGGACCATTCGTCTACTCTAGCTGCAGGAGGAAATTATAATCATTATTGCTTCCACGCACCAAGAACTAATAATAATAATAATAATAGAATCCACTCGCCCCACTGTCAGTCTAATGTCTGTCTATCCTCGCATTGCCTTCGTTTGTGGCGATCTACTTCGAAGCAACTCTCGTTTCAATCTGAGGCGCGTTCGGTTTTCTCGTTCTCTGCCTCGCTTGACCATCCTCCTCAATTCGACTGCTTCTCTTTGCCTGCCCGGAGTGTTGCCTCCGTGGATGAAATAGAGAGCGAATGATGGAGTATTTGTCGGATATTAATTCTTTTGTTCTAACTCCGCATCCTTATCTCGGTTTATTCCAGTTCCGCCCTTCATCGATGACGCAACGAGCAGCGATGATCTCACGATCGACGAGGGGTATGACGTGTCACTGCGCTGTGACGCGAGGGGTGATCCAACGCCGGTTATCCGCTGGATCCGAGAGGACGGGATGGCCATCCACAAGGACAGCGTCGTCCAAGGTAGGAGACGGTCGAATCTCGCACTTAAGGAAAAGCTGAAGGGAATTGTCAATGGCAGGGGAAGAACGAGGGGGTAGTGGGGGCCTGAAGGATCAAAGATGACCAGAGGACCCCCCTTTAGCAAATAAATATTTTGGTATAGGTCATTGGGCAAGAATAAAAAGCGAATGAATATTCCAACCTTGAGAATAAGTACGCGCTTAGAGCACAAGACTTTCAGAAGGGTATCATTCAACCGCGTTGTGAAACCCCACTTACCTCTTTTTAAAATGACTTCCAAACTTATTATTAGCGAATTAATTTAAGGTTCTGGTCTAGTATAAAAGAGCATGGTGCTATTATTTTCGAATTTGCATCTGAAATCTCACTTGGGAAAAAAGTCTAATGGCCAGAGAGAGAGGGAGAGCAAAGACGATGTGGTGCTACTTGATAAGAGAAAATTTCCCTTCGTTTGACAAAAGCGAAACGTTTATTTTATCACCCTTGCTTTGAGTCGCGTATGTTAATAGCGACGAACTTCGGCACGTTATCTAGTTAAGTTTCACAATTGCAAAAATAGACAATGAAAGTATCAACCCAATACTGAGACAAACAACCCTTTCTATGGTATCAGAATTTACCCTTATTTATCAGTTGTTTATTCCTCTTTTTTTAATTATTCTGATAAAAACAGCTCCATACTGGATAAGAAGAAATAAACAAATATCCCTTGTTGGCGTTTAACATCTAACAATTCGTTTAGTCCTTCACCTCTCAGCTTCGATGCATTGCCGCTTTCCTGATATTGTTGTGGAACGGTGACAGGTGATAAATGTAGGCTTTTGACCCATCTGGGAAACTCTTAAGGTTATCTAGGGTGCTTTTATTTGATCCTTGTTTTGCCCTTAGAGTGGTTGGGGTGGGGGTGGGGTCTCTTCAACACAAGTCTGTCCTTTTTGATGCGTTTGAACCATTACTGAGCATTCCTTGCTCTAATAATCTCACTCTCACCTAAAAGATCAGTAAGCTTCCTCGCTCCCTTGGCTGTATATTCCATGCCCGGACAACCGCGAGAGGGAACCCAGTGTAAGCTGTTACACCTGACACCTGAAAGAGGGATGCTGCGCCCTTCTGGGCACAGTGTCGTTGGCAATCACAAATTAGATTCATACTATCTGAGTTTATTCTTTCTAGACATTTCCATTCCAGTTTATTTTGACGCCACTTTTTTAGAAGCCTTTACTAACCCATACTAAAGCCGTCGGGTAAATTCTCAGGCTAGTCGCTGACCAGCTTTTTTCCAATTATCCATTGTTAGGGCCGTTAAGGTTAGGTAGTCCCCTTTCGTTCTCGACTCTGTTTGGGGGGTGGGGGTTCTAAAATTCCTGCTTTCTTCCCATCTATTTCTTTTTGTATTCTCCACTTTCCTTTCCTATCTATCCTTTTACGCATCAGCGTAGCATTAGCAACCTTGCTGCGGCTGACATCTCGCGGATCGTGTACTGTCTGGACCCGAACAAAACCCATGAGTTTGTCCCGATCCTTCGGCCCCCCAATGCCCGTGATGCATCTGCGACATAGAGTATCGTCCAAAAATATCAGAATGCTAATATTTCTATCCTAAATTCTTCCATAACATTTGCTAAAGCAAATCCAAGGTTTCCAAAATTACAGTGCGAGAGTCAACAAGTATAAACTACATAAAACTACAGGTATAAACTAAATATTGGTAAAGGTTACGCAAATTTGGATGAATAAAACGAAAGTTATCACAGATAACAATTTATTAGAACGACAGAAGAAACAAAGTTATAATGGAATCTAACGATTAAATCGTCACAGGAAAACAAATTATAATTAGTATTTTAACGATTAAATCATCACAGGAAAAGAAATTATAATTAGTATTTTACTCTGGATGCCTTTATTCTCGATGATATTTTGACACCTTCTCCCGCGGATAGAAGCATGTGTCGACGCCCTTGCGCATTGATCTGAAGAATTTCCCAGAGTTCTTGAATTGTTTTCGGATTCCTCGATTTAGACCTCTCTCCGAGTGTCTTCTAAACAATTTCAACGGAATTTAGGTCCAAACTCTGTGTAGGACAGTTGAGAACAGTGATCTACTCGTCGTCCATAAATGCATTTAGCAATTTGGCAGTGTGGTAGTTAGAAGTTTGATTATGGAAGCTCTCAAATGGGGAAAAATAGCTGTCGCACCATTTTCTCGTACACTTGTGCATTTACTGTGTTCCGTAAGTACACAAGTAGTCCACTGCATTCTGCCGAAATCACGCCCCAAACCATAACGATTCCTCAGCCAAATTTCACATTCATTTTGATGCAATTCACTGGTAATATTTCGCCTGCTCTACGACTAACAAACCTCCTATTATCGGATCCGACCAAATTGAACTCATATTTGTTCCAGAAGTAAATTTGTCTCCATTGGTAATGCGTCCATGTAACGTGATAAGTGGGGAATGCAAAGCAAGCCTTCTTGTTCTGCGAACTATAAACGCCTTGACTGCAAGGTGTTTCAGCTTAAATATTGTCTTTCTCCAGCCGAATTGTCACAGTCTACGTGGAGTTACTGATGTTTTGAATCTCACTAATATTAATGAAAACTGCTGATGCCACCTTGAAATGGTCCTGCTCACAAAGTGGGTAATGACACGATCTTCTCCTTTTGCTGCCTTACTTGGCATACCGGTTGATTTACCAACCTCACATAAACCCGTTTTGTTACAGGTCGACATAATATTAAGGACTACATTTTTGGAGCGCTTGACAATCTCTGCAATGGCTCCAAATGAAAGACTATCTTTGTAATGTAGCTTTACGATCAGCTCGCGGACAAAGAGATGCGTGATGGATTTCTTATGCATGTTAACTTGGCGACAGCTGGAAAGATAATGACCTAACCTAAACTATATTAAACCAAATTTAGTTGCTATGCAAACGATGTATATCCCTCCTAAGAAACAAAATGTATAGAACGTTTCGTCTGGACCAATGTCTCTTAATACTAAATCTCCTGAATTTCATCATACTCAAAAGAACACAGGTGTTTATAATTACTAGTTTACAACAAATAGAGATATGAACCGAAGCTTAATATCACCAAGCCAAAATCAATCATCCTAAATTCCACCACAGTAAATAATCTAATACTAGTAAACACATAAATATATAAATAAAGGAAAGAATATTATTGTCAAGGAGAATAACCGTAGACAGTGTTTTGAATATAATCATATCTGAGTAAACCAACTAAACTCTCTGACATCAAAGAGCATAGCTTACATTTGACCTTGATATAATTCCTTACTTAGTTTCAACTTTGAAACCTTTGGCTTCAAATGCAAATTCTTTGAGGAAGTGAATTGCATCGACAGCAATAATTCAGAAAACACCAGCAGAACTGAAACATTGGTGCTGTGAACGTTAATATAAAAGTTGCAGAGCGAGAGTCCAAAGATCGTACACAATATTACTAATTCATTCTTTAACTCCTTTAGGTGAGT
Source organism: Ceratothoa steindachneri (assembly GCA_963969495.1). Lineage (NCBI taxonomy): Eukaryota > Metazoa > Arthropoda > Malacostraca > Isopoda > Cymothoidae > Ceratothoa > Ceratothoa steindachneri. The sequence continues at coordinate 19,002,222 of OZ018328.1, read as the reverse complement.
TTAGCACTCGCATTCAGGCTTGGGTGCCTTCGATCGTTTCATATTACTTTTATATGTATGTAATAATTTCCCGCTCATTTTCTCGCGTATCAGTAAGAATATGATGTTTCCCTTATTGGATTCCTTGTGATAGTGGGGATAGCTGTGACTTTAAAAAACTTTAAAAACAATTAAGGAGTTAGATTGGCGATGGTAAGTCCCTCTTTACTTATAATCGGTTCTACGGACTCTAGTACAGGTTTTCTACTGTTCATGTAGCTATAGAAACTCTTAGCTCAAATTTGTAATTTAGGGATTGATATCTTTCATAATTTTTCTTCGTTTCACCAACACTTTCTTCTGCATTTTATGATATACTATACATCATTTTCTTCGATTTACTTAAGTTCAGTTGTTTTTTAAGGTTTGGTATCATGTTTAATTTATCATGTTTTTGGGGGTACATGTTTAACTAACTTGAAATCTATAACAAGTAGAACTCACTGTTACTCTGAGTACATATCTTGTACGTCCCTATTATAAAAAGAAACAGTTACCCCATTCATTCCCCCTAATACAGTCACGAAAACAATCGAAATTACAGCTCCCAAAACGCGGTATTATTTGGTTGCTTGATTTTATTTGCAATCTAACTACGTTATGGTCACTTTTTACCATTGGTTCACTCAATTGAACGTTTTCTACTGTTTTAATCCGTAGTAAGAATACATCCATCGATTTTGACCCCCCGTGGGTTTCCTCAACATTTTTAAAAAGCACATTTTATGGAACAAGAAATCTATCACACTGTTTATCCGAAGTGTTTGCTATATTATCCACGTTCCAGAAGTTAAAGCAACGAATATTTTCGTTGTATTTATTTTAATAATAGAGGGACAAATAGGCATTAGTTTTCGCTTTCAATTTTGGCTCGCAGTCTATAAACAAACAATTTATTGTCACCTACAGAGAGCCATAAGAGCTCATGCATGGTAGGCCCGATTAAAAATAAGGCTAAATTAGGTGGAACCCCCTTTAATAATTGTAAGCTATTTTAACTTTATTTTCTTTCAAGTATTGATCAAATTTCGTCTTCATAAATTCTGTCTTTGGAGCACTGACTACTTCATGTGGTAGATTGTCCCAGACTTGAACGATGCGGTTGCCGAAGGCAAATTTTCCCATTGATGTTTTGAATTTCCACTTCTTCATCTTCTTGTCGGGTCCTCGCGTCGCTGACACGTCTGCCAAATTAAAAAGATTTTCTGCATTATCGGGCATATTTTTCAATAATTTATATGTTTCTGTTTGTTCACCCCTTTTCCTTCTATGTTCGAGGGAAAAGAGATTGAGTTTTTTAAGCCTATCATTGTAGCTAAGATGTTTAATTTCCCTCTTATCATTTTCGTATAGCGACGCTGTACTTGTTCTATTATATTTACATCTCTAGTTAATCGTGAAGACCAGAAGGGAGCAGCATAATCTAATATAGGTCTGACTAATGACGTATAATAGTTTTAACATCGTCTCTGAATTACGCGTTGAGACGGATTGCCTGATAAATGATGCAACTCCGGTTGCTTTATTATTATTAATTGCAACGAATTGACTGGAGAAATTTAATTTATTATCTATTTTAACTCCTAGATCGACCTGCTCTTTTACTTCGATAATCTCGGTGTCTTGGAGATAATATTTAAATTGAGAAATATTTTCTCCAAAGTTTAAAACGCCGCATTTGGAATCATTAAGCTTCATGCCATATTGGTTGCACCATTTATTTAACATATTGAGGCCGTTTTGTACCAGCTTGGGTCTTCCTTATCTTTTGTTATCCGGCCCAAGTTTATTATGGCCCGCGATGAATTTACTTGGCAATTCATTCCAGAATCTAAGGTGTTTTCGAAAGTTATAAAGAGTAGGGGTGCCAAAACGGAACCTTGAGGAACTCCACTAGTTATCGGCAGCCAATCGGATGTCACCCCATTTAAAATTACCCTCCGCTTACGATCTGTCAACCAATTTATAATCCAAATTATCGTTTTCTCATGGATATGCATAGCTTTTAGCTTTGAAAGGAGGATATTGACCGAGAGTTTATCAAATGCTTTAGGAAAATCTAGATACACCACATCGTAACTAGAACCTGAATCGACAGCTTTTGCTACATGCTCAGAAAATGTGATCAGATTAGTGACACAAGACCTTCCCTTCCTGAAACCATGCTGACAATTTGCTAAGAGTTGATTTATCTCCAGATGATTGCGTAATTTTAAATCAATAATTGACTCCATTAGTTTAAGTAGAAGTGAAGTTAAGCTTACTCGCCGATAGTACCCCTTTTCCTCACGTCTACCTTTTTTGAATATGGGGAAAACATTGGCCAGTTTCCAATCTCTAGGAAGAAAATTTGCCTCCAGAAAGTAATTAAACAGAAAAGCGAATAAAGCGGAAATTTCGTTTTTAACTTCCTTCATACTTCGCGCGTACATTTCATCAACCCCACTAAATTAATTTAGCAGGTTCGAACTCCGCGATTACTACCTCGGATCTTATAACTTCGCTAATTATGTTTACCATTGTTAAGTTCAATTCTTCTTTCAAGCAAAGCAACAGAGCAACTAGAGTATTTAAGTCCGTTTGAATGTAATCGAACAGATGATGACTCGCTTTAAACTGACACTATTCTATAAGACTTACAATTTGAACACTGCACCGAGGTCGTATCACATTAGTAAAGGAAACCCAAAATATGCATTTCAAATGTTGAAGAAATTAAACTTAATAACTAAATAACTATTTAGTAAATTGGATATAAAATTAAAGAAAACCATACAAATAAATCTGATATTAATTTTCTTGACCAATAAATATTGAAAATATTTATGTAAAAAATATTATCAGGTGAAAATAGTTGAAAGTTTGGATGCGCCACAGTAGATATAAAAAACGAAATTAAACATGATAACGTAGTTCAATTAGCGGCAATTTCAAACTCAATGTTTTTTAAAGTTCATTGATATAGAATTAAAAAAATCCTGGAAAAGTAACGAATTATAATTATTAATGAATAAAAACACAAGGTTTGCACATTTTATTTTTGAGAAAATATATATAACTATATAATTCTTCAATAAGAAACATATCCTAGTAAGCATAAAATTAAAGTCTGCTCTTATTTCTGCGATTGCTCGCCATTTAGAGAGGAAATCGACGTTGGAAAAATAAAACTCGATAAATTGCTCTAGAAAAAAAACCCGGTTATTAATTTTAGCATCTCAAAGTGGCAGCTAATGATATGGACATTTAGTTTCTTTGCATAAACATGTCACAGTAATCATACAACATATCCCTGTAATCTTACAACATTAGAATGTGATGACATCAGTAAAAAAAATATAATTAAACAAGTTTCATCAAATATTGCTTTGATTGTTTTTTGGACATCAACCGCCCACTTGCTTCTTGGCTTCTGATTTAGTCTTCCACCTCTGTGACTTGTTACACACACACCACACACACACACACACACCTCTACTAAACTGAATATGATAGGGCTACTGTGAAACTTGCATAACCTTGTCAAGGAGATTCTTTACTTCCCCTGTAGTCATTTAACATATCAGAGGAGGTTCTAATACCCCGTCAGATCAGTCTATCAACTCCAACAGGGAAGATTCGTTGGAAGGCGTCTTCTTGGGACGTATATAAAGAGCTCTAAGTGTGTGATCATATCGAACAGCAGCTTTCCTCTCTTCACTCTCATCTGAGCACAATAGGGGCATGGATTATCATATTACTGAATGAATACCATTATGATCGCTTGGTGGTTGGCAAAACAACATCCAATACAGCCTTCTTTTGAACCTTCAGTCGCCGCAGGTGAAACAAAATGTGGCACGCGCCTGGCACCGAGGAATGTTTTCCTTTGATGTGTAACCAACAGGGGTAGTACACACCAACAATGTATTCCACTATCAGTCATGAGGGTTCTTCCTTAAAAGCCTGTTTACTGGTTTTGACCACCTAGAATCACTCACTGGACCAATTTCAAGAAGGGCCAGATCTGTGGGAAGTTCTCCTGTCCTTATGGCCTTTGTGATCCTATAACCGGAAGCCTGATCAGTCTAGATATCATTTACGACATTGTCACTCAGTGAAGTAAGAGGGTATCTAATTGTAAGTCTAGTGAATCAAGATTAGATTTCAAGTTTGGTCGGAATGTCTATCATCTTGCTAATATTACCTGTCCATTTGTTATTAGACAAGGGCTTCCGAGTCAGTGTTGTGATCAAGTGTGGCAAGAGTAAATCGTTAGTGTGGGGGGCACAAACCACCCAAATCAGTTTACGGCCAAGCTTGACCTATATCCAATGCATGGAACCCCCCTCCCACCATTGTAAACATTCCAGAATCACTTCCAATGGCCCGCAAGCGTCTATTTTACCCTTCTTACAAAGTTTATCAAAATCCTGATCCCAGGATCTCATATGTTTTAATTGAGCCCTTTTGAATTTATTGTGATCAACTATAAGTCTCATATCCTCTTCAGTGATCAAGTCAGCATCCATAAAGGAAACAGAAGTAATAGCAGGTGTGGCACGTAGGCCAACCCCATATATGATATTAGCCATTACAACATTAGGTATTTCTAATGTGTTGTACTGTGGGATTTCAATAGAAGTTGAAGATGTGCTTTATATTTGCAATGTCACTCATAACCTCCATCCTCTCGATCTTGAGCATCAGCTATTTATCCTTTATTTTCATCATAAGAAAGTCTTTTTCACTTGATGGCATCGGAACATTGGCCTACTTTCTAGTTTGCTTATATTCAGCAAATCTCCTTTTTTCACCTTCTTGCAGCTTCTGCTTTATGATTTGTATGTTTTGCTCAGATTGATCTTGCAAGCTAATCCGATGGGGTTTAAAAGAACCAAACTTTTGTTTCTCACCTTTAATGAAAGCAATTTCCTTCACAACATTATTAATCTCTCTAGGGCAAGTACAATTAATGTGAGTTTCATTTTTTCATTGCTAAACTTAGCAATGAAAGCCTCTTTGAAATGTAGCTGTCATCTCCCAAAAGATAAATTTTTACCTACTCCCAGTTCTTTTGGATCTTGTTTGAAACCGTGTCTCGCAATTTACATCGGAGACTACGAAAGAACTGTTTGCACTTTACCATTTTTCAAGCACTTTAGAGTAAATGTCCTTTGTAAGACTGTCTGCTGGGTAGTTTCTCACATCCTCAGTACTTTGTTCTCTAAACAATAGTCCATATTTCAGAAGGTCACGCAGAGTTGAGAGTTCAGAAGGCAACAACTCTCTACCATTTCCAATTAAGTTAGTCATATGTGTAAATGTACCCAATAGTGTCTTAATTTTAAAAGACGATGTAGGTCAATACTCACTGGTTAGGATGGTAGCACTGACGGCTTAATATTCTTAATAACACTGATGAATATGTTTAAACTTGTGAAATAAGAAAGAGAGCAGTAAATTAGGTATAATTATCAATATGATCATTTTCATTTAACTCCCTCAAACAGTAAAAGAATTCACAACAATCAACTTATTAATAAGCAGAACTAAATTATATTAAAACAACAAAAAATATCTTTAGAATTCATAAGTTAGGCTACAAATTTTGAGCATCCCTCATTTGTGGAATTCGAAAGTTAAATAAATTGCTCCACCATTCCCTACCTTACTAACCGATGACGACAGCTGTAAATCACAAAGTGTAGAGGGTCTTCGGGCTAAATTGGACCATTTTTAATTTCTCATTTTTCAGAAAAATGTTGATGTATCGGTCAACATTCGATGGAGTTGGATAGCACAAATGTAAAGTTTTAGATGAAATAAAGGTAGTTAAAATGAGGGACAGGAACCTACCTGATATTGGAAAAGTGTTAGCTGCATCATGATGATACGCGCTGGATATCAAAGTTGACATCATGACTGGTGCTCAATGCTCCTTTGACACTATTAAAGTTGTAAGACATGACATGAACAGCTGAAACGGAGACTACAAAGCAGTGGTTAAAAGGTACTGGAAGAACCCAGCAAGTGAATCCGCCATTTGGGAGGAGAGATGGGGGTTGGTGTCACCACCACTCATAAAAAGGCGCTCGGGACAAACTCTGACAACCAAGGCTAAGGAAAACCTCTTGGCAAAGGCAAAGACGCTCCTAAACAAGCTGAATCACCCTGCTCAGCCGGGGACTATCTGGTACTGTTCAAAAGGAAAAGTTTCTAAGGGACCAGTTTCACAACTTTCAGAACAAAAGGTGGCTTGTGGACTCAAATTGTGATGGTATGTGGCTGTGTCTTCAGTGATTAATGAGGCCATTCCTACCCATCTCTATAAACATAGCCTTAATCTCAATTCAGACAACTATTTTAGAACTGCTGAAGATTGTGGTAAAACGCTGGCTTTTAAAGGTTTCTGCCGGAATTTGATACCTCCTAGAAAAGTCACAAGAGTTTTTTGGAGAATATCTACATCGCTAGGCTCCTTTTCTGCCCACATAGATCCCTCAATTTTATTCCCAATGAATTCTATTTTTTAGCGCAGTTGAGGAAGACATCAGCCGCTTTGCCCAAGGCAAAGCTGGTACCCAATATCAAGGAGGTGTCCAATGATCTTTCCAGGGACACTGTGAAGAACGCATGCGTCAGGTTCCTAAGCTATCTTGAGCCCTTACAAAGAACTTAAAATTTTCAAAATGCATCATCGGAAGAGTTGTACATGAAGATATCCGTTACTAGTCAGTCGTATCTGATGGGGAGAGGTGAGTTCATATCCAGTAAGACGAAAGAAAATCAATCGTTTAATACGTGCAAAGCGCATGATATCCATGTTGAAACAACAAGAATCTGGAATGTTTTGGTTTTTCTCTGATGAGAAAAACTTCGACTAAGACCAAAAGGTAAACGCAAGAAATTACATAATTCTGCAGAGTTATGGTTGGAGGAGTAGTTAGCATGAGAGAGATGTCCTGCCCCCTCACCTTTTTTCCTTAGTGCTTAAGAGTCAGTGCTGCAGCTTACAGAGAGGTAATTGGAAATATTGTAATGCCCTGTATAGACACAGTACGCAACGGAAGACTTCACATCTTCTAAGAAGACTGCACCTTTTCATAAGGCTGGAACAGCCTTAGCTTGGATGCGTGCCAATTGTCACAGCCATGTTCTTCCAGAGACATGACATCATATCTCACATGACCTCAATCCATAGACATCTGATTCGGGCATGTCAATGCTCAAGCCCGGAATTGACTCAGTTATTAAGGCTAATTGTGGGTTCATTGGATGGGCGTTATAAGGATTTTCAACATTATTTTACCGATTTTCATTTAATACAGATTTTCTCTGATGTGGTTTTCGTCTTTTACTACATTCTTACAAGTGACCTAAAAATCCTGAAACCCATATATATATATATATATATATATATATATATATATATATTTATAATGAGGAATGGAGAATGAAAGGCTAAAATTCAAGCCAAAGTTTTATTCTGATGTTTTGCTGTAGACCAACTTCTTCGGGGAATTTATGTTCCTGGTATAGCGCTCTCCTATTAATACTCTCTAGGATGAAACTTTGCCTGAATACTCTAGGTCTTGCACATGAAATCACCCTATATAAGGACCCGCAAGTCTCGAAGGGGTCACTCCGGGAATTCCTTGGTCAAGAAAGAAAGGGTGATTGCATAGAGTATTCTAGCCGAGAGTCAACTCAGAGATTATAAATAGGACAACGCTATCCCAAGAACATCATACATAACAAACTGACCTGGTGAGGTTGACATCGACAACGGGCATCGAAGACCTAGGCAAAACCAGGCTCGAGCTAAAGTTATTCCCAGCGATAAAGGCGAGGAGGGCGATCATCTGCAGGAGAGTCTACCCATGGGTAGGCGAAAGGAGATCAGACGATATCAAGAATCAAGTCAAAAGATATCAGCAATGGGCGAAGGTGTCAGAGGTGATCAAATTCCGTAGCCTCACTCACGTTTTCAAAATCGTGTCCAAGGAGGTGGAAATGGCTGTGAAAGCAAAGAAAGCAGGGATGAAGCTATTATCCATGATAATATCTAACGACCAAATCAACAATGAGATATTCTTTCAGTTCCTGACAAGCTAAACCTGCTACAAGATGGAAGATAACCCGATAAGCGTATGTCTAAACATGAACGAACACAAGATCTGTTCTGAGTGTGCTCAGAACGGTCACGACTGGATGCACTGCGTCAATGTGACCAAGATGTGCATCAACTGTGCGGGACCACATCGAAACCTCAGCATGCAATGCCCAGTCTCGAAGTAACACCTGAACAAGAAGAGGGTAGAATCAGACAGACCGCGCTCTACATATTCAGTGGCAGCCAAGTCTACCCCAGTGCATCTACCAGTTTCACAACCAGTCCAACCACAAATAGTCATTTGGCTTACCGATTGATCGCCCCCCCCCCAAGACCCTAGCCATTATTCTGCACGCAGCTTTTATGAACTTGGCCTACTCTGGCTCATTCAATCAGAGATGAAAAAGATGCTAACTACGAACAGTCTGGAACCAATCACCTTCTTGGACAACCCACAGTCGGCCAATGTTCTCTCCGCAACTTGCGCCCAGGGTTCACCAGCATAATCCACCAAACCAGAACAAGCAACATAAATTCAAGAAGAAGCCGGGACGGCTAAACAACAACCTGAGGTCAACTGGGTGTCGGTGCTTACCTCGCCCAAATCCAAGCAACTGAACAAGGGGGCAAAATATGAGCCCAAGAAACAAGAGGACGGTACGGAACAACCATTCCGACCGAATACGAAAGACAAGTACGAATTTGATGGTAGTGAAATTAACCTTATCATCCCACTCAACTAACACACTACTTAATAAAGGGAATTATTGCTAGAGGAGGTGTCAACAGGAGCCGTAGAGGCCACTTCAAATGGTGCTACGTCTTATCCGCAGACAAAGAGTCGATCAAGGCAGCCTCATAACGACAGCAATAACAAGATCTACAAGACATTCCTCTATAAAAAGCTTCACTCGCGAAAACCCTACAGTCCGCCGCACTACCAAAAGCCCTCAAGCATAGCGAAGAAACTAACTGGTAACTAGAAATAGTCTCACTTTTCTAACGCATAACGTGCAAAGATGGCAGTTACACAAACATAAGCTGTGCAATATTTATAAAAACTGGACCCAGGCATTCTTCTCCTGTCAGAAACTGCAATCAGTGACGAAGACAAGCAGAAAATCTTTGGATACAATGTTCTCCGAAAGAACCTCACAGGAGAGATTTGACGGAGCTATGGTAGCAGTCAAGAAAGATCTGCAGTTCAGACCAGGGACCCTAATGGACTAATCACTTCTCTTGATTGTTCTGAGATGCTCTCTGGGGAACATCGAGATGGTTGAGGGATACCAACCTCACCGCTGTCTTTACGATTATTTGATCACCCGATTCAAGAAAGAACACCCAGTAATATTCGCGGGGACATAAACTCTAAGAACAGAGTAGCAGGCTAAGCAAGAGGCAGAAACCTCAACCTCATGCTAAGAATAGATATCGCTGAACGCATCGAGCCAGAGTTCCCTACACTTCTATACTCAGGGTCGGTCACCAAGCCAGATTTCGTCCTCACCAATCCCAATCTGCCGTTCCACCAGCTAGTCCAACCAGTACCATTGACGCCTAGTGATCACATTCCTATGTTGATCATCGTAACATCTGCTCCTATACCCATTACTGTTGTACCAAGGAAAGGCTTTTTGAAGACGGACTGGGCTGCATACAGGAGTGCGTTCCATTGGACATCCTTGATCTGAAATGCGCATCGGAGAAGACTTCGATGATGAACTCACTGTTATCAACGCCTGCATTTCCAACGTAGGCGCAATAGCTATCCCGACGATCTCTCTCAGATTTTACTGCCAACAACACCTACACAGGAGAGGGTGGTGATTCAACAACGGTTTAACGCTGCTTATAACAGCATCCTTGACATGGGCTACACGAGGCCCATGGACTTTCCTCTGGTTCGCCATCTCAGGAGACAACTGAACACCGTGCTGGCTCACGAAGTGAGGGAGAAGTGGAACCGTCTAATCGAAAAATTAGATACTGATGGGAATCCGAATTCTTTGGGAGCATCACAGCGACCACCACCTGTGAAAAGAAAAGGCCGTTCTTCGAAGTTTGGATAAACGTTTTCAAAATCTCCGATGAAGAGGAGGAAAACTTTAATCTAGATTTAGAGAACCAGGTTCTTGAATACATGGATAGGAGGGAGGAGAGGTTCAATCCTTATGGAACCGCGAACTTCCACCGTCCCCACGGCCATCCGCACTAGGGGAACACCATCACCAGTGCGGAATTGTGGGAGGTGATCTCATCGTCTGACCCAAAGCTATAGGGCCTCAGCCAAATCACCATCAGGCATCTGAAAGAGGCACCTGAAAGACTTCAGACTAGACCTCTGAACCTAATCAGCGCGTTCCTGGCGATGAGATACTTCCCGGGCGGCCTAAAGACCTCATAAATGATCTTCGTACAGAAGTTTGGGAAACCAGCAAATCAGGTCTTAAATTTCAGCTCGAGCTTGAGACCGTTGGGAAGGTTTTTGAGAAGATTTTCAGTCAAAACACTCTCTGTTGAACGAGAAACGCCATAGATTAAGGAAACACCGTCGCATGGAGACAGCCATAGCCCACATGCTGCAACATGAAGCAGCAAGGAGGGGCTAAATGGTACTGGATCGACGTCGTCTGCAGAAATGTAAAGAAGGCCTTCGATAAAGTCTGGATCGATGACCTAAAATAAAAGATCTTGCGACTGAGACTCACACCCCACCTCAAAAATATCCTCTGTAGATAGTGGCCAACAAGCAAGCTTTCATCGCTTTAGAGAAGAAAACATGGGAGTCCTTTGTACTTCTGTCTGGTGTCCCTCAAGGAGGATGCCTTAGCCCCACTCTCTTCACAATTTTTAGGAGAGATATACTGAAACCTATTGATGAGAAGACCCTAATCATACAGTACGCGACCCTTCTCACCCAGGGTGTGGTACGAAGGACAAAATCCGCAAGGATGATGGACAGAGCCACGGTCACCGAGGTTGAAATGATCTCCAGATTCAAAAGGCACTGGAAGACCCAGACCAACCTGTCGAAATTCACGGCAGCCGCAATTAGGAGACATCGTTCCGTTCTCCTCAACCTGGACGACACTAAAATTGACTCCTCACCGAATGTATTTGTTCTCTGGTTTAGACTTGCCAGCACTGGCATGAGCGGACACATAAGCTCTAGGATCGGACTAGCATGAACTGAACTAGAAAATCTTTTAACATCTAGATCCCTAAACCTACTCAACAAGAAGCGATATACACCAGCTTAGTTAGATCCAAAGTGGTGTATTCTGCTACATCACTTGAAGCAGCATCAGGAAAAAGACATAACAAGACTCCAGATGGTGAAAAATCGAGGCCTTTGGTTTATCACCAAAACAAGGTAGCAGGACTACCGGACCTAGAAGAGCCTCCACGAAGAGACTGAATTTGAACCAGTCAACATCTGTTTGTCCAAAATAGGACGGGGCATCTGGTCAAGGCTAGAGGATATTCTCCTCGTGGAGACTCGAGTGGCTCTTGATCCAGAGGCAGAGGAAGGTAGATGTAAAAGATACCTCCCTAAAATCAAAAGACCAGAACTCGTGCATATTTTTCTAACCAGACAAAAAGTAAATAAACAGGGTCTGCTGACCAAATTGCGTGCTCTCACTTATTTTTATTTATGACCTTACAACCTTCATAACTTTCAATAATTCCCGTACTAACCTTGGAAGGGCTTTGACAATAATATTATTCGAAGGAGAATGTAAAACCGATTAGTTATGAGGTTATTGCCAAAGATTCTAAAGCTACCCTTGGGAGGACCTTGGCAATAATATCATTCTAAAGAGAATGTAAAACAATATAAGGGTTTCATATTTCGTTTGAATTGGCCGAATAGTTATAATGTTATTGCCAAAACAAAATAATTAACCGGCTTACCTTGGGAAAACGTTGGTAATTTTATAACTCGAAAGAGAATGTAAGACAACATAAGGGTTTCAAATTTTATTAGAATCAGCTGAAGAGTTACAATTTATTACCAAAACAAAAAAAAAATCAAAGCGAGGACTGACCTATCGACATAGTGATATATAGAGTCAAAATCGACTACAAAATAAAGTAAGAGAAAACAACTACAACAAAAAGATTCTGTAGTGGGACAAGATAAAGAGATAAAAAGATCCAGTAATGGGACACAATAAAAAGATCCCGTAGATTAACAGAATTAAGGAGAATAATTTTAATTCCTGACTGAAATGTAATTTCTCTTTAGGAAATCCACTTAAGGAGAAATGAAAGATGAACGTCCACGTTTAAAGGTCGGCTTCTGAACTGAATACCTCCATTGAAAATGCTTCTTTAGAAGGTTAACACAAACTGAAATCGAGCAGACTGATTAGTCCGAACTCACAGAGCTGTTTTTGCTGACTGCTGATAAAGTAGCAACACCCACTTAGACATCTCTTACAATGGGTTTAGTGAGGCACGAGATGAATTTAAATATAGAAGGAGCGTAACTGCCGGCTGATAAAGGAGGCAAAGGGTTAGACAAGGGATTTAGAAACAGTTTGAGTGTAATGAAAAGGACAGAAGAATTAATTACAGATGAACAGATAATTAGCTAATAAAAATACAATATAAGCTTCTAGCGCAAGGATGGTAACAGGAGCTGATTCCAATGTGTTGGTTGATACAGCCATTGCCAGATACCTGTACTTCTAAACACTCCAGGCTTTTCTTGGTTTGGCTTAGATATGACTTTTGCCTTCTCTCACTTTATCTTGTACCTGCCCCACCAAGGTTATGATGCTATAACACGAGCAATGCCCCTGTTATAACTTAAATTTGAAGGGCTCCCACATCCTCCCGTTTTAAATAACCCAAGAGACATAGTGCTCTTTCTACGGTCGTCTTTTTCACTTCTTTTAAATCTTTCACTATCTTTTCCACGCCTGTATAGTCCAAACAAAGGCTGAAAAAGAAAGTCAAACTTTCTCAAAAAACATCTCGTGTCTGTGAGTGGAAAACAGGACGCGTCCATCGACAGGGAATATCTTCTTCGGAGGGCTTTGCGATGCTCTTCTACCCGTCTCCGGATACACGAAAAACAGCACTCAGTCAGCATTTTATTATTATTATATGCAGATAAAACTATATAAACTAACCTAGTTCCATTGCTTCTAAAAGAATCATTAATTATTCATTCATAACACTATATTTTAGGAATGGAATTTTTTGTACACAGTTTGAATTTTAGTTTGTGACTGGCCTAAGTAGACATGAAGCTTTTATCTATGTTCTTTCTAATATTTTGTTTACCATTCGAAGAAAAACAGCCCGCAGGCCTGGTTTTTCGTATTTTGGAAACTTCTATCAAATTTCTTTTTAAAAGTTCAGAAAAAATAAATATGTTTATCGAAAGTTTTGGATACTTTTTTAGAAACAAAATCAATTGCACATAGTGAAGTTAAAAAATGTATTATAATTAAGGCGTGCCTGTTTTTTGTGGATAAAAGCAAATTTAGATGGAATGAAAGATCTCTGAAATTTTTTTTTCGTATATCAAAATAATTACGATAAAAGTTTTTTCTTGCCTTTAGGCCTAGAAAAGAAGCATAGGTCTAAAAAAGAGAGACCAAGAGTAAATTATTAGGATAAATGTACTGGAAACCTTTTAATTTTTTAGAGGAAAGCCCTGTTGCTAGAGCCAGAGAAGTCATAGGCCACAGGCCGAAAGTCTGCCTGCGAAGTGCAAGCTTCTTCTGCAAGGAAGAGTGGTGAAGCCGTTCATCTTTTATATGCATATTAATTGATGCATATATTTTTTTTAGGAGATTCATTAAACTAGATAGACAAGTATATTTTTCCCTCAAAAATGGGACTTGATCTTTTAGAGAAACAAGAGAAGCAGCTTCGCCACTCTTTCTTACAAGGCGAACTTTTCTAGGCCAAAAGGCAGAAATATACTCTTATGTGGAGTTCTTTTGAAATACGGAAAAAAAACAATCGCAGGTTTTTTCCTGATCTAAATTTTTTATAATAATTTTAGTTTGCTTTATTCACTTTTAGGAGCCAATAGCTATTTCCTCCTATTTTAGAAGGAACTTCGATAAAAATTCAAATATACGAAAATACATAAAAAACTAGGCCCTAAGTTTAATAAATTTTATCAATTTTTCACGAATTACACCATTTGTAATTCCTTTCCAAAATATTCGTTAATTATATTTATTTTGGTCATTTCTTTGGTTTTAAAAAATTCCAAAACATTCGATAATCATATTAATTTTTTCTGAACTGCAACATTTATAATTTTTTTTCTTTTAAAAAATTCTAAATTTAAAATATCCTCTTATCTATAAACTAATATCCAAAAGTTGCAATCAATTGATTATAGGAAAGACCTTTTAGAAATCAATTGCACTACCAGCAATTTTACATGGCATCATTATTTCTGGTATTTCAGAGGAGGAAGTAGAGAAAATGCAAAGAAATGAAAATTCATTATAGAAAAAATTCGGAAGTAGGGAAACTAAAAGAAATGAAAATTCAGTATAGAGAAAATTCGGAATTAGGGAAACTGCAAAGAAATGAAAATTCAGTTTAGAGAAAATCCGGAAGTAGGGAAACTGCAAAGAAATGAAAATTCAGTTTAGAGAAAATTCTCTGGAGCTGCCAAAAATACACCAGAAATATAAAGAGTAAATTGAATTATATTAGGAGTATTTATAAGAGAAATAATGACTTACTTAAAGAAGTATAGGAGAGTGGAAGAGAATGACAAAATAATAATTAAACACTTAGATAAATTAAATATACAACATAGTACTCTTATAGCAATCATTGAAAAAGAATTGAAAAATAAAACAAAACAGTGGATTGATGAGGAATGTAAAATAGAATCCAAACTGCTTACTGTCGAAAATCCACTGGCAGTTATAAACTGATTGAAGTAGCATGGATTATTGAGGAGTGAAATGAAGTGAGGAAAGTGTAATACTCCAAGGAACTGGACAGCATGTTTATAAATACAGGATAAATACACATGAAAAAGACAACAAAATTCTGTGCAAAATACAAACAAACCGCTTCGATTCGTAAGGACTCGTCCGTTTTCCGATCAAGATTGCCACTTCAGAAATGGATACAAACAATATTCTAAAAGTGGGAAGATTTAAGTGTTTTTAATATTTTTTTCCGTGAACTGTGCAAAAGTACTTCAGAACATCCCATTAAGCTTAGTGGAGCAGGACTGATTGTTCAAATTAACGAATCATGTTTTTCCCAAAATCTAAAGTACCATAGAGTACGAGGACCAAATGAGTCCATATGAGTTTTTGGTCTTGTGGATAAAACTAGAGACTTGTTTAGGTTATGTGTAGATAGTAGAATATCGTAGTTCCATGATCCTATTACCCATAGGAAAAAAGTGGTCAGGCCTGGACCAGCTATTCAATGGAAAGTATACTTAAATAGTCAACGAGACCTCGGTCTTGAGCAACATACATTCAACCATTCTGTATGTTTACGGGCCTACATACGGGTGACATACACAATCAATTGGAAGCTATTGAAGAGGGCATACATCAGCTATCAAGATCATGCAAGGTTGCAAAAGAGATGTTTTACATTTATATCTTCAAGAATTTATGTGGATAGGATCAACATGAAAAGTTATATGCATTCTGGAGGGATATTGCTAATAAACATAATTAAATTTAACATTTTATTGTTAGCTGTTCGCTCTGGATTAATCTGTAAATGTTTTTAATAAATATACTCTATTACCTTGATATTTGACTATCATTAATTGATTGATCGTAACTGTTTAAAGATTTTATTCCCAAGCTCATTAAGGGGGTTGCGGTTCCTTACAAGTTAATGTGTGGGGTCGAAAAATTAAAAAAAATATATATATGATAATAATCCAGCTTCTATTATTCTATTTAGAGCAAGAACAAACACACTGGAATTTAATGATAGAAAAAGTTTTAAAAAGGAAGAAACAAATTGCAAAATGTGCAATGATAAATTAGAGGATATTTTCCATTTCTTGATTGAATGTCCGTCATTACAGCACATACGATATCATATTAATCAGATAATGGAAGATAGCCATTATGATATTATGCAGAAATTGATATGTGAGGAAAGATATGGAGAAGAAAAAAGAATATAAATTGTCGAAGGAAAGAAAAATTACAAGAAAATAAATTTAGAAATCATGTTAGATTGAGGCTAAGTATAGTGGCATTACTCTATATGTGTATATAGACCGATTATATAAGGCTCAAGGGCCAAATTTCTAGTTTTATATATATATATATATATATATATATATATATATTTATATGTATATATATATATAGAAATATATATATATATATATATATATATATATATATATATATATATACATTATATATTTATAAGGAGGAGCCGTTGTAAAGGCTTTACGTCCAACCATTAACTTCGATGTCCAGAAATTTGTAACACTTTAAACTAAAATTAAAATTGTTTAAGAAAATTGCCTTCCTAAATTATAGTGCAATGAACAATCAATTAATTTAATTATCTTGCCAAATTCATTCTCGATTTTGGAGATTTGCCTGCCATTTATCTTCCTTGGGCTAAGATTTTTATTTATAATCACACTATTTGGGTTCGTCTTTTCTACTTCCGGCTATATTTTGGCGATCGTCGGTTATTAGGGAGACATTATTGATAAAACTTGGGGCTCGATGTAGACCAAAACTATAGTTTTTCATGTCACCATCGTTGAAAAATTCCAAACACATGATGCGGGAAATAAAAAACATAAACATCTACAAGTGAGTTAACAAAAAAGGACGATTCTTTAGATTAAAAACAAGGCAAAAAATAATTACGGAGGTTAATTTTACGAGCCTTTTCTCCTTTGAGCGGATTTAGTTGATTCCTTCCCTCTTAATTTTACTTGGTTATTTCCTGCGCGCTGTTTTAGCGAAACGGATTTGGTGTCTTCCTCTGCAGCTTCCTTCTCGACCGACACGAACGGGACGCGTTCCCGTTTGGTTGACTCTACCAATATTCCTTTTTAGTCAGCATTTTTTTAATTATTATTTTTATTTACTCATTTTTCTTTCCTGAATAAACAAACTAGGAATAAAAGGGCGTGTTAAAACAAGTAACACGTTTTTTTTTCCAACCCACCCTGCGCAGTGTTGAAACTATCCCGCATTTCGAGTCCAACTTCAATTTGTAAGACAAAAAAGGAGATTAAAAAGCGTCTTTCTCTTTGCTGTTGCTATGACGACAACAATGGACATGGCGATCGACGGTAAAAGGTAGCTCTCGCTCCTCCTCCTCCTCCTGCTGATCTTTCTCTCCACATTTATTTCTTTATTTATATGAGATGGAAGTAATAATATATGTAATGTTATATAGACTGAATAGGCAAACGAATCAACTACTAGTGGCGTTATACAAGGTATGCGACGCTCCTCCCGTACCATCCCACGTTCCACAACAAAGTAGGATCCTTTTGAGGGATATTGGGAATAGTGGGGTGTATCAACCGTGTTCTCGGCTGTTTTGTTTCTTTTAATATAACCCTCCGACGCATCATTCAACTGAAATAATAATGAATATTATTATTACATTTGGCTTCTAATTTGCGAAATCTTATTACGTTCATTTCTAGTCTCTTTAGTATCATTTTTAAGAGAAATAAACATAAGGATTCACTGCAATATCTATGTTATTGAGTGTTTCTTTCGCTGGCTTGTAACCACGGCAACAAACAGGGGTCAAAGCTCCCTTGGTACGAAAGAAACCCCCATTTTTATATTATTTATGAAGAGTAAAAGTTATATTTATGGGAAGAACTTTTTTTACAATCTTCCGGTAACGTCTTGCGGCATCCCGCTTTATGAGATCAAGGCCTCGGACGACAGAATGACGTGGATTCTTAAGGACAGTTATAATTACAGTTTGAGGAATGGGAGGGTATGCAAATTTTATTGACCTGGTTCTTCCCATGGAACAAATAGAGGTAGCGCCATTCCTTCATCATATTAGAGGCTGAATGCTTACCTACGTATTACCTGTAGAACTTGGAAGCGTCTCTCCAAGAAGGAAGCCTCACGCATTAGATACTACGAGTATATTATAAAATGCAAGATTGATGCTAGTAAAGAAAGGTTTGATTCACTTTTACTAGTGCTTTAGTAATGTTTTAAATACAACTTTATAATTGGAAATTTAGTAACTTTCCTTACTGTTATATTTGTGCTCGATATAATAGATATATACTGAATAATGGCGTCTTTACTCTTATATTTTAAATAGTCCGAGGACTTTAATTTTCAAGGATAATGATTAAATTTTAAAAACGGGAATTCATTCTTTTAACTCTTGTTCTCATTCTTCTTAACATGAAGAAGAACTAAGTAACATCCAAAATGTTGCAATAAATTTTGATGCCTCTCGTTGTCTTTAAATCTTTGCTACAATTGAAATTGCGCCTCTCAGCAGTTCATAATATGGGGCAAGATGAGAAAAGAGAAGATAATTGTTTAACCTCCCCAGCCCCTCCCTGACTGGGAAGACTATGTAAAAGAATTTACACATGTTTGTACATTTTACAATTGGCAGCTTTTGAAGGAATTCATTAGATTTCAGTCGCGTGTGTCTCTATATCTTATTATGTTGGTCGGTGGGTCGGTCCCTGTTTTTCTTTTTCTTTTTTTTATAATAACATTGTAACTATTCGGCTGATTCGAAACAAGAGTGAAAACCCGAATGTTGTTTTACATTCTCTTTCGAATGATATAATTGAAATGGTGCTCCCAAGATTAGCCCAGGAATTATTTTGTTTTGGCAATAACATCATAGCTATTCGGCCGATTTTAACAAAATTTGAAGCCTTTATGTTGTTATACATTATCTTTCGAATGATATAATTGCCAAAGTCATCTAAAAGTAAGTCCGGGAATTATTGAAAGTTTTGAAGGTCGTAAGATCATAAATTATAAGAAGTGAGAGAACTTTGATCAGCAGGACTTGTTTGTATTGAGCTAAGGTAGATTAGTTTTATTTCTGAATCGTTTCTGCAATTTTATGATTTTGTTCATTCTGAGACTTGTACAGAATTTCACTGCTTTCTAAGATGTTCGCTTATTCGTTTTGTTATTACTGAATTGGGGGGGGGGAGATTAGGAGTCATTAGGCACTAGATCTCAGGTTGTATAACTAACACGCAACGATTCACAATCCTAACTACAGCATAATAATTGATCTGCCCGTTTCCTATGATTTTCCCCATTTAGTTTTTGCCCTGAATTTGCAGGCTATTTTTTACATTTTTAGTAAAATTAGTCTGTGTTTGTGTGTTTTCATTTTCTGCTTTTAAGTGTTGTTTCTTTTCATTTTTTATTAATGCGTCTTCTTCAGTTTTATTTTGCCTTTTATGTTTCAAACTTTAACTGGATTTGCTTTTACGCTGTCTTGTTTTATTCTTATTACATAGTTTATAGATGGTTTTAGCAATCGTTCTTTCAGCGATTAATTTTCGAAAGTCGCTATTTTTTCAAATCTTTCTTTTAGATATCTGCGAATGTAGATCCAAGTTGTGTTTCCATGAGAACGACGTCAGTTTGTAGATGTTTTACTATCAGAAGAGAAAGTGTTTCTTGTGCAACATATAATGGGCAATTTTTTTTGAAAATAGGCAATCTTCGAAGATCTTGTTAATAATATAATCAATGAAGTTTATCACAACAATTTATGAAACAATAAAATAAAAACGTATAATTTTCAATCAATTTAACCATTATTGTCACTATAATTTCAATTAGGAATACTAGAAGTAAGAATAGCATGCGCTCTACTCGGTGGATCTCGAAATGCACCTCATATTTTCTGAACCACAATTCTCGACCCGTCCTGGTATGTGGGAACAGAGACTTGTAGCCAGTAGCTGAAACTTTCTTCTGGCTGAGGAATGGACATTAGACAGCCAACCGGAAATGCCTCCTTTCTCGAGTCTCTGTACTTCTGTTGTGTGTAAAGTTTTCTCTAATCTCTTGCGATTTTCTGTGTGGGATTGTGTGCACGTTGTAAACATGCCACGCAGTCTCACGAGTAATCTAGTAAATATAATTCAGTTTAAAATTTGTTTTATTTCTAAATTAACCAACTTTTTGACTTAGAATAACAATCACTTCTTTTATTTTTATTTCCCAAGTTTTTCATTAGGATTTGACTCATAACAAATCCTAATCACAAGTGAATAATTTAAGTTAATTAATGATTCTTAATGACAAAATTGAAAGTATCGGGGTGAATCTCGTTATAGAATTTAGGTTGTCATATATGTGTATTGCAATTGCCATAGCTTCCTCTTTTGAGGTTACATACCTCATTTAACAAATCCTTTTAGACAGCTGTCGCATGTAAAATAAAGGTAACAACTCCAAATGCTTAGAATGTCTTTTAACAGCATAAATATTTTCATGAGTGTCGATTGAATGACAATTTTTAAAATTAAAAGCGAAAACCAACAAGGGCATATGAAGCACAAACTTTGTAAGAAAATCTTTGTTGACGAAGGGTGAAATGAAAAGTTGTCGACGCATTATATATAAGCAGATCCTCTGACGCAATTACGACTGGAAAGGCCCCCGTTCAGCCAGATATAAGCCTCGGCATGATGGCCCATGCTCCGCCTGACACCCTCTTGTATGATACACAGTGGAGTAGAAATAGCGTGCTATTTCCCTAAATTTCAGGACTAGGAGAGTATTTCCCCCTGTTAAACCTTCGACCCCTTTGTGAGATGGTTAAGTGGCATATATCTATTACATCCTATAATGGTGACGTAGTTGATCTTACCATCTAATCCACTTTCTACCATTAAACCCATTGTTGAAGATCGGTTTGAAGAATACCCACTGCTCTCTCTTGGCCATGTCCAATGGCAAGCGGGGTTAATCGTTTTCTTTCCATATTTGCATAATACTACGCCATGCGCCATCTTTATGAATGTAAATAATCTTTAGCCAACTGTAGATTCCTTGTTGATAATATCTTATCATATTGCTGATCATGTCAAATTAATATTATCAACAAAAATGCTGGGTTTATATGTAACCAGCATCGACAGTTCTTTTGGTATACTACGCTACTAACCTTGAAGTTATTTTCATCATTCATGGCATGTGGATGACGTAGAATGAATCCTTTCTTCTTTGTTGTTTTACTAATACACTGATAACATGAATACGGTCAGGATGTTAAAAATAATAACCACACCCGGCCACGAGCTGGAAAACACCTGTACGATAGCAGGCTAAGGAAACAAAATGAGTCAAGATCATAAAGGGTAAAAATGTGGGGTTAAATCGCCCATTCTCATTAAAGGGAACGAGGCAGAATAAGATTTAAGCAAAGTTAAATGAATCATCTTCTTCCTAGAAGAGCAGCGATGTAACTAAGATCAAAGTTGTAACTTCCTTTTAAACTTCAGCAGAACATATTTATGCGTCTTCTTCTCCCTTTGCTTCCTGCCTTTTTTCCTCTCTTCATTCCTCCTCTTCTCCATTAGCTTCCCTTCAGTCTTTCCCCACTGAACGCCAAACATAACCCCTTAGATTTGTCAAATTTACAATAACTTTTTAAAAAATTAATAAGTTATTGATGTTGCAGAAAATGAATTAACGACTACGGGCGCCATCCTGGGCATCCGGAAGGTGGGGCGTGAGGACGCGGGAGCCTATCTCTGCATCGCCACCAACGGGGTGCCCCCCGCCGTAAGCAAGCGGATCATCCTCGCCGTTAACTGTAAGTACACACATCGGCCAACATAAACCTCTACATGATCAAGTAGACCCCAAGGAGAGAGCGTAAGGAAGGCGCGAGGTCAGGAAGCGGAGAAGGAAGAGATTCCGATTTTTGAAATAGGAACAAACGCGTCAAATCGTAGGAACTCAAACTACTTTTATTGACTGCTTATCAGGGCAGAATTCTATTAGGCGGTTCAGCTTCTCATTACTTAGACATTTGTAAATAAAAAGAAAAATCTCTTAAATTGTCAACTTCTTACTTTATTGGCAATATATATATATATATATATATATATATATATATATATATATATATATATATACGAGAAAGATAAAGACGTAGGCGATGATGATCATTCTTTATTTCATCTTCAGTAGCTATAGCATTAAAAAAATACATTGTAATATGCATATATACATTAAGCATTATTTGATAATAAATTAGTCGCAAAAATCTACTAATATTAGGTTAGAAACTAGACAAAAATATAGAAATTGAACTAAAAACGAGGATGAGTTGAAATGAGAAGAAAAGCATGAAAAGATTACAAGTGCAAACTTCAAATGTCGGAGTTTTAAGAGCAATTGTTAGGATGAATAAAAATGGGGACGGAGTAAATTGTTTTGACTGAGATCTCAGAGAAATGGTGGAGTAGAAGTTATGTTTACGTAGTCATTATTGGATGGATGAAGCGTTGTCATTTAATTAATTGCTTATTATTTTATATAAAGGGATTGAAGTATTTTTACATCTAGGGAGCTTGACGCTGAATGAATTAGAGGAAAAATGACTCTTATTAATGGATCATCTAATTGATTTTAATCGGCTTAAAATTATCAAAAATGTTCAAGACAAAGACATTCGTAAATAGTTTGAAGCATTTATTTATCAATAAACTTGAAACTTTAGATAAATACAACTGCAACCTTGAGTTTGACAACTTTATTTTGATGACACTTCAAGAGTTCTTTGACCAAATATGAATGTCTTTTTGCTTTACCGTCTACCTGGTTTTTTGCTGACCCAAGGGATAAAAGAGCATTGGGTTCATGGAAATATTATTGAAGTGGCTACGTTCGGCTTACTAAAAATATTTATTAGGTTTATCCTTTTCTCCTTTACTTCAGTTATGTCCAGATTTGTTGGAAGATGATACATTTGTTAAAGTCTCGAAAACTCGCCGTTTGTTTGCTTTCATTTGTCAGTTGCTGAATTCTCTTTCTCTCTCTCACTCTCTTTTTTTCTCTCCCTCATTCTTCCTCTCTCTCGCTCTCTCTTTCCCTTCATATATATATATATATATATATATATATATATATATATATATATATATATATATACATAATAAAAATGAAGTCTATGTGTATGTATGTCTGTCCATTTATAGGTCTCAAAAAATCACGTTCTAACCCTCCCCTCTCCCGCCTATCCACATCTCTCTGCCCTCTCTCCTTACTCTCTCCATACTCTCTCACTCTCTCTCCCTTCTTCCTCCTCTCTCTCATTCTCTATCCTTTCTTCCTCTCTCTTCCCTTTATAAAAGGAATATCCAAACCAAGAGAAAAAAATCCCGATCTTAAAATATAGAATTCTAGATCAGACGCTCGATCTGTACCTGAGGCCACAACCTTGTTCTCTCATAGTAACGGTCATTCACGCATGCGCGTAAACTACCGGGCTTGCGCAGTGAAGCGTTTACTCATTTTAAGTATATTATATTATAAAGAGAGTGCGTAACTCTGCTGAATCTGCCTTAAAATAATAATGATTCACTGGTCAACAAATATTTTCGACATCTCAGTTGCATAAGATTTCTTTACTTATTCTTACTCTTTTTGACCTGCTAAATTCCAATCTGGAAACAGTTCAGCTCTAGATGGTCTAGTTTTCTAGCATTTTTTATTCTAGCCGTTTGTGGTGTGAAAGTACTTACTTACACGTTTATGTTATCAACAGAGATATTAAAATTGTTTTGTTTTTCTTTCATACCTGATCATGGCTACAAGGAGACGTCAATGTGTGAACAAGCTGGACGCTTTCTGTCATATTTGTGGATGCTTTTCGCTTATTCGTCAAAGGCGTAATATAACTTCATTTGTAAGGCGCGCTTATAAAGCGTCATAACTGCAAATAAATGCTAAAGCATAATTTGAACTTACTCTTGGCGATCAAGACAAGAAATGGGCCCCACATACTGTGTGTCATAACTGCGTGAAAATGCTGTGTGACTGCACAAAAGGGAAACGTAAGGGTTTACCTTTAGGAGTTCCCATGACCTGGCAAGGACCGACGGACCACACAACTGAATGCTCTTTTTTTCTAGTCAATACAAAGGGTATTGGCAAGAAATACAGACACAAAATCTCATATCCTAGTATTCCCTCAGCTGATGAGAGTCAAGAAATACTTTTAGAATCCGGAGATCCTTCTTATGAGACCCCAGAGTCATTAACTTCTCAACAGTTTAGCCAGCCCGAGGTGAATGACCTTGTGCGTGATTTGGAAATGCAGCTGAAGTGTTCGCCTCCAAGTTGCAAGAAAAGAATCAGCTGAGCCATACAACTAAAGTTTTATACTCCCTAAATCGGAAACAGGTTTTTGAACCATTCTTTACAGAGGAGAAAAACTTTGTTTATTGTCATAAAATCTCAGATCTTCTCCATGAACTAGGGATGCCAGTACACAATCCAAATGACTGGCGATTATTTCTAGGTAGGTCTAAGCGCAGGGTAAAGTGTGTTATACTTCATAATGACAATTTTTATGCAGCTGTTCCAATTGGACATTCTGTTTATTAACGAGAAGAACATAATGACATTAAAACTGTGATTGACCTACTAAAATACCAGAGGGCACAACTGGACAATTTGTGTGGATCTCAAAATGGTTAATTTCTTCCTAGGTCAACAAAGAGGATTTGCAAAGTATCCCTGCTATCTTTGCATGTGGGACAGCCGAGCTCAAGAAAAGCACTTAACCAGAAGGAATGGCCTATACGTGAGACTCTGGAAGCAGGTATGCCAAATATTGTCAAAGATCCAATTGTCAGTCGAGAAAAGATCATTCTCCCTCCGCTTCATATCAAGCTGGGTCCGATGAAGCAGTTTGTCAAGGTGTTGAATACCGACAGTGAATGCTTCTAACATATATATTCTGTCCTCCCTGGTTTGTCCTTTGAGAAGATCAAGGTGGGTATTTTTGAGGGACCACAGATTCGTGCACTTATACGTGATCAAGAATTTGTAAGAAGACAAATCTTTTGTCAAAATTCGATGTTACGTTGTTGTGGAGAGGTTCAATTCCTGCGCGCGATGACGAAGATAGGTTTCTGGATCTTCGGTTACATTCTCGCCCACTGCAGCAATGTTTTTAGCTGAACAGACTAAACGAGTAGGCAATAGCGTTGTCATATCTGCCACCGACCCCGTTTGTTTGAATTTACGAACAATTTTCCCAATTGTTGCACTCTCGGTTGGTTGATTATGTTGACCAAAAAAATCGTGAAGTGCCTGAATTGCGTTTCTGTTTGAACGTCCATTTTCTTAATAGGCTTTGATAACTTTAACACGTTGTTCTATTGTTAATCTTTCCATGGTTCAAATTGCCCAAGACTGAAGTTGTTAAATCTGAAAGAAGAAGAAAAAAATCATTAGACGCTTAAACTTAACTCACATTTAAAATCGGTCCAAGTTATTGGAACACCCTTTATATGTTCAATACAATCTAAGATTCCTAGTATAAGTTGGTAGTTTTTCCAACAAAGTCAACGATAGATATGAGATCAAAGCGGTTGCAGGCTGCCTCAGTGTACTTGGTTCGAATCCGTCCCCTGTACGGAATTTTTCGAATTAGGAAACAAGTTTTACCGAAGAGAAATTATCCTGTTTTTCTGTTTCTTGCGGTTTGATAGATATATGTACAAATAATAAAATATAGAAAAGAGAAGTAAAATAACAATAAAAAATAATATTAAATCAACCTTAATATATATTATATATATATATATATATATATATTAACGTTGATTGAATACTATTTTTCTTATTTTTATTTTACTTCTCTTTTCTACATTTTATTCTTTGTTTTGTTTTGTTTTTTGTTTTCTTGTCTTTTTTCTTTCTTATTTTTTTGTTTCCTTGTATTTTCTTTTTCTTATTTTTTGTTTACTTGTCTTTTCTATTTCTTATTCTTTTTCCTGTCTTTCATCTTTCTTATTCTTATATTTAGTTCTTTTCTTTTTGTTTTCTCTTTCTTGTTCTTTTGTTTTCTTGTCTTTTTTCGTTCTTATTCAATTGTTTTATTGCCTTTTCCATTTCTTATCCTTTAGTTTCCTGTTTTTTTTTATTTCTTGTTTTTTGTTTACCTGTTCTTTCTATTTCCCATTCTTTTTTCCTGTATGTCATCTTTCAAGTTCTTTTAGTAATTTATCTTTCCTCTTATTATTCTTTTGATTCCTTGTGTTTTCTTTATTTATCCTTTTATTTTCATCTCTGTTCTCTTTCTTATATTTCTTGTCTTTTCTCTTTCTTATTCTTTTATTAAATTTTCTTTTCTCTTTCTATTATTTTGTTTCTTATCTTATATCTTTCTTATTATTTTGTAGACTTGTCTTTTCTCCTTCTATGTTGACTTGACTTTTATTTGCCTTTTCTGCTGTCAGTTATTTTTCTTATTTTTGTTTTTTTATCATTTCTCTTTCTTATTCTTTTATTTAATTGCCTTTTATCATTCTATTCTTTGGTTTTCTTGTCTTCTATATTTCTTATTCATTGGTTTACTTGTCTTTTCTCCTTTTTTTGTTTACATCACTTTTCTATTTCTTATTATTTTTATCTTTAAATCTTATTTTTTCATTCTATTTCTTTTCGTTGGGTCCTCCTTCTAGCCTCGTAGATAGAGCGTTGGACCTCCAGCGTCAAGGCGTCAGTTCAATCAGTTCGACTACTTACACTAACCTAATATTTAATACCTTCAAAGGTTATCACAAGTAGAAATTGCTAAAAAAAATAGGATGCTGACTCTATGCAGCCCAAACCACTAGAAAACCATCTCAAAAGTCCAGGAGTTTTGTATTAGGGAAAAAAGTGGCAGAAATCGTCTTCCAAAACGTATAGATGAGATCCATCATTCGAACTTCACTACAGAATAGCGACAAATGTCTTCCGAACTTGCTGGTGAGTCTAATTTGGCAGATTTTGCACCACTCTTTGGTCTCCATTTGTGAGATGATGAGTTGGAAAAGAATTTCATCCAGCTTATGTGGTACCAACTGTGAAGAATGCAAGTAGTTCTATTATGGTATGGGGTTGCATACCAAGGAAGAACTCCCTAACTTATATAACCATGTTGTCACAAGTTTTATAACTCTTTATCTAGAGAGTGCATCCCATAACACCAAGAAATGAAGTTATATTTCAGCAGGACAATGCCCCATACCATACATCCAACCACACTAAGCAGTTGTTTGGAGAAAAAAGGCTCAGCTTTATAGATTCGTCACCGCAGAACTAAAACTTAAATCCAATAGAACACTTTTGAGCAGTGCTTAAAAAGCGATAAGTAGTACCGCAAGTAAAAATAAAACAAAACTGTATGAAAAATTACTTTTTCAGTGGGAAGGGGTGAAAGATAGCATAAAAAAAAATGGTGAAAATGCAGTGAAATCCATAAAACGAAGAATTGTGTTTGTAAGTAAAACAAAGTTGAGTCCACCTATGTATTAAATTAATTAAAAATAAATAAATATATATTTCTAAATGAATTCGTTTACCACACATACCTAATTACATTATATGAATGATTCCATAGGGTGCTTTATACTCTTGGTCAAGGGTGGAGGTAGAAATACTTTGGAAAGAATTTCTCACAAAGATGAGATGAATATCTGGAAGAAAATAGGGAAAACACGTTCAGAGCTTTACCTTAGGTGTGAAAGTTGAACTGTAGATGGCTGAGTAGAAAAATGAGATAGGTGGAGGGTACGTAACAAAACAAACGAATAGAAGATAAAAGGAATCGATATAGAAGAAACTTAAATGCTATCGATGTACAGGGATCGATTACATTCATGATTTGAGAATTCTAAAGATGACCTCTGAATTTGATTGAAAGGATGAATGGAAGATGTCATGATGATTCGAGTATGTTTAAAATAGGAAGGTGAGATGAAGAACGAAGAAGTTTTATGATTAAGATATTATATTGAGAATATATGCAAAAGAAGAAGAAGAGAAAAATGACAAAAAAGATTCGATTTTAGGTTGAAGGAAAAAAACGGTTGCGAGAAGAACTTTCTAGAGGAGGAGTTGAATAAAGTGCTTAAGACCAAGTAAATTCATGCCACGATGAGACTCAAGAAGAATATGAATATAAGAGTGGTTGAAAAACTCGAAAAACCTCGAGAAAAATGGGGCGTTCAGTACACCGCAAAATTTTCCAATCTTTATAATGGATTTATCAAAGATAATGGTGGAAAATAATCTTAACATATCCATTTTGTGATCGTAAGCTACGAGGGGCAGTCAATAAGTTTTGCAATTCAGATATAAGGAAACGAGATATGTGGAAACGTGTTTTATTATTTTTCAATATAACTACCCTCGACTTTAATGCACTTGCGCCACTTGTCCCTGAGGCTTCGGATTCCCGACAACCAGAAATCTCCGGACTGCTGTTCAATCCACTCCTGGACGGCGAGCTGGACATCTTCATCGTCCCCAAACCGGCGTCCACTAAGTGCAGCCTTGAACTAACGGAATAAAAAGTAGTCTCTAGGGGCCAGATCTGGACGGTTGAGCTCCTCGAATCCGCACTTGCGCAGGGCAGCTTGTGCAACTCTGGCCTTGTGGACTTTGACGACGTTGAAGTCGATCATGAGGCGTGGGGTTTCTAGGGACCCAACGGGCAGAGACCTTAGTCATGGCTAAATTCTTGTTGATGATGTTGATAACACTAACATGTGATATTCCAAGTTCTCGCTTGATTTCTTCGACCTTTACCTGTCGATTTTCGAAGATCATCCTCTCCACACGGGCCACATTGTCCTCGTTGGTCACGTATGACGGGCGTCCTGGATGTGGGTCATCTTCAAGGAACTCATGACCATGGTGGAATTCCCTATTTTTAGCGAACAATGGTTGCATAGGAAGGGGCGGTGTCGGTGTACACTGCAATCATGCGTTCATGGATCTCTTCTTTTGCATTCTTGCCTTACTTGGTCAAAGATTTGATCACTGCGCGGTGCTCAACCTTCTCCATTGTTGAAATATTTGTGACTGACGAGGCATAGGATTAAAAAGTAACAACTTGAAATATCTTTTGCAAGGCATAGAAACATATATAGGTTTTGTGAAGCCCCCCCCCCCCCTCCTCGCCTAATACAAATTGCATAATGGCCTAAATGGGAAGGAATTCCTGTTCCAAAGTGGTGTAGAGCCTTCTAATTAGAGCGGAAACCTTCAACTTCCCACCCCCTGTGGGCCCTTGAGACATCCAATCACCCAAGATGCGTCCCAAATGCGATTAAGTAAATACATAATCGAGGCTGACATAAATGGAGTGCGCTGCTTGTTTGTGTCTGTGCATTTGCGCTCTTAATTCACGATAATGCACCGCTCATTAGCGCTCACTTAGGATGCTCATCCTAGATTACTCAAACGTCTAACTCACATACCTATTTATATATATATATATATATATATATATATATATTAAAAAAAGAGAAAATTGGACGCGAATAAGCAATGAGACAAGAAACAGGAGTTTTTTAGAGGCAAGAGAAAGGGACATTAGATATTGGAAATACTGGATTTGATGGGGTAACGCTTTGGGCGAAATATACTTACTGTGTCTGGTAGCTTAGCGGTAGATCATCTGACCGGCAATCAGCAGACCCGGGTTCGAATCCTAGCCAAGAATTTTCAAAAACCTTTCTCCTCTGGCGTTATTTTTGTCTTCTCGGTAAAGGATTGCCTTCATTGGGCCGCCCTCTGCTCTCTTTGATCTTCTAATGTCTCTTTCTCTTGCCTCTAAAAAACTCCTGTTTCTTGGCTCATTGTTAATTTTCTCTTTCTCTTCTATATAAATATATATATATATATATATATATATATATATATATATATATATATATATTTTCCCGGTGAATGTAAGGACACATAGGAGGCTGAGGTACATGTGATTTATTTATAGAACAACGTTTCGGGCGTATCACCCACCTTCAGGTTCTAAAACATAAATTAATCTAATACAGTTAAAGAATATTAAAAATATTAAAAATAATTAGGTTAAGACTATGTAGGTAAATCAAAAATTAGAAAATAACTCAGGAATTTAAAAGTCAAGAGAATCAAATTATCAATCTAATATAACACTATTGAAACGAAAAAAACAAAAAACAAAAGCAAATAATTACAGTATAATATTGCTAACCGATAACTAAGGGATTTAAAAGGCAAGGGAATCAAGTTATCAATCTAATGTAATCACTATTGACACGAAAAAAAGCATCAAAAACACAAAAGTAAAAAATTACAGTACAATATTGCTTAACGATGAAGTTCAGGAGAAATCACAAAGTGAGGAAATTATAAAGGATGTGGCTTAAAGAAGGATAGGAATTTGATTGGTTGGTTGTTAAATAAGAGAAGGTTGGTTAGTTGTTGAATGAGGTAATTAAAATTAAGAAATAAGAAGGGGAACAGCGGTTGAGTGTAGGAGAATTTGTACGTATTAGTAAGGATTCCAAAATTCTTAGACTATATTCATTGTTATTATGACCAATTATTTTGAAGTTATCTATGGAAAATTTTGTCTTGCATTGTATACTATGATTTCTAATTACAGAAGCTTCCTTCTCAAACTATATTTTTACCAGTGCGATGGCTTATTCCCATGTTTCAATAGTGTTATATTAGATTGATAATTTGATTCTCTTGACTTTTAAATTCCTGAGTTATTTTCTAATTTTTGATTTACCTACATAGTCTTAACCTAATTATTTTTAATATTTTTAATATTCTTTAACTGTATTAGATTAATTTATGTTTTAGAACCTGAAGGTGGGTGATACGCCCGAAACGTTGTTTCATAAATAAATCACATGTACCTCAGCCTCCTATGTGTCCTTACATTCACCGTGAAATTGAAGATTAGACTGGTCAGCAGCAACTCATATGACTATATATATATATATATATATATATATATATATATATATATATATATATATATATATATAGTCTGCTATACAAGGTTTCTGCATCCTTCTTTCTGTCTTCAAAATCGTTTTGAAAGGCAGAAAATAGGATGCTCATCTAATATTACTCCTACGTCCAACTCATATACTTATATATATATATATATATATATATATATATATATATATATATATATATATATATATATATATATATATATATATATATATATATATATGCAGATACACCCACAAAGAAAAAGTGAAAACGATTCCGAGTGCTTTCGTCTATATTAATAAAACCCCTTTCAAGGAATGAACAGGAAGCTGGACATACATTGCCTTAAATAAGAGACTACCCATCTCTGAACCTTAATTATGGGGTAAAATATCCTGAAACAACTTTATTTGAGATTTTATGTACGTAGTGATAATGGGGTCGAGCAAATTAATGAATACATATCAAGAAAGTATATTTTTTAAATGACATCTGAGCGTTAACAATCGTTTCACTAAATCAACCAATCATTGATTAACGGAAAAACGGTTACCATGTGAGAGAGGATGAATTGGGCAGTTTATAAAAGGGGGGAGGGATCGTTTGTTATGAAAGCCGTTTCTGTCCTCTTTTTTGTTAAAGGGCTGATGGACCCCCTAATGTTAGTTCGTATTTCTTCAATATACGATTCCGATGTCTCATTAAACATCTGAATTCTGCCAGGAACTGAATAAGAAGCGGCGCTTTTTCTTTTTTATGGTTACAAAAGTGAATTCATCTGAATAGTGGTTTGGCGTCAATGAGGAGCTCAGTCTGCGAGATTAGATAGAGAGTAAAGGATTCGGCTGTCATCAATAAACGTCTGGAAGGGAGATTTGTGGATTAGCATTCCGGCCTTATAATCAGAACAATGAAAAGGAGACCATCAGCATTTATGAACGTTTCTCAATACAGCTTAAATATTGCTTAAATTGAAAGGAGACACTGATTTTATTGTTTCTTTACCATACAAACCAACGAGATAGTTGATACAAAGATAACACTAAAAGTGAAACTCAACAACAAGAGTTGGGACTCCAGTTTTTCCTGACGATGGGAATTAATGAAATCAGAAAAGGGGGGAATAATAACGAACAGAATATTCATGATGGCTCGGTGTGATTTAGTAAATTGAGTTCGATTGCATTTTTAATCTTAGGGATTACTTTAAATGCGTTTATGGGATATTGCGTCTCTCTTCATCTCTTAACTCACCGTGGTTGTGAAGGCAGATTTGAAGTTATGAAACATGAGCTTTATATTGTGTATATGGAGTTGCGTGTTGTGGTAGTGTACTTTCGCTTTTTAGCATGAGGAACAACTGAATATTTTTCTCTAATATATATATATATATATATATATATATATATATATATATATATATATATATATATATTGATCAAAGCGGTGCTCGCTGCCTCAGTGTGCCTGGTTCGAATCGCTTCCCTGCACGGATTTGTTCGAAAAAGGGTAATAAAAATATTATTTCAAATATATATATATAAATGAAATAACTCATTAGCGAGTTATGAAGAATGAAGAATGGTCTAACTGTCAGTGGAGGTTGTCCGAATTTGTGGGCTTCCGCTACTCCATGGGTGCGTTTACGGATGGCCCCTTGGATTAAGATCCAAGGAGCCATATATGGCGTAATCAAATCCCAGCTCTATCGTTGTGAGCGATAACATCTAGATAGGATTAGCTAGAAAACGCATGAATCGCCCGCAGAGTTCGTACGAATCGTTCATAAGAGTTGCTATAAGAGTAGGGATTATTTTTGAAAAAATTAATCGTGCTATTATTACTAGTAGCAGAAAA
The DNA here is from genome assembly GCA_963969495.1 of Ceratothoa steindachneri. Lineage (NCBI taxonomy): Eukaryota > Metazoa > Arthropoda > Malacostraca > Isopoda > Cymothoidae > Ceratothoa > Ceratothoa steindachneri. The sequence goes on along the minus strand of OZ018328.1, from coordinate 18,969,234 downwards.
TAATTCTAATAAGTGGGCTTTTATGTAAAAAACACTCTTCAACGCCTTTAATCCGTTGTCAATTTAAAATTATTATTAAATTAGCTGTGTACAAAAAAATTATAGGGTATTTTAAATAAATTGCCTAGATTCGCCACAGACCTAGGCCCGTCCATGTCTACGGTAGAATGCCAGGAACAACAAACAGTAGAAATAAAGAGCGACAGAGCAGAAATATAAAAAGAGAAGGTAAAAATGATATAACTGCAAAGTACAAACGTAAATACTTTAAGTACTGCGGTTGAGAAGGTACATTGTGCACCTCACGAGACAAATTTTGACAGTGAGTACTGGATTTCAAACCAAGGATTTGATCCATCTTGATAATGGAGTTCGCTAATTCATGCTGATGACCTTTAGTGCTCTTCCTTGTGCTCTCTCTATAGCTTCAGTAGACGAAGGTTCCTCATCCAATCTTTATCATCTTCTACGTCCATCTTTGTTTCCTTTCATTTTCATTAAATTAGTGCTTTTTTGCAGTTCCACCAGTTATTTATGAAGATCCTTTACGCGAGCCTATCTACCAGGCCGTACTTGGCACCGACATGAACCTCATTTGCCGCTACAAGGCGCGACCCAAGGGCATAGTGAGATGGTTCCGTGAATCCGAAGAGATCGCGTCGTTGCCACCTTATGTTACCATAACGACGACGAGACATGGACTGGTAATTAGTCTCATTTTTCAATTTTATAAATACCACACCCATTTAATTAATTCATTATAATTATGTGTTCTTGTGTTCACTTGATTGAACATTAAAAACTAAATTAAGGTCATTTATTTACGTATATTTATTAAAAATCCAGAAGAAATTCTCCTTTTTGAGTTGAAACTGTGCTCCAATCTTAATGATACCGAGACATCGAGGACAAATCTGGTATCCCGTACGCGCACTTTTGCATTTAGAGATTTAGAGAGGAAATGGAAGATGGTAAACAGAAGAAGAGTAGAGGAAATAACTTTTTCCTTCTTTGTTTATGTCATTCAGGGCGGGATTGGATCTACATGCTGTAAAGGCTCTGGTGTATTAACACTTCTCACTAGAGAAGCTTCCTGGCCTTATTCGTGGAAAACAACGACACACCTGATTCTCCTCCTAATACCCTTTCGGGGAAAATAATGACACCTCTTTAATAAAACAAACCAAGGAGGTTAAAGTTATAAATGGGTTCCGAATCCACCATCCTAAGAGGTTACAAATTTATCAATATTTATAAAGGGGTAATTGGGTTTTAAACTCGAAGTCATCGGGCCAGGTAAGAATAAAAGAGATAATAATAAATTTAGGGAGATATATTTGAGCTTAGTGTCGAAAATTGTATTTAATCCCAACCCAATCAAATATTCGCAAGGACTGAAAACCCTACAGAGCAAAAGCTATAATTAGGGGTTTTAGATAGAAACTTAATTAACCCATCAAATTTAGCATCTTCACTAACATCTTATATTTAGCACCATAAATACCCCATCAAACCGTATAAAGTACCTTAACTATATACTCAGAAGTCGATATAGCTTTAACTACTCCCCAAGCGTCAGGAATCCCCTTAATTACAGCCTCAGACTTGAATAGTATTTAACTATTCACCAAATTTAACACCTTTATGCACACCTCCGAATTAGTCCATTAACTTTCATCTCGGACTTAGCTCCTTAAATTCCATCTCAGATGTAGATAGCAGTCTAACTACTATCTAAGAAATAGATACTATTCCTATATCCTAACTATACTCGATATTTGCCATTTGAACTACGAGTCCCTCTCCGCTCCTCTCCTATAACTTCCAATGCTCTCGTCCAATGATTTAACCTTGCATGAATTCCTACCGAGAACCTTCAAATAACCGCTTTAGGGTCCAGGATTTGGGGCAAAATAGGTTTCTCCATATTCTTTTATTTCTTGTATTTGTTTCCTCAGCCTATTATTTTTATTTATCTTTTATCCTTTGGACAGGGGAGGAATGCATTCGTGGGATTATGCCATTTCCTTCTCCTTCCAAGTCAATCAATAAATGCTCACTTAGAGGCTAGAATTTAAATGCGATTCTGATTAATTGACAACGTTCAGGTGAGACCTAATGGTTTAATGGTCTCTCCCATTTGTTTTCATCATTATTGAGATTGCTTTCTCGTTTATTTTTTTTAATGGTAGCTATCACTCTCGCCGTCAATAAGTGCCAACATCAGGTAATCAGTGCCGAATTTCCTCAGCAAGGATGTCACCTATTAGTCTTCGCGTTTAATCACGGAAAAATTGAGCCCCTCTCTATGTACTAACTACCATACAACTTCGTTTGATGTGGAGAATGAAGAGAGCTGAATCACAGCGAACAGAGACTTTATTCCGACGTTTCGCTAACCAAGTTTCTTCAGAGAATGGGAAATTTTGGTAAATGGGCCCCTTACAATGTATTAAAATTAACCTAAATACTGACTTCTGCTTTCTTGTTTTACATACGGGGGGACGTCAACATTTTGGAGAAAAATGGAATAATATTCCTTCAAAAATTATAGTTTATTTTTCAAAATAATCTACTTTTAGGTCAGAAAGATACCAGGTAAAAGTCAAAGAGAGGGAGAAAATAATTTAGGACTTAGAGCAGACAGAGCCCTAATTGTTCAGTTTGATTAGGCAACAGAGGAACAAAAATTAAAAAAATAAAATATTATAGAACTAAAATCTAGACCCTAATAAGCTTGAAAATAAATGGAATTATTTGAATTCCGAGTAAAAAATAACCCCCCACCAAAATACACAAGCATATAAAACAGCCTTATTTTTTTTTAAATAAAAGGAATATTTTTTCATGGAAATAAAATAATTAATTAATTTACTGATGAAATTCACCGCAAAAATACAGAGAGAAAACTAATTAATTATCCTAATGGCAAAATTGTATTCACGTATTTCGTGCATAAATCCATCACAAGGGGTATAAGCATGGATAGGCAAAGTAAGGAAAATGCAGGGGTAGCTGGATAATAAATGGGGACGGATGTTTAACCAGTGAATCCTAGAATCCAATGGCAAAGGAACAGACTGGAATTAATGAATAGAAGGGGAACCAAAACGAGGAAGGCAAGGAAATTTGTGATATCAAATTCCCTCTTGGGTGTGTTTTTGAGAACCTGAAAGTGACGCCGATGAAATCCGTTACAGGGAGTAGTGAACAGGAGTACTAATATTTGAGTGTACAGGAATAAGTATGAAAAAGCGAACCCAAATAGGGAATTGACCCTAAAAGAAGAAGTTAATGAATTGAAAAAAAATCTCCTCTCGATAATCAAGTTCTCTCGGAACGTGTTAAGAACTTTGTGATTCTACAGTCAGAGCCTTTTTCACCCATATTTTATGGGTTTTGTTTTGTGTGGTGTGAGTGTATGGTCATTTGAGTGCATTTGTGTATGGAAGAATAGACTTCAACAAATGAAAACAAAATAGGGAAAGATTTACGTCATTCTAATAATAACAATCATAAGCATTTTGTAACCCCGCTTACCAAGGCCAGTAACCTTCTATCGCCACATCCCTACCACCTAGAAACTCTCACAACGTTACCCCAGCTACCTAGAAAACCTCACACAGTTACCTACGCAACAATAAAATTACACAAATTATCATTTTAATCATATTTACCCTTCACATAAGTATTGGTCATTCCAATGGGCACCACCAATAGCCGTCACCTCATAATACCCTTAATTAAGCTGGTATCTAGAAAAAAAAAACAACCAAACACTAAACTAACCGAAACTTGGTTGTTTATTAATTCTGGACTCGAGTGAGAGTCCTTAGTTACCTTACCTCATGCCACTTCTCTGCCGTCAGAACCAGGTAACGTGGACTTCTCGTCTCTCCATGCGACTGAGGCACAGCGAAGAGTTCGGTGCCTTCCACTGCGACGTCGAGAACAGACTCGGGCAGGACCACATCATTTTCTCGGTCGTCGGTGAGTAAGGGGCTCTCGTGTCCCCACTGAGAGTAATGGAGGGAGGTGGGGGTGGCTACAGAAAGTTCATCGAAGGCGGAAAAAACAAAATCTGTTATCTATAGGGAAAGGAAGAAGTATCGATCGATAGACAGCAAATAATACGGAGTCTTTCGAAAGAAAAGAAAGGCAACAGTGTCACTCATTACTAGGCCGAAACCAACGCTAACCAGGGTGAGCAGGGAAATCATTGATACTTCTGAGTAAGGGAGGGAAGGGATTATAAAGGTAGGGATATTATTGATCCATATGATTAGGGGGGGGGAATTGATTAAAAAGATCAATGGTAGATATGGTTCTTGTTGATAGTGAAACCATATTTCGCCTTCGAGCAAAAGATACCATCGCAGCAAAGCAGCATCACATCCAATTTTCTTCTCCCAGTACGATAATAAACTCTACACAGCCCCCGCCAGGAAACTCGACGGCGCCACGGGACGGCTCCCATTAGGGGAAGGAGTATAAAGTGGGGTAGTGAAGATTTCTGGCCCAAGGGACGGCCACCCATTTCAGGTCCTAGGTATACGGATATAAAAGGTCCTTTATTAGAATTCGAGATGGAAGAGTGATGTTTTGCGTGCGAAGCAAAGGGCATGGAAGAGACAGCGGTTCTGTGATTGGCTATGCGTGTTACAACTTGTGTAGATGGAGCTGCTTGCACCCAAGCATCAGACGGCGCACTGCCATTACGTGACGAGCTTTCTAAGAGCGCCTATTTTTTTATAAAACCCTACACCTATACGTTACAAGTCTAACGCTTTATCCCATAGGCTTCCGAAAACTCCCAGACCTCATAAATATAGTTATATTAAGTAAGCTTTATATATTTTATTTTTATACCTAATGTTGAACACTTCCACAGTCAATCAAAACATGGTATGAAAATCAGGAGTCCCTGAAGAGGCATGTTAAAGACCACTTATCAATAAAATATGATATTTGGAGATCTCCTAAACAGTAGGCAACTAGCGTCACCTGGGTATTGAGTTTGGTTTCCGAAACAGCTTCTAAAAAGCGAGGATGAACATTGGGTAAAATACAAATGGTGTAATTGGGTTTCTAAAGAGTTCCCTGAGGTAATTTCGATGGTTCCCAACGGCGCTTATTTCACTGCAGAAGAGGGTAGTCAAGCCTTAGGATTCATACCCCGTGGGAAGTCAAGACAGGAAGGATTTTAAGTTTGGCGATTTTAAGGCATTGAATTCTTTGGGTTATATTTCAAGTTCTCAACCTGAATAATCCTTGGATTACCCGTTCCCCTTTGGTCTGTCGTTCCAGAGGTCAATCCAGCTATAATGGGTACTTCGGGCTTCCTTCAGACTGCCTACGTTCTTTTGTTCCTTAAATAGGTCATAGGAGGACGCTTACAGTTTCCTGCGTTCAAATATCTACCTGTTGGAATTGAACAAATATTCTACCTAAACATAAAATGTTGTGGCTTAACTTAGAAATTTAGCAATAACCCTTAAATTAGTAAGTGAACATGGGCGGTAAGGGAATTGGGCACAAATTGACCTAGTTAATAGAAAAATGATTGAGTAGCGCGGGCATAAAACCCAAGAATGAAAAGTGAGAAACGAATAGAATTCCGTGACTGTAGTGGAGTTGGATCGAAGTAACGCGTACATCAACAACAGCAAAAATATCTTAATAACAGCAAATTCCCATCCTTTGGTGATATGGTTAAAAACTTTTCTACTGTGCGGATCGGGGGAAGGCCTCTAGATATAGAGGTTAGTTGCGAATAAACTGAATAAGCAGCCCCGGACAAAATCACGAGTCGCCCTTTGGCAAGGCGTAGCGCTCGGTAGCCACCCTATACCAGGGTTACGGTATGGGCAGGTGGAGCTCATAGTCTTGTGTGACAATCCACCTAGGAGAGGGACAACTCCGAACTCAAACCCAGGCAGGTGGAGCTCGAAGTCTTGGTTGACAATCCGCCTAGGAGAGGGATAACTCTGAATCCAAACCCTCCACTGTCTTGTGGATAGACACTTCAGTCAAAGGCTAAGGGACCTCCCTGACAGAAAGGTGTTCTCATGCATTGGATTGTGCCATAGCCTCTGTACCATGGTCTTCCACTCTCTTGTGTTTGAGATCCCTGCCTAAGGGTACATTTAGGCATACTTTCCTATTTTTCATTCCTCCTCTTGTTTTACTCAAATGGTGTGTAGGGCAGGCTTAATAGATGAGCAAAGAGGCTCTGATGGCTTTTCAAGAGGTTGCCTTGGTCTATTCTTTTCTTTTCTCTTTTCTTTATTCTTTTTCATTCCAAAGTCATCATTACTGTCCTCCCTCAGTTGTTGTGGCGTCCTGAAGGGAATTTTGCCTTGCATGATGTGTCGGCTCCATCATGTTGACCAGTTTTTTTCCGACATATAATATTCAGTTAATGAAAGTTTTGCTATTGAATAATTTTGTACAAATTGTTGTTGTTGTTGTTGTACAAATTGTTATTTTTGTTGAAGATCTTGTTGCTAATATTATTTTTTTAATATCGATTTTAATTTTATCAGGAGATATTGAGCTCAACCCTGGACCTGGTCATCCTCGTCAGATAAAATGTCGTCTACTCTATATTAATATTAGGGGCCTACATGCCAATATTAAAGACTTGACTGCTTCATCCAAGTCTCATGACATTTTACTCTGTTCAGAGACCCTGGTTTCAAATATGAGGCATGTCTCTGAACTACTTATACCAGGCTTCAAAAAAACAATTTTACTTAGGCGTGATGCCATTCCTAGGGCTAGAGGATTGGCAGTTTACATTAGGAATGGTTACTCTGCTTCAAAGACCTCCTATGCTTGTTCTTGCCATGAGATGCAAGTTATGAAAGTATGTGGTAAGCAAAATAATTTTTATCTTTTTTCTGTCTATCGCAATCCAGACTTAGATGATACTATTTTTGATTGTCTGCTCCTTGCCATGGCCAAGGTACAGGAAAATGACCGGAAAGCCTGCTTTGTATTTATGGGAGACCTCAATGCTCATCATAGGCAATGGCTGTCTTCTGTCTCCCCTACTGACTGTCATGGTATCAGGGCTTATGATTTTGCGTGTGAGTCGGGTTGTGAGCAAGTCATTAGGGAGCCTACCCATTCATCTGGGAACTGCCTTGACTTGGTTTTCACTGATTCCCCTGGAGTCGTTACAAGTGCTGTTGATCCTCCTGTGGGAACTTCTGACCACTGTGCAATTTCTATAACTATCTGTATTGAGCAATCTATTCCTAATATAGCTCATACAAGCAAAGTATTCATCAAATCTCAAGTAGACTGGTGCAATATATTAAATGATATCTCCCGGATCAACTGGCCACTAATATATAAGGAGGTTGAAGCAGTTCGTATTTTGAATGATAAAATTGTTTCAATTATTGATAGACATGTTCCATTCCGTATGATCAGATATCGCACTAAGGACAAAGCCTGGTTTAATGATGACTGTAAGAGGGCTCATATGCAGAAACAAGAAGCCTACAACCTGTGGAAGGGGAGTAGATCTGCCTTTCTATGGGATAATTATGTGCACTACAGAACAGCAGCTCAGAGGGTATATAATAATGCTGAAGTTGAATTCAATACTACCACAAAGAGAACTCTTCAGCGCACAGCAAATTCCCACAAATTCTGGACCACTCTCAAGTCTGCTCTTTTTGGGAATGATTCATCTATGCCACCCCTTCTTAAACCTGATGGTTCCATTACCCTTAGTCCTGAAGAAAAGGCAACACTGTTGGCTGATGTTTTTGATAATAAACAAAGTAATGAGAATCTAACTCTACCTGACACTTGTTTCCCTGAACCAAGGTTAAACAAGATTGCTTTCCGTTCAAGTGAAGTAAAACAGTTACTTCTTGATCTGGATGCTTATGGTGGTACTGACCCAAATGGTATATTCCCTTTATTCTTTAAGAAAACTGCAGAGTATTTGGCTCCCAAGCTTTCCGTTATTCTTCGGAAGCTGGCGAGGAGTGGTAGTTTTTGCGAATGTTGGAGAATTAGGAACATCACTCCACTATGTAAAAGTGCAAGTGGTAGTTTTAACCCTACTGAATATAGGCCCATTTCTATAACTCCTGTTCTATCTAAGATTTTTGAACGTTTACTAGCTAAACGTTTAAGTACATTTGCCGAGCTTAATCGTCTGTTTCCCTTTTTACAGTTTGGATTTCGTAAGGGTCTGAGCACTTGTGATGCACTTCTCACAGTCTCCACCATTGTCCAAAAATCATTAGACTCTGGTCAAGAAGTTCGCTTAGTTGGCCTGGATTTCAGTGCCGCATTTGACCGTGTCAATCATAAGGCCCTGATATTTAAGTTGAAGCAGTTGGGAGTAGGTGGTGTATTTTTAAATATTATTGAACAATTTTTAACAAATCGACATCAAAAGGTTTATGTTGACAATAATTTTAGTGATGAGAGAGAGGTGCTATCTGGTGTACCACAAGGCAGTGTTCTTGGTCCTCTACTGTTTATATTATATACCCATGATATGTGGTTTGGACTGGAAAATAGACTTATAGCCTATGCTGATGATGCTACTCTAATAGCCCCAGTCCCATCTCCTGAGTTGAGAGCATCGGTTGCAGAGTCTTTAAATAGAGATCTGGCTAAGATAAATGTTTGGTGCACTTCATGGGGCATGAAGTTAAATGCAAAGAAAACCCAGAGTATGATTGTAAGCAGATCCAGAACACTAGATCCTCCCCATCCAGATCTTTTAATAAATAACATTCCCATCTCCATATGTGATTCTTTTAAGTTGCTTGGAGTTTTGCTTGACTCTAGGTTTACTTTTGAGAATCACATTCGATCTATTTCCTCCTCTATTGCTCAAAAAATTGGCATTTTGAGGAAATCTTACAAAGTATTTGGAGAGCAGACTGTTCTTAAAAATTGTTTTAATGCTTTTATTCTTCCGTGTTTTGAATATTGCGCCCCTGTTTGGAGTTCGGCAGCCAACTATTATCTTAATTTATTAGATAAAAATTTGAGAGCAATAAAATTTTTAATTCCTGACCTCAAAGTTGATCTGTGGCACAGGCGAGCAATAAGCTCCTTATGCATCTTATATAAAATTTTTAACAATGCAGATCATCCACTGCATCACGATCTGCCCAATTTATATGCCCCTCAACGAGTTACCAGAGGTGTACTAAATGCCAATAGTAGGGCCTTTACGCCTATGAGATTCAACACAACACAGTTTTCAAGAAGTTTCATTCCTAACACAACTAAACTGTGGAATGAACTTCCTAGTGTTGTTGTTGAGTCCTTGGAACTTCAGAAATTTAAAGTGGGTGCTAATACATTTTTAATTAACAGAAACTTATAACTTTAATATTTTATTCATTATCCACACATATATAATATTATAATATTTTTAACATTATAGCATTTAATTTTTTTTTTTAATTTTCTATTTATTTATTATGTTTTTCTTAATCTTTGTTTCGTTTTTTCCATACCAGGTTTCTTTCCCCGCTGGGGCCCTTGGGCTTATAGCTATTTGCTCTTCCAGTTGGGGTTGTGGCTTGGAACTTTAATAATAATAATAATAACTGTTTTTACTCTTCGTTTTCTTTCTTTCTGTTGAATTGCTTTTTGTTTCTTATGTTTGTCTCTCTCCAAAGCGGGAAAATACTTGCTTTTTACATCATTTTCCTTTTGAATAAAATATCTAAAATAAAAATCAAATAATAAATGTTAAGAGAGACCGGAAAGTGACACCCCCGAAAACCTATACAAAAATAAACTTTATTAAAAATCACAACAAATATTCGCGGGTACAAATGGAGAACGGAACATGAGAATAGAATCGTAAAATCGAAGAAAGCTACTATCTAGTAAAAACAAAATAAAAACTAGTGCACATTTTATAAAATTCTGAACGATATGAAAACTAAATTTTAGCGTTCTTTCATCACAAATTCACTAATGTAGAAGCAACGAGGATATCTTTTAGAAGTGAAGCAAGACCCGATATCAGTCTGAATGAAACTTGATTGGAAAATTGCGATAATACCGAAACTCTAATGAACCCTTAAGGCGCCACTTCTTTAAGAAAACAACACTTTACAAGTAAAAACGTGATCGAAGATGATCTCTTATAAGAAAAGATAAAAATATTCTGGGAAATTCTTAAGCAGAAAATAGATACATAAATAAGATCAATTGAAATGACACTGGAGACTTTTAGCAAAACTGATCTGCGTAGAGGCAATTAAGCATCCGAATTAAAATTGGAGCAAATGGTAGTCCAATCCAGAAGATAATGTCAAAAACACAGTGGAGATGAAACCTAGATGCGTGAAAACGGCCCAAAAGACAAACAGCGGCCGGGTGTGCACCGGGTGATTCAAGTGAACCCATTAAAGGAAACTCAAAACAGTCTCTTTTTAGAGGACTCATTTTAATTAAAAATAAATTAAAAAAGGCGAAAGCTATTGGGTCATCTTCGTCATCTTTCTGGGCAAAATTATTAATTAAGAATGGATGAAGTTAAGAGTAATAAGAAATGTATGGAAAATACCAACCCGATAATCCAAAAGAGAAAATTAATTTGAGGTCTATGGTGCTAATGGTATCGAACAGTGGTTCTCAACTTTGTTTGCCCCATGCACCCCTTTGACCATATTTCCTAATGTCATTTTCCCCTTTCCAAAATTGCCTGCCTCAAAAGGTGCATTCCGAATAATACTGAAAATCCTTTATTATTTTTCCATATTATTACATAGACATTGACATGAATTATTTTTATAGTAGAGTTTTACAAATTTAATAGCAATTGAAAATGTTGTGGATTTTAAAACTTGAATAAAAGTAAAGTAGTAATTTTATATTCATAATTAATTACTTAACAGACAAAGCTGAAGCATACTGCAATAAACAAAAAGTTAGAGAATTCCAAGGTATTGGAATTCCATAAACAAAAAATAGAATGTCAGGTTATTGTAATTTAATAAACAAAAATATCAAATGCAAATATCTTTATTCCAACAGTTAAATTCTTTCAATTTGTGGTCACAATTTGTCCCTGAAACCCTAAAATCTCCCCTCCCCTCGGTTAAGACCCCCTGGTATAGAATTCTTCTGAAACTAGTACAATTTCAGAATCAAAACACTTCCGGTTTCGAGTTCGGGTGGGGGCGCTTATAAGAGAGGTAGGAAGCGATGCCGTTGATAATGACTGGATTTTTGAAATTGCAAATACAATAAATCCATATAAAAGGGCAAAGACTTCGTGACAGAATTCCCTTCCACCATCATAAAGTGAAGTTAAATACACCAGGAATAAAAGTGTACAACCCCAGTAGAATAGTGAAGTGCAACAGCGATAAACTTATTAAATGTTCAATTAATGCAGCCAAGAATAAAGATTCTTTCTTCCTGTATGAAAAAGAATAAAAATAAATTAAAAATAGAGAATATTCCTCTGATAGCATTAAAAATATGCAATTTAAAGTACGAATTTGCACAGCCAGACGAGTAAAGCAGAAAGTAGGAGGAGTTAACGATTCATCTGATACCCACAAGATTGGCTTCATATGGGAAAATAGCGCATATAGGTGAATTAATTAAGGGAGGGTACACTTAAGGATATGCTTAGTGCGCCGACTAGTAGGCTCAGATCGCCTTGATTGAGAGGGTGAGGCGCGATACAGAGAAGAGGGAACGCATAAATATTTACAAACACATTTATGACTCTAAAAGAAGTTCAAGCGGTTAAATGACGACGAATATCAAAAAATCATATTTTGGAATTGAAGTAAAATAAAAACAAAATCATCCAAGTACCAAATGCACCAAGACCAAAATATCTAAATCCTCGAAACAATTCCTTTTCAAATTACAAAGGGAGAGGAATTTTTCAAACAATTACAGAGACTAGGCATTTATAAATGCCTTCAAAGAAGTAAAAATTTAAAGATACAAATGATAAAAACCCAAAAGGTCGGAGCAGAAAAAAAGGCCGAGGGAGAAAGGGAAGACTGTAGATTTCCGGAAGAACAAAAGAGTAAAAATATGAATTTTGAGACACGATCCTCAGGATCATATGAGAACATCTCCTATAATTAAGCATGCGCTGGACGACAGCAGACCTCGGTTTGAGGGCGGCTAACGACCTCAAACTGAGACGCTCTCGCGGATAGGCTAAAAAACAGCAAACAGGAAACATTAGTAAAAGCCCTTCAAAGATTCTGCTCATATTTCAGCCAGTTTATTTCTGTTCAAACTTTATTCATTGATTTATAATCCTCTCTGGATTTTTTTAGAGAGGGGTACGATGAGAAACCGGCAATCTAATACGGAAGGTGAGGGTTCTCTGTTTGCCGAACTTTTGAAAACGAAAAATTCACACATTCACAGCAACGGTACACAAAGTTGAACCTTAGGAATAGACACAACATAAGCTTCATTTCTACCTCCCACCAAATCGACGCGGATGGCGGAGGAATACAGCGTAATTTCGCCTCTATTACCTCATTATGCCTTTATCGAGACTGATTTTGAGAGGCTCTGCCATCAGCAAAGCCTGGAGCCAATTTGCTTAAAATTTAGATTGCTTATAGCAAAGAGAATCCAGAATAGACAAGGGAAAGAAATTGTTGAAACAAGAGGAGGAAATAGATAAATGGGAGTAATACAAGAAAAGGAAAGGAAAATCGAAGCAAGCCTAGGAGCTTGGGGATGGAAGCTTAAGGAGAAAGAAGCGGGGGCGAGAACGATTGCGCGAAATAACAGAGAAAGCCCAAAGTTGCGTGCAGGGAGTCACATCTTAACGCGAGGTTAGAGAGGAAGTCGAGATTTTTTGGATGGGGGAAAGGACTTGCGTTCAAAAGGGGGGATACAAACGCTTCGTAGGATGAGAATCAGGAAAAGAGCATCCAACTTGATGTAAATGAGGGGATTTTTTTGTTTTGTTATGGATATGACACCCCCAACCCCCCAATTCACCCCACCTAAAGCGTATCTTAATAAGGATCTAAAATTTCGAGTGATATCCTAATCATTTGTCACATGACCTAATCAGTAGCACCAAAGTTAACTCCCATTCGATAACTAAATATACCTTATGCGTCTTAACTACGTTTATGTTGGAAAGGAAACCAAACCGAAAAAAGGACAATGGCGATAATCAAAGAACAAAAAATGGACTAAGAAGAGGTAAGCTAAAATACTCACAAGTTCTTAAGGGAGAGCGAGTGGGCGGCGATCCGGAAAATTCCAATAAAATGTTCAACCGGAAAACAACCGAAAATCAAAATTACCGTGTGGAGGTCTATTTCCACAAACTACATATCTCAGTGCAAAAAAGGGACTTAAAGGTATAGGATTTAATTAAATGACTCGCAATGAGTGTCTCTATCGTTAAAATCCCTTTCTAAAGCATAGGAATCAGAGGAATAAAAACTTGCACACCATCGCCAACATTACTCCTCTAAGCATAAGCTTCTTCTGAATTTCATTGGGCCTGTGAATACACGAGTGTGCTCCCAATGGACATTAGCAACTCCTTGTGGTTCACTTACGGTCATGCGTTTGAGTGTTTACATGAGTGTACATTTCAAAAGGGGATGAGCACAAGTTCGTATGTGCGGCCGCCGTGGTTTTGGAAAAAGAACGGTCTATTATCCCTGCCAATGAGATATAGATTTCAGGACTGGTAGATGTAGTCTTGTGCCATAATATATATATATATATATATATATATATATATATATATATATATATATATATATATATATATATATATATATATATATATATATATATATATATATATATATATATATATATATATATATATATATATATATATATATATATATATATATATATATATATATATGCAAATGATCTTTCAACAAGGACGCTCGAGCTTTGTCAGGCGATATTGGCCATGTTGATAAAGCGAGATCTGGCAACCTCACTGTGAACTATTCAGTAGTACTTGGCAAGTCATAATGAAAGGTTATAGTGTTGAACAGCATGTGCAAATCATCAAAAGTTATTATCAAAATCAATGCTCCGATCGATAAACGTTCCACGCATTGCGTGATTTCTCTCCTCGCCAGAGCGACGAGGCCCATTTTTGGATGAATGGATTTGTGAACAAGCAAAATTGTCGGATTTTGGACGAAAAAAATCCACATGAGATACACCAGCACCAATTTTATCCTAAAAAAGTCAATGTTTGGTGAGGATTTTCGTCTAACGAAATCATCGGTCCGTATTCTTTTGAGAACGAAGATGGGATTGCCATAACCGCAACGGCGAGACCTACAGATCGATGGTAAGCAACTTCTTGTGCCCTCAACTGGATTATATGCCTGATATGGATACTGACGACATGTGGTTCTAACAGGACGACGCTGCATGCCACACTGCGCACGCCACGATATACATTTTGCACCCGTGATTTCAGGGCAGGGTCATCTCGCGCGGCGGCGACGTCAACTGGCCACCGAGATCATGTGATTTAACGCCATTAGACTACTTTCTTTGGGGCTACCTTAAATCGCAGGTCTATGCGAATAATCCGAAATCAGTTGATGTCTTCAAAGTCACGATAACGAACACAATCCAGCAAATTCAGCTAACTTTATGCGACAAAGTCATCGAAAATTGGGCCTCCCGAATACGTTCCACCAAGCAAAGCCACGGCGGACATTTGAATGACGTCATATTCCAAACTTAATACCATGAAATGTACTTTCAAATTCAAAATAAATTAAGTGCATATATCACACTCAACTTGTTTTATTTACATTTAAAATCGAGCGACCTTATTGAAAGATCCTTTATATATATATATATATATATATATATTTCTCTCTCTCTCTCTCTCTCTCTCTCTCTCTCTATATATATATATATATATATATATATATATATATATATATATATATATATATATATATACATATTACTGTAGATGGGTAGCAGTCTTTCTTGGATACATATTTCGCCTTGATCAATTTCCTTTGGCAAATTTCTATTCTTCTTACTCTCTTTTTGAGCTTATCTTGGAGAGGGTAGATAACTTGCCCTATGCTCATATCTATTTTTAATAAATACGTTTGGTGAAAACCAAACTTAAAATTGCTGAGCTTTCGATCTATTCAATCATCGTCGGAGAGTCTTTAGGTATTCTTTCTTCCTTTACCGATAAAGTATCGTGTAGGCTGAATCAGTTTAAATGAAAGGAAAATGGCTTAGGGGATATATATATATATATATATATATATATATATATATATATATATATATATATATATATATATATATATATGAATATGCACCACGGAAGGAAACTAAATAAAAGGCGGATAGGAGTTAGTACTTTCGTCTATTCGACATTTTAAAACTCACAATGGTAAGAAAAATAAGATACACAGTATTTATACTAAGTACGTCTCCCTGGGATAAGGTCAAAATTTTAATGCTATTAGATAAGTAGGATTTTAGAAAAAGTGATTAAATTGGATCTAGCGAAAACAGCCCTGGGCTAATGTTGAGATTACTCTCCTTTCTGTGGGAGATTAAAAATGATTCCAGGATAGTTCTTGTGAGGGAATTCCACGTGGAATCTCTTGTTCAGAACGGAACCTCCATGCGCTGGAGAAGGCCCGGTTAGGCTTAAATTGGTAAGCCTACCCCCCTCCCCCCCTTCCACAAGCGGTAGCCTCGAACCGCGTCCACCACGGTCCACCTATAAACGGGTTAGAATCGCCTCGGCAAGAAGATTCGAGACCATTCGAGAGTAGAGCTGTCCCCCCCCCCCCATCCCTCGGGGAAGAGCTTCGGACATAAATAGTCCTCGACTTCCATGAGGAGACACAGAGTTGAGAAGTCTCGAGAAAATTCCCCTAGTTCCAAGTCAGGTGATAACAACAAAGCAAAGTGACAGCTGAACTATTTTTGTGTATTGAAATTAGCCCCAGCCAGTGAGGTAATTCCATTTAACGATCGCTACCGAGTGATCTTTCCGACTTCTCTCGTCAACTCCTGTCGAATGCCCTCTTCGTTTGCCCCTCGTTTTTGGGTGGCCCAAATACTCTCCCCTGGACCGGACGTTACCGCCCCCCCCCCCTTTTTTTGAGAACCGTCATCACTTTAACATCCCGCTCAGAAGCTTCGAGCGGCCTCGTCTCACGTGCAGAAGACATCCGTGAAGCCTTACCCTGACGTCTCACCCGGAATTTTCTGTAAGCCAACCCCTCTTTCCCTCCATTAACCCATTTGCGTTAATTCCCCCCATTTGAATAGTCTCCTCCCGTAACACCTTAAGTTTTAGCTTCATAGTCTGATTAATAACTACAATTCTTACCCCCCCCCCCCTTCGTCCATCTGTTGTAATTTTACCCTTTTATTCTCTGATGTACATTTTGCCCATCATTTCTCTCATGATTTTTATGTAAATAAAATTATATTTTTGTACCTGCCTCTTTAAATAACCTTGAGCTTTGTCATTGCCCATAATATACCTGACCTCGTTGCACTCTTATCTAGTTGTTTCGCCCGTCTAAACTAGTGGTTTTGCGTCCCTTTTCGGTTCGCCTCTAAGTTATTGGTCCCTCCCCCATATATATAATATGGTATTTATGTAATATAATGTCATACCACTACATATATATTTATTAATATACATATTATATAAATTTGGTGTCAAGTGTCTTTGGGGTTTTTACTAACCCGTGTCATTTTAATTTCGACATTAGAAGTTCACCTTGTTATTCACGTACATCCCTTTTATTTTATTTTTGTATTGTACTGGCAGAAGGCAAGTTCAAGTTATTTGAAGAGCAGTGGAACGTAATCTATTTAGATTTTGTGTTGGACCCCAGGTAATTAATTTTTTTTTATTGTGCTCGAATTTTGGAGGTACTCCTGGTTATTAATCCAAAAGAGTTAAGGTCTTTGGTGTCCTAATTCCGGTAGGACCATTTTAATTTTTTTTTACCCGCTTAGAAACAGCAGAGGTAGGTAGCTGTATCTTAATTTTTTTTCGTGATCAAGGCCTTCACGAATATTCAAGTATTCGTTTCGCGTGGGTAGTGTCCTAGCTCGTTCGCGTATCAGTTTTCCCTCAGTTAACTGCGTAAAAATGTCATCCTTCGAAAAATTCAAAAGTCAGGGTGAAATGTTAGGTCTTTCGGGCAAAGGCTTGCTAAATTACGTACAAGAAGAAGAGAGGAACGAACGGCAGAGCAAAGCGAAGAAGAACTAAGAAAAACAGAGATGGAGAACAAACTGAAGATGGAGATGGAAATGGAGAAGAACAAAATGGAGGAGAATAAACTAAAGATGGAGATGGAGGAGAACAAACTCAAGATGGAGATGGAAGAATGTGAACAAATTAGGCAGCATCAGCTGGAAATGAGCCGAAATCAAATGGATTCTCCGTCCATTGGCTCCCGGGCTGAAATTCCCCAAACTCCTTCAGTCCACCTTGCCGCATATAATGATGAAGAGGACTTTGAGTCATTTTGGCGCATTTTGAGAGAATCTTTCAGATCAATAGATTGGATCTCGAAAATGATAGCGTCGCTCGCTTACTTCTTCTCATAAATGCCAAGTTAAGGGATATCTTTGTATCCCTTTCCCCGGAAGCAACTTTGGACTATTCCACTTAAAGTCCTAATTGTTAGCCGCTGTTTATATGAATAGCGAATTCTACCGCTCCCGATTCCGCCCGTAAAGGATCCGCCCTGGCCAAACATTTCGACAACACGGGTACATCCTCCAAAGACACCTTCAGTGTTGGCTGGATGCGTGCAAAATTCCCCAGGTCTCCGAGTCCCTTCTGGACTTCTTCCTTAGGGATCAGCTTTTAGCTGCCGTGGCTCCCGAAATTCGTGCCTTCATTAAGGATAAACGTTGCGCCACTTTCAAGGAGTGCTTGGAAGAGGCCGATGTTTACGCGGGTAGTCACGATTTATACCCTAAGGATGTTAAAAAGGCTTCCCAATTGCCCCACAAAACTAAATTTTATGGCCCTAAGACTTCCCCTAAATTGGTTCCAAGATTTACCAAAGTTCCTAGTCCCTCGAAGCCAAAAAAATTCCATCTATCTGAATACCGAGACGTTAAGCCCCTAGTTTCTTCTACCCCGGTTGTACCGTGCCAAAAGAACCCGATCGTCTGCTACACCTGCAGAGATTCCGGCCACTACCGCACGAACTGTCCTCAAAACTCCCGATTTGCAAACTTTCAGCTACATGGTAAAGACCGGAAGGATTGCACAATTTAGGGTGGATCGAAACACCTTTTTTTTCTGAAATTTATTTTCCTACCACGATTTTTTTATGGGGTTCTCTGTCCAATTAAACCTCCTGAAAGGATTTTTGGATATAATTATTTTTTAAAGGTTTCTTAACGCCATTGAAAATTGAAAATAATGCGATTTTCAACTAAATTTTGAATTTTGTTGATGATATCTGAAAATTAAATTCAAATTTTGAATTGATACCTACACACAAATAATTATTGTATTTTAAAGAACAAGTAAACGAAACTTGAAAGTAATCGATTTAAATTTAGAGCTTCCTCAATGATATATTATAGCGGCGCACGTGACAATTATGTTTCAGTAGAGCGGAGGATCTCGTTGACAGTGTATGTGTATGTGTGTGTGTGGCTCTGTCTATTGTCTATTGTTTTGATCTCATTCTTCTATCTGTATTTAAGAACAGTTATTTATACTGTACAATAAATATTTATACACGTTTTATTATATTTCAGAGCTCAATAAAAAGTAAGAAAAATTTTAAACAATATTTAATTATGGCATTTAGACTTAGAATGTGTCATTAAATTGAAAGTCCTTTGTTTGGCGCACCTTAGGCCATTAGTAAACGAGTGTTGCCAACTTATAAAGATGTCATAAAATATGTTTTTTTTGAGCGAGAAAAGGAAAAGAACCGCAATAGAAAAGACCCGCCAATTAAACAAATCATCACATTAGTAGCGGAGAAGTTAATTTCTATTTGGAAAACGGCATCAATCCCTTGTGTGTGAATAGAGGGAGTTAGAAAAAGGATTTTAAATTAGTATTCAAAATATTAGGCTTTAATAAGAAATTTTAGCAGGAAAAATGTGACATCATTCAAACAGAAATGTGACGAGTTTACAAAGAATTCAGAACAATTGTTTGATATTTCGTGTTGTAAATGCGATAGCTTTGAAAACTGTTCTTGTAGCAAAGGAAAGAAGGTGCCGCAATGGAGCAAACGTTTCTGGAAGAACAACGAACAACTAGGAAAATGGCAATAGGTAATATCGATCAAATTCAATCAAAGGAGAATATTCAGAGTGCAGTTAGGAAGAATCGTGAGTATTTTCTCTTAAATTAACCATCTACTTCGACAGATAATATCGAAGTGATTCTTCCTTCATCCAACACAGAATCTGCTGACGAAAGTAGTGACTATGAGCTTCCTTCATCCGTGAAACGCAAAGTAGTAAACAAAAAATCTGCACCCAAGACTCCATCTAAACGAATAAAATTGTCAGAATTTGCATGGCATGTGACCGCATTGGTGTGTCTGATCGAGGTGCAGATTTGATACAAGCTCAATCCTTAAGGACTTATCGTCAATTGAAGGCAAAGAAATTTCTGTAGTAGTGGACAGGTCAAAAGTTAGAAGAGAGCGTGTCAAATAACGTACTACATTACAGCAAGAAATTAGATCGGATCAGCCATAATATTTTATTTGCTTTGATGGTAGAAATGATAGCACATTTGTTGTTGAGACGTTAGATGAAACTCATCAAAATAAGAAAATAATGGATGAGCACATCTCTATGATAGAAGAACCTGGTTTAGAATACCTTCGACACCTGACAATGAAGACAGTTTTGCAAAAGCTATATGCGACGCAATTTTCTCGTATCTAGAAGCAAATAACATCGGAACTGATTGACTCGTTGCTGTAGGATGCGATAGAATGGCATTGAATACAACAACAAAATGAAGTGGGATCAAAATGTTAGAAGAAAACTTAATAGACCACTACATTGGCTTATTTGCCAGGTACATGCAAATGAGCTCCCATTGCGCCATCTCATCGACAATTTGGATGGGAAAACAACGGAGCCTCGTAGATTTGTCGGACCTATAGGGAAACAACTGGATAAATGTGAGACTCTAAGTGTTGTTGAATTCGAGCCAATTCCGACTAACTTGCCGTTTGCGGACAGAGGAAATCTGAGCACCGATCAAAAGTATCCGTTTGATATCCTCCTATCTATCTCATAAGGCAAATATTCTGCTAAAATGGCTCGTAAGACCCCCTAGAAAAGTGTCCCATTCACGATGGCTTACAACGGCAAATAGGATACTTCGATTATATGTTACGACTCCCGACCCTTCTGACACGCTGAAATTCATTCTCTAACTCATCAGGAATGTGTATGAACCATGCTGGTTTGAAATAAAAGCTAACTCTTTTTCACAGGAAAGAGCACCCAACCTCTTCAAGACAGTGCAATCACTACAAGGGATGAACAAACAGATTAAAGATATACATAGTTACCCCAGTGATTCAAAGGAATGCTTAGTTTGCACATGCGGAAAACATTCTTCTCTGTATGCTGCAAGATGAAAGAAATCATATCCGGGAAATCAATAGGCATTTTCAAGATCTCAGACATAAACTTTGAAGCTGACGACTAAATCCACCAAATTAATTGGCAGCAGACCGCTGTGACCGAACCTCTGCTGATGAGGACGCTCTCTGATGATCAACTTAAGAATTTATCCGTCAACAACCTAAATTGGATATTCCGAAGTTTCCTTGTCAAACACAAGCGTTTGTGAGATTCATCAAACTGGTCACAGAAGTGTCACTAGCAATTTGTGGAGAAGGAGAAAACAAACGTGAACGCTATATAAGGAGTAGAATTGAGTCCAGGAGAAAATAGCCTCATTTAATACCAAGAAGGACTTCGTAATGAAAGTTAATAACACTGCAAATATTTGACTGCATTAAATAAATGTATATTGAATAATAGTGAAAATTTAAATATTCGACTGTTAATTGTTTAATTTCTTCTATTTCAGAGTGATGATGAT
Source organism: Ceratothoa steindachneri (assembly GCA_963969495.1). Taxonomy (NCBI): domain Eukaryota; kingdom Metazoa; phylum Arthropoda; class Malacostraca; order Isopoda; family Cymothoidae; genus Ceratothoa; species Ceratothoa steindachneri. The sequence goes on along the minus strand of OZ018328.1, from coordinate 18,948,119 downwards.
AAAAATCTATAGGTTGGATGGAAACAAAGGGAAGAAAAGGAAGGAAAACTTATCGAGTAGTTAATAGATTAGTTTTTATTCAATAAAATGGAAGTAGAAGTATTGATTGTAAATTTTTATAGAAATATACCTTTTTAATGTCTTAGGGAAATAATATGCCCCGTATAGGACATAAATGTTGATGTAACAACTTTAAGTTTGAAAATAAATAAATAAAATTTTCCGACATATTTGCTTTTTTTTACCAAAATTTTAATTGCGTTGAGGAACCTGAAAATATTAATTTAGAAGTCTGAAATCTCAACAATAGTTTTTAATGTTGGGGCCATCAAATAATTAGGTGGGAAAATAATTTTTTTTTTTTTGCATGGCCCCCTTTTTCGATCTACCTTATTATTCCCATACAATTCATTTTATTCGATAAAATTGCTCTCTGCCTAAACTACGTCCTAAATGCGGTGTCGATACCTTCTTCAAGCCTTCTTAACGCCCCTCTCCACCTGTTTAACAAGGTGAACACTCATGTGAGCCTGGACTAATCAACATTTGAAAACTTTACCTATCATATCAGAAGTCATAAAACATCTCTGATAGGAACTCACTTTCCATTCAGCTGAGGCTCGGAATTAAAATGCCTCAATATTTTCCCTTAAGCTCCGTTGTATCCCAAAAATAAACCACAAGCATCCTTATCACTGTCACGCACATACACAAACGTCTCTCTCTCTCTCTCCGGAAAAACATCATCCGGCCGAGCGAATTAGAGAGATGCCTCATTTGACCCCAAATAACATAGGCTCCACCCTCTCGAACAATGAGAAACTTAAAGGACACTCCCAGATGGCTTCATATAAATCAACCAAAGTCTTAACAAGTTTGTTATTATAAATTAAAACTCCATTCGCGATACCTTTTAGAGCAAATTAATTATTAATTCTCATGTTTCACCAAGGAAGAACATCAACTCATCTAGGTCAAATTAATTCTTTTTATACAATTCCCTGATGAAAATAATAGTTATTTAAAGTTGTAAGAGTTAAAATTATTGTTAATGTTAAAATATTTTAAGAAATAAAGTTCGCTGCAAGGAAGGTTTCTCTCAACCTGCGCGAAAAGGGATCAAACAATCTGCAAACCGAATTGTTAGAAAAGTTTTGTACCAAGATTGCCCCCATCATCAAACCTTCTCCATATATATATATATATATATATATATATATATATATATATATATATATATATATATATTGTCGTAAAATGACCCTTGGTTTGGATCACTATACTCTTTGACACCCTTTTAGTAGCGGTATGCTTTCAGGGGCGTGAGTTACTTCTATGATGAAGTAGGCTTTGTTCTAAGAGTGCTAATTCAGTGGTTTAGTTCTTAAGGAAGAGCTATTTTTAAACACATAAGGATAAGAGGAAACACCAGAATCTACCAAAATAAACATGTATTTTAAATTAAACACTTAAATATTACAAACCAACACTTAACACATTTCTGTCTTTGGCATCAAAGATCTTTCAATGGCAAAAATTAAACAAATAGGCTTCCCGTAAAAATACCAATATCCGATTAGTATTTTTTTTCGCGACTCTATTTAATTTGCGTAAAAAATTTAATTAACCTACTCTCGTCTACAAACACATATGACCTACGTTCAAGAACCCTGGTTTCTACTCTCCTTTAAAACGTTGGACGTACTAAACTTCTACTATCGCAATAGAGATATATGTAAATGTTATTTTTAACTTACAGGTAGGTATTAGGGAATGCCGGTTGTCGCTGGAGGACTTATCTCTCGCTTTGCAGTGTTGTGGCCGCTGGTGGAATTTTCGTGGAGGAGGGATTGCTTGTCGCCTGTGACGGGGGCTGATTCTCAACGTAATTAAAGAACGGGAGCTCGTTGGGGCTGGGTTCTTCTCCTCTCACTCTTACGGAGCTTGAGATGTGAGAGTTGCTCGAGTGTGAGCGGCTTTGCTTTTCTTCTGTCGGACTTCTTTGCAGACTGAAAAGGCTTCTTCGGTATGGCACCGATATAAAGCTTGACTATTTAGGTTAATACGGCCCTGAAAGGGGGGATCGATTTTCTCAATCTGATCCTATCGTTTCTCACGGAAATAGTTTTGTATGGCTGAAAGATCGATCTTCACGAACTAACCCTTCTTCTGGCGTATCGACTTCTAATCTTCTTTTCTGGCTGAAAGATCGATCTTCACGAACTAATCTTTCTTTTGGCGAATTGACTTGTAATAATCTTCTTGTCTGGCCGATGGATCGATCTTCACGAACTAATCCTCCTCTGGCGTATCGACTTCTGATAATCCTCTTCTCTTTCTTTGCGGGGCTTATTTATAGGCGGATTGCTGCCCCATCTAAAGGGGGAAGTGACCAGGCCACAGAGGCAAATGGGGGTGGGGGCGAATGGTGAGTTAGCATCTGGGGAGAGCGAGAATTCCTGAGGTGGCACTGGGGTGCCCAAGTCAGCTCGCAAATTAGAGGCTCGCAACCGCGCCGCTACTTGGCGTGCCTTCTGACTCGCACCGCTTTTTTTCCATAACCACGGGTTTATGGGTCTCGTAGGTAATTCGATCGTTAGAGCGTCGTTTAAGGACCTTAGGTGGTCGCCTTAAAACAGATATTAGCTCTAACTGCCCACAGCGGCGGGGAGATCACACATGGTAAGCATTTTCTCCGGCTACCTTTCCCACGCTTCTCCTCATAAGGGAGGGGGGCTTTAATGTACCTATACTCCTCCAGGATGATTAATGTAGCCATTTCTCCACATTTACCTCCCTCCTTAAGAAAATAACGGGAGGGGGGGGGGGTCCAATCCGACGCTTACAATAATATACATGGGTAACTTACGGAACATTATATTATACAATAAATTCTAGTTCACTCGGGAATGCCTCGATAACATTTCACCTGACCTTACATTAATTCCTATATCACTGTGCCAACTTAGGATCTTCTTACCTACCACTAGGGGGTTACTCGCCCCTACTTACTTACAATTCTACTGATTTACACTTAACTTTGCTATAATATAATAGTTGGGCTGCTCCTTAATCGTGGACAGGGTTCCGACTTAACGAGTTGGACATACAATTGTTGGACCCTTTTATATAGTGTATGAGGTACTGGTACTCCATCAAGAGTAAACTCCATCTCAGGAGTCTTCCATTTTTACTCTTATTTTTACTTAAGTATGACAACGGTTTATGGTCGCATTCCAACTTAAACTCGCGCCCTATTAGATAATATTTGAATTTACCTATGGACCATATTATGGCCAAAGCTTCGATTTCGATAGTAGCGTAAGCTTTTTCTCTACTCAACAGTTTCCTACTGACATAAGCTATGGGATAGGCTGTTTCGTCATCTTCGTATTGAAGCAATACTCCGCCTAACCCGTCCTGACTAGCGTCCATACGAAGGCTGAAGATCTTGTTGGGATTTGGTAAGCGAAGAATGGGCGCAGTTACGAGTTTTCCTTTTAGAGCCTCCAACTGAGTTATTCCATGGGGGTTCCACGTGACAGGGTCTGACGCTGTTTTTTTTAACAAATCATTCAGTGGGGCCGCAATGGAAGCGAAGTGTCGTACAAAACGCCTATAGAATGAGGCCGCTACCATAAACGATCGGAGTTGTTTCTTTGTTTTCGGCCGGGGCATCTTGACTATGGCGTCCACTTTTTCTTGCTGGGTAGTCAAGTGTTTTTGTCCTATTTTGAATTCCAGGTAGTCAATGGATTCGTAGGCAAAATAACACTTGGTCGGCCCGGCGGTTAGACCTTGCTCCTTCAATTTCTCCAGCAATGAGCGTAAGGCGTGTAAGTGTGACTCCCATGTACGGGTAGCTACGTACACGTTGTCGAAGTAAAACGACACGTCACTTAGTCCAGCGATAATTCGCCTCATCATCCTATTATAATTGCTTCCGGCTGTAAGTAGTCCGAAGGGTAGCCTGGTAAACTGTAACAGACCTCTCTCGGTTGCAAACGCCGTCAGTTTTTTGGACTCCTTAGCGAGAGGTATTTGATAGTACGCTTTACACACATCCAATTCGGTAATGAATTTAGCGTCTTCAAATAAATGGAGATTTTGATCTATTAGTGGGATGGGCTCGGCGTCGAAAACGGTCACTGAATTCAATTTTCGGAAGTCCACGCACATCCGAAATGATTGATAAGGTTTCTTAACCATTACTATTGGGGAGCAATAATCGGACTCCGATGGCTCTAAAATTCCCAATTTTAGTAAATTCCGGACTTCCTTATTGAAGGCTTCTCGTAGGTGGATCGGTAAAGGATATGGTTTGCCCGGAACCACTGAATTAGTTTTTAGTTTTATTTCATGGATAAAATCCTTGGCACATCCGGGGTTTTCAGAAATGACTTCTGGGAATTCCATGAGCAAGTTCAACATTTCCGTTTTTTGTTGAATCTCTAAGTGGGGATTTATCTTTAAATCCACTCGAGGGTCTTCCGGGGTAGGTGAAGGCGAGGGAAGTTCGTATTCCTCATCTGGTTCCACACACACGGTGTGTATGACTTGCAGGGGCGTACCCGGGTAAACGGTATCCATCGGTTCTTCTTCGTCTAGAAGGGTAATATTCTTTATGCACGCGCGGCGGTGATATTTTTTTAGCATGTTTATGTGATAGGTTCTTCGCCCTGTTGGGGTATCTATCAAGTAATCGACTAGACCCCGTGCCTCGATTACTTCGAACGGTCCCTTCCACTGGGCCCATAACTTATTATTTTCGGTCGGGAGTAATAATAAGACTTCATCTCCTGCCTTTAATTTTCGAGCCTTTGCTTTCATATCGAAGTAGTCCCGGTATTTGGCTAAATTTTTCTCGGCGTTCTCTTGAGCTAAGCCAGAGCAGTATTCTAGGCGCTCGCGCATATCCATCACGTAGGCGTAAGACGATTTGATTTCTTGGTCGAGCTTCGCGTTGGAAAATAATTCCTTAAGAATACTCATAGGACCTCGCACATTTCTCCCGTATAATAGCTCAAAGGGGCGAGAATCCCAACGTCCGAGGAGGTATCCTTCGGCAGGCGAAAAGGGATGCTGGCAGGTATCTGTGCCACTGTGTAGGGTTGTTTTGACACAACTTCTTCAATATATTTTTGAGAGTCCCGTTTAATTTCTCGCAGATTCCGTTAGCGGATGGATGAAATGGACTCGTAAAAATTGGCTTGACTAACAGTAGTTTATTAAAATACTCCATCAATTCTGAGGTGAATTGGCGCCCTCTATCCGATAGAATTTCTTTAGGCAGGCCTACTCGTGCAAAAATTGAAATTAATGCTTCCGCGCAGGAAATAGTGTCCATCTTCCGTAGGGCCACGGCATCTGGGAACCGGGTGGCACAATCCACTAGGGTGAGGATGTAGGAGTGTCCTCCACTTGAAGGGGGGTGAATTGGTCCCACCAAATCAATAGCCACTCGAAAGAACTGTTCGGTAATAACGGGCACCTTTTGTAAGGGAGCGGGAGGTACCCGTCCTCTGGAGGGATCCTTCTGACACACGTCCCATGATCGGCAATAGACCACAATTTCCCTGGCGGCCTGGGGCCAATAAAAGTGTCGGAATATCTGCTGCGCCGATTTGTTGTGCCCAAAGTGTCCGGCTAATATTTTATCATGCGCGGTATTCAAAATTCTTTGCGTGTATTCTTGAGGTACACACAGTGCTTTCTTGTTCTCCTTATCCTCCTCGCTGATAGTACGGTAGAGAAGTGAGTCTTCTACGATATACTGGATAGGCTTCTTTCCTTTCACTTGGAGAATTTTACCTTTAATAGCTTTCTCCCATAGAGGTTTAAGAGTGGGGCATTCCTTCTGAGCACTGGCGAGGGAAGTCAATTTGAACCCATTGTCTTCGAGGGTAATCCTCGGGGTCAACTTAGCAGGTTGCTCTTTCCTCTGGGCTTCTTGTACCCGGGTGACTACTTGTTGGGCCACTTCTTGCTGGGGAATTAGGGGGGTTTGTCCGATTAGTACTGCGCAGAACTTAATCGGGGCTATTACCACGTTCGTCCAACCGGTGAAATATCTGCATCCTATATAACATCTCACGACGGGGAATCGATTGTCGCGTCCTAAAAAGTCGTGGACGATTGCGAATTTCTTATGGTTAGGGTTTACTGGGGGCAGCAACTTGTCGGATACCACTATACACGTACATCCGGTGTCTCTTACTAAAGTGGATACTCGGTACCCATTAACAGTGCCCTCTTCAAATTGTAGGCAGCCTGGCGAACTTTTGTTGAATAGAAAGTTTATCTGTTACTGGGGCCCTTCGGATGTTGGCGCGGGGACGTAGGACGAATCAGCTTGTCCTCCTGGGATCGCGGCAGTCAGGTTTTGCACCTGTTGTCTCGAGGTCTCCCTCAGTCGGGAGTTCTGTGGGCACTGAAAACTCAGGTGACCTATTATCCCGCAGGTATAACAAGTGACGGGCTTCCTGGGATACGTGCAGGTATTAGGGTATGATCCTTGTGCAATCCTACCTTCTTTTTGCTTTTTTTCTCCTCCAAAATTTGGTTTATATGTTCCTTTTTCTGCTGAGAACTTAAAGGGCTTCTTCTGTAAATGCCTGGGTGGCGGCCCATTTTTCTTTGGGGAGGGAGCCTTCTCTTTCTTGTACTCTCTAGGATATAACCGATGATTTACCGCGTGGAGGTCAGCCTCGTCCAGACACTCGTTGAAGGTAGAAGCTTTTCGGTCCTTAACGAATGCACGGATTTCCTGGGGTAGTGTACTTAGCAACTGATCTCTAAGCATGAAGTCGACGACCGCAGCGACTTCGTTCTCTACCCCTTCTGACTCCATCCAAAACTGTAGGCTTCGACGAAGTTCAAAGCCAAAATGTTTGTATGTTTGTCCAGGTCTTATACGAGACTGCCTTAACTTCATCCTATATTCTTTCGGGTTAAGGTTTGTTGCTGAGAGAAGTTCGGCTTTAAGAGTGGAATAGTCCACAGTCGCTTCTGAGGGTAAAGATACGAATATCTCTCTCATCCTACGATTGAGTAGTGGTAACAGTCTGGCAACCTTATCTTCTTCTAGGTCGCAATTATTCACTTCAAATATTTTCTCAAAATGGGAGAGATATGAGCATAAATCTTTATCGTCCCTGTACTCCGAGAGTTTCATGCTGGCCGCAGGTGACACTCCTGTTCTGGATGACACTGACTGCACCTCTAACTCGTCTTTGCTAAGAGCTCTTTCGTGGGCCCTTATCTTCTCTCTTTCATCAGCTTCCATTTTCGTCTTTTCTCTTCTTTCATCCGCTTCTATTTTCGCCTTTTCTCTTCTTTCATCAGCTTCCATTTTCGCCTTTTCTCTTCTTTCATCAGCTTCCATTTTCATTTTACGTTCCTCTCTTCTTTCTTCTCTTTCGTTTCTCTCTTTCTCCTGAATAAACGAGTTCAGCTCGGTTCCTTCCAGTCCGAGGCTTTGACCTTGCTTCCGATAAAGGTCAAACAATGCCATCGCGCTTATGTCAGTCATCTACCTTGTTTTTAATCAAGCCTGACCTACTCCACCACCGAAACTTACCAGTGGGCCTAAGAATTACCTTTAGATGGAATCCACCTCCAACTTTACCAATTTTCCACTCGTCAAATATTTTATTATTCCTGGTGTTCCTTTTATGTGTTAGTTCTTCCTTAAATAGACACTGCCGGGTTCTTTCTAATATAAAACCTCTAGACCTGACATCACTTTTAGAATATGTCGTAAAATGACCCTTGGTTTTGATCACTATACTCTTTGACACCCTTTTAGTAGCAGGATGCTTTCAGGGGTGTGAGTTACTTCTATGATGAAGTAGGCTTTGTTCTAAGAGTGCTAATTCAGTGGTTTAGTTCTTAAGGAAGAGCTATTTTTAAACACATAAGGATAAGAGGAAACACCAGAATCTACTAAAATAAACATGTATTTTAAATTAAACACTTAAATATTACAAACCAACACTTAACACATTTCTGTCTTTGGCATCAAAGATCTTTCAATGGCAAAAATTAAACAAATAGGCTTCCCGTAAAAATACCAATTGCCGATTAGTATTTTTTTTTCGCGACTCTATTTAATTTGCGTTAAACATTAAATTAACCTACTCTCGTCTACAAACACATATGACCTACGTTCAAGAATCCTGGTTTCTACTCTCCTTTAAAACGTTGGACGTACTAAACTTCTACTATCGCAATAGAGATATAAATGTTATTTTTAACTTACAGGTAGGTATTAGGGAATATTGGTTGTCGCTGGAGGACTTATCTCTCGCTTTGCAGTGTTGTGGCCGCTGGTGGAATTTTCGTGGAGAGATTGCTTGTTGCCTGTGACGGGGGCTGATTCTTCAACGTAATTAAAGAACGGGAGCTCGTTGGGGCTGGGTTCTTCTCTTCTCACTCTTACGAAGCTTGAGATGTGAGAGTCTCTCGAGTGTGAGCGGCTTTGCTTTTCTTCTGTCGGACTTCTTTGCAGACTGAAAAGGCTTCTTCGGTATGGCACCGATATAAAGCTTGACTATTTAAGTTAATACGGCCCTGAAAGGGGGGGATCGATTTTCTCAATCTGATCCTATTGTTTCTTACGGAAATAGTCTTGTATGGCTGAAGGATTGATCTGACGAACTAACCCTTCTTCTGGCGTATCGACTTCTAATCTTCTTGTCTGGCTGAAAGATCGATCTTCACGAACTAATCTTTCTTCTGGCGAATCGACTTGTAATAATCTTCTTGTCTGGCCGATGGATCGATCTTCACGAACTAATCCTCCTCTGGCGTATCGACTTCTGATAATCCTCTTCTCTTTCTTTGCGGGGCTTATTTATAGGCGGATTGCCGCATCATCTAAAGGGGGAAGTGACCAGGCCACAGAGGCAAAGGGGGCGGGGGCGAATGGTGAGTTAGCATCTGGGGAGAGCGAGAATTCCTGAGGTGGCACTGGGGTGCCCAAGTCAGCTCGCAAATTAAGGGCTCGCAACCGCACCGCTACTTGGCGTGCCTTCTGACTCGCACCGCTTTTTTTTTCTATAACCACGGGTTTATGGGTCTCGTAGGTAATTCGATCGTTAGAGCGTCGTTTAAGGACCTCAGGTGGTCGCCTTAAAACAGATGTTAGCTCTAACTGCCCACAGCGGCGGGGAGATCACACATGGTAAGCATTTTCTCCGGCTACCTTTCCCACGCTCCATTCATAAGGGAGGGGAGCTTTAATGTACCTATACTCCTCCAGGATGCTTAATGTAGCCCTTCCTCCACATATATATATATGGAAGAATTTCGAGACAAATAAATTTAGCAAAGACAACGTTGGAAATCAATTAGAACGCTGTCATTTTCTGTGAGGCAAACAAAGTATTACTCTAAGAGAATCGAATAATACACACCTTTTGGGGGTGTTAGAACGATTTTTTGAAAATCTCCTTCCTGGCGAAGCATGATGCCCGTCCACTAGAAACTGAAGCAATGTCGGTTGTCAATTTTTGCTTTATACTAACTGAACTATATATATATATATATATATATATATATATATATGTCCACAGAATCCCATTTTATTTTCTGCTTATTAATAACCTCCCTACGAAGTTACCATTTGTCACGGTCGAGCGTTCAGGTTGGCCACATGATTTCTGGAATTAGAATTTCATCTTCTTTCTATTTCCTGCAAGGTTGTTTCTGGGTCTCCTTAAATATAAAGTTTTCTCTGTCCAGTTCATAATTTATTTTCCCATCTTCTTTCCTTTCTTCCTGCTATGATACCAATGCCATTTAACAACTTTCATTCCTTACACTATTCCTGCCCTCTCCCCCCCTTTAGTGTTCTCTTCCATGTATTTCTTTATAGTTCCTTCAAGATTTTCTATCATGTATCATTTGTTTGGAATAAAAATGGCGGTTCTCTTTTTAATACAGGGTCATCTAAAAATATCCCTGTAGTAATAAAATGAAATAGATCGCCATACAATTATTCACAGTAAGTGTTGAAAAGGTCATCCTTCTTCTCGAACCCAAAGATGGATCATCCTCAGTTAAGTGGCAAACACAACAACGATTTCTCTTCACCTTTCCTACCTAACTTTTTCGACTGCGGACACTTTTTTCCTTTTCAATAAGTAAATTATCTTACTACAGAGTAACTTTTAGATTATCCTGTATATCTACATGAAATGGCTTCATAACTATATTTATTTGAGAGCATAGGACCAAAGGGGAATATAGCATCATGTCATGCTGTTAATACTAGTTAATAGTAGCTAAAATAAATCTTGCATAGACAAAGTAGAAGTGTGTAATGAGACAAGAAGTTATTAGTTAAGCTTAAGATGGAATTAATCAACAATTATTTGCCAAAAAAGTGAAGAAAATTGATATTTAAATAAATCCTACATTGGTTAATTATAGCAATAAGCAGCTATCTTCATACTGCATCGGTCAGGCCAGGGAGATGCTCTTCATCATAGCAAGTGACTAGTCATTAAAATACTAACCACATACCAATACTGCATACATTGCCGTTTACCTTGCTCGAAATACTACATAGACAAGGTAGATGTGCTTATGAATCATATGATTTTTTAAATGTTTTAGTAAACTGAGATTAAATGAATCAAAATAATTCTTTATAAAAAGTCAATCGGACCAAAAAGTTTATTGGCACCTTTTAGATCTAACCTGCATTCAGAGGCTTCCGGACACGAATGGAAATGAGGAAATTACAAAATGGAATGGAATTCGTAGGGTTGCTTTTGATTAAATGTTCCAGCTCTGAAGATGTATCAAAATTCAGAGCTACAGTTAAAGTTTTTAAATAAATTGCTATAAGTAGTTATTACGAAAAAAGCTGGTAATTTAAATTTTAAAACTTTCTATACTCAAAAAAGTTTTAGCTAGAACGAAAGAGCTAAGAATTTTAGAAGCTTCTTTCATATTTATGGATTTTATAGTATGCTGGCTCATTCCTATGTTGGAACAAATACTATACTCACGATTACGTATTTCCTGCAAAGCCTAAGGACACCTTAGACATTTGTACATGAATACAACACTGTTACCTAACTCAAAATATGCCGTCATTTAACATAAATAACCAAATCGTGTTTCTTTTCTTAAAATCAACTTCAAATTTATTATGGTAAAAATATTCTCTTAATAACAAATTGCGTCTGGTTTAGAATCCCCGATTGAGAAATCCATTCTATTTTAGAAGCTTTCATGTAGAGGTGTTTTTACTTGCAAATATTATTTAAAGATTCCTGTATGGCCTTAATAGCAGAGAGACAGCGAGAAGGAATTTTTCATAAAGTAGGATTTTAGATTTGTGAATTCTATCTGCATTAAGTTATGTGGACATGAAAAACGAAAACCTCCGTCAATATGAGTTTGTAAAGATGAGACCTCGTAGCTTCAGTTACCAAACCTAATAATAAATAAGCCAAGTGCTGAGAGATAGGAATTACGTTATATACGAGGCCAAAACTTTTGGGACACCTGGAACTTTTCTTATTCTTTGTGTATGTCTATGAATATGTTGGTGTAGGTTTCAATGTATGTGTCGAATACATCTGGCAAGCAAAATAAAAGTACTAGCTTCCTTATATCGTTTTTGGAAATCCTGATATCGGTATGCAGTACGAGTATGTTACATTAAAAATATCTTTCACCTATAACATATCATATTTGTTGATTAATATGATATGTACTTCATGTCGACGGGATCTGCTAATGATATAATAATAGCGACAGCACATAACTATACTATTATGGAAAGAGGTATGATACGCAAACTGCACGAGTGGAGTCACAGTTGTCTACAAATCACTCGGAGTTGGGTGGGATGATCGGCGGATCACATCCGATGCTGCATAAGTGTTGAAAAGGATCCGAGAATATAGAAATATCCAAGCCTGACCTCGTTCTAGTCAACCCAGAATCAGTACCCAACGTGATGACAGGTCTCCGTCACACGAGCCTTCGCTCGCGATCGTAAGAAAACCGCGTCCAGCTGCAACATGAATGGACACTGGGTGGACAGGTTAATGCATCCGCCAGAACAATCCGATGTAGACTGCTTCCACAAGGCTTGAAGCCATGGAAATCCCTCCCGAAGCCAATGATGAAACTTGAGCAGAAGCGACCTCGACCACCATGGGCACTTTATCACTGCAAATAGACCATGCCTCAGTGGGCACATGTCTTATGGTGCGATAGGTCCATGTTCCAGTTGTTATAGCCCCATAAAATGTTAGAGTCTGCAATAAGCCGGTGGAACAATCATATCGAGAATGCATATCAGCCGTAAAGAATGGTGGCCACTCTTTAATGGTATGGGGCACCACATCAAGTTCAATGGTGAGTCGTCTCATCGTTTGTGAGAGCATCATAAATTCATAGCAGTCATGAGAGATTATATGCTGCCGTCTACCCAAAATCTCACCAGAAATGCCCCAAATGGGATTTTCTACCAGAACAATTCCCCATATCGTAATTCTGCTTCCACTATGTATACTGTGGTTCTGGGACAACAATCTCACGATGATGGACTAAGCACCTAAGGTCGCCGTGTATAAATCTACTGTAAATCTTCTAGCACGACCTGAACAGTCTTCCCTATGCCTCTGCGTACCTTTACACATAAAGTTATCCTAATTAAGATTTAATTTAGAAAATTATCACAGATGGTGCGGTAAGTATATAGCACAAAATGATACCGCCTGCTCTTATAATTCTCCATATTTGTCAAAAATTATTTAGCAAAGATTTGAAAGAAATTCTGTTTAATTCCCCGTTTTCTTCCCCCCAAAAACAAGAGATCTTAAGTTTAAGGTTTCTATTTCGAATGACCTTTTTGGGTGTCACTATAAATGGCTAACTGAAACTCGATCTTCCCTGGTGGCAACTATGGCATTCTCCAGGGGGCTATAAGAAGAGAGAGGCATAATTTTGTGCTATACACTTACCGCAAGATCAATTTGTCACTCTTCCCTAGTTTCTTCTGCCAATGCATTCTAACGTTTTCCACTTCAGTCCTGATTTGATTGAATTCCTCTGTCACACGTATAGTGTCATTAAGGTAACTAAGGCCTCCTCAGATGCCTATTTTCAAGATTATTCGTGATTTCTCAGTTCTTCATTATTTTATTTAAATATTTTGAGTTTTTATCATAGAGGAATGTCAATTCTGAAGGTGTGTCAGGTGCCAAGAAAGTTCCCGAATCGTTTTTTTTTTTCATCCCTTTGAGAGATATTTCTCAGCAATAAAACTCCCTAAGAATTGAAGCAAAAAGAAAAATGTTGAAATATTTCTTCTAGTCTGTCAGTATTAAATAATATTTCTTCACTTAAAGCAGATGGGAGGACCTTTGGCCCACGGGCCAGATAGAGCCACCTTGCTCGGTATTAATACTGCAATCTGGCCCACGAAGCCCCAGCCCCCTCCCCCCCCCCGATAAATTAATTCTGCCAAACATCATCTGTCTCAGTAGACTCATAGAGGGAGAGGGAAATGAGTCTTATGTCTGGCAGTGAAAATGAGTAAAAAAGTGAGACAAAAATGCATTTCCTTGACAGATACTGAAATTTCATAGAGACCAAAGTTGGCTAATGGTCAGTTTGTGCATTTTCCTCGCCTTGCTGCTTGTGCCCCTGACGACGTGAACCTGGACACTTGCATTAGTGTCGTCGCCTCTCTGCGGGAGGAATTTGCCTCCTATTTCGCAGGAGTCAAGCTGCTGGCTCCAGACTCCAAACTTTTCACGGCCCCCATTGACTTCCCCGTGGACGACGCTCATGCCCCCTTGCAGATAAAGTTGGTGAAGCTGCATTGCAATGATGAACTAAGGGTGAAGTTCCGTGTGGGGGAATTTCACGTAGAATTTCTTTTCCAGCACGAAAGTTCCATGCGCTGGTGAAGGTTCTGTTAGGCATAAATTGGTAAGCCAACCCCCCCCTCCCCATTCCACAAGCGGTAGCCTCGAACCGCGTCCACCACGGTCCACCTCTAAACGGGTTAGAATCGCCTCGGCAAGAAGATTCGAGGCCATTCGAGAGTAGAGCTGTTTCTCACTAAACCCCGTCCCACGGGGAGAGCCTCAGACATATATAATGCTCGTCTCCCATAAGGCAGATACAGAGTTGAGAAGTCTCGCCCGGACTCAAGAAGATTTCCCTAGTTCCAAGTCAGGTGCTAACAACAAAGCAAAGTGACGGCTGAACTATTTGTGTATTGGAATTAGCCCCAGCCCGTGAGGTAATTCCATTTAACGATCACTACCGAGTGATTTTTCCGACTTTACTCATCAACTCCTGTCGAAGCCCTCCTCGTTCGCCCTTCGTTTTCGGGTGGCCGAAATACTCTCCCCTAGACTGGACATTACCGCCCCCCCCCCTTTTTGAAGAACGGTCATCACTTTAAGTTCGCACTCAGAAGCTCTGAGCGCCTTCTCCTCACGTGCAGAAGACATCCGTGAAGCCTTACCCTGTCGTCTCACCCGGAATCCTCCGTAAACCAACCCCTCTCTCCATTGAGTAACCCATTTGAGTTAATTTCCCACATTTGAATAGTCTTGGCCTGAAATACATTAAATTTTACCTTCATAGTCTGATGCATAACTACAATCCCCCCCCCCCTTGTTTACCGATGTAATTTTGCCCATTAATTCTCTGATGTAATTTCTCCCATTAATTCTCTGATGTAATTTTGCCCATCAATCCTCTCACTTTTATGTAAATAAAATTATATTTTTGTACAGGCCTCTTTAAATAACCTTGAACTTTGCCATTGCCCAAATTTTACCTGACCTCGTAGCACTTTTTTTCGCTATTCAGCCCGTCGAAACTCGTGGCGTGCCGTCCCTTTTTCGGTTCGCCTTTAAGTTATTGTTCCCTTCCACATATATATAATATGGTATTGATATAATATAATGTCATACCACGACATTCCGCACCTCTTCTCTTCTGTCTTTCTTACACGACCTCGTCCTCCCTTCTAGCAATTTCCCAAAATACACTGCACATGTTCAGCGCATCGTGGCCATGTTTGGCAGCACCTACTGTTGCGAACAGCTCTTCTCCAAAATGAAGTACACGAAGTCTCATCTTCGCTCCCAACTCTCGGATCACGACCTCAATGACATTCTTCTGTTGTCTACCTCATCTATCTAGCCGGAAATTGAAACACTTTTTCAGACAAACAGCACCAGCCGTCTCCCTGATTTGTATGTTTTTCAATAAAATTCTTGTATAATGTATTCTAGTATATATATATATATATATATATATATATATATATATATAAATATGGTCACTTTGCTGATTTCGTTTGTCACTCCAGCCCGCGGAACTTCTTGCAGATATCTGGAAACGAGTCAAAATTATTCGGGACAAGTTCTCGAAGGACTACCGCAATCTCGGTCCCCGCATTTGTATACCAATCTTTCGCTACCGCTTTCTCCACATGTTCTAGTCGAGATACATCTACTATATAATTCAATGCATGTCATGATGTCGCTGAAACCAGCCAACTGGACTTTACTGCCAGAGGCGGAGAATGCTTCGACGACAGGTTTACGTTGAGTGAGTTGAGTTCCGCTCTCGTTTTGTGCGTCGACACCGTTGCTGGTCCGGAAGATGTCCCGTATGCCATGCTTCGACATCTACTTGAGCAAAGCATGGCCTTTTTGCTAAATTGTTAAACAAGATCTCGAACTAAGGTATCCTCCCAGACCCCTGGCGAATGGCTAAAGTGCCCTCTTTCCACAAACTAGTGAAAGATTAATCCCCCCTTGCCATTTTCTGCCAAATTCTCTAATCTCCTGTGTATGCAATTTGGGAGCGAGATTAGTAAATGTTAGATTATCTTATTTGCTGGACAGTGCAGGCCACCTTTCTTCGGCACAGTGCGGCTTCTTCAAGTTATACTTCACATAGGATAATCTGCTTCGAGTGGAAAATGCTATCTGCGAAGCTTTCCTTCCTAGACAACATGACGCCAAGGTGTTTTTTGATCTGGAGAATGCCTATTATATCACAATGCGATATGATATCATGGAGCTGCACCACACAATAGGGCGTTCTAATTTTCATTTCTGAATTCTTACGAGATGGTCGATTCCGCTTACGGGTCATCAAAACCATCCAAAGCTCCATAAGGCAGGAAAGGGCCTCCAGAAAGAAAGTTTCTTAATTGTCACACATCAATGGTGTTACCATACTGCTGCTAAAAGATGTTCTCTCTACGGTCTACGTAGAAGAACATGCAAACTTTTGGGTGCTGCCTAGACGCCAACTTTGAAGCGTTGAGTCCAAAAGTCACTGAACGACATATATCGCTATGCCAAAGCGAGCAGGTTTCTGTTTCCATTGGGCGAGAATAAGGTAGTTCAATTCTGCCGCCATCCAGATACCAGCCCATCCGACCGGGACTTTTTCCTAAACGGGACTCACCTGAAAAGTGTAGATTCGCATCGTTTCCTTGGTCTTATTTTTGACCAACGCCTCACCTGGTAGGCCCATATTCGCAGTTTTAGGGTCTTTTGTACCCGTATCATGGACATTCTTGGTTCCGTCACGTTCATCACTTGAGGTTGGGATAGGACTACTGCCGTACGCTTCAACCGATAATTTGTTCGGTCGAAGCTTGACAACGGATGATGGTTTTCCGTATCCAAAGCCTAGCGTGTATTGCAGTAGGTAGGCTCGATCCACCATACCGGTCTCTGCCTAGAAATCGGTGCATCCTGCACATCCCTCATTGAGAGCCTACTTGCTGCTCGCCATACATAGTACATTATGCGCTTGTTTTTTAATGTAATCTATGTATTATTAAGGGAGATAAGTCCATGGGGTATAATAAAATAAAACAATGACCTATGACCTGCCCTGGTGTCTCATTCGATCAAGAATCACTTTCAAGCTCCTCATTGCATATAAGATCTTAAACACCGTAGTACAACCCTACCCGTTTTCCTCATTAAGCTTCCTCCGGCCTTACTTTTTATTTTCCCGAATCGTCTGTGTAGGACGGGTAATCTTGCTTTCTCGATATTTGCTTCTCGTATCTGGAATGATATACCTACGGCTCGATCTTCCTTCCCATGCCTTGGAGCCTTTAAGCGTGGCTTGGAGACTCATCCTTTCTCTCATTCCTTTTCTTATTTGAGGGATGAGCCTTCTATGAAGGACCGTGGTCTTGAAGTACTCCATACATGACTATGATTATTACTATGATTAAAATTATGATTATTTCTATAATTAAGGTTATTATTATGATTAGTAATAGTAGTAATATTATGATTATTATTATTATTATTATTACAGATGTGCTAACTCCTTGTTTCTGCAGTGCTCTTACAAATGGATTGGCATTTAATGAATCGGTGGCTTTTTGCCCGTGTGCGGTGCCACAGAGAGAGGAATTTGCCCTTCATTTCTTCGTTGAACGCCTGACATAGGATCATGTCCGTTGAGGGAGCCAAGTCCAATGGGGCGTTTAGAGTAGTCTGTTGGTTAAGAGTGAGCAAGTCTAGGTTGGCTGCTGATAACGGACTAATGGTCTTTATCACCTCACAATTGAAGCAATACACGTAGGAAAAAGAAATAATACATCAAGCGAAATTTTGTTTCACGGTAAAAGAGAAGGAAGGGGGGGAATGACCAGGTTAAATGTAGGTTTTTGAAAGCCCTATGTACAAAATGCCAATGACTTATAACTAGAGGTTTAAGGTGTGTTTAGACTTATGGTATGAGTGTCCTTTTCTGTTTTCCTAAAAGCACAATAGCAACGAAGTTATATCTCTCAGAAGGTTTGTAAGGAGAGATCTGTATAGAAAGTGGGGAAATATACAGTCACAGGTCCCCCTGTATGGATTCAGATTGTTAAGTTAAACCCCGTTGTATTGTGGCATGTAGGATACTCAATCTTCCAGATGCCAGCTGCCACAGGGCTGTCCATGCTACACCTGGTACTCATTTGCGGGAGCGCAAAATGATAAAAAGTGGGCTGTTTTAGAAGGAGAAAACCATCAACCCAACCGGAGGCAAGAGGGAGAGATTTCCCCCATCTCCTCCCCCAAACCACGTGTCGTAGAATTTCCCTCCTTTTTGTTCTATTCTAAGAGTGCTAAGAGTGTCTAATATATATTGATATCTGAATATCCTAACGAACAGATCCGTTCCGAAACACGTAAGGATATATAAGAGAAACGAACATTAATCGAAAAATAAACTTATATTTTATCTTTAACCATGGAATACACAACATCTAACTAAACATTAATTACAGCAATACTCTGAATATTATCCTAAACAAGAATTTATTAAATTAGTTTACACACAAAAATTGGTGAACGTTTTCTCTACACACAACAATAATATAAGAATTTGGCTTACGGACTCATCTGGAGTTTAAAAGGCCTCAAGAATGTTATTAACTCTCAACGCGTGCCGCCCCCCAGATTTAGATGAGCGAGATCACACGGTTGTTTTGGCGAGGGTGGCAGCTGGGGGATCCACACGTTCTTCCAGGGAAGGGGGGGTCTTCAAGGACGAGAACCAATACGGTGCTTTATGCCACACCTAGGCAGTCGTGGTATCTCTGGCTAGAGTGAACTTGGTTCTTAAATCAAGTTAACTTGGAGTGCGGTGTGACCCCGGAGTAACGAGCTCGAGGAGGAGCTTTTCTCCTTCGATACTAATTTCCTTATGGACGAGGACTAAACTCGAGAGGGTGTTCTTCAAGGGTGCGTATAACGGAGGGGCATTTCTCTGACGAGAATAAGTTGAACTTGGTTCCTTAAATCAAGCTAAATTGGAGTGCGGTGTGACCACCGAGTAACGAGCTTGAGGAGGAGCCTTTTCCTTCTTCTTTTTAATTCCTCAAGGACGAGGAATACCCCTGGTGTTTAAGGTGCACCAGGATATGAGGAGTCTCTCTGGCGAGAGTAAGTTGAACTTACCAAAGTTAACTTATCGTTTGGTTTGATAACCAGGGACTTAGCTCGAGGATGAGCTTCTTCTTAGCTCCTTAAGGTAGGAAGCCCTGCCTCTCTTGCAGGGTACTTCTTGGTCTGGCGAGCCAAGTGCACTACCTCTCCAGTCTCGGTAGTTCAGTTTGATCCGAAGACTTCGTCACCTAGAGACTGACGTATACTACCTCGATTTTCCTCAGAGTTCCTCATTTATACCTCGTCACCCCACTGGGGGAGTGGTAAGGGGGAGAGGGGCTTGAGTACGGCCCCAGGAGAGTTCTTTTGGCCAACGGTTTTTCACACGAAGTCAAACATCGGCTCCTCGTTAGCCATCGAGATTGGGAGAAACCCGTCTCCAATTTCTTGTTCGACATAAAACTGGATCTCACTCTCCTGGGGGAGATCTTACATTTTGACCTTCAGGGTCTTCCATGGCACCGAGTTGTGCCACACTGCAGTTAAGCACTGAACTTGCCGATGCCTTCGACGGATGTCTTTGCGGTAACCGCCTTGTGACTGCACCAAGAGTGAACGGGGGGGGGGGGGTTAAGGGACGATTCCCCTACACCACGAATGAATTGAGGATAGCTGGTCGGCGACTAGCCTGTGAATTTACCCGCCAGCAACGAAAATGGGCGAGAACAGGGTTGCAAAAGACAGTAAATTGTCGAAAGGAATAAAGCCTAAGTAGTCTCAATCTAGTGTAAGACTGCCAGAGGCTCCGGGGCCGAGAGGGCGCGCCGCTCCTTCATGTACCACACGTAATAGACTACACGGGACCCTCTAAGCGCAAGGGGTGTAAGTGCCAAAGTTATGACCGAGGTATCTTATACACTTTATGCCCCGAAGTGGAAGAGGTTCGAAAATCCTCCTTTACATACATCCCTCCCATGTCCATCAATACACCCACTTTGCTTCTTCTCCTCCTCTACATGCATCCCTCCTATCCATCAGCACACTCACTTGGTTTTATTCCTCCTGTACATACATTCCTTCCCTGTCCATCACTAATATTCACTTTTATTCCTCTTCTTCTTTACATCCAACCATCCCGTGTCCATTAGTAAAGGTAATTTCTGTCCTCTCTTCCTGTACATACATCCCTTTCGTATCCCTTAGTACACCCACTTTCATTTTTTCCTCATTTACATTCATCACTGCTATATCCATTAGTACACTCGCTTTACTTTCTCTACTCCTTTCCTTACATCCGTCCCGTGTCGATCAATACACTCACTGCCTTTACACCCCTTCTTTACATACACTCCTCTCGTGTCCCTCGCTATATTCATTTTCCCACCCTCCTTTATCTTTGAGTACTCTCCCTTTCGCTCCTCTCCTCCTTTACATACATCTTTCGAGTTTCCCTCAGCACAGTCACTTTTTTTCCTCTCCCCATTTACATCCATCCACCTGTGCTCATTAGTACACTTAATTTCTTTCATTTCCTCCTCTACATATACTATTTCCGTGTCCCTCAGTACACGCACTTATTTCCTCTCCTCCTTTACATCCATCCGTCCCGCATCTACCAGTACACTCACTTTCTTTTCTTCTACTTCTTTGCATAAATCCCTTTCCTGTCCATCCGTACACTCACTTACCTTCTTCTCCCCGCTTACATACATGCCTTCCTGTACCTCATTACACTCGCTTTCTTTCATCTCCTCCTTTACATACATCTTTCATGTGTCTCTTAGTAAACTCTCTTTTCTCTCCTCCTTTACATACATCCCTACAGTGTCCCTCCGTACACTCACTTTCTTTCCTCTCTACCTGTACATAAATCCCTCTCATGTTCCTCATTTCACTCACTTGCCTTGCTACACTTACTTTTGTTCTCTCCTTCATTCACTCATCCTTTTAAAACAAACTTCTGATTTTCTTAAATAAATTGTGAGGAGTTTCAGAGAGTGAGAGGAATCTTCGGTCCTTGGTATTGTTTTAGGTAGTCATGTTATGAAGGGAATCTAGTGCAGTTGTTATATCTGATTTCAGTCTTTTAATTAATTCAGATTAACCACTGTGGAAAGAATGTATGGTAGAAGCAGTATCGTACTGAAAGAGGCCTCTCCCTTTAAAAATAAAAGGCTATCGCACCCTATATGAGAGAAAGGATCACAAATGGAGTGAGTTCTAATGCTACCATACGTTTTTCTTAGTATTTACGCAGATGCTGAGAAAGGGAACCTAAATTCTTTGGGGCAAAAATGTGGTTAGAATATATTTATACATATAATTACTAAAGGACATACACAAACCTTTGGTTAGAATCTTGAGTTAACAAAACATTCATAAATGCTACAGATTGGAAAAGAAATGTAGCAAATTTGAGCACTTTTATTAATAGATAAGAGCCCTCTCCATTAAAAGACCGGCGTTTAGTAACCAAAAGAAAACCTTTTGGTAGAAAATAAAAATTAACGGATAGAATGGTCCTAATCAGGATGAAATATCAACTAACAACGATTAATTACAGCATATCTTAATGCACCTTTATAATTATACCAATACGATGTTTTTCGTAGACTGGAAGTAATGCCTTTAGAAAGCTTTACTAGCTCCTAAATATTATAATAAAGTAGGCTTACAACAGATAGGCCTAAAATGGACCGACCCTTTTCAAAAATTTATTACTCTTGGATTCCATATTGAAAAAACAGAGAAATCCTCTAACGATCTAAATATATTTTTTTCTAAATCCACTCATTAAATGTTCGACCTGGATTTAATGAAAATGTTGAATGTAAAATCGATCTCAAAGTTTTCTGGTTCATTTAAAGTGTAAAATGAACCTACATTAAAAGCGCCGTGTGTTTGTGCTGCAAAGTTGAAGATAAAAGTGATTCCTGAGATCCAATCAGTTTTCAACTTATTTTTGACTAATTCTTCTGTTCGTGATTTTATAAAGGAGAATTTAATTTACATTTAATTAACTCTCTCCATTTATTCAATGTAAGAATGCGAATAGGCCGAAATTCTCCTTTAACACTGTCTTTTAACCAGACAAATCTGTGTTTAATTAATGGAATCACACGGTTTGGTTGGTAGGTGGGGAGGGAAGTAACAAGAGTCAAAAGATAGAAAGAGAAAGAGAGAGAGAGAGAGAGAGAGAGGAGGAGGAAACTCTAAAGCGAGATGGAAAGATAGGACGAGTCCCTAATGCAAGAGAGATAGAGACAGATATATAGAGAGATAGAGAGAGAAGTGAGGAAACTTTAATGCGACAGAGAGAAAGTGATAAGATGAGACAAAATGCAAGAGAGAGAGAGAGGGGGGGGAAGAGAATCTAATTCAAAGGAGAGAAAGAAGCAGACTTTAATGTAAGAGAGAGACAAAGATTAGAATCTAATGCTAAAAGAAAGAGAGAATGAAACTTTATTGCAAGCGAGAGAATAGAAATAGACTCTAATGCAAGAAAAAAAGATATAGACAGACTATAATACAAGAAAGAGAGAGAGAGAGAGAGAGACTCTAATGCAAGAAAAGGAGATAGAGACAGACTCTATTTCAAGAGAGAGAGAAAGAGAAGGAGACTTTAATCTAAAATTGATAGAGAAGAGGAGGAGACTCTATTGCAAAACAGACGGGGGGAGAGTGGCAGACTCTTATTCAAGGGAGAGAGAGAGAAAGGTGGATACCCTAAAGTAAAAGATATAAAAGGAAACACAAGACTCTAATGTAATATAGACAGAACGAAAAAGGAGACTAATGAAATAGTAAGAGAGAGGAAGAGACTTTAATGCAAAAAGAGACCGAGGAAGAGAGACTAATTCAGTAAAGAGAACGGAGACTATAGCGCTCTAGAGAGAGCTAAAAAGGAGACTCATGCAAGAGTGAAAAACTAAAAAGAGAAGACTCTAATGCAAGGAAAGAGAGACGAGACTAATATAGTTACCCCACTGAAGGGATTGATCCTCGCCATCTTATGTGGCATTTCTATACAATTGCACCTTCACGATTACAATATACGAGGTCACAACATGCATCTTTTTATCGCCATCAGTAAAAAAACTATTTCTAAATGGCCCAATTCTAGCTTAAAGATTCTCAACCTTTTTTTACAGCACCCCCTTTTCCTCATATATGACAATGTGATTCGTCCCTTTCCAGGGTTGATTCAAGTAGGTTGACGATGAATATTCTCGGGCAACTCGACGTGGCCAAGTCACGATGGTGAAGGCAAATTGGCTCAACTCCAACCCAAATAGGAATGATACCTTGCACAAGGGCGGACTCACATTCGGTCTAGGACCAATTTAAATTTCGCCCCCATAGAAAAACCGTAATATCGGGTAAGGGAACACCTTCGAGGGTCATTCCCTCCTCGGGAAGGGACTCTAATTAGCCATTCCCCCTCACACGGTGTCATGTATGTCGACCAGAGACTCATAGGGCCTATAGCCAGTCAGAGGCGTTAGTGCGGCCTGTATGCCGATCTCCATTGCGAAAAGGGTGGAGCGGGCACGCTGGCTTCCATCAATGTCACGATCCTCAGATCCACGACGCGTCTGAGAATGGTACAGAGGGCGACACCTCCTCTGAATAATAAATCAGCGATAACGAAGGCAGATCTGTCTGCGTGCGATCTGAATCGAGAACACGATACTCATCTTCAGAGCACTTTCTTTGAAATTGTAACACACACAGTTTTGCAGGACTTCAAAAGGGATTGTTTATCTTTATCGCGACTCTCGCATCTGCAAAGCTAAAACCAATAATGCAGCAATTATAGTAGTTATCGCCTAAGTAAATGCAAGATAAGAATGCAATCTAAAGCTATCTACACAAACAACTGCCTCAAAAAGCTGTGTCAAATAATAAGAGATAATTTTTTTTAACTTTAGGAGTAATTTCAAGGGCTGACCCTAATTGTAAATTATGGTATACATATAAATTAGATTAAAAAGGTTTGTTTTTCCGGTTGTTAGATAAGAGCGTTCGGGAGTTATATGATTTGGTAGAGACAAATATTCGACCTACCAGGGAGACTCAAAAGGCAAATAGTGGAACTAGCGGCCCGAGAGGCAATAAATCCAGTGTCACCTTAGCGGGGAAAACTGGTAACGAGAGAAACGCCCAGAGTAAATGAGAAAACGAGCCGAGTAGTTAGGGAAAAAATCATTTTCCTTCGCACAAATTCAGTAAAAGAAACAAATTAGCCGAATTTAATAATTTGTTCCGTACAGAAGAAGGCTTCGACGGAGTCCATAGGAGTTTTATAGGTGAATCTAATATAAAGGGCTACAAAATGTTAAATAGTGACCAAACACGAAGTAAGGGGGATGGTGCTTTACTTTAATTGAAGATATGAGGCTCATCAAAAGTAAACATGAGTAGTGGTGATAGACAATGATCGCAGAGTTCGAATTTGCAAAATATAAAATTAATATTGCATTTATAAGTAGACTGTTTACCTAAATTGAAAGCAAAGACAAACGCCTGTTTTATTGTCCTTCTTCTATCATTAAAATAAATACAACAATACTATCCGGGAATTTTTAAGAGCCCATCTGGCCATTAATTACTAGGGAAAAAGTCGCCGCAATCATATTATAGCCTAATACTAGGCAATATTAAAAAATAAAAAGACCAAATAACAAAAATACAAAAACAAGACAAAAACAAAGTCAAACAAACAATCACCCCCCAAAAACAAACAAAAGCAAACAGTTCGGATTAGGGGTAGGGAAAAATTGGTGTAATTGTTTCAGGAAAATTTGCTTTTTCAAACGGTTAGGAACACAATTGGAAGGAAAATATAGTGGATTTAATTCTTACCACTGATTAAAAGTTAGTGGAAAACGTTCAATTGGGTGAACCGTTGGTAAAAAGTGACCTTAACGTAGTTAAATTCCAAATAAAATCAAGCAAATCCGACCAACCAATTAAAACCGTCTTTTGGGAGCTGTAATTTCTATGGTTTTCGTGACTGTATAAGGGAAAATGTGTCGAAGCTCCCAATAAAGCAAACCGAATGCGGGGATTCAGTAATCAGAACGTCACTTTTAATTCGTTTATGTGTTTAGTAATTGACTTGACAAGTACTTTTCGACTATAAATAAATCCTATTATGAGGTATAGATGAAAACATACAATATTAGGAAGAGATTAAAAAAAAGAAAAGAAATTACTGATGACTTTGACTACCCCGCTTAAAGCATTTGTGCAAATGCATTTTCTGAATCTTCTGTAACAATCTTCCTTTTAATACTAGAAGCCACGTCCTGCGGGAGAAGATGTTCTGTCCTATCTTCTGCTTTTATGGTTGAGTATTTGTTTTGTGCTAGAATAGAATGATGTATTACTTATAAGTACACATATGGAGAAGTGTGTACTGCAGTTATAAAAATAGTAAACTAGCAGGACTTTAATTGATACACATGTAAATAGGTGTGTCAACCTCGTCGCACTATAAGTTAGCTCCATTTGTGCGAAAGGTTGTCTTTAAATTATGGACAGATATTGCATTATTATTATTTCGCTAAGATATATTCTATAATATTCGCTTAATTGTTCTACTAAGTATTTATGCAGCCATCGGCAAAATTTTTGAGACTACTCTTTTCATATGATTCAATTAATACAACTAATCAAACGTTGCATTTTGTTTTAGTATTTTTGTAGCATAATTTGAAGGTCAACTATACAGAAATTGATCGCCCAAACCCATTTTATTAATAAATACAATCAATTGATGCTCGGAGCCAATATTTACAATGTTTTAGAGGACTGCTTTACTTCCTTTTGGCATGATGAAGATCAAATTTGTGATGATATCTTGACTGATCTTTATTCATTTTTGTTCACTAAGCACCCATAACTGATCACAATTGGATGGCTTCTGATTATCAACCGCAAGTGTGATTAACGCCCACAAATTCTCTATTGGCCGAGGTCCCCAAAATTGCTGTTATTTTCAGCAAAGGATTTTGTTATTGTTTTTTCTCTGTGACAAGGTGCGCCACCATGTTAGAAAATACAGATATCATCCTCAAATTAGTCCTGAACTGTAAGAAAAAAGGTTATGATAGAGCAAGGTTTTGTACCATCTTGAGTTCATATCAGTGTTCTTGTTTTGTGCTCAAGTTCCATTAGATCGAAAGCAGTCCGAGATATGGAGAGTGTCCTGGTGTTTCACCTTAACCAAGACACAGGCCTTGGGAAAGCGCTCACTTTTTCTCTTTTTAACAAGAGATCATCCAAAAGCTCCAAACAAGTAGAAAAAAGCTTCATCATAGAATATCACTTTGACCGAATCATAAACAATTCATTTCTTTGATTTCACACAAAGGTGGGGCCAATCCGTAAGGTTCTTCTTGGTGAGGTGAGGCTACTTCGCATCCCGTATTGACTTGGGACCTTTGTCAAAATGTATCCGCTTCACTGTGCGCGCTGTATCCTTCACACCTGCTTCTTTCCAATCGTGGACAAGCTTTTCACTAGGGTCATCCTGATTCTTGAGCTGGGACCTAACCAGGCGATCTTGGCGTTAATTTTAAGCTCTTAGGTTCCAGAAGACTTCTTGACAGTAGTTTAACCAGTTTTTTATAGTCATTAATGATCCTAAAGCTGGTGCCCTTTAATGCAATATCCTTAGCAACTATCTTCTTTCATATTAAGTCACTTTGATGAAGAGCAACAATGGTTGCACACTTTTCTTTGGAAAGAACTATTTGTGAAATTTAAAAAGATTCAAGCATTTATTTTTCCAAACAAATCTTACGAAATTGATTATAATTACCCCATATCATTCTTTTAATCCATATGTGATATCATTTTAGCTTTTTGATTGAATAGCAAAGCTCCAGAGACTGAAACTCAACTCCTCCAGGAAGAGGATCAGAGTCCGATTTGGGATTCAGTGAAGGAATGCAGTTTATTTTTTTTATTATTTTGTAAGTTTTTAATAAACCTGCAATACTTTAATATTGGAATAATTATTCATATCGCGTAAATTTTAAAACGAATGAAAAATAAAAATACATATTGGTTTCAAACTTTAGGCCATAATTGTAATTCTATCTTTGGACTGAAATTTTAAATAGTTTCTATGATCTTTAACTTCACTGAAAAATTACATATCTTTTTCAAAAAGGGTAAGATAGCTAGGATTTTGGAACAAATTCCTATTTTCAATCTTGAATAGGCCTGTATACATTCAAAATTAAGAGTTTGAGTTTAATACTCGTAGGGTCGATTGGTTCAAATTTTAGTGCAAAGATTTCCAAGATAATTTCTTTCAAACCTGGTACCAACGCAATTTTTTTTCCTTAATTCATTCTAATAAGTAAAGTAATTTGCCAGCAAACGCGTTTAGGTGCTACATGGACACGTAGAGACGGTTTCACATAACAACCTCAGGAGCGACACACCTTCCTGACTCCAGAGTTTCATTTAACCTAAAATTAGATTGAAATTAGCTTACCTTTTTTTCCTTGGTGGGCGGATAATTTTGAAACCTAGTTGTTGCTTATATCTGGAAGATTGCGTGCCCTCCCTGCCCAAATTTCCGTAGATGCGTCCCATCCCATCCTTAATGCCTGCAAGAGGATATGTGAGTTATATATTTATCTTCTATGCATTTTCACTTCTTCCATCGTCACTAATTTCTTTACAAATCTCCCCTTACAAACGTTCTTCGTGATACGCCCTCGTTAGTTTTTGTTTTAAAAATTAATAAAAAAATACTTAGTGGTTTCCAAATGCTTTTAGAATTGTTCGTACCGTCAGAAATTTCTATGGGCTAGATAAGCTAAGTCCATTTACGAATTTCTACAAAATTCAGCCATGGTCAAAGATTTTGGAAGGCAATTATTTTTTGTTCTATTCAATTATGCCCACCTTATGCAACTATAATATTATAGTGTACCACAAAATAATATTTAAAATTATCAAAAGGTTTATTCACACCAAAACTTTTATTCATGCGGTTGACCCTTGTTTGTGCATTTTCCATTATAGCACGTTGGAGATCAACTTCAAGAGCCAACTTCGGAATGAGAGATTTCCCTCTCGTCTCATATGCGGTCGCAGTTTGCCGTTTTGCACGATTTGGATCGTCGATTCTTTAATTAAGATTGATTATAATTAAATTCATGGGAATTATCTGTGTTGTCAACCCAACATTTTAATGCGTTGAAGTCCGAATATCTCAGTTACCAAGTATACTTCTTTTATGTTTTGGGGGGTGTTTCCCAAGGACAAAAACGCACGGGTTACTAAATTTCTTTTGGGTCGTTAGTGGAGTTGTTCTTCGAAGACGCTTTTGTAAAACCTATGTTCCTATGGGAGTTCTTTAAAAAGAGAGAGTGATTTTTTTAACTAACTTGGATGAAAACAATCCCATGGGTGGATTGTCCTGTTCTCCTGTTGCAGTAATTATGGAAGGGTGCTTCTTCCTACACCAATAAGTTGACTTGACGAAAGGGACAAGATGGGGGTAATGATTCTTTCTCAGATAAAGTTATATTTTTCTGGCGTCCAATATCTAGATAATTTGCTCCTATTAGACAGAATTCAAAGAATTAACAGAGATAGATGCTAATGTGTTGATATTTATCTCCCTTATACACAAATTCACGTCATATTAACATATCTTTTATGGTGGGTTAACTTTCATTTATGGTACACAAGGGCGCATTACCACACTGAACCATTCTTCTCAAAAGGCAAATGTGAAATAAGATCTTAGCAATTTATGGGCTGCCGATTTTAATGCAATTAAGTATTGCAAAATTTCTAATATTAATTTGGATTTCACTTTCTTCATCGTATTGAAATACATCACCTACCATTAATCCTTTGCCAAAAAAAACAAAAACTATGTAACAATGTAAGATAGGGTTATATAGAGTCTAATCCCCTTCCAAATGAAATATTATCTTTGAAACTACATTCATAAAGAGTTATTCCATGTTGCAATCGATCTTTTGTTGGCTTCATTACAATTATCACCCACGTATGAGGTGGAGAAACGCGAACATGATTCGAGTCAATTGAATGGTTGCGGCTTTTTCTCGAGCTTTGTCTTCTTTCCCGAAATGGCGACAATGGTTCATAACATTCAAGTCTGGCGGCGATTGATCCCTGTACCCAAATTAAATTGCAATGGCTGAATGTAAAGGTGCCAGACCTTATTGAACATTTTCATCATTGTTCGGAATAAATATGATGATTGTGGAATGCCTTTCATTGCATTAATGGCTATTATAGAGAGAAATCTAGTGGACCATTAGAGTAAGGACTGGACGTATAGAATACCATGATATGGCCCCTGTTATCACGAGGGAACAACCAATATGTCGACCTTTAAAATTATATGCTTCAGAGAGTAACATGTTTGACAGATCTCTGTAAATAAATTCCACTTTTGTCGGAAATAATTAAAATGGCGAAACAAAAGAGCAAATAAGATTTTCCACTTTTTGAAAACATACCTCCTATAATCAAGACCACACTAATCTTTACCATTTTAGCACTGATTATTGAATTCGAACCAAAGAGATAGTGGCGTTCAATGGATATCAGACTTTTTTCAAGCTTCCTCCCCCTCTCTTTCTCAACATACATATATATATATATATATATATATATATATAAATTGAATTTAAGCGGTATATTTTCATTATAGCAGGTTTTGTTGAAAGCGACCTCTAGTCTCGTGTTAATGATTTTCTTTTCAATCTTCTCGATTTGTCTTATGTTCTCCTTTTCTTCATTGTGCAACCCGTGAAGAAACCTACAAAAGTTCATTAGAGACTGATATTGAATAATTGAAAAAGGTGGAAGGAAATTACTGCACCTTAGCACTTTCTTTTATTATACTGATGCGTTTCGATACGACAAGTATCATCCTCAGAGTTTAAATGGTAAAGTAATACATTTATTCCAGTATAAATATTACAAAAAATGTGTTGACAAACTGACGAACAGAACGTAGATACGTATAGGCTAATTGGCAGGCAGAGGAAGTGCAGTTAGGAACTGGACACTTAAACTTTCTTGACTACTAGAGCTAAAGATAATGTCAAGAGGCTACACAAGACGAATCCAAAAAAAAGAAGAAATCCTCTGCTAAGCATTTTTAGTTTCCCTAAGAGGCCTAACACCCCAAACAAGAGAAAAATCCATCAAGCTATAGGAAGGGAGGCGCTTTTCTAAAATCCCATCCACCTAAACACGGTAGCAAAATCAAAGAGGAAGCCATATAGCCCAAATAGAGAGGCTAATATTGACCAGCTCAACATCGTCATCAGAAATAGCGCCAGAAAACTGGAGGTGGTAAATTGACGACCTTCCTCCGATATTTTCAGGAAATACCATCACCAGAGTAAACATTCCTTTCAACTCCAGATTCCCTAGTGAAAGAATTCAACAGGAAAAAGTGGTAATACCATTGTATACAACCAATACTAACAAAGAATTAAAAAGAGTAACCATTTAGGAGATCTACCGAACGTGACATTCCCAAGCTAAACATGACAAAAGTCACATAATAAGTCCACAAGCCGGTAAATCCAGAAGTGAATAACCGAATATGACACATAGTCACCAAACTCCTCAAACAGAACATATCCGAAGTAAAAACCAAGTAGAAACCTGATAGTGAAATAAGTGTACTATACTGAGAAAAAAGAAAAAAATAGCGCAACACAAAGCTCCTATAGGGAAGTGTAACCAAAAGCGCTCAACTATATTGAATGAAACAAAAAATGCTCAAGAGGAAGGCTTAAGAACACTTCTTAATAGGTATGATGTAGAAAACGTGGAAAAACATCCAATCCATACATAACTGAGTACGAACTAAACGATACACACACATACCGTCATGAATACTACAAAACACACAATACTGAAAGAATAATAAGTGGATACAATTTTACAGAAGTCCAAGAAGTAAAGAATGGATTAATAAAGAATTAAAAACATGGTCTGGTTCGGAGTTAACGTTAATCAGTAGGTGGAAACAAAATGGAACTATTCCAGTATATCCTTCTATCCCCACCTACAAGAAGAGGCTCGCCTTTTATTAACTTCTCTCCTACTATAGTTTCCTTTTCACTCTCTTTCATCTTCTCCTCCTGTCTCTTCCCCTTAGCCCTTAGCTATCCCTGCTGTTCTTCTCCCTCCCCACTAACAAACATGATTAATCCTGTGGGAGAAAGGTGGTAGGGTACTGGGAGAGGCGATAACTGCGGTCGATTCACCTATATATCTTCCACACACCCCAAAATTGGTCTTGAAGTACTTATTCTGATTAAGAAATAAAGATAAAGAACTTTGTGTGAGTACACTGCTACGAAAGTTTCGGTACACATAAGGTACAAAGGTACAGCCAACTAAGAGATTTAGAAAGAAAAGGCATCAAACGGAGAAAGAATTGTGCTCCTTGTTCCCTCGGAGCAAGTAATGTCTCAAAATGGTATTATTTTTCCTGCTTCTGTCCCATAATCAGTTTTCACGCTAATTACCTCCTAAACTACTTCACTCACTAGCGCAATATAACTTGATCACTGGCAAAGTCTAAGATACAATTGCTACTAGAGTATATTAAACAATGCAAGAGACCCAGATAAGATCTAGAAAAGATGGGCCGGTTATCGGCTACGATCCCGGACTCAACTGTGGACTGCTGGTAGGGTCATGCCTATTAATGTAAGGTGGTCGAGGAGAGTGCGAAGCTATACGGGTTGTGTAAGGAAAGAAACAAGACTGTTACAGACATTTATTACAAATATAAACTATAAATTACAAGTTTTCCCCTTCAAAATAATCCCCCTAGTGTCTAAATCATTTTTCCATCCTTCTCCGCCACGCCTCCTCCATACACTCGTAAAAGGATTCTCCCGAGATTCTCCGCAGCTCCATCGTCACGGCCCTCTTGATGGCTACCAAATCTGGAAAACATCCTTTTATGACCCCTTTGATCTTGGTGAAAAGTAATAAAATGACATACAACCAAGTTAAGTGAGCAGGGTGGTTGCTTGAGCACGGTAATATTTTTCTCGGCCAGGAACTGCCGGATGCGCAGGGTGGTGCGAGCCGGCGCATTATTGCGGTGAAGCAGCCATGAGTTGTTTTGCCAAAAATCTTGTCTATTCTCTCTGTATACATACTGGTTAATCACCTGGCCCTGTGGCAAAAACTCAATGTCGCCTCCCAAAATAATATATTTGTATATGTTCGCATACATACGTTTCAGAACAGCTGCCAGTAGACGCAAAAAACAAAACCAGATTTGTATCAATAAGTCATTTTTTATTACAACGCCCTTCTAAAATCAAGCATTCCAAGTTAAACAAAAAAATAAAACTGGCTTTTTCAGATTTTTATGCAGTTGACGTAAAATGGTGATGACAACTATACCAAATTTACATGAGATGCCCGAGTCTAAAGTGAGCAAAAATGAATACATGCAAGATTAAGACAATTATTAACAAACCAATCCCGCTCGGAAAACCATGTCAAAGGGAGGCAAAATATATGTATTGTAGGTGTATTGGGAAAGCGGTTTCTCCATAAAAGGCACCTCTGGTAGATCTCATAATTTACATGGCCAGTTATAATTCATAAGTAAACACATCGAGAAGATCAGTGACTTTTAAAAATAAATCTTGTAGTAGAATTGTCAGTAGTGCTGCCTTTCCAAGATCGTAACACATAACCTGGATTTGAAACATGACTTGTTTCGTAAAATGTCTCAATAGGGACTTGAGTCTGCCATGCAAACATTCTACTTCTCTTTAAGAGTGGAAAACCTGCTTTCGGTTTGAGAGAGGTTAAGAGACATCCAGTGTGGTTAGTCATTGAAGAGATAACCGACTAGCATACGCTTTAGTGCCCCGTGGTTCGAATCATCCGTTAAGTTGTCTCTATTGAGCAATAAAGGCGTGCAAACCGGTAGTAAAAATCTGACCAAATTGCTTATTTTTTTCTTTATGAGAGCCCAAGTCATTCTCAGCGAAGCGTCGATATAGGCAATGCGCGCGTGCTCTCTCTTTCCTTATTTGGACGTTCGCCTATCCCTTTCTATCTTGACTCAATTGAGTGTGCGAGAACCTATTCGCGATTAACCCTCTGTAACGGGTAGGTAATAAACCACTTATTTCGCATTAGTTATACTATACTTATTAGATACACCTACCTAGTCAAATGTAATATAAAAAGAGTTGATTTGTCTAATGACATCGTCCTTGTGTGGAAGAGAACATTACTCGTCCAAAGAGCAACATTACAGCAATGAGATGTGGAGTCAGCAGCCTGCTGATTCCAGGAGCGAAGCCTTCGGGAGCTTTAAACTCCTGGCACAGTCACTCAAGGCAGTAAGGTCGTGGATGAGGTTCCAGAGTGAACAGCAAGACCCCAACGGCGGGCCAAACAGACATAGGGCATATAAGAGGGGGAGGGCAGCGCCCAGTGGGCAGGCGCGATAAAGGCGGGCCTCGATAGACCAAGAACCCAACAGCTCGATGCAACCAGGCTCACCGAAACCGCATGTCTCACTGTTTTGAGCCGCAGTGGACGCATTTTTGGCCAAGTGCGCACACGTGGCCGTCGCGCAGCCACAATCGCCCGAAACAAATTCCTCAGCGAATGGTATTAGTCTCTGTTTTCTTTCCGGACTACGATGTTGTAGTGTTAGTTAGTTAGTTAGTTAGTCAGGGCCAATCCTTCCATGATACTGGGAGCATCCCCGAACGAATAATGAATTTTTTTATATAAGGTCAGTATGGCAATCGCTGGTCGGCCCAAACACCGCTCAGGTGGAAGCCTTTGTCACCTCGCGGAAGAGGAACCTGTTCCGCGTCAGAGGTACGTGGATATAGATACCCATCGGCATGATTTCTTCGAACAGAGAGTGTGTGTGTTGTGCTATGAAGGCGGGGGAGGAAAGAAAGCAGTGTTGTCATTAGCTATGTGTGAATTGAGAGGTGTAAGATTTACCCACCTGAAAACGGGGTAAGCACAGCGCGTCCACCAATCGGTAGCCCGATCTCGACGTGCACTGCCGTTTATGTCCGCTCATGCCGGGATTCGGAATCGAACCCAGTACCGCGACGTTGGGAGGCTAACACCGTATCCACTCAGCTAGCATGAGCTCTATGTTGTAGTGTTTCTTCATGTAATGTAGGTGAAAGTTTTAAAAATTGCTTGAGATAATAACCGTGACCTTCAAGACCGGGTTGTGATGAAATCTTGTTAATAATATTATAGAAGGATCATATTTTCCTAAGCAGCTCAACGTTTGTTTGAAAACTTATTGATATTTAAAGATAACTAATAATGATTTTTCTCCCAAGTTTTAGCCATTATTAGAATAATCTTGACAACAGCTGCAATAATTTAAATTTTGTCATTTTAAATATAACTTGATTATTCTCTTTTTAAACACAATGGTATCTCTGAAAAATATAATTCATATTACAAATAGATTATAAAATTCATCACAGAACTTGATTTACTATTATTATTATTCTGCCTCGTAGTTTCCTATCACCAGAGGGAAAAAATATTATTAATTTTCTTATTCTATATTCGTTTCCCCTTTTACAAAAACTTACCTTAAAATTTTTAATTTCTACGTTGAACAAGTTTGTATGTGCTGGCATGGCTGCGATTCTAAAGTACGATTAATACATCTCTCTCAACCTATCACACGGTCAAAATCGATGAAAACTTTCCATGATCCCATTAACAAAACGTGACATGAAACAAAAGGTCTGTAATAAAGCGTTAAAGGACTCAAAATCACAAATTTACAGCCCAAAAATGAAGAAGCGCAAGTATTTCTTAAACTCTCTTCACCGAAAGCGTCAATCAACCAGCGTTTACGAGCGGGATCTTCTTCAGATCCTAGCGAGGAACGAAACGGAGGAGAGAGGAGGGGAACACATTTCAGCACCATTTTTTGCCCTCGTTCAGGAGCTTAGGTCGCCTACTTTTCATTCGTACCCCCTAACGCTTTACCTTCAGCCCACCGCACGATTATTGGCATTTAATGAACTCAAATTTGCATTTAATAGTATAGGTCTTCCTGCTCTACTGTAATTAAGATAAAGATCAATATTTCCTCTAGAGGTTCCTTTGCTTTAAATGGTTCGTATACGCAATGAGCATCATATTTCCATGGCCAATTATTGTTTTAAAGAAAGAATACCTTATCCTGACATGGTACACTCCACGTCGGCTTAAAATTCACGCATCACTACCTTTCTTTGGTCTTAACCAATCTATTAATCTTTAAACTCTCTCTATCTACTATTGAATTTTAACATTGGGCTTTGGTAGGTTCCACCAGGCAAAGGAATCTCCGCAAGAAATGGGACGCCCAAATTTAGTAGCCACTGGTATATTTGAGTACTTCTGCTAAAAATTTGAAAGCGTACATACGCGGGTGTTACCAACTTACATACTTACACACAATCCACTTTTTAATCCATTCTTAAGACGCAAGATTGTACGCCAGAGGAAACGGCAGCTTGGGTTCATTTTATATGTTTCTCCTTTAATCAGTTAATGAAATCCATCAACAAAGCTTTCACACATAAACACCCGCACTCACACAGAAAGGGAACCTTAGGCAATTTTTGTTTACCAAAGATATATAAAAAAAAATGTTTGTTGAAGGATTAACAGTAAAAATATAATCGTGTGATTTACAACAGACAGCATTTTAAGAGAGTAGTTGGCTCGTTGTGAAGGGAAAAAAAGGAAAAATGTGAAAAGTTTAACGAAAAATGAGAACATAGTAAACAAAAGTATTTAAAAATGTACTTATCCCTATGGGCGACAACGGCAGCTTTACGAAGTATAGATTCAATACATTTCACAACATCCAATATTTGAACTTCACCAAACAGTCGAAAATTCCAACAACAAAACGCTCCTATTCCTGTAAATAAGCTGAAATTGGATCAACCCAGCACCTTTCCAGCACGCTGATAGCAGTAATCGCCCCCACGGGTCCCAACTAAATGAGAATGTTGGCTCAAGTCCTGACATTTGATCTACTCCATTAATATCCTGAACTTGCGCATGAAATGTTTTACTATGATGGAACTGCGCAGATTTGGTTCATTTCAGCTTCACTACGACAATCGTAGCCGTGATTGAATGGACTGGCTCTAAACAAAATATAATGCATGACACTCCCTCTTAAGAGAACAGAGGCAGAAAAGGAGTGTAGAAAGAAGACATTTTCTAATTGTTCTAAGAAGTCGACGATGGGATTTGACTGATCCAAAATTATGAAAACAAGGAGGAAGAACATTTTCAACTCTCATATAATTAGTAACAAGGAATAAA
The DNA here is from genome assembly GCA_963969495.1 of Ceratothoa steindachneri. Classification (NCBI taxonomy): domain Eukaryota; kingdom Metazoa; phylum Arthropoda; class Malacostraca; order Isopoda; family Cymothoidae; genus Ceratothoa; species Ceratothoa steindachneri. The sequence goes on along the minus strand of OZ018328.1, from coordinate 18,911,817 downwards.
CGAACTTCTGATCCCCACTTTAAAATCCAATTGAACATTGACTGAATGAAATAATATTCTCACCGTATGATAGGTGTGAGGGGATGTTTTATTAAATAAATGCTACAACAACCACATTGCAATTATGGACGCATATTTACACTGTTCATAATACAATACTTAAAAATCAAATGGTAAAATTTATAGGTTTGTTGAGAGTTAGTAAAGCATTACTTAAATTCTGGACGTGCAAATGTTTGGGAATCCAGGGTCGGAGAGACGAGGCATTTCTAAAAGGACGACTTTGAGGGAGCCAAGTTTGAAAATTGTGAAACAGGTCACCTAACATATGTGCACCCTGTGATTTTCTAATATAAAATACAAGACGAACTTGAGATACTCCTCCTTACAAGAGGAGCTTTCGCTTCGCATGTAGACCATCGGACTATTTTACTCTAGCAACAGAGTTTTGGTCTAAAAAATGTACAAGGTTTCCAGTACATATACCCAAATAATTTACTCTTGGTCTATGTTTTTTTTTTAATCCATGCTTATTTTCTAGGCCTAAAGGCAAGAAAAAATCTTTTAGAGGAATTTTTTGAATTACAGGAAAAAAACGCAGGACTATTTTTTAACGATCTAAATTTGCACTAATAATTTAATTTTGGTTTACTGGGTTTTAGATGCCAATAGCTATTTCCTTGGGCTAAAATGGAAAATCTATTCTAGAAAAAACTTCGATAAAACCTTCGAATATAAAAAAAACATGCATGCTTTAATTTTAGTAAATTTTCTCATTGTCCTCTCAACTACATCATTTGTAAAGCCATTTGTTAAAAAAAATACAAAACATTTTTTTTTGATAATCATTTATTTTGAAAAAGTTTTATCCATAATTATATTTTAAGAACGTTTATTTTGAGAGGAGTGAAAAAGAGAGTAATTATTTTTCATGCTTAGTTAATGAATGACTTCGTATTAAAATTAAAAATCTATTTTAGATGCAACTTCGATAGAACTTTGAATATACGATAAAATAAAAAACACAGCCATGCCTAAATTTTAATACTTTTCTGAACTTCACCTTTTGTAATTCTTTTTGTTTTAAAAAAATTCCAAAACATTGGATTATATTTATTTTTCTGAACTTCACCATTTTATTTTTTCAAATACCAAAGGAATTTAAAAACTGCTTCGGAAGAAAAGGGAGTGAATTTTGATCGTATAAAAAATATTATTTGATATGTTTTGATCAATATTTTGAGGAAAAAAAATCCTTCTAAAGAAAAACTTTCAAATGGACAACGATGCAAACTATAGAGTTAGGGATTAAACCTTTTGAAAATTTAGGTTATTATATAATGATTTATATTTTAAGGGTGGCACTTTTTGGAAAGAAATGCAAAAATGTTAAAAAAAAATTCCTTTGTTAATGAGTAACCTGGTATTTATTTGCAGTTTTCTAAAATCAAGATATTATTATTATCATTATTGGTGAAGATCATAAAATTTAGAAAAATTCAACCATGGCTGCTTTTTTTATTTCATTTTTTTAAATTTTCAAAATTTTGATGGAAGTCATTTTTAAAGTCGATTTTAAACTTTGATCTTCATCAGGAGGAAATATCTGCTGACACCTAAGAACGATTAGAGCTAAAGGAGGAGTGGGGAAGAAGAGGAGAGGTAGAAGGAGAGGGTTAAGAAATGGAGGAGGATTAGAAGAAGACGAAGAATAGGAAGAGTAAGAGAGGAAGATACGTAAGAAGGAGAAGTTGAAGAGAAGTAGAGGAGGAGGAGGAAGAGAATTAGAGAGTGAAAAGCATAGGATAAATAAGTGTAAGAGAAGACACGACTAAAAAGCAGGAGAATAAAATAAAATAAAGAAGGATAAGAATAAGAAAGAGGAGGAGTTGAGAAGGAAAAGAATAGGAAGTAGATGAGAAAGAGAAGAGAAGAAAGAAATAATACAGAAGGAAGAGACAAAAGAGAAGAGGGATACAAAAGAAAGAGCGAAATGGAAGAGACGTAAAAGAATGAATAGGAGGAGGAGGAGAAGAGGAAGAGAAGGATGAGGTGAAGAAGGTGGGGAGGAGGAGAATAATAATAATATTAATAATAATTAGAAAAATAATAAAAGAAGAAAAAACGAAGAAAAAGGAGAAGAGGAAGAAGAGGAAGAAGAAGATGAAAAATTTAAAAATTTCCGGTTGTTAAAAGAAAGAAGCTGTTTGAAGAAGGAAATTCAGAATTAATTAATTTTGTAGGGTGGGGGTTAATAATAAACAAATATAGTATTTATTGTATTTAAAGGTGTTTTTTTATGTTTCCTTTTAATTTAAAATAGGTTAAAGACCGTTCAAACAAATAGTAAAAAATAACGTAATAAAGGAGGTTGAAAAAAGCGATTTCAAAGGCCAAATAGGCCTGAGGCCAACAGCCCGAAGGGCTGTTAGCGAGCATAGCGAAGCACAAGCTCCGAAGGTGGAGTGGCCAAACCATAGCTTGTAATATACTCGTATATATAAATATATATATCTTAGTTTGGTTATGACGGGTATCTTTCTAGTTTTAAAAAAGGTCATTCTAAGAGTTCTTCTAGTGTTCAAAAAGCCAAATGGTCAAGTTCAGAAAATTCATTAAAATTTAGGCATGGCTCCTTTTTTTCCGTATATTGGAACTTTTTATCGAAGTTATTTTTAAAATCCAATTTTAATCTTTATCAGGCGGAAATAGAAATTGGGGCTTAGAAACGAGTAAAGAAAAACGAAATTATTAGAGCAAATTTGATGGTGAAAAAAGAATCGTGAGGATTGTTTTTGCCGTATTTACAATCACTTCCGATAAAACTTTTTAGGGCCTAGAAAATAATCATGTAATTTAAAAATAAATAGACCATGAGTAAATTATTAGGAAATATTTACTGGAAACTTATAAAATAATTTAGACCAAAAAGCCGTTGCGAAAGCAGATAGGCCGTAGGACACAGATATGTCTGCCTGCGAAGCGCAAACCCCCTCCTCCGAGCTTTTCTAGAGTAACAAACATGGTCACTTTCACACTTTTAAAAAATCTTAGGAATTATACGACTATTCCCCAATAACTAGTAACCAGAAAACACATACAAAAACACTCAGGTATACCTCAAATCCACACGAGAACATACAATTACACGTATGCATTCATATAATTCTATATACATATTTTACATTCACACGTGTACATATATTTACGCTTAATCACACATGCATATCACCTGTTCGCCTTAATCAGAGCGGCAGATCTAATGTGAAATGGACTTAGAGGCCTTAATTCAAAACAGCCCCCAAGGGCGACCTCGTGTAGTCTGTTATACTCGGTACCTGGAGGAGTAGCACGACCTCCAGGCCCCACTGTCTTTAGCAGTCTCAACCTTGTTTGAGTCTACCAGGTCTTTACTCCTTCTAGACCAGTAATTTCTAACGTGAGGTATACGCCCCAGCGGTGGGATCTGAGAATCTATGGTGATGCGTAGGCGCGGGTTCCATGGATATTGTCTGTTATTTGATAGACATCTTTCCCTTGTAAACTTTCTCTACACAACCTGCGCTCTGGGAGGGCTAACAGCCCTGAAGGGCACATTATAAATACCTATTATTATTATTATTATATTAACTTGAACAAAGGACTTCAAGGAGCAACTACAAAGATTGTTTGGATTCATTACAGTTTCCTGAATTATGTCAAAGAAATATTTCTGCACAAAATTGCAGTCAATTCCAGTGGTTAAATAAATGTAAGTTAACTAACTACTTCTAACGTAATTGTTGACCATTTGAAAATATTATTAAATTACTTCATGACAGATTTGGTCATTTAAAGGCAATGAATTTTGCCTCATGTTTAACTCAGCTATTGTTTGGTGGACTTTCTGATGTTCAAGTTGTAAAAATTGTAACATAATGAATGAGTGAATACTTTGTTCAAAATAAATGATACCTTTATGTGGCTATGTGAAGAGGTTGAAATGAAATACCTTAATACTGCACAGTGAGTGATGGAAAATTTCATCCATGTTTGGTTGAATCTGGCTTCAGTGTTGTGTGTATGGCCCGAGCCAAGAGAAACCTACTTGAAATTACAAAACGTGTGGATGTGCGGCAGAATTCAGGATCCTTGCCGTAAGTGACAGGCTCAAGGTTCTCACTAAACTAAAGTGATTCGCTTATTCTTTTGTTGTCTATAAATATGTTAGCTTCTTTTTTACTCAATAATTATGTTTACAATATTAAAATTAGTTGTAATGTTTATATACTTTTATCAACTACTAGTAGGGGCATAGGTTCTTCGGGAAACTTATAGTTAAGCTTTGGGGAGAAAGAGCTTGTGAAAGGCTGTTCTAGGCATTTCGATTTTACCTTTTTCAGACAACTTTCCATGCCTCTTCTCATCTATTTCTTTGAGGGCGGATGATTAGTAGGCTAGTCGTCCACAAGATTTTATTGATTCATCCATGGTTGACCTCTCCTTTTCGGAAATGGTTGGGGTGGTGGGTTTTTAACATTTACCCCCCTACACACACACACACATACATTTTGTCCTTTTACTGATCCCCTACTTTTCTTTTCTTTGTCTAGGTAGCACCATTAAAGGATGTCATATGACATTCGGACTCTTACATGCCTTCCTGACCCCAACATCCGAACATTACCCTCCTGGCACCAATGAATTCATGATGATCTTCCATACATTTTCACCTCCTCTCTCTTCACTGCTTTCTTACGCCCCTCTCTTTGCAAATATTCTGCAGATGCCCTTGTTGGTATTTCGCTTTAAATTTAATTAAAATCTGTAAAATAGTTTTCGATTGTTTTTTTTCATGCTGTTTTCATTCTCATCTTTCTAAAACCGCATTGACAGATACTTCCATTACATCGCTTCAAAATCAGTCATTCGATAGCTCATTACTTATATCCATCGCTCCTCGCAGAACTTTCCCATTGCTTACTACTTCTCTTCCATACATCATTCATCCATAAATAAATTTTCTCACCCATACACCATTCACCTAACTCCGACCGAACAATTATACCGAACCACTCACTCATGGATTGGTCTATAAGATTCTCGAATGAGGCAGAAGCAACCCCTACCTAATCCTCGGCGCACCACCGATGGTAAGTACCAGAGACCGGCACAGTCGAGGCGGTCCTGAAGGCGAGCTCGAAAGAGTCAGAAACCTTGGGAATTTGTGACTGATGGGGACAGGCAAGGATAACAGTAGTGGCATTTTTAGAGGTCGGTTAATCAATAGAACGATAAGAAACGAAGGCGTCTAGAAACAATTATTTAAAGTAACGTTAATTGAAGCGAAAATGCATCGAATAAGAGCTATGGTGAGCAAAAGCGGAGTCTATTTCGAGAGAAGGGAAAGGGAAGGGCGACAAGACTCATGTGCATCTGCCGGTAAAACAATACAGGAAGATTTAACGGACGCACACTGCCAATATTAAAAATAGATAAAGACTATTACAACATCGAGAGTTGCCCTGTATTATAAATACTAGGTCACAAGAGACACGATAAAATAAGTTAGGCAGTATTTGTATAGTATTATATACTGGATCGTTCGCAGCTCTGACATTTGCTACGCCTCCCCCCCTTTCTTCTGGTCTTAAACGGTCCTTTCCACTGGGTAAGCACGCTGTCTCGCATCCCTTCATGGCTTGCGTTGCAATTCTCCCTTTCTATGGCTATTACCTTTACTATACAATAGCTCCTAGGCACAACAGGGCCCACCTCATGTTAGTTTTGACCGAGTGTTTCAGTCTTACATGTCCATAACCATATCTACCGAAGCATAATAACGAACACAAACAAGAGAAATAAGGAATGAGAGGTGAACAGGATGGAATCAGACAATAACTAGAAAAACTCAAATTGCGAATTAAGAATTTAAAAATGACACTTAATCTTCATTGCAACTATCCGAGTTACACTCAGGTTATGGTTTAACAGCCAGTACATTTATGACGATGCGCGAGGTCACTATAATAGACTGAACTGTCTTGGCTCGTTACCGTCAGATCTTTCTCGACGGAAAGAAGACACATTACATAGCCGTTTCCTTTCTGACGACCTCTATGAGACCTCTCAAAACCGTATATCTTCTATCGTCTGCCATTTCACTCTTTTGCTCTCAACTGACAAAGTACATATGGTAAAGTTTCGAGCTGTTCATTTTCTTTCGTTCTCAATTTCCCCCTAGGATGAAAATCTGCTTCTCACACACTCACCTGATGACCCGTCTATGAAAAAACACCCCGTTGATCTTCTATTGAATCCTTAATTCAATTTCAAAGCTTAAAAATATATAAAATTAATTTATTGTCGCTAAGTAATTGCGATCTTTTTTGTTGGTGCAGATTCTCCATTTTTGTTAATTTCACCAGGTATGCAGATTTGGGGGGTGAGAGAGCATTATTTATAGCTGCTATCGGGAGAGGTATAGAGTATCAATCTAATACTATAGAGAGTTTAAATAATCGTTGTTTTTTTCAACGGTTGAGATCTATTTGGCTGTAAAATAAATCAGTAAAATACGAGACTATCTCTCACTTAAGAGACACCAATGATTCGTTCCCTTTGGACACCATTGGACTCTTTGTACTATTGTATTCTTTGTAGTCTTTCCCTTTGTTTTTTCAACGGGTGATATCTATTTTGCTGTAAAATAAATCATCAAAATGGGGGACTATCTTTCACTTAAGAGACACCAATGATTCATTCCCTTTGGACACCATTGGACTCTTTGTACTATTGTATTCTTTGTACTCGTTCCCTTTGTTTTTTTTAACGCGTGATATCTATTTTGCTGTAAAATAAATCATTAAAATGCGAGACTATCTCTCATTAAAGAGACACCAATGATTTGTTCTCTTTGGATACCATTGTACTCGGCATCAGGTTTTATAACTTATAAGCTGTTCCTCACACAATTATTGTCAAATTTAAATTACATAACATCTACTTTACAAAATATTCAAACCTATGTACATGGTGGTTACATATCATTTTAAGCATAAAATTAATTTATTGTTGTAACGTAATTGTGATCCATTGGGTTGTTACAGGTTCTCCACTATTTGATTCCAAGTAGCCATTAGTTTATTTTTAAAGTTGGATTAGGTAGCTTAAGATAGCTACCTATTAACTTAAAATGGTCAAAGTGTAACTTAAATAAATAGTTTTAAATGTAAATTTAACGATAAAAAAGCTTCTTCCACACTAGTCTGGTATTTGGTGTCGTCTGCCTTGAAAGAAGGTTGTCATTTCATCGCGAGATTGACCAAATTTACATGGAATAATATATTAATGCTTTCATTTTATCTGCGTCTACAATAATAAGTTACGTGTAGGAGGCGTTCGATCCCGATACAGATACTCCTGGGAAAACTTCGAGCAGAGAACTGTCTTCAGGGTGTCGATTTCGAAGGTAAAGATAGAAATCTCACTCAGCAAATTGAACGCAGCTGGAATTGCCTAAAGCATCCAAACAAACGTCGTTGTTTCAATCTCCGTTTCATGTTAGGTTCCTATTTGTGTGAAAACTCTAGTAGAAAACTTTGAAAAATAAACAATTTAAAAAGATTTTTGCGCATTTTTGGAGGTTAATGCTGCTGTTTTGATTTAAATTTTCATCTTATTTGTTATTAGTAACAATTTTTATACGATAGCATAACTCAAAATGTACAATATATATATCTACCCCCTAAAAATGAATAGGTTAAACTAGGATGGACTTGAGAGCGCATACCGCCGTATTCGAAATTGTAAGAAAAGCTCTTTCTGTAATAGCAGAATGAATCCCGATTTTTACTCCAGATCAGCCATAGACCAAATTAAGCAACACCAGATGATTCCTTCACCTTATAAGGCTAATGGCCGTATTAAAATCATGTATCTCTGCTCAGTAGTTTGTGAATTTACATCAATGGCAGGTCCAGAACTCGTATTCGTCCATAACATTTTACCCTGATTAGATATATAAATTCGTTTAAGGCAGACTGAATCTACATTTTCTCATGCACACAATGATGGCAATTCTATGTTTTACCACTCCACATTACTGCACTGACTCGGTAAAGATTGCCCATCCAAATATATGTTTTGATCTCACAGATCCGAATCAAATTATGTATGTTGGGAGAACATTATCAGTTATCTTGTACAAAATCAGAAGCTGAATAAGTGATCCAGAATCCGTAGCCTGATTTAGATCAATGTCTAAATCTAATCAATTCTTCCTTAGCAAAAGGATCAACCAGGCGCAAAATATAATATAAATCCTGTAGACAATCTGACAGAAAATCATACACAGGGAATCTCATAATCTCAGCCAAACCCTGTTGGCGCACTTAATTGGCGTGAAAACAATTGCAATAGTGTTGAAAGTTGAGATAAATTGCGCTAAACCCCAAAGATTTGTTAATTCTAACACCTCCACTTTTCGTATTTTGACCTAGGGAAAAGTGTGACCCCATCCCCATTAACCTTCTCGTGGGAAGACACATCCGAGCACTACTTAATCGATTCCTTGACATTATCTTTTATTAACAATGATGACCTCTAAAGGAACTTGTGCACTACTGAGTTTAGTGCATCGTGGCAAAAGTTAAATTCTGCTAGATACATTCTAAGTAAGGAAAACATTTTCTGAATAGTTAGGAATTTCAGGGAAATAAGTTCGAGTCTCCTAAAGAAGAAACCTTGAGACCCGCCGGTATCTGCACCTTATTTATTTTCAATTAGAGAATCAAAGGCAGGTCTCTAATGTGAAAGCTGATGAGAGGGTGTTTGAAAAATGGGTGAAGTTAAAGAAAATGAAAATTACATGGCTCAAGTAGTTCCTAGAGGTGTTGAAACTGGAAGAGTTCGCAACATCCCTAGTATGTCCGCTCGTTCAGCAATGAAATGGAAAGACATTTGGACAAAGACCTCGTGATATAGGACTACAATGGAACTATAACTAGCCAAAAAAACATAAAGAACAAACTAAAGGCTTACAAAGATTATAGATGGCTAGACTTTTTAGACTAAGCTATTTAATAAATGCGTTCCACTACTGGGTCAGTTAATGGCTGGGTGAGCAAAGTGTAACGCTTCGGCGAATCTTGCCTAGTCCTCATTCTAGGGAAGTTGGTGCCTTTCATTTCTTCCAAAGCTTATTTTGCACTACTAGTTGGCGACTGCCTTCAAGAGCATAAGTCGCGGTAATTAAAATTTCAGCCTAGTGCCAGGCTACTATAAAATTCACAAACCAAACCAAACAAAGAACAAACAAAACAAAAGCAGACAAAAACAAAATAAGAAGAAAAAAACGAGAAGAAGGAAGCACGTTCCTGCGTCTGTCGGGGGAAGGCCCGCCTCAACCCGGCAGAGGTTCATGCGACCAACACGAAAGAGAGTCAAATATTATGGAGGAGATCAGACCCATCAAAATGTCAGACAAACTACAAGTTTATGTACACGAATCCGTCCCGATTACAAGGGACAAGCGGTAGCGACCCCACTCGCCCCGCTTTCGGAAGCGCCTGGATACAACCACGCTGACTTTAAACAGATTAAAAACGGCGCGGATGCCGAGCCCCTCCTGCCACTGGAAGCCATCCGTCTACACTGACTTGAGTCGAGCGTGAGATGAAGTGCGCTATATAAAGGTCATGCGGTAGATTTGACAGCAGGGGCTTGGAGACAGTAGTCAAAGTTGGTAACCTTCAGGATGACGTCCTGGGTAGAGCCCGTTGAGCTACCCGCCCTAGAGCTACATAGAGCTCTCGAAAGAGTTTCTTAGCCCTAAACTCAAAGGGCTTAGGGTATGACTAGCGTCTCTCGAAGGCATAGGTACCATCGAGATCAGCTGATGATGCCGTGAGAGCCGTTAGAGGCTAAGGGAGCGCAGGACTGTCGCATACAGGTGCAAAATGCACTGTGTATAGAGAAGTAGGCTCTCAATGGGAGGGGAATGGAAGGCGCTAGTCGTCAGGTGGAGACTTCCGTGGCAGTGGCACGAATACCTTCACGCTGTAGCAATACCAAATGGCACGCCCTGACTCAGGAAACCTGTCACTGTCAAATTGACGAAGAGTGTATGTGTGGGTTTCGAAGCCCAACACTGTTTTCCTACCACATTTCAAATCTTTACCTCCCCGAGGTCAGCCCCAAAATGTGCCCCTAGAACGGAAAGACCGGCCGCAGCAAGATCATTCTACAAGATGGAAAAGATCTTAAGTGTCAAAAGGGCAATTCTCAGGGAAGAGGTCCCTTCTCTCCTTGTGAGTCCTGGTCGAATACGAGATCCTGATCTCTCATTGTTGAAAAACAGCGTTTTTTTTCATAATTGACAAACTACTGAAGAAAAACACATAATTCATAATGCTTTAGGTTGGTTTCCAAGGTGAGATATTTCTAACTTGTTGCTCAATTTTGCCTACGGCTGATCGGGAGTAGAAATCTGGATTTAGGCATCCATTACCAAAAATCATAGTTTTGTTGATATCTGACAATATGTTTAGAATTTTGAATTTATTGGTTGTTCTTTCGAAATGTAATACTACTTTTGATATAGTCGAATAAATATTTAAAGATGTTTTTGAAGTCACTGTTGATGTGACTTAGTCGGGAAACTATTTTATGATTGTCCGAGTTTCAATGAAATTGGCGTTGGTAGAGTTATGTACACTATGGGTGTTTTCTAGTTTCCAATGTATTATATTATTTTTCTCTCACATATTGGGGCTACCAATGATTTTTTTGCCACCATTACATTTTCCTTTTGCCTTTAATTCTTCCCCTCTTCTTCACTGTACTGACATGTTTTTAATAGAAGACAAAAATGTTAAATACGTTCGCTGCTCTGGTGGTGCGGGGAAAGGGCCTTGCCTTAGCATTTTTCTAGTTATATGATCACATGTTTTCCTCGATCTTTTAATAAATGGGAAGAAATACAATTTGCACTAACTAATGCAATAATCTTGAAACTGATTGACATTTCTCACACTTACCTTGATGCCTACCTTAAAACACATCGGCAATCCGTTTGAGTTGTCTCTTAGTTATTTAGGCTTGGTGAGCTTTGACACAGCCAGCGACCTCTAGAAACCCCAAGATGACAATATCAGGCAACCTCACGCTATTCTTGGCTTATTATTTCTGGCAATCCTGAGAGGCAGATTATTGTCAAGCACATAACGCTTTCGCTGCCACTATCGGTCCACGCCAAATGCCAGCCTTCATATTAACCTCCAAGGAGCTCTCCATCCACCTGAGATACAACCCCCTTAATTTGAGATAAACAAGAATTTCAACCTGACCTTGTTAATAATTATTAATTGTGAGTGTATGATAATAATCGACTGCTCAGACTTCTACCTTTACTTTACTTCCACAACGAAAATTACCTTCAACTATCATTTAGGATTCTAATCAGACCTATACCGGCAAAATTAGTCCTGTAATTAGAGAAGATATATATGAGATTACCGATATATGAGCATCTTAGTTAAAGTTGCCGGTATGGATATTTCTATATGAAAAGCGTTGATTTGGATTGGGATATTTTGGGTTCCCAACTGGCTGCGTTCTTCGTGGCAAATTTGAAGAGATGTGTTTTTAATGAGATGTTGAGGTGTGCGGGCAACAGGTGAGGTGACGCCACATTAGATTGGTCTGACTCTAATTTGATTCAGGTTGAATCGCATAATGTATCTGACTTCAATTTGGTTCAGCTGGGAAGAAGACTGGATCAAGCGTTCTCGTGTTGTTGGAATAATAAAATCTTAAGTTTTTTAATTCTTCTTAGTTTATTTTCAATAGAGTATTAACGTGTAAATATTGTCTTTAGTTAAATTCTTTCTTGCCTTTTGCTCTCTTTTTTCTACTTTTTAGACAATTTGACAAGCCTTATATAGTAGCAGCTGCTCCTCTACTCTCAGTTAAATCTGAACAGTACATGATTTTATAGACAATTAATATATATTTCTCTATTGCATTGTTAACATCATTATAATAATAAGAAAATAAATCCATTTTAATATTATCTTAATTAGATTAAATCAGATCCAGTATAAAATATAAAATTAGCTTTTAGGTTAACAGATATCAATTCCGACCTGATTCCAGTTTGTTTATTTCTAATAATCAACAAATATGTTATTCTTATAATCTATCACCTAATCATCTGTCTATATATGAATTTAAACAGTTTTCCTTCTTTAAACAATCATTTTTACACCAACTCAGGACAAACATTCTCATTAAATTCGCTTAATTAATCAATAAAAAACACTTCTTCCCACAATTTACAGTAGCTCCCATCGCTGTGTGCGATGGACTATAAATACATCAGTTAACGTTGAACGTTTTCGTTTTCATTTGATTAAAGATAATTGTATAGCTAAGAATTAAGGAGACAAATCAATACTTTAGGCCATTTAAAATTACGAAAAACAAAACACATTTAATTAATGCAGCCATATCAAGATAAATAGCGCAACATAATTAAATAGAAAAAAAAGATTAACCAAGTTTATAGTAAATTGATATCTAATAATTCCGCAATGATATATTTACAATAAACACTAGATATGTTATAACATATCAGTTATTAGCACTTATTTTTACTATAAACACCTTGAGGGTATTCTTTTTGCTATGAATTTTGATTATAGCGTCACTTATTTCTTTCGGTAAACCTTAAGATCCCTACCCCCGTCCGCCAATGTTGTTTGTTTTTCACTCGAAATCTTTTGGCACGAAGTTGATTTTGTTTTATTCAAACGCCAATGAATATGCGCGTTTGAGTCCTAGTTCAAATCTACAAGGCGCCATTTTTGTATTCATGTAAAAAAATCCCCGAAATTAACCACAAACTTATTAAAATGAAAAATGCTTTTCAATTACTATATTGTGGGTGTATAGCTCGGATATAGCTGCGAGAAAAGTGTAGTATATTTTTTTAATTCCCATTTAGAGCCAAAAGTTTGAAATAACGGCGATTGCTCTCGGTTTAGTCAGAATCACGTTTTGTTTAGCACATTTAAAAGCAAAATTATCTTGGATTGCTAACGCTTGACCACACTCTTCACAATTAATTTGAACTTGAATTAATTTATGATCGGCTAAAAATGTTATTAATTTTTCTCGATCGCAAAAAAACGGAAATTTTCCCAATAGCTTTAGAGGAAGTTGCACTGATACTGTTTAACTGGAATATTAAAACTGAAATTCCTGTTTAAAAGATCGTCTCTCCTCCTCAAAAACTAGTTCCTCTAAAAGATCTATTAAGTATTTTTAAAGGTATAAAAATTATAATACAAATAGTTAAAAAAGTGCAAAAAATCATGAATGAAAAAATAAATACATGAAAAAGTAAATATACAGTGATTAAAGTAATTTTAAATTAAATAAAAAAAATCATTATTCATTCATTTATAACGTCAGCCCTCCCCAACGAATCGCACAAGCAATTTTGTTCCCCCACAAGTCGCAGAAATGAGTTAGTAAAAGAAACAAAAACGAAAGACCATTTTTCTAGAAACAATTACGATTATATACTGGGGTCATTGCCCCCCCCCAATTGATTGAAATTTCAGGGTCATCGTAGGGCGATCTCCCTCACGAGCCGCCCCTCGAAATTAGTCAAAATAGGTGAAACATATTGGAACATGAACGAAATATTATGCGGCCAGGACCGGGGAAGCTCGCGGGGTATGGATCTTCAGAATTACCTTTCTTTCTTTTAATAAGTCTGCGTCAACTATAAATGAGTAATTTACAGTTACTTCAATTCCAAGTGCATTTATTATATTCCTACATAACTGAAGTTATATACACATTTAGCTTCTTTTAATAATATCTATTGTGGCGGATAATAAAGTAGGCTTATATTCATAAATACATTAGTTACTACTTCAAAACTAGAGACTAGGATGGAAAATATGTGATAAGATTTTAACTTTTTAATACAGTATCAAATCTTAACCATTATCAGCCTATTCCTTCCCAAGTGAACGATGGTCATTTCATTAGTGTGTTCATATATGGTAAACTATAGGATATTTTTTCAAGAAAGTTGAGTATTCCCTCTAGAATACACACTTCTCCATGTTAGAAGGATCTAATTTATTATACTGGCAGGTAGTCTAGTAGTTAGAGCTTAGCTAATTATAAGAATTTCCTCGTTTTCCAGCAGAAACTCGCGCGATTTCATACTTCCAGAAAATGAGGATATTCTTCAAAGAGAGTGGATTAACTGTTTTAGATTAACCTGGTAATTTTGAGAACATCAATTCGATTGAAAATCATTTGGGCAATCATCAAACGCAGGATCGAGAAGAAAGACTGCGTAACTAGGCAAGAGCAAAAGGTGTATTATTGAAACCTAGTAAAAAATGACGATGAAATCTGCAATGTCTTTAAACTTAGTTGATTCTTTCCCAAATCGTGTAAAAATGATTACAGAGGAAAAGGTCTTTCATATCTCTTATTTAAAGTAATATCTGCCTTATTATTGATGTGATTTTTTAGAATAAAAATTAAGTTATCGAACAATTGATTTATTTATCACTGTGCGAATTCATTTACACACTAGTGTATTTGGTAGACATCTTGAGATCTCTGTTAAGAGACATCTTTTTTATGAGTTTAATTTTTACTGTGTCGGGGAAAATGAAAGTTATTTTGGATTAAATATTTTTTACAAGTTTTTGCGGGACTTTTAATTGGAATTTGTAAGGGAAAATGTATTTTGGAGCGGAAGTAGGTTTTTCTTGCTTCTTGTGATTAGTATAAAAAAGTTATTAAAGTTCCTTCGATGATATGAATTTCTTATTCGAGAAATTCATGAAATTCATGGAATTTAATTAAGATCCAAAAGAAAACTAGCACTAACCCAATACATCGAAAGCCCTTAGTTAAGCTGAATCGTAGCCAGGTAATTCAACGATGTAGCAATCCAAAACAGGCTAAAAACAACCCCAAAATGATGAAAACAATAAATTGAGCATATTAAAATGGCCCAACCAGTTTTGTCTCCTCAACTCGATAAAAAAATCTCTAAAGAAAATTGAAGATCCATTGTTCATTTTCTTCATACCAGATATGTGAAAGAGCTAAAGAAAATCTTTCAGGAAAAGTGGTCCAAAAAAGCGAGAAGAAGACTCATTAAAGCTATCGCCTTCTTATAAGAAGCGAAGGGAGGCTGTCAGCAAAGACTTCGCAAAATAGAACTTTGTTAATTCTATTGATTATTTTGCCTTTTGCTTTCATGATTACTGCCCTGTATTTTTATATATAAATGCATTCGTTTGTATCTTATTTAAAACTTTACTGGGCCGTACACTATGTACGATCAAATTAAGATTATATACTTGCAAACAAACTATGCATCTATTTACCTAAATATATACCTAGTACATAAAAGCTCACAGATCCAAGTCGGAAGATGAGGAACCACTATAAAAAATACGTCAAGCTTGTAGCGGACTACCTTTTATGATACCATAGAAATAGAGGAAATGTATAAATAAAATTTAAGTTTTCTTCACTTCAATCTGATATATTGTTAAATAGTTTGTTTTCGTATTGTGTAGCTGTACTTCAAGTGTTAACTTAAACTATTCGCTTTCCGTCTCAATTTTTTATTTTTCTTGGCGTGACTAAAACCTTTGATTTTTCCTGATATCATTTTTGGTCAAGATGTCATCTGAAACGGACGTACATTTTTTTTTTACAAGGGTAGAAATGATGCAGTTGAACAAATAGTTATTAAACAAAACTTGGATTGACAACTAAAAAATATTCTATTTGTCAGCGAAGGGGAAATCCGTCTACTATAATAAAGGAAGATATTGGTAGAATTCTTTATAAGTTATTTTGAAGTCAGAAAAATTGAACCACCTTCTTTGCATACCTACCATACACAATATCGTCCAGTCCTTCCTCATTCAGCCTTTCCCAAATATTTATTCACATACTCAGTTTACACATACGTAGTTTTCCAAACATTTTTCCACCCAAACTAACCCACATTCTTGTTTGTCCACTTCAAGCGGGGATTAATTCCTTCTGTTACTTTATTTGCGATGAAGTTTGGTTATCGTCGTGGCTTCCCAATCTTAATTGTTGTTTATGCTTTCAGCTTTACTCAATTTTAAAGTAAATTAACAACTTTAGCTAAACTTCTTAGTATTCTAGACTTAGAACTTTCACTCCTATTTCCCTTGAATGAGGTAACGGGTTCAATATTGATATAGGGTTTCATTCTAATTTATGGATGACATTACGCTGACCTGAATAACATCGACATTTGGAGTACTGAAAACTTTATGCACTCTAACTCAGAAAAGAGCTTTCTATCTATTCGACTTATTGGATATATATGCAGTCAGTTAATATTTAGAAAGGGATTCTTGGTTATTGCGAGTCTCCCGTGAATGTGTAAACCAACGGGCGCGAAGTTGGAAAAAGTTTAATAGTAACACTAACTGTAAAGTGTTTCTTCTTTATTTAAGAATAGTGAAGTATTTTAACAATATTCAGTTAGGATAGAGTAGCAGTTTGAATATTCAAAGCATAGAGAGGGGTTACTTCATTTAATTCGTTTGAACTACTTATGGTTATAATCATTAGGTTAGTAGTTGATTAGGAAATTCATTAGACATTGCCAGATCTTGTGAAATTTGAGGCAATAGTATTTCATCCAAGGTTCAAATTACGGGTTGAAACTACTGTGCTTACTAAGAGACTGCGACACCAATTGATATGGGTACTACTGGCACTAAACTATATTTCAGAAGGGAATATTTTTTTGCTTTGATTCACCTCCGAAACTAAAGAGAAGATTGACTTCTTGGAGGAAATATGAAACGTAAAATGTATAAGTGATAAAGTGAAGTGTAACAAAGAATGCTATGGTGTTTTTTGACTTATTACACAAACCCATATAACACAATAAAGATAGAATTATTCACTTCAATAAGAATTGCTACTGAGAATTAAATCGTTATTATCGTGCTGAATCTATCTGCTTCAATTCAGGCAGTGTGAAGACACTGTAATTATATAAGAATTAATGATTATGCTCTTCACCTTATGTTAAGGTTGTGAAAGTAACGAGAAGTGAAATAATTCCTGCAGAGAAAAAAAAGGGGATAAGAAGCAAAAAAAAATGTCTTGCTTTCTTTTGGATTCTTCGGATGTCAACACTGCTCTTGTGGCGTAGGGCTCCCAGCCCTGGCGATAACATGTTTTGAGCTAAGCAGGTTTAATGACAAACCATTAGGAAGCTGGAACACAGTGATGGACAGAGGTGACGGAGCGTTGCTGTAACTTTTAGTGGGGAATTGTACGCAGGTGCGAGGCCAACGAGGAACGTGATTGTTTATCCCAGGTCGTATAAACTTCGATGTAAGCACCTTTTGGGAGGGTTTAATACTGGATGGGAAAGCCAGTATAAGACAGCGCAAAAACCCTCTCGTAAGGTTAGATGTGTTTGTGGCCGTGTATTCCCTGTGGAGACATTGCAAGAGGCGTCACTTTTCCAGGTCAAGTGTGACCTTATCATATTTGATTGCACCGCTGCGGTCAGATAGTCCGCAAGGTCGGAAAATCGACAAAGAGCTGAGCGTACCGTGGATCATCCGCAACAGAAAGATAATGCAAGGAAAGTGGGAATGGAACCTGCTTTCCAGTAGAAGAAAATTCCGTCTGCACATCGATTAACCGACGCTGCTTTAGGTCAACCAGTAGGTACAAGTGACTCAGGAAACTTGCTCCGAGGATTGCATATGATACTTTAGACATAATGGAATTTTAGATGAAGTTTCGTAACAAGAGTCTTAGTTTCAGCCGTTTTCTGCCGTTGGTTGTGATCACTGTGCCATGTGCAGCCTACAATTTGAGAGACTGAGCTAGCATCTTTTGTTCATAAATCTCACTCATACCATGGTGGTGACATCTTGTCCCTTGTCCACCAGAAACCAGGTCGTTATGATGGGGTCAACCAAAAGAATGCGTAGTTTTTTTCGCTTCCTATGCTCCCCTTTAAGCGAGAGGAGGGTTATTTAGTGATCCGGAAACGAACATGGTGGCAAGCATTTGCGAGCCTACTTTTTAAATCGGTGGTGTTACCAGCAGTGATCTTCATGACCTCGGTTGAGGCAAGAGAATCGACAACGCATGAATGAGTGACAGCAATGGAACACCTGGCTCGAAAGCGTAGTTCGAGTACTCTTCTAATATATCTTTATGAATTTTAAACTCACGTTTCAAAGCGTTGATCTCGCCATGAGCATTGCGGGGAAGGATTTACCAAAGCTACAATGGGGAAAGACAACTGGACCCGGGTATCAACAGTTTTGCTAACTGCCTAGCAGCTCTGTGAATCATCTTGAGGCAAGCTTCTGAATAGCTCCCTTAGAGGTTAATAATTTTACGTGGCTGTGTGCATTATTATCGCCTAATTGAGAGTTTCGTATCTCTACGAAAGTGGAGGGTGTAGGATAAAATTGTGCACAATTACAGCAGCTGAGGGTAGTATGACGGAAATCGTATAGGCGTATTTCACTTAACCATTTACAATTTTAGAGATCTTGAAAATGGCTTAGCACTGTCTGTTTCTGGTAAAAGAAAAAGACTATACGCAATCACTCGATTGGGAAGGGAGTGGAATCATCGATAGGCTGCACAAACGTGATTTGAATTCTTTCCGTGAAAACAGAGTGAGTTCAGTGCGGCAGATAAATCATCTTATATTCCAAGCACTACAAATGAGAGAGTATAATTTTACAAAACGGTTAGATAAAACACCCGGCTCTTTTGACACATATTGTATCACCAATTGCTTTGGCTACTACTTGAACTAGACTGTATACCATTAGGACTTATTTGCCTTTGGTTTCATTTATTTCCGAAACCAACGAAGGCATAGAGTGATCGGAGTAAATATAAATCTGGAAGACGTAGATAGCACTCTCTCGACTCTGGAGTATTGCAAGGAAAGAGATTGGATTTTGTGATTTATCACAGTAAATAACTAATTTAACGATATTAGTTAAACATGCGAAATAATATATTAACATAAAAGAGATGAAATTATTTATTTACATGAGACTTGCTACTTAGAAATGAATCGCTATTATTGTATTAAATTTATTCGCTTCACTTTAGGTACTGTGACAACATTGCAAATAAAAAATAAATTAAATATTTATGCTTTTCATCGTATGTTAAAGTTTCTGAACGCGCTGAGTGAATTAAATAGTTTTGAGTTTGCTGAAGTTATTCAGGAACGCGAGTGAGAATCTTTCAGAGCAATGTAGTAATAAGGCTTTGAAATACCGCTAGGATTTGAGCGAAGCACAGTTAGTAGACGAACGTTAGCATTGATGCCAGCGGGAGATGGAGAGAGCTCAGGCGGCAGGTGTCTCCTCTTTTTCTTCTCTGCATTTCAAGAATAAAATCAACTATGACTTGACTCAATGAATAACCCAAACTGCTTTTCGCCAAGCTGAATTTACTCCTTTAAATTTTGGGGGAGTCTGATGAGTCCCCTACTTTAAAAAAAAAATTCATTCCCAAGTAAGTTAACTCCAGTGCGATAAAAAACTAGGTAATAACGCTTTTATATGGCGAACAGCGAGGGAGGTTTGCCACTATCTTTCTCACTGCACAGAGACGCGGAATCTCGGCCGAAGGTTCCCTTGGTCTCTTGGGAAAGCTACTGTGAGTATCTGTCAGTCGTTTGGGAAAATGCATGTCTTTCTTCCCCCACATGCATATATTTAAACAGTTTATAGGTAAGGCTTCAAGACCTATTCTTACATTTCCGCCATAGGAAATCGCGTTGTAGAATAATAATAATAATAATAATAGGTATTTATAATGCGCCCTTCAGGGCTGTCAGACCTCCCAAAGCGCAGGTTGTGTAGCGAGTGTCGAGAAAGTTTACAGGGAAAAGAAGGCAATTCTGAAGAGATGAGTCTTCGGGAGAGGTTTAAAAGTAGCAAGAGAGGGAGAGGATCGGACTTCGGCAGGAAGAGCATTCCAGAGTCTAGGAACACAAACTGAGAAGGAACGGTAACCCATCGAGCAGAGGACAGAACGAGGAGAGTTCAGGAGGGGAGCGAGGTTAGGCCGGAGTACCCGAGGAGTTTGACGAAGGGAGAGGGCAGACGAGAGATAAGGTTGAGCCTCTAGGTTTAGGTCCTTATAGGTGATGAGAAGAATTTTATAGTGGGTACGGAAGCGAATAAGTAAACAGTGTTACTCCTGTAACAGAGGCATCGAAGAAGAGAACCGGGAGAAGCGAAGGGGGAGCCGGGCAGCATAGTTTTGAACAGGTTGTAGGGGGAAAAGTGACGAAGAAGGAAGATTCACTAAAAGAGAATTGCAGTAGTCTAAGCGTG
This sequence comes from Ceratothoa steindachneri, assembly GCA_963969495.1. Lineage (NCBI taxonomy): Eukaryota > Metazoa > Arthropoda > Malacostraca > Isopoda > Cymothoidae > Ceratothoa > Ceratothoa steindachneri. The sequence continues at coordinate 18,891,397 of OZ018328.1, read as the reverse complement.
AGGAGACGAAGGCAAGAATAGGAGTCTCAAGGCTTCGTCGATCAAACTGGGATGGAACACGTGAGAAGTTGTGGAATAAACCGAGGGAAGACTTACAGATACGATAGATGTGCGGTTTAAACAAAGGTTGCTCGTCGTAAATAACACCAAGATTACTGACGGTTTCAGAGAAGACGACAGTGGTTTCCACAAGGTTAAGAGAGGGAAACAGAGCTTTAGATTTGTCCATCATCGAAGCGGTACCTACAAGGAGAACTTCAGTTTTATCGTGGTTAAGTTTGAGAAAGTTGGCAGACAGCCATTCGTTTATGGAGGTGTAGGCCGAAAGGAGCTTGGCAATTGATTAAAAGAAGAACACAGGGGATGAGAAAATTACTTTCAAATAACATGAAAGAGTATATTCTAATATTGAGTGAAAAAAGTCTAATTAAACAGAACACTTTAACAACGAATTCAATGTATTTATTAAAGAATAAATGAGATCAACTTCACATGGGACTTTGTGAAGATAGGTTTTTAAAAATGATGAATTTAGGACATGTGAGTTACAGTGAATAAAAATTGAAGAGTCATCCAAAGAGTAACGGTGTAACATTGGAAAGGCTGTCCTACCAAACTTACTGAGTATCTTCAAGGCCTCCCTGTCGCTAGTACAGGTGCCTTCTGACTTTTAATATGCTCCTGTCCGTCTGGTCTTACTAAATCAAAATCTTGACCCTAGTAATCTTTCAAATTATGTTCCAACCTCTCAACTTCCGTTTATTTCCAAGGCTCTTGAGTCGGTACTAGCTGCTCACATCACTAAATACATGTCCTCCTCCAGCATCGACGAAACCTTCGAGTCCAATTTCAATGCAGATCACAGCTCTAATTCGGCTCTCCTGCATGTGAATCGTTTCGCTCTTATCTGTCCTCTCGTACTCATTCTGCTCACATCGCAGGTGAAGTCCTACGGTGCTTTTTGGACCTCTCTCCTTGGCCCGCTCCTACTTCGTATCTACCTCCTTCCTCTTGGCTTTCTTATGCGACTTCTAGTTCTATCCTTCCATTTCTATGCTAATGGTACGCAAATATTTCTCTCTTCTCCCCAAACTCTTTATCTGTAATGCTAACTAATATTTTATCGGGATATGACACGATTACTAAAGGGCTATCGGGAAACTTCCTTATTCTCAACCATGACAAAACTGAGGTTCGCTCAGTGTGCACCTCAGCAGAGTCGGTCGCTGTATAAATGTACTCCCCTTTCTCAATCTAGGTGGCTGTCCGATTGCGTTCTCTGGTGACGTTAGAAACATGGGTGTTTCCTATAATAGCCAACTGTTGCTAATATCAGCAAATTGTCTCTCTGTTTCCTCTGTAACCTCAAGGGTATCTGCTCTCACTATTACCTGAACAGCTTCAATCCATGGTTTTGTTACCACCAGCCTTGATTAATGCAACTCTCTTCTTACTAGAGCCCCTAACAATACAATTAGTCCCCTTCAAATTGTCCAAAACATTTCGGCTCGAATTCTATTCTGTCGAGGACGGTTCTTTTATCACACACCTCTGCTCCCTGAACTTTTCTGGCTGCTCATCAAATTTCGATTTACTTTTAAAAACCGCCTTTGCACATTCAAAATACTAGACACCGCAACTAATCCTTATTTGTCTTCTACAGTGACTGCAGGCAAACAACAAAAAGCCTTTTGTTCTGAAAAAACCCTCGTATTTTCTGTTTCTCACAATCGTCTCTGCTCCATGGGTGATTATGCCTTCTCTGTAGTTGCTCCTTAGCTTTGGAATGGTCTGCCTCGTGGCAGATGCCCCTTCTCCTTGCCTGGCGCTTTCAAACGGGCTCTGAAAGCCCATCTCTTCTGTCACGTCTTTTTATAGTAGATGGACGGCCTTTCAGCGAACGTTCAAGGTTTAGAAGGACACCTATATAAAACCTCCATTATTATTACTATATCATTATTATTATTCTCTCTTTCTTTTTCCACAGAATAAAAATGTCCTCGTTCTTCATATGAATTTAATTTCTTACCTGACTTACCTCCCCTTTACGATTCGTACAGAAATAACAATGTATCAGCGTCGTCGAATTGGCTATGTTTATTATTATTATTATTAGTGAAAATCCACCTTACCTACGTTTTTGATAGGCCTGCGTCGCTTGTTCGCTTCGCTTACAAAATTAAGAAAATGTGCGAGAGAAAAAGATTTATTATTTCACAACACATTCAAAATTGGTGTGCAAGAAAAAAAATCCCGTTCTAAATGTTTTTTTCTAAATGTACAGATGTATCCACACATAAACAGACAGACACACAGAAAAACACACACAAAAATGCCAGGATCATTATAATAATATAGTTGCGTATGTATGGCTGAAGTGATGCCCTGCGATGTTCATTCGCTTGAATATTTCCCTATACGTTTCCTGGGTGTCTCGCATTGCAATACCACGCCATCTTATGCCTTGACTATTTTCTTTGTTTTTACTATTATGAGATAGGACACAAATATAAGCTAATAGTAGTATGATGAGAGACACCTGTATACTGAACTCAATTCGAAGCTTATTCTAGAAAGCTTTGGAGAATCAAAACTACTTCTGAAAATCTTTGGAACGATTCAGTTAACATAAAGTTTCCTTTTAACTACCCGTTTGCTGAAATTTAACGTGTTGCATTCATCTGACTGTATGTATATTTACGATCACAGTAATTCTAATATATACACATAATTGCTGTCGGGAAATAAATACAATGACCGTTTGCTCCATATATCGCGTGTCTTATAATGTATTACATAAACCCCTTTTGAGCAATTTTACGATGTGAGATGTATACATACTACCAAATCTGACCAAACTGTAGCTGCAATTAAACTTTTGATCCAAGATCTAGATAGATCTAGTGAATAGAGTAGAACAAAAGCGGGTCTTTTTCTAGAATCTACAATACATGGAGAGGAAAAATGAAAATAGAGCCGGGAGTGAGGCATCTATTATGACCCTGGTCATCTCATTTGAATAGGCTTTTAAATTCTAGTCTTATGGCAACATAAATAATAATAATAATGATAACAGCCACGCAAAGGCCGTGTCGCGTGAATTCCTAGTCGAGCGTCATACATGACCCATCCATGATTTGTGACAGAGGCGTAGAAGACAGGTTGACCTGGGATAAGAATGAGGGCAATAAACATAGCAGGAAGTTAAGAAATCTCCGTAAAAGAAAGAATAGAGTAAAAAGAAGAGGATAAATGAATAAATCTTATTATTTAACACTCATACACGCACATTTATTAAATCCTGCGTACTGATTATCCTCATATTGCATTCATTAAAGATATGTGAAATTTTTCTCGTAAAGGAGGTTCGAACATGGACCGGCCCGGACAAAACCTCCGAGCATTTCCTCGGTCTTTTAGCATCGACACAAAGAATTTAACAAATAATTTTAAAATGGGTCTATACCTCCCTGGTAGGTACACACACATTTACGCATATACACGTTTTGAGTCATAGATACACACCCAACAAGCACGTACACCCACACATTTCTTCGGCTCATAAGTCATCACAATTTTGTTACGGAGCAAAAATGATTCGAGATTTGAGAAGGATTTTCCTCCTCGGATTATATATCGTAAAGTGCGTGTTGCGTGGGAGGTGACGATGGGATTCCACCATGTTGCGTGGGTGGGTAAAGATGTGATTCCAACATGTTTTGGTCTCCGATCGCATGGATCAGCAATGTTCAAGACCAGAACTTCATCCCACCTCTTCACGTCATAATAAGAACATGTCTTGCAAGTTTGTTGTGTTTCTATCCGGGGGAAAATTCACCTCGACAGTAAAGAAAGAGAAAGCAAAAGGGGAGAAAAGGATTAGATTAAAATGACGATAAAGATAATAGGTCGAAAATGGTAAGGAATATTATAATTAAAAAAAAAACTATTTCAAGGGACCTGGATTTGGTGATATTTCAAATCTCTAAAAACGCGTTTTGTCAAGAAGACGCAGGCTCAATGTTTCGAATCTTCAGTCTTATTTTTCTGCTCGATTTTATTTCAATTTAAACCGGAAACCATCGAGGGAGCCTCAAACACCCAAATTTGAAAGGAGAAATCTATGGAGACCCTAGAGAGGGTTGAGAAAGTAAAAATATATGGAAGACAGTCACAGATCCTCCTGCGATCCATTAAGTTGGTCGGGCCCGCACTCCGTCACTTGGCAGGCACAGCTGATACTCCCTCGTAGAGGCCTAGAAAAAACTGCTACTTATATTAGATATAATCGCACAACAGAACATAAATATTAATTTATTTCCTAGTATTAGTATAGCACACAGGCAAAATCTGATCGGCTTAAAATGATTTGCCTTTGACTGAATAAGTGTGAGAACGATAAAAAAGGAATGAATAAATGTATGAATAGTAACGTAGGATTATGATTATTGAGTATAGGAAGGTGTAGCTCACATCTCAAGAAGATCTCGAACTAGCCTGCAAGGGACAAGAGTAGAAACTTCTAAGACAGGCATCGGCAAACCCTGGCACTTGAAAAGATGTTTTCTCTCCTCTAAGCAAGGACAGGCCACATTCAAAAGTATATATCTTAAAATTACATATTTCCCAATGACAAACTTTACTATATTTATTTTAAAGCAATATTTACCGTATATTTTGGGCATATCGACTTTGGTCTGTTGACCATGTAGATTATGTACATTGGGCATTATAGTTGCTTGGCACTCAAGCCCAGAAATTCTTTGTTTTTAACAGAATTGGCACGCAAGACCAAGAATTGTGCCGATCCCTGCTCGAATGATTAATTTGTACAATTGACCCTAGATTCCTGGTATTCCAAGAACAGGATAAACAATAGCTAAGGGATCTTTGTTTTCAATTATCCAAAAGTCTCATGGTGTCTAAATTTGTACCTACCTTCAATTGGCATGGTAATCATATTGTTGTAGGAATCTCTTTAATGTTATCTCTGAAACATTAAAACTAACTGTAGATGTACAATGACCTATTTACTCCTTAGTTATGTGTTAGTTAACATTAAGCTGCCTTACCATATTTCAAATATCAATTGGTGTTAAATTGCACCTCCTTCCACTTCAACTGTTCCTATTTTTGCACAAACCTTTGTCTTAGGATCTCATTACTATTGCAGTTTCAACATTCAGAGATGTAAGGTTTGCTATGATTGTCTTTCATGCCCTCCATGTTTTGGAAAATTATATTTCTTTTATTCAACCTTTATTATGAATTCTCTCCACACATTCTTATTTTAATACTACCGTTCTCTCTTTAATTTTTTTAAAGAGGTCAATACCAAACATGAATCCATATAAAACTAATTTTCCTTCTTGTGAGGAGGGGTAATTGAACCTCTGACAGACAGAAAAACAAAAAATGGGTGAGAGAAAGAGAGTGGCGGAAACTGAAATCGTAAGATGGAGAAAACCAGTTAATTTCGACCCAGTCCAATTTTATAAAGATTTAACAAACTATCCTTTCTCGCAACTCTGCTGAGACTTACAAAATGCTTGTAGGTCAAATGTAAACAAGTCACATCCTAAAATAGCTGCCTCCAGGTCGTATCTCTTCCCTAGCTCCTACATTGCATAATTTCAGTAGAAATCTCCGGTAATTAGTTTAAACTTAATCCAACTCCTCACTCATTGCTGATATGAAGCAGATAGGTAATGGCTCCAAGGGCATGGGATATAGCCCATAATGTATGGGTCAGATGATGCTCCAGGAACCACTACTTGCTCTCAACGAAATTTGCATGTATACCGAAGTTGACAACTTGAAGAGAGCTAAGTACACACACATGCACGCACAGATCTCGGAACTTATTAACTATAACACTTGGTCGATGAAACGCACATGAAAGGAGAGAAAGTCTGTTACTAGATTAGGGAAATTCATTGAGTATAAGGCATCATTCAGTTTTCATAGATCCTAAAGTTTCCCATTTAATCACACCCATTTGGTGAAACAGGCTTTGGAAAGAAGCCAAAAATGAAACCAACATCCTTTAGCGTTAGCCAATCCAAACACGTAGCAAATCCAATATCGTTCTCTTAATTGACTTCGAAGTTGAGATTGGAGCGTGTCGTGGAAGGCCAGACTCCCTATATATATATATATATATATATATATATATATATATTAATATATACGTAGGGACTTTGGAACTTTGGGCCGAAGTTGGTTGAAGACCGTTAGTGAATGGGGAAATTGCTAGGAGTCCAGTAGGGATGGTTTATTATTGACTTTGCGGGGGCCTTTTTTAAATGATTAGCAGGTAGCTGGTACGCGTTGGGGTTGTAAAAGAAAGACGATGACGAAAATATATCTTTACTAACAACAAAATGATATTTATATTTACACAAATATTAGGTTTAAAGGGAATGGTCGTACATAGGGAGTTAAACGTCTACACGAGATACAAGTGGGTTAATTACAGGAGTAAGTAGGTCAGATTCAGGTTGGTGATTTAAAGGAGGATTTAAAACCGGGGGCGTTCACACAAATAATGGATCAATGGGGTAAGCCAGATTCTACATCAATCTCTAGGCGGCAACGGTTACACTAGCTTACGTGCTCGTTGCAGAAAAGGAGCCAGTTGGAATACGATGAATGCGACGGGAGAAGTCGAGTTACCTTTTGCTTCAGATGAGGGAGCACTCGTAGAGGTTTCGGAGTTGGGAATCCTCGTCGGATATTTGCCGATTGACTATGGCAGAGTTCACGGAAGTCAATACTTGCCGAGTGACTATGACAGAGGTCACGGATCGATTTAGCCTTCGACTCGAATCGAAATCGCCACTGGGCAGGGGAGGAGAAGAGCGTCCTTCAGCCCGTTCGTCGGAGTAGGTGGGAGGTCTAACAGTGCTGCTTACTAAACTGAGTTGAAAGATTATATAGACGCCTGGTAAGGGGGCTGTGACGGCTCTCGAGATGCGTGTGCGATTTTTGGGAAAAGTCGGCGACTCCTTCGGGAGAAGGGGGAATTGTGATAACGTTGGCTTAGAATGTCCAACGGACTTCAATCTTCGGGTGGAAGGCAAGAATGTTTGCTGAAAGGTGGCCGTGGGAGACGATGAACTCGGTACCTAGAGAAATAAAGCTGGTGCGTGTAATAACGGCGTAGGCTGCATCCTTTCCCTGATTCAGCCATGCTTTCACAGCTCCATGCGGTGATCTCAGGACCACGGGTACAGAAGGGCACGTGGTCGCCCTTTGACCTCATTCTGCCACAGAACGACTTGCTTCCATAAATTTGGCCTTAAATTTATATACATCAAATATACCGAAATCATTTAATTAAAAATTTATAGGAGAGTCCCGCTTTGTACCATTACAACTCACGAACCCACAAAATCATTGCACATGAAAATATGTAGCATTTCTAAAGGCAAAATAAAATTTTATTAATTCCAAGAATACAGAAATCTTTATTAAAAAAACTAGAAATTTTGTTTATAAGAATACGAAGGAGATTTCAGTGCATATATCGATCATTTCGAGAAGTACAAATCTGATTTGAACTTCTTCAATTTCCAGAAGTGACCACGACCAGCACATCCACGAGTTTGACCACAACTATGGAAACAACACCTTGGAGCAATTTTGGAGTCAGGGGACAGGAAGCTCTAAACCATCGTGGGTACCCTAAACACGGCGATAATCTTCAGCAACATCACGTGATCCAAGTGTCAACTCCCAACGGTAAGAATAGCCTCCAACGATGCTGCCATGTTCTACAATAATTATGACCCCAAATCAAGTAAAATGAAGAAAATATGGAGGAGTTAAGGATAAATAGAGATAAAGATAAAATTAGATTGGTCGGAAAAATGAGGTCATTTGTCAAAATGAACACACATACGGGGGTTACAAAATATCCTTGATTGCGGCTTGATTTGGGGGACCAAAACTTGGGCATGTTCTGATTGGATCTTAATTCCCATTAAAGGATATTATTAATTCTACTACGATGGTGAAGGAAGGAAGATCGTCTCACTTCTTTTCCACTCTCTTCAGTAACTTTTATTGCATTGGTCATTGAAAGTTTAGTGATTTTCTGAATCATTTATTTTGCTTGCTTTCTAGTTACAATTTCTTTTCAACCCAATTTTATGCCTGTTTAAGTAGTGAAAGTTTCCACCCTCCCATCACCCCCCAGATCTTAATGTATTACCTCCCTCCCTCCCTCTCTCCCTCTTGTCATCATAAGCAACAAGACTCACAGATAATACATCTCCTAAATTAGATCTAGATTCTTCAAATAGTGACACACATTGACTGATTTATTGATCCAATCACGAGTTTTTGGTCTCACTAATACGACGATCTGTGCCCTGGATACTTCTCCTAAATTTGAGCTGAAAAATTAATAATAAAAATAGGTAAAACGAAGAGTATAAGTTCGATGCAATATATGGTGGAAAAATGAATTTAACCAAGGTGATTTTAGTACCAGAGGGATGGTTTCAGACAAACGATCATAAAGACTGTAGTGTACTAACTGGGAAGCCCAAAGGTGTACATCAAAAGCAATCCAATGTGTGTTTTACCCACAATCCATGATTCCATCTTTAGAAAAAAGATGAGAATTCTCAATAATTTGTCTAAAAAAAGCCTTCGTTTATTTCAATTAGTCAAGTTTGGGCGCCTTTCTTGGAGCAGCAAGAGACGAATCTTTATTCACCATTTATCGGTCGAAAGAAAAGGTTTTGCCAGTTGCACAACTCCCCTTGTTCATTATTTATATTTATTGGTACATTCGAAAACAAAGACGTGATATATTGTGAGTTCAAGAAGGAGTTCGCAATCGCCAGAGAAATATGAAAGGATATAAAAAAGAAAAAGTACATTAGTAACTCAGGTGACAAGACTCTTAACTCAAGCCTCAATCATAAACAATGGGGTAGATAGTGAACATTGCCTAAATACCAAGTATAAATACACCCGCTAATACCGGCACACCAAGACCCATATGCAGGCATATGTACACATCAAAGTACCTACACCTATATGCACACGGACGCATAGATATTCACGTGTCTTTCTCCCTTTGCCTCTCCTAATTAAATTTGATGAGACCAAACACAATTATGAACTTGAATCCCTGGATGGACTATACCCTCGTCACGATTACAATGGCTTTAAGAAATGGACTGGCGCGGTTTAACAGAGAGGGAGAGGAAAAGTAAAGAGTAGAGATATCAAAGCTAGAAATATCGTAGTAGACTTGACAGTTGACCTAGTTGGTCGGTGGACCTACAGCTTAACGTGTGTTCCGAACCACGTTGTGTATTATATTATCCTTTCCCTATTCATCTTTCTATTTTTTCCCTGTAGTACGTATAAATTATTAGCTCTTAAGGCGTAAAGAATAGAATAAATCTGTAAGGGGAACTTAAAGAAAGTAGTAGGTTTACAATTAAATGTTAGGTTGCATCGAGGTCATGCTGATCTCTTTCAGTTTGGTAGTATGGTAAAATTTGATATTAGAAAGATTTGTTAGTTGTTACATGAGTCTCAGCCTATCCTTCTTTTTTGTTTCATAATATTAGTATATTTTTCGTCATTTAACCTTGCAATAACGACGGTCTGACTCAATTTTCAGGAAATTAATGCTAAAATTCGCTTCACCTCAAATTTATTCCCTCTGAACTTTATTCGGTTTATTCAATACCTCATTACTTATATAAAAAAAATTGCTACAACTTCCATGGTTGAATGTTATACTACTTTATGGCTATTATTGAGATTGTGGTACTGTTTTTGCTATCATTTTTGAAGAGTTGACGTTTTAGCTCAGTAAGAACGTACAGTTTAATCTAGATGATACCATCAGTTAGCATTCTTGACCCGATTTAACTCATGTCCACTTCTGACAACCAACTATACTCAAAGTATTTTTTAACTTTGTTCATGGTGAGGAATTGTGGTTTAACTTGACTCGGTCTAAGGTATATTGCTATTAGCTATTTTAAAGTTGAGAATAAGTAATAACGTGGGAAACCACAAAAAAGGCAGGCAAGGGGTTTATAGAGAAAGTGTTTATGTTAGGAAAGAGAAAACATGCCGAAAAACATAGTTGATGTAGGCGGAGAAGACCATTACTTAAAGCGCTCGAACTAGGCGGAGGCGCAACTTTCACGAACTTTACCAACCTCAGCATAACAGAATATTCCCCTGCTCAATATTATGGAAATTTAAAGGGTTAGGGGAAGGAAAATATGAGAAAGGTTTCTATCCTGGTTACTTATGAGAAGAAAAAACTTGAGGAGAGGGAGTTTAAAAGAGGTTGTCAATGTTCATATATCTTTTGTTCTGAAACCAAACCAAGTTACTTTTGGTTCCCCAGAGCGCCTGAAACCACGATAAAGCAGGAAGAAAAGGTCAGGCTAAAGCAGCTACCAAAATACAAAAGGCCAAGACGCTCAAGTTTGGCTTCCAATTATCATCCAAGAGCGTTGTTTTTCAAAGAACCTGATGTGTATAAGATTCCACAAAGACATCTTTCTAATAGACACCTTCATAATAGACATATATCTAACAGACATCTTCATAATCGACATCTTCCTAAAAGACATCTTCCTAATAGACATTTTACTAATCGACCATTTCCTAATATATATCTTCTTAATATACCTCGTCCTAATAGACATCGTTCTAAAAAAACATTCTCCTAATAGATATCTTCCTAATTGACATCTTCCCAATAGACATATTCCTAATACACATCTTACTAATAGACATCTTCCTAATAGATATCTTATTAATAGAGATCGTCCTAATAAACATCTTCCCTATAGGAATCTTCCCTATAGACATCTTACAAATAGACATCGTTTAAGGAGACATTTAACAAATAGATATCTTACAACTAAACATCATCCTAATAGACATCCTAGTAATAGACATTTTCCTTAGAAACATCGTACTAATCGACATCTTCCTAATAGACTTCTTAATAATAGACATATTCTTAACATAAATCGTGCTAATAGACATCGTCCTAAAAGACATCTTATGAATTGACATCTTAATAAGAGACATCGTGCAAAGAGACATGTTCCTGATAGACATCTTTCTAATAGACACCTACTAATAGACTTCGTTCTAATAAACATCTTACTAAAAGATATCGTCCTAAGTAATATCGTCCTAATTTACCTCTTCCCCATCAACATCTTCATGATAGACATCTTCCTAATAGACTTCTTTATAATGGACACCTTCCTAAAAGAAATCGTGCAAATAGAGATCGTCCTAATAAACATCATCCTAGTAGACATCTTCTTAATAGACATCTTCTTAATAAACATCTTCGTAATAGACATCTTACTAATAGACATCTTACTAATAGACATCTTCTTAAAGACATCTTACTGAGAGAACCTTGCTAATAGGCATTTCCTAATAGATACCTTACTAATAGACTTATATTCAATATTGATCTTACTAATAGACATCTTCATAATATTTATTTTACCAATTGACATTTTTTTAAAAGGCACCTTACTGATAGACATCTTCCTGAGAGAATCTTACTAATAGGCATTTTCCTAATAGACATCTTGCTAATAGTCATATTCTTAATATACATCTTCCTAATAGACAACTTGCTAATAGACATATTCTTAATATACATCTTACTAAAAGACATCTTCCTAATAGAAATCTTACTAATAGACATCTTCCAAACTATCGTAGTATGACATCATATTATATCAATACCATATCATATCTATGGGAGAGAACCAATAGCTTGAAAGCAAACAGACAAAAGGGACAGAAAACCACGCGTTCAGACGGGCTGAGTAACGAGAGAATGCAACGAGGTCAGGTAAATTAGGGACAATGGCAAAGTTCAAAGTTATTTAAAGAGACATGTATAAAAATAGAATTTTATTTACACCCAAAAAATTAATAAGAGAATTGAAGGGTAAAATTACCTCAAAGAATTAACGGGCAAAAATCACATCGATAAACGTAGGGGGGAAGATTAACTCAATTGGGTTACTGAAGGGGAGAGGGGGGGTTTGCTTACGGATGTCCTCTGTACGTGAGGTGAGACCGCTTGGTCTTCAGAGCGGGAGGTTGGAGTGATGACGGTTCTCCAAAAGCAAGGGGGGGGGGGGGAGGCGGTAACTTCCGGTCCAGGGGAGAGTATTTCAGCTACCGGAAATAAGAAGGGCTTCGACAGGAGTTGATGAAAGAAGTCGTGAAAATCACTCGGGCCGATCGTTCAGTGGAATTACCTCCTGGCTGGGGCTAATTCCTAATACACAAAATAGTCCAGCTGTCACTTTGCTTTGTTGCTAGCACTTGACTTGGAACCATGGGGAAATCTTCTGGGTTTTGGCGAAACTTCTCAACTCTGTCTCTTCCGGAGAGTCGAGCGTTATTTATACCTGAGGCTCTCCCCGGAGTTGGGGGTTAGCGGGAAACAGTTATACTCTCGAAGGGCCTCGAATCTTCTGGCAGAGCTATTTTAGCCCACATAAAGGTGAATCGTGGGGGACTCGATTCGAGGCTACCACTTGTGGAGGGCGGGGGGGTGGTAGGCTTACCACTTTAGGCCTAGCCGGACTTTCTGCTGCACATGGGAGTTCCTTTCTGCTAAAGATCTTTCACGTGGGGATTCCCTCACACAAACAGACGCTCATCTACGAGTAAAAATGGGGTTTTATCTTGCGATCAAGTATTTTTTTCTCTTTATATTACAATAAAGAACTCATTTTTCATCTCCCATAACGATTCCATCCAGAAATGGCGCACTGCCATTTTGAACCTGTAGAGTTGTAGCAATATTCACACGTTGTAAACGTTGTCAATCAAATAGTTTATGTGGCAGCAAAACATCCCCTTTGTAGTTTAACATATGTCTAAGTATCATTAGCTTAAAAAACTGAAAATTGCTGACTTAAAATAGGGACTAGTATTATTACAGTTATCTTTAATAGGCTGCAACAAATTTAGGACAAATATATTAGATCTAGTAAATAATTGCTATCTTCTCTATAATCGAAATTACTTTCTTGATTAACTAATGATTGAGGCATTAATTTAAGATATTTTTCTTAAGGCTCGCTGAAAAGCACTAAGGGGGGGGGATGAGCTAAAATAGAACAACGGGTACGAGAAAATCTCGAGAAAGCAGAATGATCCGTGCAGCACAGATGACTACTTGGAACAGGCGATACGGTTAGCTAAAGTTTAACCTAGGGAATTCAGAGGCCAGGTTAAGTGTTAAAGAGGAATTCAGGTGGGAGGAGGTTGGAGGCATTTAAGATTTTGCGGTAAAAAGAACGACACGAAAAGCGACGCGGGATCGGATGAGTTGCTAGTGAGGGTCACTGAACAAGAAGATTGCGCGAGAGAAACATCCCCGGTGGACAAGAACATGGGTGGCAATGTTTGGGACAAAATGAAAGACTCTAAAAGTGGAAACACGGTTTCAAACAAGCGGGAAATCTCACTAATTAAGGTCCAGGCAAAGGAATGTTTTGACAGCGACCTGGAAACTACTTTAGTTTAATCGGGTGCGGATACGGCTGAGAAGCCGTCGAATAATGGTTGTTCACTTACCTATTTATGTTTATTTTCAGCAAGGATTTTACGGCCGATATAAATCCCTATTTAAGACTTTATTGTCTCAGTGGGATCTATCGGTTAACGAGGGATCCGAATCAAAGTGCTGCTAATACATAAGCCAGCCGCAAAGGCGTCCCTGAGTAGCAAGTGACTGATTGACTATAACCACCATATATTAAGTAATATTAACTAATATTTTCATTTTTTGTTACTAAATTTTAAGCATAATAATAATTTCTTGCATGCAAGTGGTATTCTGAAGGGATACTCAAGGTATTTCTCGAAAATATTTCGGTATCGAAATTTCAAAATGAGCGAAGAATGTCCTACAAATTCTCTCTCTCGAGGCATAGGAAAATTAAACGGCCATCGGGTCCCTTTCTAAGCCCCTAAAAATCTACTTGGGTTAGATACCTTTTACCCATTTTCACATTCTCTAATTTCACCACTTTATGAAAATCTTTAAAATATAATGATCCTTTTTGCCTAAAGAACAAATCTTTGTTTGATTGCACAGTTTCCTTTCTTGTTCGTAATCAATCATTAATTAAGCCACTGCATTTTCATTCCTTTGAGTCAGCATTGATGCTTAGAACCACATCTTTCTCAGTCCAATATCCCCCTCTCCGCCAGCCCCGCCAGTCCCTCCAGCCCTCCTGACTTTTCATTATGGGAGGGAAAATAGTCTTTATAGTCACAATATTTGTCCTCAACTTTTCCTACCGTAGAGATTCCGAGAAAGTTGTTTTTCGACTACCTCTCATTTATTGGACACCGATCGGCAGGGTGGCTCTGGCCCCTGGATCCCGCTCAAGGGAGCTTTTGATAACGACTAAGGTCATTCTGTCTTTATCCCCACCAGGGACTGCGCCCGGAGCAAGCGAGGACAGGTTCGAGCAGGACCAAAAGGCTCCAAAGAGACCGAGCGGACAAAGAAGCAACGACCAAAGAAACGACCCGCTCGACTCTTTTTTCGGTAAGGCCTCCAAGCAGGAAAATAAAGATAGACGAACTAATGGGGGAAGGGGGATTTGTTATTGATTGGGAAAGTTCTGGTAGTGTAAACCAACAAGGACCTGTTTGATTAGTTGAGAAAGAAGTAGGATGACAGTCAAAAAATAGAAATAAAGTCAAGAATAAAGAAAGGATTAAGTTGCAAAAATAGCAAAAACAAAATATCAAACGCTACCTCCTAAAATACAGGAGTTACTCGTACATTAATCTTTAAGGAACTAGTTCGTGCAAAAGAACGACCACACTTAAATTTACTATTTTTCATTTCCTTCCCCGTTGGATTTTGATGGTGACCAAGCAGGCAAACAATGGTACAATTAGAACTCTCGAATAAGCTTTATCCTGAACTCCTTCATCCTTTGACAGTGTCTGCCAAAATAAGCTGAAAAAGCTAGTACATGTTCCACTATATCGCACATTCTGTAAATAGGAATAAATACATTTACCAAACGCTACTATTTCCTACATCCCCAATGTCATTCGTATAAACAAAAGCAATTGTTTTGAAAGTCGCTCTCAAATTGTTTACCTCAAATCCCAAGAATGTATCAATAAATGAGCTGCACACCGCCGATCAATGACCATCAATCATCATCCACTGGGATTCAAAAGAAAAGTTGCTAGATCGAATTCCGTTCGTGTCTGAAATTTTGATAATTCACGAGGCGTGCTGATATACCATATTGAATTCGTATACTTCGTACCCCCAAAAGGTTCGAACCATTATTTTCATTCCCAGCAAGATCAACCAAGAATCCTTTCCAAGCGTATATGTCCGAAGCCCTTTCTATGGATCCAATGCGGATATATTTGCATCTTTGAATGATTGGAATTGCTATGTGAGTTCTTTTTCTCAATTTTTACAAGAAACCCGTCGAAGAAAATATCTTCAAGCCCTATATCTAAAGTTCATACATGGACGATATTTATATAAATTTAGAACCAGAAGGAGAAATGAATAATCAAAAAGTCTCATATAATTATTCTCCTTGAACTAAACCGTTGAACTAAGCGAAGACAACAATTTACCCGTTTTAAAGATAATAATAAGATATATTTGCCTCATCCTGCCTTTGCTGATGACATGGTATCATTGTCCTCAAATCCTGGAAGAATTTGATAATCAATATACTTATAATTATCCTAAGCCAGTGTCTCAATGGAACTCAAAACGAAATTTTCAAAGACCGAATTAATGATCAAAAGCTTTGAAGAAAATAAATTACCCAGAATTGACGATCGAGTTTTAAATCAGGGCAAAGATGACGTAGCCTTAGAACGTTTGGGAATTATGATGGAAACATGGAAAATGATATCAGCTGTTAAAAATTAGGTTTGAGAGAAGCAGAATGCTCCTCGCTTGAAAAATAACATTTAATTATTAATATTTACTTGTTTTAACTTAAACATTGAACACAAAAATAAACCAGAGATTGAGGATAAAACCTAGAAACTGGAGAATTCATGTTACTATTAAAGCGCAGGGCCTACAAGAAATACATAGCAAAGAATGCAAACCTTGACAGGAGCTAAAGTAATAAGAACAGTTCTGATGTTTAAAGGAACTAGATATTAATAAAAGGAAGGAGACAAGATTTAATAAAGAAATCCTAACCGAATACTTTAATAATGGAGATGGCCTGATCGCAAGCAGCAAGGCCAGTCGCCAGCAAGTTCCTGCGCCGATCTTTGACGGCCAGAATACCGGGCCCCTATGTCTTCTCTCTTGTGACCAGCACGCTACCCCTTCAAATGTATGTAAGCAAAGCTCATATGTCAAATGGATGATCAGGTTCCCGATACCGATGGTAGATAAGGGTCTTTGGGAACCAGATCAAGTCAAAGCTCACCCTAAGGGAGGGTACAGTGGTGCAAACATGACTATGGTATGATCAACTCTGTGAAGGAGGCAGATCTCCTCCGCTGTATATAGTTGTTGACTGCTGATTGCATGCTCTGCCACTAGAGGAAGACAGGCCTTACTCTGACGCCGGAGAATGCCTTTACTTTGGGGTTTTATTTTGATTGCTTTGTTTTGTTTTGAGTTTTTTTATTATAAACCAGCATTAAACTGTTATTCGACGACCGTGTTTTCGATGATAGTCGCCAGTAGAACGCTCTCGAATCGAAAATAACTTATTAAAATAGTAAAAATCTTACTAGTACAATAAGAAGAAAGTTTTCACAGGCATAAAATCAACGAAAACGAAGCGCCTATTAAAGATAGGCTGAGAATCAGCCTTCTAAAATGTTACAAACTACTCCATAGGCAAAGATTTTAACGAAGAGTATTATTTTAATGACCATGACAAACTCTGTTGTATTTCTTTTTTTAAAGACAAAAGGGATGAATTAAATAACTAGAGGTTGATAAGTCTCTCAATAGTAACATAGAAATTAGTTAAAAAATCATAATTAACACACTGACACAAACACTGATAGAATCAACTACCGTAAACGACATGTTTCACAAGTAACTATAGTACATATTTAATTCTAAAAGCAATACAGAAACAAATATTAACAACAGCTATATTTACATACAATCATAAATATACAGTCATGCAACATCGTCATTTAGGGTTCACTCGATGATTAAATAATAGAAATAGATAAAAGGGAGTAGAAATTGAGGTTGGCCATGTCCAGCAGTGTTGAAAGAGAATTTCGCCACGCTGGAGTGGGAGGATAAAGAAAAGAAGAATTGAATGGGGATATTTAAATCCCTTTGCTTCGTTAATGAAAGTGTATTAATTGCATCAAAACAAAAGAATTAAAGTCAAAGAAAGCAGAATTATTACAAGCATTTTAAGCAGATGGACTGAAAATTACATTTTTAACATGAAAAGGCTGATTATTAATTTTGAAGAAAACAGAGCAAGTATTAAGTTGTCAAGAAATTATTATTGTTGTAAAAGACAAAGATAACGAAAGTAATGACTAAGCCGTTTTTACGTTAGCAATGCCTTGTGCTCTTTATTCTAGTTATTTTTAAGCATTTATTCAGCTGGATTTTATTAGGAGACTTCATTACTGGTGGCGGCAAATAAAAAACAAATAGAGAATATCATGTTCTATGAATACAAGAAAAATATATATTAATGAAGTGCTCCTCTGTCAGGAAATTTCAGACGGAAAAGTCCAATGTTAGCAGCTGCCGTGTTTAAAATGATCATAATTAATATTTTAACATCATTTGTGGAGTCTAATCCTGCACAGATCACTAGTGAAATGACAACAATTTTAAATATAGATGATAAAACATTTATTAACATCTTATAAAAACAAGAAAGGTACAAAAAATATGGTGTTTAGGTGCTCTTTTGACTGTTTGGAGGACAACGTCTACAACCTGTAAATATTCTTTCGTCTCTCTAGGTTCGAAATGCCCATGAGCAAATTCTGGGCCAAGATGTCATGCGGAAATAAAGAGTCGCTTCCTTACTACAATATTAAGTACAAAAATCATTGTATTGTTGGCAAATAAAAAAACATACCTACTCTTAAACAATTGCATGATAAGAGAAAGATATGTTTTTGAATTTGAAGAAAATAAAGTATTTAACTCACATGAAAGAAAGAGTGAAGAGAATACAAGTTCTAAAACGAAAATGGGAAGGACACATTAGTAGACAAAACGGCAGAAGCGAGAAGAAAATAAATCCTAAGTTGGATGACTTTGTTCATAAAGAGAGCCAAAATAAGACTCTCAGAAGGGAAGAGAATGAAATTAAGAGAATGGCATCACTAAAGTGGCTGAGACAATGGCTAGACCGCAATCAATCTAAACTCGTTGGAGGCCTAACTCATTCCATGTAATAATTGCAATAAATCTTATGGCGGGAAAACTGAGAACTTAAATATAAGAAGAAGTTTGGCTTCTAGTTTGTTTAACCTCACGCGTAATTACGATCACCAAATTGATTTTTTTAATGCCAAACTTGTCTATAAGTCAGATAAGTATCACAAAGAACGCATAATTTAGTTATTATTGATTAAACAAATTCCTAATTACAATGTCTGAGGAGTCATTTAAATTTAACAAAGTTATTCAAACTTCTCTCGGCCCAAAACTTGATTCGAAAATCATCACAAATTCACCTGTTTCCTAATCTATGCCTTCCATTTTTCCCTTCCCTTCCCTGCGATCTTTCCCACATCCCCAATTATATAGAAAGCATTTGTATATCCAGTTTTCTCAGCTGAAGATGGTATTAGATAGCAAAACTAGTCCTGTAATGAAATAAACTGGTTCTACTAAAGTATGGTTTTATATCTAAATATATTCACGCTATTGTTTAAGTCTTCTTCATATATATATATATATATATATATATATATACATATATATATATATATATATATATATATTCAACAAGATTGCTTCTAAGAAGGTGTAATTTTAATTGCAGTAGGAAGGATACGACCATCAGTGACATTCTTATATATTCCAAGCAACGTTTCGGATTACCTAATCCATCATCAGGCTATTCGCTCGTTACACTCGAAGGTTGGCGCCCCCTTTGGCATTAGTTGCCGAACAGGAAAGTCTCTCGATAGTAAGGAAGTCTCGCCCATCTGAGATCAAATAATATGGTGTAAGGTTGATGAAAACATCAAATATTTTGAGATTCTGGACTCTAATCGTAAAATCACCCAGCTCAGAATTCTGGAATCTTTCTTCATAAAAACACATTCTCCCACGTTAAATTCAAACTTGACCTGCCACCCATTATCGGTAATAGCCACAACCAACCAGCTTCAGACCTGTTAATATTCTACCGACAACAAACTACCAATAATCGTGTCCGGTTTTTGTGAATTCCTTAGTCATTTCCCTGACTCGCTGGCAGCAGGTATGAATTTGTTCCTGTCCTTTGCTTTAAGCTTATCTGTATATGTACTTGTAATTATTAATACTTTTAATTTTATAGGTTTACTATCTTAATTATTTGATTTTGATTTGTATTTCGTTTAAGTTAACATTTGTTCGCCTCACCAATTGTGTTTATCCCTTTAGCCTGATGCTGGATTAGGTAATCCGAAACATTGCTTGGAATATATAAGAATGTCACTGATGGTCGTATCCTTCCTACTGCAATTATATATATATATATATATATATATATATATATATATATATATATATATATATATATATATATGCAAACGGCCCACAAGGGAAATAAAAGGAAGATTCCAGGTACATTCGAACTTTATTTCAAGTACTTGGAATCGTCATTGTATTTATGTTCCAAAGTCAATTATTCTGAAAAAAATAAAGCTAAAACATCCAAACTATAAATATAATAGGCCAGGTTTTATGGTATTTGTGCTCAACGGTAAATTAAAGCGGAGGTAGTCTGCGCGTGGCCTGAAGAGTGACAACAAACGAGACTGCATTCAATTTATGATTGCTTCTGGACACAATTGTTTAGATTTTAAAACTTGAAAATGCATAAATAATATGATTGTAAAAAAGTTACCATCATGTGACAAATCTTTGGTGTAAATTAAATAAAAATTTCGTCCATATTAGTAATGGGTTGCTGAAATATGACGGTGTTGTTACGGCAAACAACCTGCTCGGGAGCGGATTCCATCCCCTTTCCGAAATGCGAATTCTTCCTCACAATATTTCCGACCTCCATCTCGGTTACTCGAATTATCCAGGCGTAAAAGAATGGTTGATCAAGTCTCTCATATATTATAAAATTGATTTGAACATTTAGTTATTAAATATTTATATTTAATACTATTAATAAAAAAATGTTATTCACTAGTATTAAAATTTTAAATAAACTAAATAAAGTATTTCTTTATTCACATATTTATTTGATATATTAAAAATACATTTATTATGAAATTGTTATCACCATTTTCTTTACATAAAACCATTTATAGTTACCCTGGATTAAAGTTAGTTACCAATATTTTGCACTTTTGCACAAATACTTTAATTGTTTGATCATTCGAATAATTATGATGACACAAACTCGGAGGCGGAATTAGTCTTGCACCCCTATAAATGTGCGTCAAATGGGAGAAAGAAAAGAAAAGAACTAACTAACCTTTAACTAGTCAGATTCTGGCGGCCCTTTAAACTTCTGATTGATCAACGAACAAGGAGCGGGCTACTAGGTGAACCAAATGTAGGTCGTTTTCCATGGTGCACTGCCGAAGGATCCCAAGCCCTTTACTTATATTTAGTCCACATTTGAGTACTGACTTTTCCAATTCTGTTTCTTAGACCAATCAGTTCATCCTTACCATTAGAGGCTTCCCCCTTGATGTCTAAATTAGTCCATTCTTGTAACATTATTGGTTAATTCCCTTTAATTAGACATCTAAATTTGTTTTCAGGATCTTAATTACAAAAGAAATATGTTGGCTTAAATCTATTTACATTTATTGGCTGTTCGGGCTAAATTTGACTGTTTGCATAGAAGGAAAATATCCACAATATCTCATCCAAACATAAATTTATTTTAAAAGTTCAAAAATTATCAACTAGTTTATGGCTGAGAGATAACACTTTACTCAAAGTCACCACGATTATCTTTCACTACGGCCTCAAGACGCCTCCGAATCTAGTCGCATAATTCCTCACTGTGTCCTTGGCAAGATCTTTGAACACCTCCATGATCTTGGTCACCAGGTCGTTCTTGATATCTCAGACACAGCAGTTGCTGACTTTCTCAACCATTTACTGCACATAGTAATCCATGAGATTAAAATCAGGGATCAAGGAAGCCAGAACCTGTGGCTGATGAAGTATTAGAAATCCCCCGACAACCATTTCTGAATATTTCCGGAGGTATGGCCCTCCTGCAGACTCCCTATCCAGCCAGGGTTTGACCACAGTCTCTAGGAGCCCTACATAGCCACCTGAATTAAGCTTAGGACCCTGCTCAAAGATGTTGTGCGGAATGGCGTCACCCTTACTGAAGACAAACAGACAAACCATCACAGTTTAAGGGGACTTGGTCTTCATGATACAAATAAGGTCTCAAGGATTATAGGCAAGCCGTCTATTGTTCCGTGCACCTGGTCCTCTAAGAAGTTGTTTTCTTCTAATAAGAAACAGATGGTCTCCGGTTCGCCAGGATGCTTCAGCTTGTTCAGGAACTTCTTTGCTTAGATGATTTCAATTCTATCGCTTTTAAGAAATTGCAAAAATGCATTTCATTATATTAAGGAAAGTTGCCATTTTTATAATGATAATTAAAAAATTCTCGCGTATGACAAATTGATAAATATATTTGTATTGTATAAAGATGGATCATTTTGAATACTGTCTATCATTTATTTGTGTTCCTTTGCGTCTTAATGATATTTGCTATAATTCGGAATGGTATCTTGGGGAAAAACGAACTACTTTTTAATGTAACCCATCAAAGAGAGATAACGTCGATATGGTAGATTTGCACTGTACTTTGGTATATGCATCGTTATATTATAATCAATCTTTATTGAATTAGTTCAATTCTTCATGAGGATCGTTTATGATTTGCCATTTCTTCGCTTATTTGAAGCTCAAAATCTACTTTGGGGACGCTTGATGACTATTAAATCCAAATGGACTTTGGTAAAAATGGAAACCATATAATGTAGAAAATTTGTGGTCCACATTTCCTTTGCTTTAATCTTACTAAGAACTTTACTTCTAGAACTGGATTTTTATAAGAATCTAGAGCAAAAAGGGTAGAAAGGTCATTCTGAACAAGAACATATTGTTCAGCTTTAACGAAACCTTTACTCTACTTTGTCGCTTTGTTGACATTTCTTAAGTTAATTAAGTACGAGTTGTTTACTCTTATTAGAACGGACCTTTTCGTATCACCAAATCTTTTACCTAAGTGAAGGAATCAGTTGAGGATAGCTCAGCTTCTTTCATATTTACTGGTATAAAAACTGGATAGTAAAAGCTTCTTGTAGCATTTTATGTTACACCTTTCCTATTATGATTTATTGAAAATATGTTTGATATCTTTACATTTCTTTTTCATCAGTCTTTTTCTATTTTATACTCTTCATTGACCGATTTTCTGCCCATTTTTAGGATACGTACAAGTTTACTCTAAATGACGCGATATTTTGTAGAGTTGGTATTTATAAAGTTTTAAAGACGCGAGTAAAGAATGCTTAAAGGATTAACTAAGTATTTTGTTTTATCTTTACATTTAGCCTCCTATAATGGTCTCAAATTTGAATTAGAAATTGGTCTATATGATATTTGCTAAATCGGGCAACTGCACTACTAATTTAATAGTCTCTTACGTTTGTGTAAAATAATATGAATATTCCCTTTTTTCATAGAAGTCGCATTTTAGTGGACTAATCTTATACCCACATATACTTTAGGATCAAATGCCGATGGATATTATTCTTTTTCGAGTAATTTGTGTTAACCGGGTTCTTCTCTGAAATCCAGTACATCCTAGCTATAGATTAATATCTTTATAATTGTGTCTCATCACTCTTTTAGCTTTTTATACTCTCCATTAACGAGTTGTTTCCATTTTGTTTTGATTTCGTGCCCCTCTGTCTTTTATTGCCTCTTTTGATGAATTAATAAATACATGTTTTATGTTGCAGGTCCGCCGAGCGGGACGGTTGAATCTTGCAGGACAGCCCATCCATATCACGAATGCTCACTATTAATCTTACTCGTTGCAATTTTAATTTATTATTAAATATTTTAACGTCGTAACTTAGCAAGTAAACAGAGAGAGAGAGAGAGAGAGAGAGAGAGAGAGAGAGAGAGAGAGAGAGAGAGAGAAAGAGAGAGCAAGAGGCAGCAAATTGTAAAATCTGTACGATCAAAGTTGAACGCAGTGCATACATAATAAACATCCGCGCATCGTTCGCCAGTGGGCG
The DNA here is from genome assembly GCA_963969495.1 of Ceratothoa steindachneri. Classification (NCBI taxonomy): domain Eukaryota; kingdom Metazoa; phylum Arthropoda; class Malacostraca; order Isopoda; family Cymothoidae; genus Ceratothoa; species Ceratothoa steindachneri. The sequence goes on along the minus strand of OZ018328.1, from coordinate 18,867,877 downwards.
TTCAACCAACAAACCATGGGCTAAAAGGGAAGCTGACCGAGACAGCAGCACCCACCAAGTAAGGAATAACTAATTCATAGACTTAAATTGAAACATAAAGTGTGGTTAGGTACAACAGTATCTGGTGACAAAAGAGAACTGGAGGCAATTTTGTCATTTCAATACTCCCACCTTTCGTTTGTGAATTATTTTATTTAGGAGTGAATAATTATATGAGGGTCTTGTTGAAATGGCCTTATGAATAGTCATCAGAGATGTGCTGTGATCGAGGACTGAACTGCTTCAAGAATAGGAGAGAAAAATGAGATCATTCTGCGCGATTGTGGTGAATTTTCAGGAATCGTGTTCAGGGATTTCAATGAAGAAAAGCCCGTTGCTTTGTACGTACCTTTTTTTCCGAAGGACAGAGGTATATATATTAAACCTTTCGTGTGCATATAGATTAAACCTCCCGTGGAAATATCGTAAAAGAGATGGTAAACAAGCAAAGAGATACGTGTTCAAACAAATTGGTAGGAAGAAGCGATCAATTACCGAGGCGTCTCAATGATATGTACATAGGAATTGAGGATCTTTCACACGGGTTATTGAAGTGATTTAAGAAAGGCCAAGTGCCACCGTATTCCACAGAGGGATCCAATCCTCCTGCCCCATTTCCTTTGCAGGGAGTGGTTTCCACTTGGCAGAGGAAAACTAAAATTACGGGGAGCAATGGATACGACTCAGCTGAACTTCTGGAACCAGGCGAGACTGAAGAAATTGCAAAGGCACAAACACCGTTAGCAATTGTTAGAAGAGTTGAAATAAGTTTAAAGTCTACCTGCAATTGTTCTATTATCTATTGGATTTGCCCTGACTTTTAATTTGATCTTCATTTTAACTCAAAATGCCCTAGCAGACATACTGCAGATGTTTTCTTTACAAAATGCCTATAATGAAGGAGTATTTAAATAATATTGTTCGTAGTTTTGAGGAGAGGAGCGTAAGAGATGAATACGCAGTGCGGTAAAACAAAAAAACTAGAAAAAGCAGACATGTAAATAAATCGAAACGAAAATTTACAAAGTAATGCTGAAGATGTTAAGCATTTTTTTGCTCAAATCAATTTTCTATTTAAAGTCAGCGAGAAAATTCTCTTAGTTGCTCAACTCTCCCTCTGCTCATCCTCACAGCAACGTTGCTGAAAAAGAGGTCGAACCGAGCCTCAATTAATATAATATGTGCAGCAATGTTGCATCCCATGCGTCACAACAGCTCACGGAACTCTAATCACCACATAACAAACTTTGATCAAATAAGAATAATTCTTGAAACCTTATAAAGCGGTCATATCCGGAACCATATAAAGGATGACCACTAAAGATGTGTCTGATTTTGAACGGTCATATATAATTAATTAACAATAAGAAGTAGAAAGATGAAAGGAAAAGTATAGGAAAATGGGATTAATCCGTTTTAGACAAGAATATAAGTTAGTCTTACCTTTTCTAGGATCGAGTACATCCAAAGGTCAAAGGAGAAAGAACATTTCTCGCTTTGCAGGGATTATTATTAGTCCTACGTCAGACTCATGCAGCATCAGTCAGTAAAATGCTAACCAACGAATCTTGGTAGGCGCTATTCACGTCAAAGCCCAAACATTACTCATATCCTTCATATGTACTAAATGTCATGTTTGATCTTAGTGAAGTTGATCTTAGGCTAGACTAGACGACTAGACTGAACCAGCTAATGTTCTCTTCTAAAACTTAAGAATTAATTTCTTCTTTACTATACTTTTCATTTCATTTTTCTAGCTCTTAGTGCGAGTGATCTATGACTGATAAAAATAAGACAGATCTTAGTAGTCACTTTGGTTTATCAAAGAAAGTCTCGTATAGGAAAGTAATTGAGGAAATTCCGAATAAATGATGTCTCAACGAGTTCGCTGAGTCGCTTTAGGAAAAGGTCAATTTTGTAAAAGCTTTCGGCAGCATTTTGAAAAACATATCACTGACATTATACTAATTAATCAAAGTATCAATACTTACATATATATCATAGTACCAGATGCCATTTTATATATATGTACCTATGTATATGTACCGTCTCTCACCCCAAACTTGTATACCTTTATAAGAACTTAAACTAAAAGTAAAATAAAGATTTATTTTATTTTATTAACGCCCATATTTATTTATATTAGAACTTTCTTATAAATAAAATTCAATCTACGAAAAATAGGAGGAAAAAATTATCATTTAGTCATTTCTTATATTTCTTTGTTAATCTAGAATTAAATATGCTCTGCACTGCAATTAGTGACGGCCTTTAATCTTGTTTTGACAATATTGAGGAAAATTCTCGCATACAGAATTTTACGTTTTGACGTTTTTAATCATTATAATTAAACTTCTGTAAGATAGAATTGATAATTAAATTAATTAGCTCTAATTCCCGATGGCATAGTGATCACATTTATAGAATCTTGATCAGAAAAATGGAGCAGTTTCTTTTTAATTTAAAACTTTTAGTGTTTCTGTATCAGTATGCGAAGATGCTCAATCTAGCACGAGTAAGATTTGGCCAGTCTCTTTCAACCAGTCAATTTAGGCATACAATTACATCGCAAAAGTATTTTGAATTTATATTCAGTCCATTTTTGCTTAACAGAAAAGATCTTTTTTAAGAAACCTTCCTTTTATTCGATTCGATCCTAAACAATTTTGATCTGAAAAGGAAATTTTATAAACAGAAATCTCTTATTTAAATTTGCGCAAATCTTTCATTTATGTTGCAAATTGTTTTTATTTTGTTTAGAGGAAATAAGAGCCGAAAGATCCCCTCTTACTGATTCATAGATTAAGATATTCTCTACCAATTAGTTTGATCAAGATAGGCCAATTTTCCTTTAAATTTCAAGTAAGGTTTCTAGGACTAGTTTAGCTTTTTCAGTAACTATTCGTCTAGGGTTGCTATATTTTCTAGCTGATACTTTAATGTCATTCTCTCCCGATGCGATGTTAGATATTACTCCATTCCGGAAATAGTTTGTTAAAATTAACCACAGTAATTAGGAGCAGGAAATTTTACAAGAATCCAGCCAAACCAAAGTCCCCTTCTTGACTAACCGCTTGAATTATCGTCTTCGGTTCCGAATTTAAAGAAATTAAAGCGAAAATAAATAAAAATAACCACTGGTCTTAAATGAAAATAGATAAATATCTATGCCAAAAGCAACAGAGAAGATAGAAGAAATTCGAATTGTTTTTTAAATCTCACTTTAATTAATTTAAAACCCTCTGAACAAACAACTTTTATAGTAAGTTCAATAGAGAAAAAGAGGTTTAAGGATGCCATTTTTTTCATTTTAAATACTTATTAACTTATTGCTCACAAAGTCCAGTTTTGGGGGGGTTAGTAAACCGTTTCAATAATATATATATATATATATATATATATATATATATATATATATATATCGATTGGGGCTGTAAAAATGATTTGTAAATATATAATTATTCATGAATTCCACGTTCATCAAATTCTACTTTCTTTTATAAAATATATTTTTATCTTACCTAAGAAATTTAATACAATTTAATCAATTACCTGTTTTATAATTTATAAATAATAAATTCTTGTTAAAAAGGAATTACGTAAGTTTAAAAGTACTGAGAAACCAGAAAACTTACCCTAATCATATTAGGCAAACTATGTCTTGGCAAATTAGTGTAGAATATCTACTCTATTTTGCCCTACACAATCGCCCTTTATGCGAGTATTTTAAGTAGACAAACAATTATTGAAAGATGTTTCCTAAACAAATAAAGAGGTAAAAGAATTCTAAAAGAATTCCTATGAATTCAATATTTCTTCAGAAATAGGTTGATGACAATCTTGAGAGATGTGATTCAGCTCCAAGGAGGCACAGGCATTAGACGTCCTAGGTAGGCAATAACAACAGGAAAGTTATTCAATGTCAAAACAAAAAAAAAAGAAGATTTCAAATAACGCGCCCCGGTTCACGCACATTTTGGATTCCAATAGCGAAGAATAAATACATCAGTCGGCATTCTGTAGAATCAATGCAAACAGCATTAGAACTTAAAGAAAAATATAAGCATGTGTCTCAAGACATGGTGATCATCTCAGGAGCAAAGATCAAAGTCTGCTGCCCAAAGGGTGCGTCCTCTCACTTATTCTTATTAATGACATTACGACTTTCCAAACCTTTAATAATTCCCGGTCTAATCTTGGGAGGACCTTAGCAATTATATCATTCAAAGGAGAATGTAAACCAACATAAGACTTTCAAATTTCGTTAGAATTGGCCGAATAGTTATGATGTTATTGGCAGATATTCCCAGGCTAACCTTGGGAGGACTTTGGTAATTACATCATTCGAAGGTGCATGTAAAACGACATAGGTGTTTTAGATTTTGTTAGAATCGGCCGAATAGTTATGATTTTATTGACAAATATTCCCACGCTAACCATGGGAGTACTTTGGTAATTATATCATTCGAAGGAGAATTTGAAAACGACATATGAGTTTCAGATTTCGTTAGAATCGGCCGAATGGTTATGATGTTATAGCAAAACAAAATAATTAATAGGCTTACCTTGGGAGGACCTTGGCAATCATATCATTCAAAAGAGAATATAAAGCAACATAAGGGTTTCAATTTTTGTTAAATCGGCCAAATAGTTACATAGTTATTACCAAAACAATAAAAAAGCAAAACGGGGACCTAACGACCGACATAATGAGATATAGAGTCTCAGGCGACTAAAAAAAAAGCAAAACGGGGACTGACCGACAGAGTGAGATATAGAGTCACACGCGACTAAAATGTGACTGTAGAAAGTTGTTTGAAATAATTTTATTTAATGATGTCAAAAAAGTAATCTTTAAGGATAAAAATATTGCATTATTGAGATTCTTATATACTCGTATCTACAGACCGATCTTATTTACGACTGGTGTAAAAAGTTTGAATCCATCAATAACTTTATCATATCATCAAACGAGTGAGTTTTATACCAAAATAATGGTATTAGACGGCATAGCCTGGAATGTAAATATAAACTCCGAAATGTATGTTGTTAAACTAAAAAATATCTGTTGCTTAATTGTAGGCATCATTATTCTACAGATAGTTTTTATGTTACCTATGCGGTGCAACATCTCATACAAGTGTTTACACACACTTATGTATCTTCATGAGACTGCGATCACTTATATTCCTAAAAATGGTTGTGCCCGTCAATCGTTAGAGTGCAATAATGTGGACTATTTCATGTGAAACTCATTAAAAGAGATGGCCTCTAAAAATCGAACGGAAAAGTTTACTGCGCCCAAATAAAAGAAAGAAGACTCGAGTGTTGAGGTAAAATATTATCGACAGAAATTAGAAAGTGCATCTGGTCATGGAAGAATAGGTTGCGATTTGTTGACGAATACAAGGATGGAGATTGACGCGCTATTGCATTTGCCTAAGGAAACACGGCGTTATTTATAATGTGTCTTTACAGGTTTATGCAGGTAATTATTCCTGCTCTCAACATAGAGGGTGTTAAATAATGTAGATCAAGTTAAACTCAAAGTCACTCAAATGGAGTGTGTGGGCAACGTATGTGGACAGATTGACTGCTGGTAACAAAGTGCCTTTGCCTCTTAGACTTGAGACTGCTCTCAATGGCACGCTTGGGAGTCAGCAGTCAACTTTCTTATGATTTATTCCAGACACACTCAGTGAATAAATGAAATGGATTGCAATAACAATGTAAAACTAGAAATAGGCAGGATTAATATAACTACTTATATAATTGAAAATCGATTTGAAAGGATAAACAATGTCATTACAATTCTTTTAGCTCTTTCTCTCGAATATGAGAATTAAGTCAATTCCTATCGAAATTATGGAGAGAAGTAGTTGTGTGGCTTTGTTATGAGAGAACTCAATAAGTATTAATCTTTTGGTAAGAGAATATGAATTCTCTCTTCAAACTGGAGGGGAGAACCTGTGTCTCGCCTCACTCTAACTGTATTTTTTAAGATGACTGGGAAGTCTTTCACTACACCAGGAAGGTAATTTTGCGGGCTAAGATTGCAAATATCGATAGTCTAATGAGAATTGAGAAAGATTTTGAGAGTCAAAGACTCTCGTGGCGTAATTTTGACAGAATACGGCCCATAAAATTGCTTGTCAACCTAAGATTCGCGTTGTAAGTTCTTGATGAACATATATGGATATGTCTTACGAACTTTAGTTATATACTCATTTTTATTGTCCAGCAGCTTACGCGAGAACAGGAGCGTAGATTCTCCATGTGTACCTTTAGGGCTTTTGTAAATTGGTGAAGAGATAATCCTGCACTATCGCCAGTTGCAAACTGCTAGGTAGGCCTAATGAGATCTCATAGGCTTCATGGGCACGAAAGCTCGAAACATTGGCCTTAATTTTTGAGCGCTAGAAAAGAAACACAGAGAATAATTTATTAAACCATTGTTCTTGTCATGAATCAGCAAACAAAGAGCACTTATGAAATCTATGTAATGAGGAGACATGTGAATCCTTTCTCGGGATATATGGAGCGCTGTAAAGATAGGCTGAGTGCCTAATGATCTGTAAAGTTCAGCGAAAATACTGGAGCAAAACCAGTTTCCATTGTCCGAAATTATTTTTCTAGGCACCCCATACAGAAAAAGCCATACATTCATACGAGGCTGAAGAGGTTTTCAGGACAAATAGAACTTGGATGTGTATAGCTCATATCCATTTAATGTATACTTCCACAAAAGAAAAAAGAGAGTTTAAGACATGTGAAATTGAGGGTAAAGATCAAAAAGAGAGTTTAAGACATGTGAAATTGAGGGTAAAGATCTAAAATGTCTCTATAAATATATATGATAAGTAATCGAACTAAAGGTAGCGGAAGCAGTTTCCTAGTTGCCTTTGTTAAGTTTCCCGTGTATACTTGAATGTATGGGCAAATTACATGATATTTACATGCATTGAAATACTTAAAATGTTTACCTAGGAATAAGAGAGTAGATCTCACGTGTGCCATTTAGTGAGAGAGATTGAATATTCACCCTTTAAATGAACCAGGAGGAACATGCACATGTACCTGGAATACGGAAGAGTCGATCATTATGATGTGACCTGATCTGAGCTAGAGAGAGAGAAAGAGCAGAAATGCAGAGGGCTGTAATTTTTTGAACTTACAAATCATGGATTTTCTGAGCATGGGCCATTTTTCCTTCAGTCGCAAGTGCGAAATAAACGATTTTATCGAAGACCATTGGAACAGTGAGTTCACGAACTGAAAAGCTCTGAGGAGTTTATAGTGAGGGGTCAAAAACCATTTAGTGCAGTATTTTGTAAGGATACTTCTTTCTGTGGATGGCGACGCCTTAGAAATTGTATCAACGAGCGTGAATCCAATCTCCTTCGACCATCTTACTTTGGTTATGAACTGAAAAATGGATTGCAACTGTCAAGCTTTTAATGAAAGTTGCCTTGAGCATTGCGAGCGAAATACGCGCTCCAAGGCATTGTGGCCCGTTACAAGAGTAACATCTGTCCCTTAAATTAAGGGAAAAGTTTTTAGCTCGACTTCAAATGACGATCAAGGCTCATAAATATATATTTTAAGCGAAACGAGGAACCTCTTCGAGAAAAAACTAATAACATCCATTTATTCCCTTATAGCTGATCGAGAACTGCTCCCATAAGCAGGGCAGTTTCATGTGTTAGATGTCAATGGGTGCCTCAAATAATGGGTGATTTAGCTCAACTAATGTTTAGGCGATTTTCTGCCTTTTTGGGCAAATCGGTAATCTCCTTTAATTAAGGGATCCAGGGTTGCGGCAGTGAATTTGACATGTTTTCTATAGTAATGAAAAATGTCCAAATATTTGATTGAATTATAAGTGGTCTTGAAGCATTAAGATGCCCTTTGTTGTTTCGGAGATGCCACATGAATTAGAACATTTTGCCCTCCAATCAAAATACTTCAGGGGTTAGTTTTAAAACAAAAGCTAATAAAGGATCGAAGATTTGTTTTGGGTTCAAAATATGTTTCTTTGTCAGATAATTGCATCAATATTCATCTTAAAATTAGGAGACAAAATGTTACTCAGGAATTTGTTAAAGAAGGGAACAAACATTAGGGATGACAATCTTAAACCATTGAAAGGAAATTCATATGACTCCAAAGGGTTACAAATAGCTGTTTTTCCCCCGCTTCATTCTCCAACCGATATTCTATGAAAACTCTGTAGGGGATCAGCTTTGTAAATGACTCTAGCGGTTGAAATAAATGCTGTAAAATCAGAGGTGAAGGGGGAAGGATATCGTTTATTCTTAGTAGGTTTGTTTGAAGCACTAGCTGCAGGGTTAGGCCCTCCTTGATTACGATTTTCTAAAAGAAGCTTTTATTTCCATCTTAGCCAATTTCTCGTTTGTGGCCTTCAGTTCTTTTAGGTAGAAGGTGACGTTGATCATTTGTTTATATATAGTTTAGTTGTGTTTAACCTGTTTTGGATGTACTCATTGGAAGGTTTGGTTAGGGAAGGATGCGAGTAATTTTGCATATTATGTGTTAATTGTGGAGAGATCAGTTGAAAGATTGTTCGTGAGACATGGTGAGATAATCTTCTAAATAGGCGCACTGAAAGTTGCTCAGAGTGAATGAAAAGTGTGTGTGCCGGGAACAAGGCATTTCGACTCTTAGTCTTTTAGATTTTTCATGAGACATAGTGAGCTAATTTTTTAAAAAACACGGTGAAAGTGGGGCACAGGGCAGGAAAAGTCTGTATACCGTAAATAAAGTATTTTGACTCCTGGTCTTTTAAAGTACGTCATTTTAAATCAAAGCTGACTGAAAATGTTGAGGAGAATGCGCCTCTAAGTTAAAGGTACGGACTTCTACTATTAGAACAGTGACATGAGAGTGTGGCGAGGTTAGAGATTGAGGAATATATTTTTGTAATAAATAGGAATTTGGCCACTTGATGTAATAGGAGATCACTTTGAGATACAAAGATGATGGAGACGGTCGAATCGCATTAGTCACGAAGAAATGTCGCGTAATGGGGTCGTATATGGATGGGTAGGGGAATCACACCCTTTCTCCTCGGTTTATGTGGAGGTTGGTGGATTGAGGGTGACTGGATGAGAACTTAAGAGAGAAACACACTTTATGGCTTGATTAGGAGAAATGCAATGAAACCAACGCTTACTAACAAGACAAGAGGTCGCAAAGTGATACTCGAGACACGGCCAAAGTGGGCTGAGGATCAGAAATAACGTCAAAGACAAAATTCTTAGATAAACTGGAAGTTTCTTTTGCCCCACTTTAAGAATACTGCCAAGTTTGCGACTGAAGTGAAGGCATTCATCAGCAGGCTGAGATTTGCGTAGAATCCGCTGAAATTGATTGGTAGAACTGACTGTGGTTGGAGCTTGTCCAGCCGGAGAGAATTGTGACTACTACGACGGCGAGTTTTACCTTAGGGGATACACTGAAATAAGGATTTAGGTTCTCATAGATTATTGTCTTGCGAGTGTTAGAGTTGAAGGTCGGTTCAAATTTGACATGACACTACTAAATACGTGCCGGTTGACCTGCGCTCATATCCTAATTTAGAAGTGTAATTATTGGCACTGTTTCCCATAGCATTTGAGAACTTTGATCCCATGCTTGCAATTTGATGAGTGTACTAACGCCAGATTGAAGAAAAGGCATACCTCTCATTTTCTTTTAATGCAATTGATGTAGAAAACTATCTCTCGCTTTTGGTTTCTGCACGCATTGATTTTATTGGTGTTTAATTCAGGTCACTGTGTGGTTGCTCGGAGATTTGGGAAAAAAAAGTGAGCAGGATTCACTCTCAAGTTCACTCAGTTATAATTGGTGTTCAGTGAACGTAAGGTTCACCAATGACGGTCCAGAGTGTTTTTTCGCACTGAATTTTAATTCGTGTTTGCTAAACAGCGTATTTGCTAAATGAAATGGTCACTAATGATGAGATAGTAGCCTACATCATGGAAATATTGCGCTCTTTATAAAAATTATCAATTATTTTTCCACTATGCTTTATTATAAATAAAATTGAAACAAATATTTTTATGAAAATGTATGAAATATCCAAATTAACATGAAAATAGATTGACAAAAAGGTAAAATTTGATGACCGAGGAATTCATACTTCAGATAATATTTTTTGTAATTTAAAACTAAGGATATTTTTATGCTATAACCGATATATATATATTTATTTATTTATTACTGCACTTAACGTATGACGTCATGTCTTAAATAAATATGCACATAATTTATTGTACACATTAAGGTAACATGACTAAATTAATCCGATTTCGGTTAACTCTAAATACCTCCTAGTATACTTTATTATTACATAGACTAGAAACTATGACTTGTGTGATACTTTTTCTCGTACCTATACGTTATATATGTTATGAATTTCATCTATATATATACATAAATATAATTAAAAGACACCTAAAACAAATGTAAACATATATGGGTACTTTCCCTAAGAAATCTTTTAGAACTTTCGTGTTCATTTACTGTCACACTTCAAGAACTTTCCGCAATTCTTTCTGCATTGACTACTGGGTCTCAGATTCCACCTAAATTATCTTTCTTTATTTATTTAATGGCATTTGTTTTGATTTTCATGTCATAAATTTCTATTATAGAAATAACAATTTGTATATAGGAGCACAGTATCCATAATGCGTCTAAACATAATATTTATGTATATAGCAATATAAAAGGACTGCAGTTATCCCTAAAGTAAAGGAGTGACACTATTGTACTGTACGTCAAACTTTGTGTTGGTGAATAATAAAAATTGCCATTTGAAATGTCTTTCGAATTCATGCTCTTCCAGGTTTTTGTCAACCCACAAATTTGAAAATATGATGGAGGTAAAGGAGGAGGACCTTCAAAGGGAGAATTATAAGAAAGTAGGACAATAAAGATGAAAGAATAACAAAAAGCATCGACTGCCGTATGGCCACCAGTAATACCTGGATTTGTATTGCAAATTTTCAAGTTATGTATAATGATCAGAGACTAAAAAATAGCAACCCAGTACATATTTTCCCACCACCCTACATAAGGAGGGACAAAGATCTATCTGGATTGGAAGCCGTTTCTAAAGGTGTAAAACATAATCGTATAAATTAATCACAATAATTTTCCTTTGTGAGGCGAAAGCAAAGGAGGATATGAAGAGCAAAACAACCGAAACCTATTTGGTCGGAAGGGGCGTTGGATCACATGGATCTTTGGGATCTGGATATAATCCTTCTCATATATTTTTAATAATCCGTCTAACCCTCCAATGCTAGTTGACTCTTGTATACAATTTAACAAATAAATTCCCACATGAAAAGTGAGATCAGTTTACTCATCATGAAAGACAAATAGATGTGTATTTGTACTGTGAGTGAACACTTGCACAGGCCCATATTTATCTAACGCTATATGTTTCCGTTAAATGGTTTTCTGTCAGGAGGAATTACCAACGTCAAAAACTAATCCAAGGTGCAAGTTCACTTCGTGCCATTTTGTCTAGTCTGCCTCCAGGAATGGATAATTAATTACCTTGGCGGAAAAAAGGATGATTCCAGAGTTTAAAACAGCCTTAAATTTTTTTTAGGTAATCTAAATGAAAACAAATTTACCGATGTAAAACATAGAGATGTAGTTCTTTTAAAAGGTAAGAAAATGAAAAGTGGATGCACCGATATGTGGTATAAACAAGCAATGCAAAAAATATTATTATTCGTATTATTAATATTTTGGGTGCTATTATTATTATTATTATAAATCATTATTATATTCTTAGTGTCATTATGATTTTTGTCTTATTATTGAGAAAGTAAAAGCGCGTAGCTCAATGAAAACGTTGAATACATAGAAGAGAAAAGTAATTAAACAAACAAATAGCAGAAAAGACATAAAACAAATAGAGCGCAACATTAAATATAAACAAATAATACCCTTAAAAATAGATGCATTAAGGTCTTCTGCCTGTTCCATTTTCACGCAAGATTCCTCCATTTAATGAGAAATTATAAAAGAAGTAACGAGAGAACCTCACATTTACATCATTGCAAATATACCCATTAAAATGGGATATCAGCTTTATCGAGCAGCAGAAAGGATGCCAAAGGAGGCCAATTCATCTCCCATTAATAGCGGATTCGCCTCACTTGAGATGGGTTAACGTGACATCGCCCACCGTCGCCATTCGCCTGCTATTCAAAGTGCACGCAACCAAACTTCAGTATATTTTCGCCAAACTTGCACTATTATTACTGATTTCTCACATCATGCGCATCATCCTACATTTTGCAAGTTCCTAACTAAGTACTGTTACCTTCTCAACAGCAGCGTCTTTATCTACCACGTGGCGCATTCTCACAGCAACCTGTCCCCCTTGCACTCTCAATGCGGCCTTCAGATGGTGTAGGGAATTACGCTTATATCTAAATCTTTCTGATCCCATCAAGGTGGTGGGGGCATTATAGTAGATTATACCCAAACATCTCCACAATTCGACTTCCATTGTAGCGTCATCTTAACGCCAGTAATAACAAGCACCTTTTCATTGAAGAGACTGACCGTTCGCTCTCCCGCTTGAGTTTTTTATTAAATTATATTAACCATATCGCGCATCCATTCTCTTTCATTTCATATAGACTTTGCCAACATTCCTCTTCTATTTCACAATCTTTATTTCCTCTTTCTATCGACTATAAATGTTGTATTCCCGAAAATAAAGTAAACATTGGCTCGCGCGATTCGACATATTAAAATGCTCCTCCTTCTTCCAGTGTCGTAGAATGGCCCTTTCTGATTACTCCACACATGACACCACTTTTGTGCAGGAGAATGCCCCTTTTAAATCTCTCCGCACACAAACCGCTTTCGTCGTGGTATTCTTGGTGGTAGTGATATACTTCTTTGATGAAGTAGGCTTTGTTCTAAGAGTGCTAATATTGTTATTTTAAAGAAGAGCCGCCTCAAACACGTAAGGATTTAGAGAAACGCACAATAATTCCCAAAATAAACTTATATTTTAACTTTAACAATTTAATACACAAAAACTAAACATTAACCACAGAAATACTCCGAATATTATAATACACCATAATTACTTTAATTAGCTTGCCCCTCTAAAATTGGCTAAATTCACTACGCACTTCCATATACAATATTTAGGATTATTGACTCTACTGGAATTTAAATACCTCAGGAATGTTATTGGCTCCACGACGCGTGCCGACCGGCCAGATGGAGAGGTGATCGAGATCACGAGGTATTTTGGCGAGGGTACCAGATGGGGGTTCACACGGTATTCAATGGGGGGGAACATCAATGCCGAGAACAATCACTGTGCTTTAGGCGGCACCTCAAAAGCCCATGCCTACGAAGATGCACCAAACTTACATTCAATGTTATTTTAGCTGTCGAGTGATGAAGTTGTGTAGTTTGTTTTCATGTAGGGTTTCATCTAAGTCCAATTTAATAAATATTTTTGCCTTTTTCTTTCGGATGCCTCGTACTTGCATGGACAACGTAGACACTCTTTATATATTTGTGGCCAAGTGACATTTCGCATCGTAGAACCTCAGTGAAAGTTCTTAAGATATGAAATCCTACCAACTATATTTCGAAAGCATTATGACGATCAGGGCATTAACAGGGTTTACTCACAAATTCTGCTGCCATTCTTCGCCAGTCAATGAACTGAAAAATTGAATATTTGCTTTGGTCCTGCCAATGATTTCGAGAAAGCTAACAAATCGCAGCAGAAGTTGCTATTTTTGCATCTAATTGTGAAAGTTCATCAAGGCATATAAAGGTATGAGATGCAACATTTATCTCAAGATAATTATTTTTACACCAACATCTGGGTTCCTTTCCACTGCTTGTGGGGTGATAAGTGAGGAGCGCGATGAACTATTTCGCTAAAATATTACATTTGGGAGAAAACAGTATCAAGGAAAATGGTGTCCATCAACTCTTGCAAACTACTCCTGGACAGTCAATTGGATGCCCGATTTCATGCATAAAGTCGAAAAGCCAAACTACTTGGTAGGTGGTACTTCTAAATACACATATGTGTTATTATACTAATAATATTTGTTCATATAAAAGAGATATTATTACTATTATAGTTATTTTTGTGCTATATACAGCTGAGGCTAAAAGTTTGAGAACATCTGTAAGTTTTCTTATTCTTTCGGTATTTCTATACATATTTTGGTTTAAAGATTATAACATATGTTGCAGTTAGTGGAAAGCAATGAATGATAGCGCCCTCTCCTTATATCACCCTTGGGGAGCCTTATTCACCACTATGGATCAGTGACTGAAACTTGATCTTCCTTGGTGCTGACTAGAGCGTTCCGCAGGGTGCTAGATAAAGCGGACGGTATCATTCATTACTTTCTATTAATTTTTCAAATTTGTCAAAAAGTGTTTAGCAAAGATACCCAAAGAAATTATTGATATATCCCGTTTTCTCCTTAAAGCAGCGAGAGATCAAAGTATAAATTTACGGTTTCGAATGGATCTTTTTAGGTCCGCTAAAACGAGTGACTGAAACTTGATCTTCTATGGGGGTGACTAGGGTGTCCCTCAGGGTGCTATAAGAAGCGGGCGTTATAATTCATTGCTTTCCATTAACTGCAACATATGTTGGTGTAAATTTTCATACATGTGTATAATATATCTAGAAAGCAAAATAAATTAACAAGTTTCATATAACACATACTATTTGTTGATTAATATGATATTCCATGTCGATAGAATCGGATAATGATATGATAATTGCAAAAACACGAGATGGGTCTCAAATGTCGAGTAATCGCCCAGTGGGTCAGTGGATCACATTCTCGTGTTGTAGAATAATAAGGAGGAACAGCGACAGTGGAAAAATCTAAATTCAATATACTTGTTCTGAACGACCCAGGGTCAATCCGCAGCGTGACGTGGGGGCGGGGGGGGGGGTCTCTGCGTCGCATTGTCATTCTGAATCGTAAGAAAACCGCAGTTTGACTACAACATGAATAGAGAGAAGGCGACCAGGTTAATACGTCTGGCATTCACAGAATGCTTGTAAAAGGCCTTAAATTATGTAAAGCCCGTCAGAAGGGGCTGATCAACCTTCAGCAGAAGCGACTTCGACTAGTTTGGTCGCGTGACCACCACAACTAGACCCTGCGTCAGTGGGGACATATATTATGGTCAAACGAACCCGCGCTATAATTGGTCTCGACCCCATGAAACGTTAGAGTCGGCAGAAAGGGACAATGGAACAGTCAAATCGAGAGGGCACCTCAACAACAATGAAAGAATGGTTGCCGCTAGGAAATGGTTTGAGGCGCCATGTTAAGTTCAAGGATATGTCATCCCACCATTTGTGATTTTACCATGAATTGAGAGAAGTAGCTAGCTATCCTGAGAGATTAAATGTTGCCTTCAGCCCGAGATCTCTACAGAAATGCCCAGAATGTGATTTACCATCAGAACAATGCCCCATGTCACAAGTCTGCGTCCACCATACAGGGACAACAATATCACCGTGATTGACTGTCCACCTCTGCCCCCAGAAATGAATCCAGTGGAAAAGCTCTGGCAGGAGCTAAAAGAGTCTATAAGCCTTCAATGAGCAATTGAATGCAGCCATCACCGAGGAGTGGGCCAGGGCCCCCTTCCTCTGGTGTCGCATCCTCGTGGAGAGCATCGCTTGAAGAATAAATGCCCTTATTACTGCCAAGAGACCCTCTCCCCCTCTACACGCTACCTAGCGTCCTCTATCAATTTGATGTTGCTGTAATTTGCACATAACTTCATATATTTATGTTATATTTTACTGATGTTACATGTTTTGGAAAATTTTATTGCTAATTAATGTTGATTGTATGGCCATAAATAACTTATTGCTATCTATTCATCCTTATTTCACTGGTTAATTCATATGGATATAATAAATAAAAACTTCACGAAAGCTTTTGGCCGTGGCTGAATATAACACAAGAAGTCTAACACGTACATATCTTGGAAACAATAGTCAATCAGCAATTTAAATTTTCCTACTTAAAATCAACATATCAATACATAAAAATACACTTAAGCTCAAAGTAACAAACTTAGAAAAATTGTTATTTAGGTAATAATTTTTAGCAGTAGAGAGTGCATATACAGTGATGGGGGAGTCTTCGTTCTCAGGCTTTCCCTCGATGTGTACATAGCTTGATCGTGTGACCAGGAATACTAGGTATAATCTCTGGGCACGATTCTCACTATCGCCTTTCACGTTCCGGCGGAATCAACTTTGCCTCAGAATGCAAATCTTTTCCAAGCAGGAAATAGGCCAGACTCCCCCATTTTGGGAGAATAAAACCAGCCCGATCACTTCATCTCATCCTTGATATGCTCAGAGGATGAGAAGGAAACCTCTGCTTCACGAAACACATTTAATCTTTCCTGGAGTTCAAGGTGACGGTAACCGATAATCCCTGAATTCTCCTCTCATCAAGGACTGACTCTTCGAAGCCTACTTTTCCTTTGCTTGGAAGGCTTCACGCGCATTTTTATTATAATTTTAATTACCTTGTTTTCACAGTGCCTAAAATGAAGCGAAATATTTAGTGTAATAATAGTAATTCTTAAAATATTTTTCGCATATTTAATTTATTACACGTACAACAAATTTCTGAGTCAAGAAAAAACATAGATCTCATGTGCATTTTATTATGAGGTTGTGTGTGTTGAATTTGAATTTGATAACAAAAATTTCTAATTACGTAACATCTTCTTGTAAATTGCCGATTTAATAATTATGCAACTCATACCGTTTTTCAAATTCGCTCCGATCATCCAATGCCGTGGTTCGTTTGGTTGCAACTTAAATCACAACCAAAGAGGTGCCATTGCCCTACAATTTAGTGTCATTAAGCTCCATTGATGCCTACAAAATTGGCCTTAAGAGGTGGACACACAACTTGCTTGACTTACGCATAGCTTTATACAATATAGAGGGTGTATGAAAATTGACGCCCTATTCAAGAAACCTGCTTAAATTCTCCTATGATTCAAGACATTGCGGACACCCTGTATAGAAAATGAATCAGGCAATTTTTCCGAGTTAGAGACTTTATAATTAGAGAACATCTTCGTTTATTTACAGGAAAAACTTTGTAAACAAACCTGTATTAATGAAATACTTGGGAGGGATAATGTGTTTTGGTGTGTTTAGTGCGAGTATGGTTATTCTGTATTGTTTTTTCATAGCAGGTTGCTTGTTTGGTTTCTGTAGTACCATGACGATTTAAGTGTTGCTGTATTATATTAAATTTGTGTTCCGTGTTTCAGCTTTATTGTTATTTATGAAGTACTTGTTATTTATGATGTGCCTTGTTATCTATGAAGTGCCTTGTTATCTATGAAATGTCTTGTTATTTAGGAAGTGCCTGGTTGTTTATAAAGTGACTCATTATTTATAAAGTGCCCTGTTATTTATGGTTTCTTGTTATTTATTAAGTGCCTTGTAATTTATGAAGTGTCTTGTTATCTATGAAGTTCCTTGTTATTTATGAAGTACCTTGTTATATATGAAGTGCCTTGTTATTTATAAAGTGCCTTGTTATTTCTGGAGTGCCTTGTTATTTCTGAAGTGCCTTGTTATTTATTAAGTGTCTTGTAATTTATGAAGTGTCCTGTTATTTATGAAGTGCCTTGTTATATATGAAGTGCCTTGTTATTTATAAAGTGCCTTGTTATTTCTGGAGTGCCTTGTTATTTCTGAAGTGCCTTGTTATTTATTAAGTGTCTTGTAATTTATGAAGTGTTTTGTTATTTATGAAGTGCCTTGTTACTTATGAAGTGTCTTGTAATTTATGAAGTGCCTTGTAATATATGAAGTACCTTGTTATCTATGAAGTACCTTGTTATTTATGGAGTGTCTTGTTATTTATAAAGTGCCTTGTTATATATGAAGTACCTTGTTATTTATAAAGTGCCTTGTTATTTCTGGAGTGTCTTGTTAGTTATGAAGTGTCTTGTAATTCATTAAGTGTCTTGTTATTTATGAAGTGCCTTGTTATTTATGAAGTGTCTTGTAATTTATGAAGTGCCTTGTTATTTATGAAGTACCTTGTTATTTATGAAGTACCTTGTTATATATGAAGTGCCTCGTTATTTATTGAGTGTCTTGTTATTTATAAAGTGCCCTGTTATATATGAAGTGCCTTGTTATTTATAAAGTGACTTATTATTTATAAAGTGCCCTGTTATTTATGGTTTCTTATTATTTATTAAGTGCCTTGTAATTTATAAAGTGTCTTGTTATCTATGAAGTTCCTTGTTAT
The DNA here is from genome assembly GCA_963969495.1 of Ceratothoa steindachneri. Classification (NCBI taxonomy): domain Eukaryota; kingdom Metazoa; phylum Arthropoda; class Malacostraca; order Isopoda; family Cymothoidae; genus Ceratothoa; species Ceratothoa steindachneri. The sequence continues at coordinate 18,849,470 of OZ018328.1, read as the reverse complement.
ATATGAAGTGCCTTGTTATTTCTGGAGTGCCTTGTTATTTCTGAAGTGCCTTGTTATTTATTAAGTGTCTTGTAATTTATAAAGTGTCTTGTTATTTATGAAGTGCCTTGTTATATATGAAGTGCCTTGTTATTTATAAAGTGCCTTGTTATTTCTGGAGTACCTTGTTATTTCTGAAGTGCCTTGTTATTTATTAAGTGTCTTGTAATTTATGAAGTGTTTTGTTATTTATGAAGTGCCTTGTTACTTATGAAGTGTCTTGTAATTTATGAAGTGCCTTGTAATATATGAAGTACCTTGTTATCTATGAAGTACCTTGTTATTTATGGAGTGTCTTGTTATTTATAAAGTGCCTTGTTATATATGAAGTGCCTCGTTATTTATAAAATGCCTTTTTATTTCTGGAGTGCCTTGTTATTTCTGAAGTGCCTTGTTATTTATGAAGTGTCTTGTAATATATGAAGTAACTTTTTTCTATGAAGTGTCTTGTTATTTAGGACTCACCTTGTTATTTATTAAGTGTCTTGTCCTTTATGAATTGCCTTGTAATTTATGAATTGCCTTGTTATCTATGGAGGGCCTTGTTATCTATGAAATTTCTTGTTATTTAGGAATTGCCTTGTTAATATAAAGTAACTTATTATTTATAAAGTGCCCTGTAATTTATGGTTTCTTATTATTTATTAAGTGCCTTGTAATTTATGAAGTGCCTTGTTATCTATGGAGTTTCTTGTTATTTATGAAGTGTCTTATTATTTATAGTACCTTGTTACATATGAAGTGCTCTGTATTTTATGAAATGCCTTGTTTAATTGTACTTTACAGCTTCGTATCGCCTTCTTGTTTCTGGAGCTAATTTCCCCGGCACTTTTTTTCACATTTTCGGCTGGCACATGAATGTATGTAGTTGGTCTTTCCTGACTTAGCAGCTTCATTCGCCCAATTTAGCCCTAAATTGCCCCGATGCCCCCTCTAATTCCCTTATTACGATATTCTATCTCTCCTTTATTAGTTAGAACTTAAAGCTATTGCCCTTAGTCATCATTAATCAAGCTTAGGTACCAATCCTCTTTTCATTGAATAGGGTCCCCTTAATTTATTAGGAGCCTCCCGACTTTAAGAAACATAGGAGTTCTCTCTCACAGGATCTCCAGTGCAATATTTTCCAATTAGACCCAAGTGGACCCATTCCTCCAATTACAAACTCCACCCATTCCTTAGAATCCTTGCTCCACCCCCCAGCTTCTCCCTCACAAGCCAAACAAACACCTTGGGTTTGGTTTTGTTGATAGAAGGGGATTTTTTTGAGTATTTGAATAATAATTTTATCTTAGTTTGGTTATTACTTATGTGTTTTTATCAAAGTTAATTCTAATCATTCTTTTATAATATCAAAAAACAAAATGGTGAAGTTCAGAAATAAATATAAGTATCGAAATTTTATGAATTTTTTAAACCCAAAGAACTACAAATGGTGAAGTTCAGAAAACTTATTTTTATATTTTTTCTTCTTCTATAACTATAGTTTAGCAACCTGATATTTTGAAAGGGGCAAAATTTAGTTTAGAATTCATTTTAAAATTATTATAATTGGCGAAGTTCAGAAAATTTATAAAAAGTTAACCATGGCTGCTTTTAGTTAATTTTTCTTTTTAATCTTAGTGGCGAAGCCATTGCCTGGTAACCCTATATTTTAAGAAGGAGATTTTTTGAAGGTTTGAATATAATTTTTTCTTTTAGTTCGGTTGTCACCGAAGTTATTTCTAATAATTCCTTTATAATATAAAAAATAAAATGGTGAAGTTCAGAAATAAATTTAATTAGCGAATTTTTTTGAATTTTTTAAAACTAAAAGAATTACAAATGGTGAAGTTCAGAATATTTATTAAAATTTTGGCATGGAAATTATTGGAACAAATTTAGATGGAGAAAAAAAAAGAATCAAGATAGGCCGTAGGACACAGATCGAAAGTCTGTGAGAGAAGCGCAAGCTCCCTCTGGAAGGAGGAGTGGCGAAGCTGCTCCTTTTTAGCTTAATTAATTGGCTAAGATAATTAACAACCAACTATGTCTATGGAGTCAATCGCTACAGTAAGTTGAAGACTTTGGCCAACATTTTAGCACCATTTGGGGAATCATAAGTGCATTTTCAGCAGAATGACGCACCTTGTCACAAAGCAAAAGAAATATCAAAGTTCTTTGCTCAAAGTAACATCGAACTTTTGGGACCTTGGCACTGAAAATCGTCAGATTTGAACCCAATAGAGAATTTGTGGGTGATAATCAACCTGACGGTTGGTAGACAGAAGCCATATAATTGTGAACAGTTACGCTTATGGAATAAAACTGGAGGAATATCAGTCAAGATATTTATTTCACGATTTGGTCTCCATCATTCCAAAACGAAATGAAGCCCTCCTCAAGAACAAAAGACATCATTGTAAGTATTAAGTGCGCGCATAAATTGACTATATTTATTAATAAAATAGGTTTGGGCTCTAATTTTTTATTGAAGATTCACCAGCGATGACTCACTTTCCTTTATCGCTGTTTTATATTATCGTAATACTGCAAAAAATCAATATTCAGTGCATAAATATTATGTATGCTAGTACACCTTTAACCAAGCTAGAGATTATGATAGCTACTATTGAAAATACAAAAAAATGTATTCTTTTTTGAGTGTAAAATTTGATAATTATATTGAGTTTTAAATTAGGAAATTTTAATCGATCATAAACAACTGATCTCATTGTTGCAGTTTAAAAGAGCTAAGAAATTACTGGTCCGTAAGCAAAGATTCGGTCTTCCCTTGCATAGTAGGTACTACTATAAAATTACGTGCAATAAAGGATCCGAACAAGTTACTCTCTTTCATTAAGTCGCATTCGCGTCGTAACATTAAATTCTAAAATTGAAATGCAAAACACAGTTTTAAAGTCCAAAGTCAGGTTCATGTATGGTTTACCTGTATCTATCTCTGAAGAAGATAGATTAAATTTGCAAAGCGAAACAAGAGGATCTGGAGGCAATTTCTTCCAAACCTCAGATCTAGTGATTGGAAAAGTAGGCAAGTCTAAGGTAACCACCACCAACGTATTACCACCTTTACCGTTTTTTTATACCCCCTTTCCCAACAAGACTGCTCCTACCCGAGCGTTCATTCTCTCTTCTCCTGTTTTTTGACCTAGCAATTCCCCATTACCCGCCACTACAACTTCATTCTTCGCCACTGTGGTCCTCTGACGAATTTACCTCCCCATTCCAATCTGCAAAAAAGGTCTGTTCTCATGTTGACTCATCCTCCCCAAGTATTTATTGTCAATTGATCCCTCTTCTTCTTCCTGGTCCCATTGATCTCTTAAATACCTCTTTCTCAGTCAGTGTAGTACAATTTGATTTATAACGTACTGTTTTTCGCAGAGGTACGCAGCACGATACCACCCATTTTCTCATATCACATTTCTGGAAAGGCCTGGATAAATATGGCTTCCAGGGACCAATTCTTCCTAAAACAGTGAGGAGACCTCAAATGATTTAAATGAAAGAAAGAACAACATGAAAGTGACGAGCGGCTTATTCGGGGCTTCCTTACATTTAAGGCATTTCTATCCCTCGGCAGCATTCGACCACTTTCGATCCCACTTGACGAACATTTAAACGATTGTATATAATCAGCTTACCATATAATATCCGAACCTAGATTAAATGAACTCTCTATAATATGCGTAATTTAATAAGACACTGGACATCTACCTAATACAATAGTTACTATCGTATGTAATCCGTATAAAAACTATTTGAAATCATGTGATTGTTGTGAAAAGTTCTTCCATTGGTTTCAAAGGAAAATCAAGATATCCGCCCCCTGCTCAGATACAAAGACCAGCTGAAGAAATCGCTCAAAGACGCAGACATGGACTGAAACGCCTTTGAACTATCTGCTAACAAAAGAACAGAATGAGAAAACAAACTTAAAGTGAGCGTTGGCCTATTTGAAGGAAATGGTAAGCAAACCTGGAAGCCAAACGACAACAACGGGCCAGAACCCACATTTCAATGCGACCAATGCCCATGAATTTGTAGAGCTCGCATTGGGTTCTTAAGCCATAAGAAAACAAACCACTCAAACCAACAATAACTTGACTTTAAACTAAACTCTGTAATGGACAGAAATGATAGTCAGATACGAGTACATACCGACGACGACGACGACTACCTAAGAGACATAATCACCCCGTGATCGAAATGACCATGGAGAGGGTAAACAGGAGGAAAGGTCGGTAAAAATCGAGGATAAACAGGATAATTCTCGTTAAACCCCTAAATATGGATTAGAAGAGGCTTTAAAAAATTTGAAAGGTTCTTATGAGTACGAACTAAAACATAGATGTCAGATAATTATGGAAAAGAACGGCCTCAACACAGCATTCAGGTTTAAAGAAAAAGAAAAGAGAGTTAAGAATTTTCATGCCTGCCTCACTCAAGGGCCACAGCCACAGGAAAAAAACGGGCCATTTTGACAACATTGAGGAACAAGGTTCGTATATCATATCATGGACAATTGCAAGTACTTTTTCCAGATGGAAGGTAAAAATAAAAAAGTAATATCATAGGTCACCTAATGGTAATCGTAATTGGCATCTGAAGAGTCGCCGTAGCGATCCAATTCACTGAACGATGTCATGTGATTATTATACACTAAACTGTTTCCTATCCCATCATATCGGTTAGTTCAACTAGATAAAGGGCCGAGTTTAGTCGCCGATTAAGACACACAGTTGATAACAAGTTAATGTTACTCATCTTCTCAACAGCAGTAAGAAAATACATTATAAACATTCAATTGCTCCAAAAATTATATTCACTCTAAATTTATTACAAAAACAAGAAAAGGTCGAATAATTGCGGGTGTTTTCTTCACTTCGAGACAAAATTATAAATTTAAAATAAGGAAATGAGACGAGTTGAGAAGCAAAAGTGTTTTTTTCGTAAAAAGATGAGAAAAAGTACGAATCTCGTGACTTCGCAAAAGTTCCACAAATGTTTATATTAATTTACATAAAATAAAAGTAAAAAATCAGCGGTAAAATCTCCACCAAGAGATTTTGAAAAGAATTTCGTAGCGAAATTGTCTGAATGAAAAGTTTTTTATGGAAATTGATTTGACCAACGATTGCAGCATATGCGTCTTACTTAGCGAGGCTTTTAATTTTAAGGGATGGGTGAAGTGTAAATGTGGGTGAAAGAAGGAGGAGAACGAAAAAGACATTATAAAAAGGGAACAAATCAAGAGTCAGAGAAAAGGAGAAGACATTATTTAAGGCGAACAAAGGATAATTGGCCTGGGTAAGAAGAAATAAAAGGAAATAATTGGCGAAGAGAGATGGAGTACACTGAATTCCTAAAGAGCGTGTGGAACAAGGTGAGTATGGTACTGCAGGGTGCATTTGGGAAAAAGCCCATGCCATCAGGTATCCGTGAGTTAGCTTGGCGTGACCCAAGCGGAGATGGGTGAAACATCACCTTTTTTATGGCGGGAGCTGTGTAAAAATAAATTCCAATAACCGAGTGAGTTTAATGCGAGGAAGGTTAGTGAGCAACAGTGTTTGCCATACAGCTAGCCACTATGCATTACTTATCTCTTGCTATGTAAAGAAGATCAGAAAATAGAAGGCAAGATCGGTCTGCAGGGCTCGAGGTAGACCGAGAGGCTTGGTGAGCTGCTTCATAGCCAGTCCCGCCCAACTTGACAGAGCACTCAGCTCTGTTTGAAAAGTTTAGTCAACAGCTCACACAAGAGCTCTCGGATCTCAGGGATCAGAGGATTGTGATGGAAATCGTGCTACAGTGCAGAAGTCGAACTGCGAACAAAACAAATTCGGTAAGAAGGAGAGACAAATAGTATGAACAGCCTCCTGGATAGCGTACGGCTCTGTCCTGTGCAAATTTTCCTAGAGTGGGTGAAAGGAAAGGAAGTTAACCGAATATCCTAGAGACTTGACGGCCAAAATAGATTAGTTAATCGAGACAGAGACAAATATATTGATAGGGATATGCATGGAATCTAATGATATGATAGTTAGCCAGTATATCACACAAATTCGAATGAAACGTGTAGGAGATAACAAATGGAAAGTCGGAAAATCGAAATCTACGATTTAGCGCTTAGAAACGAAATAACTTGCTATATTTTCTTGCTGACTTTGACATTTTGAGATGTCGATTTTGGCTAATAACTTTCTAACGGTGTCGTGTAGCCTGATGACTTTGTTGTTTTCCGTTATACATTCAGGTTGAACGCATTCAATTCTTCGAAAACCTTCAGACTGACAATTTTCATCGAGATCTGCTTTCTGCTGCGAATCTAAAAATATTGCTAATTATCTCGTAGTTAATAAACTTCTTCCCACTTGATAGCCATTTTACGTTTCTGTGAAAAAATAAGACTATGTTGAGATTCCATATCTTTATACAACAGTTTGAAGAGACGACTGTTCAAGGCTCCAGCTTTGATAAAGTTGACTAACTTGATAGCCACGTTCAGGACATCTCTCATTTCAGCAGGTGAATTTCTGGCTTCACGATGAAGTATGCAGTATGTACCTACGAAAGATTTATTGCTTTCTTCCACCCTTGTAATGAATCCATGAGTGCATATTTCTGCCAAGAATGAACTTTGATTCATAAAAAAAAATAGCTTCTGTTCTTTACAATTTTGCCCTGCGTGACAGAACAGCATTTCCTCTTTTACCCTGTTGCCTGACATGAAACGAGCACACATCAATAGCTGAGAACATTGAGCGATGTCAGGCGTTTCGTCACATTGGATGCCCCAAACAGGAGGGTCTCTTACCCTGTCGAGAATTTAATCTTTGATGTCTTGATTCAATTCATCGATCTTTCCCTTGATTGTATCGTTTGACAGGGAAATTGGTAAAGTTTGTTTGCACTATATTTCCACAGGAGGATTTCGGCTGCACCGAGTATACTTGGTTTTATGAGAGCCTCGCCGATATTATGGCTCTTCTTGCCATTTATAATCAACATAGCAACCTCATAGGAAGCCTTAACAACCCTTGAAGTTTGTTGCCAAAATATCCAACTACCGTCCATCTTACTTTCTTTCAGCGAGTGTCATGTTTCAAAGAATGCCTTGGGTTTGTTTGCAAGAGCAGTATGTGTGGTCCTAAAGTGGCCTTCCAAGCGTGAGGGCGGCATTCCACAATTTCTCAGAGTCTTGTAATATATCCACACTGGGTGCTCTCTGCATTACCTTTATTTTTTTTGGGGGGGGAGGGAGAATCCAAAGATAATATATTCGTTAAAATAATTCCACTATTTTGGACTTATTGTGAATTATTTGATGAGCAGTGGACAACACAAATCTATGAGCAACACTAAGGCACGTATAAGGTAGGATAAACATTACCACGTGCACATAAGTAACACAACATGTTCAATAACAAATAAATGATCATAAAGTTCGTAAACAATACTAATGACTACAATCCTACATGCTCATAAACACCATGTATTATTAACAAGCCACCACAGGATTTAAAGCACCACCAAACTATGATAAAATATAAACGTAAATCAAATCTGCGAAAAACAAACAGAGCATCTCATTTGTGTTCTGAATTCACTAACAAACTTATGGCTGAGGAGAAATATAATAAATGAGATGAAGCACACCTATAGTCAACCAAGTACTGATATGAAGTATACAATTTACTTGCAAAGTAGCGTGCAAGCGTGAGCGAACAAGCCTTGAACGAGCAAGCGAGTAAGAGTGTGTATGTGTGTGGGTGTAACCCGATTTTTATGTTTTGCCGTGTAAATGTAGATGAATTCCAGGCTATTCTAAAAAGCGGAAAGAACACTTGTAATATTAATGTTAATTTACTGTTAAAATAATGTAAGATTTGTAAAGAAACGTAATTATTGTTTTGTCAGTAAATTATAATTATTAAATATGAACATTAATGACGAATTAGAGTATTAAGAAGAGTAAATAGAGTCTACTTACCTAACTACTTATTTAGCCCCTAATTAATATTGTCTTAGGGTAATAACTTTGTATTTCTATAGTCTACTAATGTAGACTATAGAAAATCTATGCTATTTGGGGAAGTTTTGCATTTCTTCATAAACTTCTAAATATTAGACGATGCACTCGTTAAGACAATAACAAATACTATAGGACAAATTTTGTTTTTCTCAAGCGATCACCCCCCATTCTGTAAATTATAAGATGCCAGAGCCGGCAAAGACGGTGTAGTCCACTTCTGGGCCAGCTCTCCTTCAGATCGCGCCGATCTACTTAAAGTGTGTATCTAAGCGGTTCTTAAACATGTTTATGGTTGTTGAGTCAACAACGATCTCCGGCAACTCGTTCCACGAGGAAACCATCTTGTTTGAGAAAAGATTCTTTGCTCTATTTGTTTCAAATCTTCGTTTCTTAAGTTTGTATCCAAGGCTTCGGGTTCTTGAGGAAGCGTCAAACTCAAATAGGGTTTCAATCAAAATTGTTTAGGATCTTAAAGAACTGTATGAGTTCTCCCCTTAACCTTTCGTCTCAAGTGATTGCAGGTTGAGTGCTTTAAGTCTATCTTCGTAGGACTTTTGACGTAGTCTGGGTATCATTTTTGTAGCACGATGTTACACTCTCTCCAAACTTTCTATCTCTTTCCGCAAATATGGATTCCAAATCTGACCTACTTATTCAAAATGAGGTCAAACCAAAGATTTTTACAGGGGAATTACTATATTTTCCGATTTGTAGGCAATATTTCTATATATGAAACCGAGACTCTGTTTGCTTTCTTGCATGCCTTGGCGCACTGTCTTCCAACTTTCAAATCGTTTCAGTCTATAACACCAAAATCTTTTCTTCTGATACCTTTTTCAATGGCAGGCCTTTTATTGTATAGTTAAATTCTTTGTTTCTTGCTCTAATTTGTAGTACCTTGCATTTATCAAAGTTGAGTTTCATCTGTCAATTTTCTGACCATTCCACAATGCTGTTTAAATCTCTCTGGATTTTATGTTGATCGGCAAGTGTTATTGATTTACTATCCAGCTTTGTATTGTCAACACATTTTGAGAATAGGCTAACTATACCTTCATCTAAGTCGTTTACATATATTAGAAAAAGTAATGGACCCAGCACGGACCCCTGGGGCACTCTGTTTGTTACATTCCCTTCCGTTGAGCCAGTCTTTTATCCACTTCAATACGTTTCCACTGATTCCGTGAGCGGCAATCTTCTTAAGTAGGCGCTTGAGGGGGACCGTATCGAAAACCTTTTGAAAATCTAAGTAGATTACATCTGCCGCTCATTCGTGTCATACTTTTTGATGATGGTTTGAAAAAATCTAGCAAATTCGTTAAACATGATTTGTTTTTCTTTAAAACCGTGCTGTGATTCGCAGGTGATGCCCAATTTGTCTAAATATTCGACTATTTTCTCTTTTATAATTGATTCTAGCAATTTTCCGAATAAACATGTCAGGCTTATTGGCCTGTAGTTGCTTTTGATTTGACGGTCACCCCTTTTAAAGATCGAAGTAATGTTTAAACTTTTGAAGTCTTCTGGAACGACACCTTCTTCGAGGGATTTGTTAAATATTGTGGTGAGTGGCATGGTTATTGTTTCCTTCAACTCATTTAGGTGGCAGGGATGGATCATATCCTGACCTGGCGATTTGTTTAGCTTTAAACTTTCGATATGTTTGATTATGTCTTCTTCTGTTACTTGCATACTAGTTATAAATGATTCTTCTTAGGTAACTATCGGTGCATCAATGTCTGGAATAGTGTCGATATTTTCCGTTTTGAAAACTGAAGATTATAATCGTTTAAAATTTCGGCACTGGCACCTGGGTCAGATATTAAGTCTCCATTTTGGTTTATAAGTGGGCCAATTGAGTCCTTTGTCGTCTTTCTGTTGTTTGCATACTGGTAGAACATCTTATGATTTTCATTTCTATTTCTACCTAGCTCGATTTCGTAATTCTTCTTTAATTTTCTAATTGGCTTTTTTATAACGCGTCTTAGTTCTATGTATTCATCTAAACGTGCTTTGCGAGTATCTCTACAACGTTTATATGCCTGATTTCTCCTTTTGATTAGATCTATGATCTCTTTGTTCCACCAATTTCGTTTTACTGTAGATTTTTGCTTATGACGTCTTGGGACATATATTTGGTCATCGTTTCTGAAATTTGTGAGGAAATCATTCCACATTGTAGTGAGGGTGTTGTTAGTATTAGTCCTAGAACTAAGGGCGTTCTTCAACACACGCTCAAAGTTTTTAAAATTTGCTTCGCTAAAGTTAGGTACCAGAACAAAAGGTTCGTCACCGTTCGCACGGGTCTCGACTCCTGTGCGTCCGTGAGACACGGGAGCTGCTTTACGCGATTCCTGTGTTGACTGACTTCCGTGGAGCAGTCCAACTACTGCAGGTATCTCCGGTCCCCGTTATCCGCGGGGGCCAGACGCTGCGGCAGGCGCCGCTGCGTGCTCGGACACTCTATGGTCGCCCCCAGCCACCTGTGGGTAACTAGGCCGCTCAACTTTCAACTGGTCACGAGACACATAGCCGCTATAACTTGTTCGTTGGCCTTCAAAGTGGGCCAGCAAAAACCGCCCTTCGCACGATGCGCAGACACGTTTCTGTGGGGTGATCTCAAAAACAAGCCTGTTTAACCTAGTAATTTAAAAAGAATTGCTATTTTCCCTGAAATATAAATAGATGATATATTCCTGAAAGAAATAGAAAAGTGAAAGGTTGCCTGAAAAAAGAGAGCAATGTTAGATTGCCTAGGATTAAGGCACCACGACAGTTTAATCGGCTATCAGCTCTTCGATCCCTTAGGGGATAGTGCCCCAAGGTCAAGAACCACTTATTTAGGTACTCCGACATAAAAGTTATGAGGATAGACTAAGGGAATTAAATCTGTTCTCGCTGGAAACCCGTAGACTGCGTGGTCAACTCATCGAAGTTTTCAAAATACTTCGAGAGTTCGACAATGTTGACTACCGGGATATTTTCACACTGAGTGAGAACAGAACGCGTAATCACGGCTTCAAACTTGAACTGAAGCGTTACAACCGCAATCTGTGTGGACATTTTTTCACCTACAGTGTCTGCGGTAAGTGGGACGCACTTCCACTGGAAGTTGTCAACAGGAAATCTGTTGAGCAGTTCAAGTCAAGACTAGACAAAGTCTTAAAAAGTGGCCGTTTAGGGACGCAAAACAATTGAGCAGCCATGTACCTGCTCGATTTCTAGTCCAAAGGTACCCTCTTTGAATGGACCGTAAGGTCTCCTAAGGTACTACCTTTCCTTGTTACTCCTTGTTACTCTAGGATAACTACGAGAATTGGTTGGGGCCATTACGTTAAAGATGGCAGGGCGCTAGCTTGTTAGTCATTTGGAAGGGTACTCGCAGTTTGGATGGTGAAGGGAGAGAGATAGATTCAGGAGATGAGGATGAATTAAAGAAATTCAGAGCAAGGTAGAAAGAGAAGTACAGCAATGAGGTACACAAGCACTGAAGGGAGTGATTTTCTAGGATGTATAACGGTTGAAGCGGATCTAAGCTTTTGGGGCTTGGGAATGGTATTTTTGGAGACGCATGAGAGATTAGATTTGGACGAAGGCTTGGGAGGCGCAGCTCTTAAAAGGTAGTTGGTAGGTTGGTATTTGGTAAGGGACTAGCCTTTAGATCTTTCAGATGGGCATGATTTGTAGGTTTCCGGGAGGAGCATGGGAGGTTTTGCGGAAAATTGTTGGAAGAGGAGTATTTAGGATGGGCCACGGGGGGAGGGGGATAAGGATTTTGAGAAGGTGGCTTGGGAATGTATATTTCAAGAGAGTGTGGGGCATATAGGGTAGCAGTTTCAGGAACTACCTGTGGGATAGGTACATATTTTGGTTGATGACTGGGGATAAATATTCGGTAGGTGTCTGTAGCTATTGATTTAGAGAGGAGACTCTTGGGCGCGGTTAGGTGAGGGCAAAGGGAAAAAGCTAGCAGGGAGTAACACAATTGGTTCGATATTGCTTCTTAAAAACGATGTTTGGATACCCTTAGGATGGTGAGTTAGACGGTGCATGCAATCCCTCATGTTAATGCTTCCTATGGGTGGGGAGGAAGGAGTATATGGGCGGGTACACGTCAGATGAGGTGAAATTGGAGTGCTTTCTGGTGAAGCTTTAATAATAAGGGTCACCTTGGAAGTAAGGAAAATGACTTGAGGAAAAATGACTTGAGGGTAAGCGCAGATCTTCCTCTGGTTGATGACGAGGAATAAGGCTGAATTTAGTTGATCTTGGTGCCGCAATATCAGAGGATACTGGAGCCAAGTGGCTCTCGGGATTTTAGAAGAAATTAATATACTCAAATGAAAGATCAATATATTCAAATGATACTTATCATCAAAACTGCCTAAGACTTTTTGTACCTGTAGCAGTTTTGCTATTCCCAGTAAAAGGGTAAACATCCATACATTTGTCAAGTACCTAGTATTGCACAAGTCCTCTGACACTCGCTACGTGCTCTCAACCAATGACACAATGATAGATTTAGAAACGTTATTAAACATATAAATATGAGTATAAATTGTAAATCCGACCTGAAAACCGGGCACAGGTTGCGGACAAAGTCATTCATCATGCTGGTCTGCATGCGGGTGAGGGAGGACTTCGGCTCGTCGATATTTCTGTAGTCGATGTGATGGAAGTCCACCAGAAATCGAAGTTCGATCCAAACTACTCTTGCACGGTCTTTACCATTTGGCCCGGGCACAAACCTGCTAAATACTCCGCCTTCATTGTTATAATTCTCCCCAAGGCACGACTTTCGTTGCCAAGATGTTCCTGTATTCGGTGGCGGTGAGACTGTAACCGTCCGGGAACCACACCCGCGTCATATTCTCGTCTTTTGAAGCTACAGCGCCTTCGCATCATTACCATGGATGGTTGTTTGTTTGTAGACGCGTAGTGGACCTTGGAGATGTCTTGCTCAAAGCTAACCATTCGATTGCTCTGTTTACCTATGACCGGATCGACAGTGAGGGATTTTCGATCAGAAAAAAAATGAGAATTCTATTGCCGTGACACTTCAAGTCGCTGAGAAGGCGAGAAAACCGGTCTTAACGTTTTTATCCATATGGTGGTTAAGGAGAAGTCCACGCACCTCAAGCTCTTGCTGCCCTCCTCTTTTGCCACAGAAATGTTTTTCATCTTCAAAAGGGCTGACATTTTGAGCTTCAGCACACTTTTGGAGGCCCTTTTTAGAGCTGAACGGATGACAACCTGATGTCTGCCTGAACGAGTTTAATCTTAGAGGTCTTCCCTGTAGCTTTTTGTGTTTTCATAATAAACAGGAATTCCAATCTGTAACTCACTTGAATCGGGACTGCTAATCAAAGGCTCAAAGGTAAGAATAAACTGTTTCCTTCTCTACTGTGAGACCTTATATTGTTCAGTCTCTGTTGGAATTCATTTACTCTTCATGAAGAAAAGAAGAAAAAAGAGAGTCATTGAGATGTTACAAAATTACAAACATAATTAGATCATATATACCTTAAATTAGTTTAGTTTCTTCTTAATCAGTAACGTGAGTACCTACATGAATTTTCTCTGCTTTCCATGCATGTGGGACAACAAAAATTTAAAGAACCGTTGAGAAGAGAGAAATTAACGTCCGAGATCTGTCATGAAACCTGGTGATGCCAACATTCGACATAAGCCACTTGTTAAAAATATATTTACACCTCTGCTCATCAGACTAGGTCTTATGAAGCAATTCTTTAAAGTATTACCAAATGGAGGAAACTGTTCCAAGTACCTCTTTTTGTCAATTTCTGGCCTGTCAATTGAAAAAAGGTAGGTGTATTTGCTGGTCCACAGATTTGGCTGTTCATCAAAGATTAATATTACATCGGGACAATGTCAGGACAATGTCAAAATGCTTAGTTTTCATCCAAAGTCGTCCAAAATAAATTTATGCAAACATTAAAATAAAGCAATGATTTATTATTTTCAAGTTTCTGAAAACTGTTAAAACATTCTAAAACTATAAGCATAAATTTGTTACATGCAGTACTTTTGTAGTTTTTATATAAAGTCAAAGTATCCTGTAGATAAAAAGGTTGATATGATATAGAATTACGGGAGGCACTTTTTGATTCAGAGAGCAAAGGTTGGTCAAAAAACGTGTGTTAAATATAACACAATAAAAGGTGTGTTACCCAATATAATATTAGGCTGATGTTTACAAACTTTGGGAAAATTATTGATATCAGGACAGAATATCAAGATTATTGATGACATACAGTCCTTTATTATTTTCTGTTCAAAACTGAAAACATTGTAGTTTCGAAGTTCTGAAACGATAAAGACTTCGTTTTCATAAATGCAAACAGCCTTATTAATAAAGATATATCACCAGATTATTATTAACGTCAAAAAGATGTTGGATAACAATTGGAAAATCGAATACAATTAGGTTTATCAGATTTCGGAGAGAGAGAGGAAGATACACGCCACCTCACTGTTCAATAGAGAGAGAGACAACAGACACCTGGGTGACCCTTTTTGTCTGCGGTAATGGAGATGCGAAATTATGAGACGCTATGAGACGCCGTGGTGACCTTAAATACCGCCATCACGGAGAGCTGCGACAAGTTTGAGAGCCCAAAAAGTCCCGTCTGAAGTCAGACAAAATTTCGCTTTGCCGGCTTAGGAGCCTTTCCGCGATCGTGCATAAAGGGCGAGACTATTCTTGTCTACCGATGCTTCGGAGCCCTGGAACCCTCAACTTCGGACGGAGGGAAGAAAACACCATTTAACCCCATTAGAAATCCTCCGGCGCCAGAGTTGGAAGTCAGTATTCGCCGCCCGCCCTGCCCCGTCAGTATCCTTTACCCTCCCTCCGTTGGTACCCACTACTCGCATCCCATAGGACTCTGCACAATTCTCGCAGAACACCCCAAGATGCCGGTGTTCTCGTTAATTCACGTGAGTCTACCTCGAACCGCTTCCACCCGCTCCTCAAACGCAGCGCGCTCAGACTCGATTCGTGTTTTACTCGAAAGCAAGATCTAGGTTCACCCCGTTAATATTTATTGTCAAGAGCCTAGTATTTGAACTTTGCGCTAAGTCAAGGGTTATTTCCTCGGACCAAACCTTCGAGGTATCAGAAATGTGCAATTCTTTTGTGCAAGTCCTATCTGTACTCCTCCCCCCCCCCCTAGTGTAAACCTTTATCGTCGGCTTCGTATACGCTCAAGGTCATTCGAGCGACCCTCGGTCAATATTGTTCGTTGTTTGTACGGTGATCTTCCCCTCCAAGTCTATTCCCTTTTAACCGCTGAGACCCGTGTACATCTAATGTGTATATAGCTTGTTTTAAAATTCCTTTTAACCTTGTAAAATAATATTAATTTTCATATTAGTAGAGTTATTTTTGTACCCGTTTTTCTGTTACCCCTGAACCTCTAAAATAGTCCACTGTTGTCCAACCTACATTCAGCTAATTTGCACTATGCTTACATTATACATCTCCCACATTCTCTAAACGCAGAAAGGGTTAACTTGACCCTATTCTACGACAATGTTATTGATAAAAACACTCAATAAAATACGGCGTATTTAAATTGAGGTGGGATCCAATAAATGATGTGTATCAACAGCTGTCGCCAAAGCAACAGGAGATCCAGGTCATTTCATTCCAAGAGAAAATTACATCTTTTTTTATTTACCACAATAAATTAAAATAAAATTAAAATATATGTCTATAGATGTAACTAACTCTTATGTATTAATATTTTTTGTTTGTGTTCTTTGCATACATAGACACTCTTGGCCCAAATTATGAAGCAACCTATGTAATCATGTAATATATGCATATTATATATTTATTTATATTTAATTATTTGAATAATTTGTTGAACCCCTTCGCTTTAATTACAGGAATAATTATATCTTTCCCCACTCAGCATGTAATTTTTTATACAGTTCATTATTTATTTGCCTTTTTGGTACTTCCTATTGCTTATCCAAGCACATACCACAAGTGTTTTATTGGGGATATTTCTTGGCTCGGCACTGGCCACTCTATGGGTTGATCCCCATTTCTCCACACCAGTTGATGGTGTGGCTGAATTTATAGCATAGGGCATTGACATGCTGAAATATGACTTCATTTCTTGGTGTTGCGAGATGCAATTTCTGGATGCATGTCATAAAAACAACTACTCTGGTCCTGATGAAGACATGTAGCTTCATACTACGATATAACCATCTCCATGGTAGGCAAATGGTACCGAACAAGCACATTCAAATGCCCCTCTAGTTATTTGTCTCACAAAGGTTGCCCTAAAAGTGCTAAAAATCTTAAATTGTTACAAATTCGAAATTTTAAATAGGTTCTTTCGATATATTTAAATTTAATTACATAATTAGATTAAAAACAACAATACACTTGTTTTCCTTATATACCCCATAATTACTTTCATCTGAACATATAATTTTAGACCAGTGTTCATATGTACCCACCATTTTTGTAAGCTTTGGCCTATTGCACTCTGTGAGGGCTAACAGCCCTGAAGGGCGCATTATAAATACTTATTATTATTATTATTATTACTAAAATTCGCTTTTTTATGTACACCTTATATAGCTTTGGCTTGTATCTCGCATTGCTTCCTTTAACTCTTAATCTTTAAGTTTCCTTCCGAATCTTTTGTGTGATATTATTTATATTGAAGCTTCATTAAACTCCCCAACACTTTCAGAAGATGTTTTCCTGCGATTCTGAGGTCAAGCGCGAATTTTAGATCTGTATTCTTTAGGTATAGAAAGACATTTACTGGGAATTATATTACTTTATGCAATGTTTTTCTTTCTTGATATAGTTTATAGTCGTTTGGAGAGCCTGTCTTGAATATTTACTTTTTCTTAGCACTTTCTAACTCTCATAACTCTTAGGTATGGAATGTTGGATTTGTGCTCTAAGTGCTACTGTATGTGCTTCAGTTGTTGTTATATTTCTTAATTAGAGAAATAGTGAATACACAATAATTATAAGTGTAAACTCAAGTTAAAAAATATTGGTTACATTTTGATTTTAGAAAAAATATAAAAATTTAATCACTGACCATTTAGTAAACTTCTAATTTATTTAAAAATAATATCAAAATATTCAAACATACTAGCGCAAGCTACACATTATTATCAGACATATTTTGGAATTATATGCTAAATTTATTATAAAAGTTCGATAAAACATGTTGAATAAATAAATTAATCAGGGTGTTTTATACTTTTGGCTACCGGTGTCGTTATGGACGGACGAAGTAGTTGAATCTCATAGAATCTCACCATGAAAGAGATTAGCCTGATTGATCTCCATGCAACTTTTCAAACATTACACCCCTAATTCTTCCTTCTCATTTCAACGCTATTCACCCTAAATCACTCTTGTATACCACCTATCTCTTACAGTCACCGACTTCACCACTTCCTCACAGATATAAATTCAGTTGAATCTCATTGATTGAGTGCGTCTTACTAGTGAAATATGGGGCTGAGTAACCAGGGACTTATTTACGCTTGTAATTAATTACGACAACCTCTCTAAGCGACTACGGACGAAAAATAATGATTATATCTGTGTAGGAACATCATTGTGTGGATAAAGATGGATCCATCCATGTACGTTAACGTATTTCAAATTACATGAACATCAGTTGGCTTAACATCCTGTGGTTATAAAAGAAATGCTTGGGGAAATATGGTAACCAATTCGTGTTAAGGTCTGAATGCGAGTCTACATGCAAGCAAAAGAATTGTGATCATGCATCTGAAACTGCACATTTCATTTGAATATAACGCAAATGAATAACATTTACCGATGCCTTAACTTAAAACCACGAGACAAATGAAAGTTTATGGAAATTACGAGAATTCCTTACAGACAAAAATAGGTGAAACTAGTAAAAATACCATGCAATTTGTAGAAGATACAGACAGGTTAGAGAACATATGGACTATAATAATAAAATTTAATCCGAAACATAAATTAACAATAGAATTTTATGGGGCTCATTTCTCGACTAGAATCGTCGTAGAATTGGAAACCTGTGAGCCCGTCTAACAACCTAAGGAAATTAGAGGTAGGCAGAAATAAATGAGTTACAAGCAGTTAAAAATATTATGGTTTTAGAGGCGCAGTAGTTGGTGGGAATGATCACAATTACATAATTATTTCTAACCTACAGGATTATACAGTATCGTAGGTTCGAATTCTTATCAGCGTGGCACAAACTTGTATGAAACAAGTCATAACGATTTCAATCCTTCCCCAAAACATCATCGTTTCCAGTTAAATTAATAATCTAAAAGGTGCTAAAGAAGTAGGATGCTGGTTTGAGAAGTGCTATAAGGAAATAAGAGAATCTTTTACGAGCTATGGAAGTTATATATTTAGTTTCAATATAATATAGATTATATATACTGCTGTATTAAAAGGTGTTCAATAAATTTAAAGAGACTGAAAAGAAAATAAGATTAATTTCCAATATTTAAGCCATCTTTGCTTAGCTGACGATAACGTATAAGTTATATAATCCAGAATGAGAAGAAATACGGGTTTGGATGCAAATCTTTTACAAATAGACTGATGTTATTACACATTTCTATCTAAGCCAACCTGCCTTTGTGTAGACCTTCGTTCCTTTTTCCTGATGAATATGATGAAAACTTAGTTTCCATTTATAATTGACCTTTATAGGAGTAATTAAATTCATATGAAAGCAAATCTCATATATGTATCTATGGTAAAGTTAAATGACTATTAAAACCGACCTGGTTATTCATCATACGCATCGACGGCCTTCCTTCCAAAGTGTAGCCGGCGGATCTTATCACCCTATCAAGCAAAATGACCCTATTTTCATTTTCTATCTCAAAATTGTAAAATATACAATATTGTTTTAAGAAAACAGAGCAAATACATAGAAATGGATAGGATATCTTACAGTAAGCACGACTACATTTACTTAGGATAACCTATGACTCATGTTAGCAGCAGGAAATAGTAAATCCTTAAAAGGGAAAAATTAGGTTAAAGAGCGGTAAGAACGATTACACTGGTCAACAATTAAAATGCTTCCGACCGAGACCAGAGTAGCAATTTACAACTAATATTAGGTCGCTGATAATTAATATCATGGTTAATATTGTTTGTTACCTCTACTTTTTAACATACACCCTTGTCTCACACCAAATTCCAATAGGCTTACGGGAGTGTGTTTTTTACCACACTGACAGTCTCACTGCCCTTCAGGATTGTTCCAGGAGTCAAGGAAGGTGGTTTCGATGTGCAGGTTTACATTTTAGGCGAAAGGTAGGTGGTTCTCATAGTCAAACGTTTTTAAATTTATAATAAATATTTATTCATTAAACAAGCTATTGATATACATGTCAGGCCTTTTATATTAAATTTAATTTTCGCACTGAATAATATAAATAAATACTTCTGCTATGCTCTGTATTATAATGATAATTAATTTATGAATAAAGTTTCTGTTTATCTTCTATTTTTTGTTGTTTGCTTCTCTCAGAGTGTGTTTCTTACCACATTCACAGCCTCACTGCCCTTCTTTATTGTTGCTGTAGATAGAAGGTGGTTGATCTGTGCAAGTTTACATTTTGAGGTGAAATTTAGGTCACTTTACTTGTCAACCACTTTTTTAATTTATAATAAATATTCATTGAGCAAGCTACTGATATGCAAGTGAGGCATTTTATATTAATTTTATTTTCATACTAAATAATATCAATACTTCTGCTAAGCTGTCATGTTGTATATTATAATGAAAAATTTAGGAATATATTTTCCCTTTATCTTATAAGTGTTTGTTTTTTTCTTCTTTCTGGTGCCTCGTAGATTTGTAAATAAGGCAAAAATTTGTGGTCGGGTGACGTTTGCATCACAGAAGCGCCGTATAAGTGCTATTCTTAGAAAGGCATATCACTTATATTTTGGATGCAAGATTGGTGGATAGAATAAGAATTGTGCTCCTCACATATGCTGCAACGGTTGTGCTACTAACTTTCGCCAACGGTTGAGCAAGAAGAGGAAAGGAATGCCTTTTGCTGTGCCAATGGCGTGGTGGAAGCCAAGAGAAAATACGAACAATTGTTATTTCTGCATTGTGCCTCCAGTACAAAAGGGCTTGTCAAACAAGAGAGGAATCTATTGGATATCCAAACATTCCATCAGCTATTCACCCAGTTCCACATTCAGAAGGTCTATTTGTTCCTGATGCAGCAACTTTGGTATCCTTCGAGTCACCCAAATTTAATGAAACACACTCCTGTAGGCCATATCTCATAACACAAGGGGAGTTCCATGATCTTTGGAGGGATATGAAACTACCCAAGAATAAGGCAGAGCTTCTAGGCTCTCTTCTTCAACAATGGAATCTCTTAGCAGTGATTTGAAAATTTCAAAATTTAATTAGTCAGCAGCAGTTCAACTATTTCTTCGTAATGGAAGGTGATTTAGTGGCCTTCAACAATATTAATGGTCTAATGGAAGAACTTGGGATCGAATATGAACGCAGAAACTAGAAGCTGTTCATTGATTCATCATAAACGAGTTTGAAATGTGTCTTGCTGCGCAACGGCAATAGTGAACCATCAGTTCCTGTAGACTATGTACCACATATGAAAGAAACTTATGAGAATATAAAACATATGTTGCAATGCCTAAAATGTGATCAAATTAATGGCAGCTCTGAGATGACTTAAAGATTGTTGCTCTTGTGATTGGCTTGCAGAGTGGATACACCAAGTATTGGTGCTTTCTGTGTTAATGGAACAGCCGTGGAAGAGGTTCCCACTATATCAGGGAGACTGGCCAACTCATTAATCATTAGAGCCTGGGATGAAAAATGTTCAACATCTAACTCTTACTTAACCAAAGAAATTTGGATACTACCACTACATATAAAACTGGGCTCGTGAACCTTTTGTAAAAACTATGGACAAATCTGGTCAAGGATTCGAGTATTTAACCTTAAAATTCCTTATTCACCCGGGTAACTAAAGCGACGCTAAGATAAAAGATGGAGTTTTCGTTGGACTTCAGATTCGAGAGATTCTTAGAGATGGTGACTTTGAATCAGCCCTTCGTCGGAAGGGAGAAAGATGCTGGGGAAACATTCAAATGTGTGGCAAAGGGATTTCTCGGAAACCGAAATGAAGGAAACTATGAAGAATTGGTGAAAAACCTCCTTAAGGCTTAGAAGAACATGAGATGTAACATGGAACTTAAAATCCACTTTTTGGACTCACATTTAGACTTTTTTTATAGCCAATTGTGGGGCAGTTAGTCACTAACATGGTGAAAGGTTACACCAAGCTATTTCAACCATGCAAAAGCGGTACAAGAGTAAATGGAGCACAACAATGCTTGCAGACTATTGCCGTACATTGGCAACAGATGATTCTTCAGCCCCCTACAAGCAAAAATAGGAGAGAGTGGATATGGATTATTAGAGTTTAAAACATAATGACACATACTGTACGTTATAATCAAATAATACAGGTCGCGTATCTTTAAATCTATAGCCAATTAGCATTTTTCAAGCTGATATTTGGATCCCGTGCAGGAAAATATATAAGAATTAACTAATTTAAGAAGCACCCAATTTTCCAAGATTGTTGACCAGTGTTATCTACACTTCCAGAAGAAATTAGTGAAAGAGTAAATTACTGATCCTATACAATTTTCATCTTTCTAACTAAATGAGGTGAAAAGAGAATACAAAACACAACCATCTATTATAAATTAAGGAAAAATCAGAGAAATATATATAGTAGCATTACAACCCTTATTTACCCGAGTTACCACTGTAAAAGTTCACAAGTGCGGTGCGGCAAACACCAACTTTGAAGTAAGGTTCCTAATGTGTGGTAGTTGCTGTATTTAGTCCGTTAGGTTAATCTGAGAAAAGTTTCCGGTGGTCATATGCTTATTGCTATTCAAGAACAGAAATTGTGGGTAAATTCGTTAAGCAAACCATGGCAGAAGACAGTTGAAGGAGGATAATTAGACATCCTGGATATATTATTTTTTGGGGGAAGATGAAGAGAGTATCTTCCGCAGGTTCTCCCCACTTCGCCCATTGGCGAAAGGGAAGGGGAAGGAGCCCCCGAGTCAACCCTTCCTGAGTCTATAACACCCTCCTAACCCCAGATTAGGCGGGAAAAGAGAAGAGGAGACATGGGTGAAAATAGAAGTCTAAGTGAGAGAAGAAGTTGATTTAAATTGACCGTCTTCGATAATTTAGACCTAGTGATTAAAGTGGAATCCGAACCATACTTCCTAATTTTCTTTTGTCTGTCATTCTTTTTTATCTATCCAGTCATTTACCAAAACTTCTTCCCAGTGATATATTTATAAAGTTTGCATAAATTTATTCTGGATATTTTATAGAATAAAGACAATTTGGAATAAATATAAATATGATAAATTAATCTTCCTGTATGATGAGATGTAATAATATGCATAATTACACTGGCCAACGTTTCAAAACATTTTCCAAAGGTTTTCCAACTGATCTAGAATCATTTTTGAATGCTGAATATAATTAGCTTTTTTTGTTCAGGTCTGATTTCTAAGATATGTTCGATATATATTAGAAAATATATTCCAAAATAGCGGAATCATCCAACTGTTTATTCCTTCTGTTTTGTCGAATCTAGTGACGAGTAACCATACATAACCTATTTATTCATCTTTTCTGGTCTAGATTTACATTACAATGGATCGTACATGTAAGAATCATCCGAATATGTTTCCTTACATTTGCGGACATGTCGCTCTGCAAGTCAGTCAAGCAAAAAAAATCACGAATTTTGTGAGAAAGGCATATCATGCTTACTTTGGAATGATATTAAGGGACCAGGATAAGCCATTTGCTGCCCATATTTGCTGGAAAACATGTGTGAAAAGTTTAAGGAATTGGAGTAATAAGAAAAGGAAGAGTATGCCATTTGCTGTCCCAGTGGGGTGGAGGGAAGGCAAAGATCACGTCACCGACTGCTACTTCTGCATGACAACTTTAAAAGGCATCAATTGCAAGAAGAAGCACCATGTTCAATACCCCAATGTTCCTTCTACTATAAAACCAGTCCCACATGGCCCCGATGTTCCTGTTCCTGATACCTGATTTTACTATAAGTAGTGTTATTACCGATACAGCTGAGTTTGATGCATACAAGCCAGAAGTGGGCGACCAACTGGTGCCATTTACGCAAGCCGACCTAAACGACATAACACTAGACTTGAACCTTTCCAAAGAATCTGCTCAGCTATTAAGTTCACGTCTTCGTGAGAAATGTATGCTGGCACAAAGGACAACATTCTATTGGTATCGGGACCGCCAGAAAGAATTTAGGAAATTGTTCACGTTTGATGAAGCCTCTTTACTTGTCTACCTTACCAACGTTGCTGACCTGCTCAACTTATTGGGTGTTAAGTATGATGGTGTGGAATGAAAACTTTTCATTGACTCATCTAACAGATGCCTCAAGGCAGTTCTTCTTAATAATGGTAAAAGGTTTTCATCGATCCCTATTGGACATAGCTGCAAGCGCATGGGCCGTGTTCATTGCCCTCAATAACCAGGAACACAAAGAGTTTATCTGTGGAGATCTTAAAGTTGTTAGCCTCATCCTATGTCTTTATGGTAAGTACACAAAGTACCCATGCTTGATGTGGCTGCGAGACAGTCAAGAGGACGACCAGCATTATGTCAGACAGGACTGGCCGTCAAGACAAGGATTATAACCAGGTTAACACAACCTTCTATCCCACCCTCTGGTTGAAGCGAGCAAGATATTGCTTCCATCTTTGCACATCAAACTTGGTTTGATGAAGAACTTTATCAAAGCAATGTACATGGTAGGTAGAGGATTTGCTTTCCTTCGTCAGAAGTTTTCAGAAGTCAGCATGGAAAAAGTGTAGCTAGGTGTATTTGATGGTCCTCAAATAAGGTATTTCATCAAGGAAACCAGTTTTGACGTAGCACTGAATCCTGTTGAACTCTCTTCCTGGTTGCCATTAAGTCAGTCATTGCAAACTTCTTTGGCAACCACAGAGGTCCTCAGTATGAGAAGGTGCAAACTCGATGCGCGTATGTTAGTGAAAATACACTTCCTTCGGTCCAACTTGGACTATTTTGCCCCCAAATTTGGAGACTTGAGTGAAGGGCAGGGAGAGTGCTTTCTTCAAGAAATCCGCTGTGATGGAGGAAAGCTATCATAGGCGTTTAGATGTCAAATTTCCTGCTGACTACTGATGGTGCCTGAAAAAGGATTTTGTGTCAGCTAGGCACAATTGGGTATCCCTGAAGAGACCATTCATTTTTGAGTAGCGCGAAAAACTGGCTCAAAATCAAGTATTATGTGTTAGACTTTGAAAACTTTGATATTTATTTGTGATTAGTAACTAAATTTTTAAATATTTCACTTAGAAATTTTACAGTAGGAAGATTTAAAAAGTACTCTAGGAAAAATATTTGGATCAAACAAAATCATGATTAGAAAAAAGTAATAATGTTACACAACGCTATAATAATGAGAGATGAAAGATATAATTACTAAACTGGAGAATTTATACATAATAAAATAAATCCATAGGTGACCTCGCAGATGGTACGAGCAATAAATCCGATCAATAGGAGGATAAATGGGGCAGACGTGAACCCTGGACTGTGATTAGTGGAAGATTCATGGAAAGGCTTTGCACAACAGTGATATAAAACGGATAATTGAGAGGTAGAGAGAGACAAAGAATCTTAGGAGGGAGACAACCCATGCCAGGGGGATCCAAGGAAGACAGATATAAAGGGAAGGATTGAAAAACACAGAAACAGCCGGTCTTGTTTTCATATTGGACATCGGACCGAATCACTCACCGGTCGAAATGAGGAAACGCAGTGAATTTTCTTCCAAATCACGTCTATCACGATAAAAAGGCGCTTACCCATGCAGAGGATACTAGGAATCCTTGAGTTTACGAAACTGGTTGTCAACGAATGAGGCACAAGGCAAAGTACAACATTCAGATAATATCGAATGAACCTAAGCTCCATGAACTAGAAGAAAAGCTTAAAGAAGCAGAGTAATTTAAAACTACTAGTGGCGTATGAATCCTTAGACATAGAACTATTTATAAGAGCAATATAGGACTATCCGATTAGACTAGTGATTTAAGACATCAAACTGAAAAAGACAGACAGACAGACACAGAGAATCCTACCTGGGAGACAGCTCATAATAGACCCATCTCTGAGCACCCTGAGCGCTCACTCAGAAAAAGTAGATGATTTGCATTTAGCACACACGACTGTAAATATAATTCCACCAACACACACAAGTCCCTCTGTCGTAAACTTTGTAGTGAATCAGCAAAATGAACAGAGTAGAAGAATTTTCTCAAGAGGCAAAACTTTATATTATCGACTTCGAAAAACGAAAAGTATTTGAGGGATATTAAATAAAACAAAAGGAAAAAAAGAGCATCATTACATATTTTTAACAGGAATATTCACAATGAACACACATCAAATATCAGCTCTGTAAACACATGTAATAATTGAATATTATACGGGATCAAGTTCAAAAGAAATCTTTAGCAAAACCTATAGCAGAGAGACCAAACCCACCGAAACTTAACACCTAATTAAAAAATTTTACCTTTCAAATTACAATAACAAACAATTTAATGATCAAATAGTAAAATACTCCTTAGAAATATACAACAATACAATAACAGAAACTATGTTTCAATGTAAAACTTCAGTAATGAAAAATGAGAAATGCTCTAACAGAGAATAAGTGAATCTATGTAAAGACTATTACACAAAAGGCAAAAATATGAGGGATGGAAAAATTAGAGAAATAATTGAATATAACTTCTATAATAGGCCAATGAAAAAACCGTTCTGGCTAAAGCATAGACTATATAATGCAAATCTTGTGAAAAAAATCAGTATAAGAGATAAAATAACTTATGACATACAGAATATAAGAAAACGACGACAAATACACAAACAGAAAAAGGATCAATTAAAGGGACTGAGAATTTAAATGGGAAATCCTATATTTTAGCACGTCCATTCAAGCAGCAAATGACCAAAACTAAATGATTGAGGTGGTTGTTCCTCAAGTAAAACAGACTAAATTTTACATGCACTTAAGAACATGTGGAAGATGCGGGTAATAATTGGCATTATATGAGTTATACTTGGAAATTATGATTCTAATACCATAATTCCACACCTTTGCAATACATTTTGTTTAAAAAAAGGGTTTTAAAATAACATACAAATCAGTTAAAGAGCCATAACGAATAAACAAACCCACACACTCGACTGGATCTGGCACCGAAACGTACAATATTCAGAATTAATTATTCAAAAGATAATCGGGGATCATTCCAACGATTCTTTTAAAGTGAAATTAATACAAACTATTTTTAATTGGCATTCATAGACTTATAACACACTTTGAACTTAGTAAACCTTAATGCAGTTCTGAGAATTCCTCAGAAACAAAGAATTAGCTAAACATTCATCCACATACTCTCCTACCAATACCGTGATGCAGTCATCATTTTGGATTCACTTAATCAATTAAAAAGGAGTATTTCATCTCCTCCAACATTCTTACAGCATTGCTTGAGGACAGTTCGATCACTTTCGTGTGGAGACCAAATTGAATCAAATTTGCTGGATGATTTTAAACTTCCACTTTGCATCCATGTGCCTGGGGGACGCCCCATAAACCAATCTATGAGTCCTAAACACAAATGTATAAATTGGGAATTTTGACCGTCACGTTTGCTGTCGCAGTATGGCGGATCGTTTCCACCCAACCATAGGGACATGGGATCGTTTTCACCCACCCGTTGGGAAACGCTATATCTCACAATAGTAAGCAAAGCTGCAATCTACCAAGTGATGGCATGCGATTACCATAACAATTAGTCGCCACCTGAACACTTTTAGATCGGTCTATTGAATACACTCACTTGCTTTGCACATATGAGGTCTGTCCCTCAGGTGCTCCCGATGTAGTCTGAAGGTGGTTAATAACCTCATACCATCACTAGGAATTGTGTAGCTTTCCTTACTACCACCTTCGCTTTGGTAATGGCATTGTATTATCTGGATTCAAAAAGAATTACTGTATAGGGTAGAAGAAAGGTCCAATACCAGACTTTCAATTGCAGAAAAACTACACAAATAATAACACTGGTCTGCGTTGTTTTCAAGTTCAAATATATAATACCTGATTTTCGTTCAGTTTTTTGCACTGAATCTGAAAATCATGATCATTTTACCCAATTAGGTGAGGTTTTTGAAATATGAGCACACACCAAAATATCCTATATTTCCAAATATTTGTTGTGAATGAAACATAATAGTAAATATTGGACCGATTTACTCACAGAAGGTTTACAGAATAATTTTAATAGATACCATAAATAGTACAATGCACAAAGTAAGCTACTCATGGATGAATGGTCTCTTCAGTGACCCCTGATTGTGCCGAGTAGACACCACGTCCCTCTTAAGGCACCAACAGTACTCAGCCAGAAAGTTCACATCCTATTGGCCTCGATAGCCTTCCTCCATGACACGTATGTCTTGGTGGAAGCGCTCACCCTGTTCTTCCCTGAAGTCTCCGCAATTTCCTAGGAAAATAGCTTAGATGGAACCGAAGAAAGTTCATTTTCAATGACATACGCGAACTAAATTTGCGGAAGTTCTCCATTAAGTCATCAACCATCTTCTGGTACTGAGGACCTCTGTGGTTGCCAAGGAAGTATGCCCTGACTAACTTAGGGGGACAGCCAGGCAGAGAGTTCAGTAGGATTTAATGAATCATCAAAGCCAGAGTCTTTTGTGAGTTTTCGTATCTGAGGACCATCAAATATACCTGCCTTAAGCTTCTCCTTGCTGATTCTTTTGAAATTGTGGTGGAGGAAGGCAAATCATCCACATTCCCTGTCCAGTGCTTTTACAAAGTTCTTCATTAGGACGAGTTTGATGTGTAGGGGTGGAATTAACACCTTTCTCGGTTCAACCAGAGGGTGGGGCAGAACATTGTGCAACCCGTGTTCTATTTCTTGTCCTGATGGATACTCTTGTGTGACATAATGCTGGTCATCAACCCGACTATCCCACAAGCAAAAAAAACAGGGATACATTGTGTACCCATCTTGAAGCCCTAGGGTGAGTCCAACAACTTCAAAATCTCAATAAATCAACCATTTATGTTCCTGGTAATTGAGAGCAGACAACAGACGTTCCATGCTGTTGTGAGATTCTTTTATTTCGGCCGAGTGTTCAACAGGGATTGATGAAACCTTATTTCCGTTATTCAGAAGAACTGCCTTGAGACTTCTGTTAAAAGAGTCAATAAAAAGTCTCCATTCCATGGCAACATACTTCATACCCATTAATTTCATCAATTCAGCAATATTGTTACAGTAGATCAGTGAAGACACTTCATCGAACATAAAGAATTTTCTGAATTCGCTTCGCGTTACCGATACCAATAGAACGTTGTTTCTGGGGCAAGTAGGTGTTTCTCTCGAAGAAGAGAACCCAGCAGCTGGGCAGACTCTTTAGATAGGTTCAGGTCTCGTGTCAAGTCGTTGAGTTCGCCTTGGGTCAATGTCACCGATCGGTCGTCCTCTTTTGGCTCGTATGCACCACACTCACCTGTATCAGTCATGTCAGTCGATTCGGAATCAGAACTAGATTCTATGATGACATCCAGTTCAGAAACAGGAACATCTGGTCCATGGGGGATTGGCTTTATGGCAGAAGTAACATCAGGGTATTGAACGTGGTGCTTGTTCTTGCAATTGATGCCTTTTAAATTTGTCATATAGAAGTAGCAGTCGGTAACGTAATCTTTCCCTCCCCTCCACACCATTGGGACACCAAATGGCATACTCTTTCTTTTCCTATTCCTCCAATCCCGTAAGTTCTCGGCACATGTTTTGCAGCAGATATGGGGAACAAATGTCTTATCCTGGTCCCTTAGTTTGACTCCAAAATTAGGGTAATAAGCCTTCTTTACAAAATCCGTGATTTTCGCTTAACGGTCTGGAAGAACCACGTGTCCGCAGATGAAACAAAATTTGTTAGGATGGTTCTTACACTTCCGATCCATCGTACTGTACAACTAGACCTGAAAAGAGAAAGAATAACTAGTTATTTAAGGTAACTCATGACCAGTTGTGGCAAAAACAAAGACCATATACGCTTGGATGATAGCGCCATTTGGGAAAAATATGCTGTAATAAAAATCGAGTGTAACTTAGAAACGAGACCTGACCAAAGAAAATGAATGATACTTTTGAATTCAGGTACGCAAAAAGGATCCTAAATCAGTTAGAAAACCCTTGATCTTTAAAAAAAGGTTTTGAAACGCAGGCCAGTTTAATCTTTATTTATACTTGGGTTAGGGGAAAATGGATGAAGGATAAGACTTTAGAACAAGTACAAGAACACATGTAATTGGAAGAATTTCTGGATCTTGACTGGAGCATGGAAAAAGAAATCTGTAGGAGGACGTAATTAGGGCGGAGACCTGTAGAAAATCATAGCTTCATCTTCAGCAGTGACATGTTTCTGGACTTAAAACAAAAATTATTTATTCAATGCATCTGAACAACTCCAACTTGCTCGAGAAAAGACTGTAAAACTGAAGAATCAAAACAAGTATTTTCTGCGGAGAATTATGAGAAAAATGCAATAAATAAAAAAGGAAATATCCAATGGAGACCTAAGCGAAATACCTGGATGATAAAAGATACGGTTACAAAAATAGTCAAAGAATAATAAAATTTCTGATGTAGAAACAGAAAAGACACGACGCTAAATGCACCGTCACAAGTTGGACAACGGAATAGAAGAGATTAGAGGAGAAGTTGTTCGAGCCTTCTCCCCTTCCCCCTGCTCCAACAGGAACAAGTGGGAGTGAGTACGGAGACCCCGCTTCCCCATCACCACTAACCATGTGGCAAGAGGCACAGGGGGAGGGGGGTTAAGGGGGAGAAAAGTACAGAGAGTAGAAAAACAGGAAGATAGTATAGTGAGAAAGTAGTAGGAGGTTAGAGAGTTGACCTAGGCGGTCTTGACCATAAATGTAAACTGGGCACTAATGCCACGATGTGTATCGCACGTCACACGTTTGTATGTAATGCCAGTTAGAAATGACAGGGGTAAAGTGTTATGGAGAAAAAGGAAGGAAGTTGGAGAGTTGCAAGTTAGCTTGGTCGAGCTAACCTCTGGCCGTAGTAAGATAGTTGTAAGTCGGAATTTTATTAGGCAATTAAATTTCAGAGTTTAAGGTTAATGTTATTTATTTTATAGTATTTTTTATTGTGTTAATTTGTTGTTTGGAGTTCAAACAGTTCTTAGTTTGGGTGTTTGTTAATGGTAAGTCTCTATGTTCAGGTTTTACTTTCTCTGTATTCGTTGTAGTCTAGTTCTATAACTGAATCTAGTATGGATGTTTGGGTTGCGTTGCTCTTTCAATAAATCTTTTGTTTGGTATTCTTTTACCTTTGAAGTTATTTTCATCATTTTGCAAATAATAATCAGTAACATTTAGCTATGTTTCCATCTATTATGTTACCGTAGTCTGTTATCTTAATCGTGGATTTTTGTTATATTCTGTAATTAATCTTTGTCGTATCCGGAGTTTATCTTTTTTGTTTTCTATTTAAATATCTCTTTCTTTCCTTGTTTGCTGGATGGGGTCCATATCCAGCCCTTTGTACTATTTGATTGGATAGTTCTTCGCCAAACTCATATCGTTTCTTTTATCCGATGCCTTTCGCTCTTTTCCTAATTATCTTGTTTAGGTTTTCAATTCTTGATTCTCAATGCAGGTCTTCCACTTTTCTCTTTATTCCTTTTATGCTTTCTATGTGATACGTTGTTTTGTTTTGTATTCTCTGCTACTTAAGGAGGATGTATTTTGACAGTTGGCACCGAATATTTGTCAGATAAATTAATGTGGGCTGGATTAATGATTTGTCGATTTTCTTCCTGTTATGTCGAATGACCGATTTAGTTGGTAAAAAGCTTAAGCCCAATTCTTCTCTTTTCAATTTTGTCGATTGCGTGTTTCGTATAATCTTATTTAGTTTCGCTTAACCCGGCAGTTTACATTCCTTACTATATCCACATCTTTTAGCGTCTACGTATATGCCTTTTATCTTTCTCCTGTAGACTGTTATAATTTTGATCTTTTCTCGATTTTTGCTAATATTCCATTTCTGATCGTATTGATTGATTCTTCTTAATTCTTCTTTCATTGTTCTTGCTTGAAATTGTCCCTTCCAGTATGGTGATAAAATCACGCGTTATGTCATTAGCGAAATGAATGTTCATACACGTTTCGGTGACGGAGGCCAGAATGCCTACGGTGTAGATAGCGTACAATACTGGACTTAAACACTCCCCCTAAGCAATGCTCGGCTTCAGGACCTGATACATTTTCGGTTATCAAATTTTGCTGTATACTAACCGCGCCAATTTATCTAAAAAATTCTCAAAGATTTTCCATCTTTAACATGTAGTTAGCAAAGATAACTTGCAATCGTTAAAACTTTTCCATTTTCTGTGAGGGTAAAATAGACAATATATAAGGAAATCTATAGAAATGTATCATTTAATCTGCTTTAAATGGAAGCCGTGAATGTCTTCTACCTGACAAGGAACGATGCCTGGCCTTCCAAGACCTGATGCTCTGTTGGTTATCGAACTATACTGTATAATAACGGCACCAATTTGTCTCAAAACTTCTCGAACTTTCCAATATGTACATATATATTAAAATATATATATATATATATATATATATATATATATATATATATATATATATGTATGTATTTAAAGACCCAAAGAAATGAAAACTTGTAACACAATCCGGAAAAACGCTAAGGAAATTAATTACGTGGACCATTAAGGCTTAAGAAAGAAAATGGAAAATATAGAAAGGGACAATGGAGCAAACTATTTTAACCGTTATATGAAAATGTATAAAGGAGTTGAATTTGAAGCTGTGTCATCAAGCGCTCTTCGCTAAAATGACTACGACGCTCTGGCGATGAGTTTTCATTTCTTTGGGTCGTTAAATACATCTATTATATATCACGGTGTCTTTTGATTTTCGATTATATATAGAGAGAGAGAGATAGAGAGAGACAGGGAGAGACAGGGTGTCCCAGAAGTCGCGCACCGCCCTGGTTTTAAAAAAACTCCTTTAATGATTTAAAAAACACCATTCTGGTACACAACAGATTTGAGGTGTCCCCAAAGGAAGTAGTCATGGGAAGTAAGATCTGGTGATCAAGAAGGCCACTCCACGAGACCTATCCGTCCAATACATCTGTTAGGAAAGGTCTGGTTCAAGTAGTCACGCCCGCAATTAGCAAAGTGTGCTGGAGCTCCATCCCGCTGAAAAAAGAAGTTTTGTTGTGGACTTATGGGAACATCCTCAAGTTAGTCAAATAAGAAGGTCTGCAGGAGCTCTAAATAGGTTTAACCAGTGACATTATCCTTGAAAAAGCAAGGGCCGATGATTCCCTTCTCCCAGATTCCAGCCCAAAACATAATCCTTGGGTTGTTCTGATGGTGTCCCTCCTCATTCCAACGTGGATTGTTATCCGACTAATAGCGCATATTCAGCCGGTTTACTTGGCCATTAAAATGGAAATTGGCTTCATCACTGTAGAATATTGAAAAATCCAAATGTGTGCGCATCCATTCCCGGAATTCCAATCGTCTTTCTGTGTCATCACCATGAAGAGCTTGCACAAGATGCACTTTATACGGATGAAATTTGTGAGTTATGAGAATACGATGCACTGATGATTCGATAATATTTAGCTCCTGGCTTCCTCTTCTCACTGATTTCAAAAGACTTTGAAGAACATTCGCGAAAACCATAGTGGATGTATCTTCATCAGTTGCACTCTTTGGTCACCCACATCTCTCACGGTCAGCAACTGACCGAGTTTCTTGGGAGCGTTTGATTTAACGACAGAGAGTGGTATGGCTCAATGGTTCTTGTTCAGGGTTATTGCGGATAAATTTTTCAGCTACTGAGCGGTGGGTTGCCCCATGACTTCCAAACATGAAAACCAGTTGAACTTTTTCTTAATCTCTTAGTTTCTCAGCCATAATTCAATCTGGAAAATAGAAAATAAATTGCCTCAATTGATACACTGGGCTGCACTTCCAAAAAAATTCTTTGCAACAAAGACGTGATTACCATTTCCCATTAGAGTTTTGCATCCTGAATCCAGAAATCATACTCTCATTTTTTTGTAATAACCGACACTAAATTATTCAGGTTTATCGTGCAGAAATGCGTCTGAGCCAGGTCTATAAAATTCCTGTAAATTTATATAGATAAGTAAAGGAAAACCGAGGTTGACAGGCCATTTTATTTTATTGAGAAGAAACAAAATCATGATAAATGTAAGTTACACACTTACAGACATGTACATATCTGCTTACGAAAATCACCATTGTATTTGAATGTTGATGCCACCTATTCTCCCACAAAGGCACGCGTTCGAAACTTTCTCTTGTGTGTCGGTGTATCAGCAGATGTTGCCCGGATTCTTTGATGCGACCAGCAGAAATCAGCCATCGTTGTCACACTCCAATTGCCTTGATAGTGGTGCTCCATTTCTGATATATCTTAATGGAACCTCTCCCCCTGTTACTCACTGAAGTCACCTAAGTTGGCAGAAAAGTAGTCAAGATGGCTATGAGGGAAATGCATTTTTATGCTCATCCGTTTTCCAGCCGTCTCATATGCTTGAAGCATGTTCCCAACTCTTTCCTTATAGTCATCGGCTTTTGTGTTCCTCAAAAAGCCTGTTACAACTGACTTAAAACTATTCCAAGCACTTCTTTCATGAGGTGTTAATGCTTCAGTAAAGCCAGTATATGAAAGAAGCTCACGAATCTGTGATCCAACAAATATGCAGGCTTTCATTTTAGCATCGCTTACAGAAGGGAATTTGTGGGACAGGTACTGAAACCCTTCTTCATCTTTCGGAAGTGCTTTTACAAAGTTCTTCATCAATCCCAGCTTTATGTGAAGTGGAGGTAGAATCACTCTCCCCGCTGGTACAAGTGGTAGAGCTTTGACGTTATGGCAGCCAGGTACAAATTCCGTCCGTTGTGGCCATTGCACTTGTCAATAGTGTACGGAATCTGCAAGGCTGTCCCACAAGCATAAAAAACATGTATGTTTTGTGTAGCCTCCCTACAGCCCTAACAAAATACTTAAGACCTTTAGGTCACCACAAAGAAGCCAGTTGTGATCCTGATATTGTATGTTGTTAAGAAGTGATATGGTAGCGTAGGTTTCTTTTAGGGTGACGGAATGCGTAACTGGGTAATGATGCTACTTTTTTGCCATTAAAAAGTAGCACGGCTTTCAGACTCCTTGTAGAGGAGTCGATAAAGAGCCTCCATTCTTCAGGATGGTATTCCTTGCACATGTGTCCCACAAGAACTGAAACATCATGGCAATACACCATGTCATCTGTCATAGTAAAATACCGCACAAATTCCTGCTCTTGAGGCCTATACCATGCAAAGTGTGTGCTGCTTCCCAAAATATTTTTCTCTGCTAACCTTGAGCCTAGCAATTGTGCAGAATCTATTGACAGCCCAAGATCTCGAACAAGGTCATCTAGCTCACTTTGTTTAAACAACTGAGGGCTTTTTCCACGGATTCCGGTAGGGTTAAACTCTTTATCCACATCTGCATCTTCACGGTCACTACTTGAAGAGTTACTAGAACAGCTACGGTGCACATTCCCAGGACATATTGGTACTGGGACGTCATCACTGTGTGGTACAGGTCGCATAGCTGATAAAATGTTTGGATATTTAATGTGTCTCATGATTTTAGCATTCATCCCCAGCGGTTTCACCATACAAAAATAGCATTCATCATCGTGATTGTTCGGTTCCCGCCAAACCATTGGTATACCAAATGGCATTTACTTATGTTTCCCTTTAATCCAATGGATGAATCCAGAAATACAGTTCACACAGGCAAAGTGAGGAGCCCATGGCTAGTCCTGATCTCCTAGTTCAATGGCAAAGTAGGCACGATACAGACGTTTTACTGAAGATGTGATAGTGCGCTTCTGTTTTGAGGGTTTGTACTTTCCGCATATGTAGCAGAACGAGTCATGATGGTTCTTGCAAGTCTGCGGCATCCTTCAGTTAATCTGAAACAAAATAAATAAACATAAGACACAGTCAATGACCACACGCGGACATTGCACAGTAATAATTGATACATAACTGCTTATGCACCTAGCTCTATAACACATGCTGTGCAACACAAAAACTAGAACCTCAGGAGCAAAACGAATACTACCACAGTGTTCAGCATGCAAAATTGGTGTGGAAAATGATGTCATTTATGTTGCATTTTTGATGCAGTCCAGTGTTATCAATCAAGATGTTTTCGAAATCAATAAGGGTGTTTTTTGAAAACAAGGATGGTGCGTGACTTCTAAAATACCATATAAATATATATATATATATATATATATATATATATATATATATATATATATATATATATATATATATATATATATATATTCAGGTGAATAGTACCAAACGTCTTCAGTAAATCGAAGATATAAAACATTTGGACAGATTAACAATGGTTTAATGTAATCTATTGTACCAAAGGTTATTGTATTGGAGATTAATTATTTACACATTTAACTTTTTTGTCCCAATTTTGCGGAATTTCAGAACTTCTTGACCTAACTTTGTGAGGTGGAGAGGCATTTCACCCGGCTTGTGTGTTCTCGCTTGCCGAGCATTAAGGTGGTTCTATCAAGTTATGGGCCTGCATGTCTTCATCAAGGCGAAGGGAGATATTTTATGCCAGTAAAGATTAAATTCCACAACTTAGACCACTATGTTGGCACAAGTTGTAGATCAACATATCCAGAAATTGCATGTCGCTACATTAAGGAATGAAATTATATTTTAGCATCAAAATGCCCCTGAAATCCCATTTGAACACTACATGTTTTGGTTTTGAGAAATGGTAATCATTGCTATATGTAGAGTGGCCACGTCATAGCTCACATTTATATCCAATAGGTAACTTGAGGGGAATTCTTGGAAAAGAAAATCGAAGTAGAATTAAAAAAGAATTCTATAGACAATAATATTACAAGCTGAGTGGGCAAAGATAACTTTACAAATATGGTTTAATCCTAGTCAGGAAGAATTATGACTCTAGATAAATGGTTCTAGCAAATATTAAAATAATTAAAAATTCATATATAATATATATACTGAATTAATTTACTAAAAATGTTAAATTACATTATATGAATGATTTCATGGGGAGCTTTATAATTTCGGCTAAGAGTGGATACCAGGTTTCCCAAAGGTTACAATATACTTAGCAATTTTCTTAAACAAGAAAGAAAAAAAGCTTGCAAATAGATACAGATAAACTAAAATGTTCAAGGATTATTTTAAGGGGACCCTCTCACTTTTAAATACATATGTGCCGCTTCTTGAATGAAATTCAGCGATGAACTCATGCATCTTTTTTACTTTAATAATAATTTCAAGTCAAGTATTAGTATAATACTCTTTTTTTTCTAATCTCGGGTTCATTAAGGTCTTGATGAAGCACCAGGAAACAATCTACAAGATCTCAAATCTGGAAAGAGGGACCGATCAAACGGTCAGCAGTTTTGGAGGTAAGATAATCTCTCACATCTCGTAAGATGTGTGGACGAGCTCCATCTTACTGAAAACTACGTTGTTAAATTTGACTCTGTTAAAGCATATAGATCATGCGGGTAATTTCCCCCTTGTTGAAAAACTACGTCAATTATATTGACAAATGCTGGTAACATAATTTTGTAGCATCTTAAAGTATTTTTTATCATTTGAATTTATTGAGGGAGCAATCAATGGCTTGCGAAAGAAATAAGGCTGAATCTATTCATTCGTTAAAACACACAACATACAATTAGCTCCGCCGTGTCCCTTTCAAATTAAAAAAATACATAATTTTACTTCCCAAAAATCTGTGATTTTTGGATACCTCGAGCAGAAAGTTGAAAGAAAGCTTCATCAGGAAATCCTTCGTTTAAAATGTAGGAAGTCTTTTGCTAGTGATGAAAAAGGTCACACGCGATAAAATGTTCTAATTATGGTCATCCGATATACTTTGTTTGGCTCAGGTTATTAGAAGCCTTAAGGGTATTAAATTCACTTCAGATCTCTCAGTTTAATCAGGCACTCTGTTTAATGAGTGCCTGATCTTTGTTTATTTGCTGAAGTAGTCTCCATAAACGTAATATGCACATCTTAGAGTGTTTTTCTTCCTAGACGAAACACAGGGTTTCCAAAATGCTGTTTATAATTTTGGATACACTTTTCTTGGTGATAAAATAATTTCTTCTCCGGTTGTGAATTTTATTTTATTTTCAGCGCCATATTAAGGTCGATTCAACTATAACTTACTCGTTTTTGCTCGAGTTTTATAAGAAAAGGCCATTTTTGTAAGCTTGTAGAGATATGTAAGCCTAAATTTCACATTGGAATACTAGGTAAAACCGATATAATTAACAAAATAGTTCTCAAATTCTCTACTTTTGATTAATATCAAATTTACCCAAACTGAAGGAGAAAAAATATATTCTACGTGAATATTTATAGCAATTTTCGACCATGGGTTGGGAATTAACCCATAAATATTGATAATACAATAACTATATTGTCTATAGAGAAAGAAAATATCTAACAGCGCTTAAAATACTTGCCTCCAAGCTCTCATTCTTCCTACAGTATAATACTGTAATATTTTATAGCACAGGCAGCGTGTGGTCGATCAGGGAGCCATTAATAAGGAACCGCGAAGATGGCCCATCGGTGTAGTAGGGTGTAGCCAGATGGGAGAAAAATATTTATATAAAAGACGATAAGAACCAATATCCGCAATGATTTTAAACTCTTATTCATGGATTTAATAAATTCGTAGAGCGTGTTGTAAAGTACTTTCTTGCGTCCATCCTCGCCTCCTGTTTCAGTAGTTGTGTTTCAAATATTTTGAGATGTCCTTTTCAACTGGTTGCCTTCATCGTGAAGATTCGCGATTTCAAGACCTTTAACTAATTCATTCTTCAGCTTTTTCTTCTATCTTCATTTTAATTTCTCTTCAATATTGCTGAGAACACACTTATGCACAAACGAACGAACTAATTTAAAACTAAGCAAACAAACATACAAATACAGCCCCGAGTTATCGCGAACGTTTTAGTATAGCTTCTAGGACACGATCTTCAAGTAACGGCAGGTAGGATTATGTTGTAGTGAAATGTAGTTCAAGCCGAACGTTGAAATGAAGGTCGCCACTGAGATAGTCTTTAAAGGGGGTGATAGAATATACAACGAAACAAAATAACATCATATGCTCATTATTTTCCTTGGAAGGTAATCATAATTCATACATCAGAATTGTTCACCATAGTTCATGAACCCTTTATTTGAAGGTTAAGAAATTTATAGGGGAATGAGAGAAATGTATTAAAAGACTCATCTACATAAGTTCAACAAGTTTGATTGGAAAATAAAGGAGCAAACTTTTTAATGGAATTTCGCACCCTAAAAGTGTTCATACGATATCATTTTGAAATTCATATTTTAATTTATATGGTTTAGATTATCACAGTTTCTCAACTTACACGACTAGAATAGTTTTATTTACCCCATATTTATAATTTTGGTGAGTCAAGAATAGTCTAGACCAGGGGTGGGGAACCTTTTTGTGCATAAAGGCCATCTTGCAATTCATCATTACTCATAAAGGCCACATAGAAAAAATTTTAAAGTTATTTTGTCCCTTAAGTAATTTATTAGTAATCTAATAAAAAAGACAGCTTTATAGAAATCGAAAGCATAATAATTTCACATATTTCTATTTAAGTAGGTACTTTTTATACAAGTAATATGTAAATGAAAAATATTAAAAACATAAAATTTTCAAATATTTTATTTATGTAAGAAGTTTTCAAAATAATAAGTAAATGAATAATATCGAAAGCATCACATTTTCAAATTATTTTAATTAAGAAAGAAGGTTCTTTGTATTCAAGGAACAAGTAAAGGAATAATAATCTTATAAAAGATAGCAAAAAACATCGAGAATATAACATTTTCAAATATTCAATATACAGTAGGCAAGCATGTACATGTTTTATACAAATCAATGACTTCTTTGAGTTTGCTTCTTTTGAGAAAGTATTTTGATATCAGGCTCTAACATAGTGGTTCTTAGTCTCAATAGGTCCTCCAAATGCTCGTCTGTCAACTGTGTTCTCAGTGAATTCTTGATTTGCGCCAAGTACGAAAATGTTGATTCACATTAGTATGTTGAAGAAAAACAGGAAATCAGTCGTCGTGCATGTTCACGAAGGCGAGGATATTCTATCTCATTTTCCAAATTTCGACGGGATTTTCTCTCTTTTCAAACGAAGACTTCAGGATATTATCCTCAGATAATTCAATAAGCTCCATTTGTAACTCTTTAGGAGCCTCTGTTATATCAACTAAGTGAGATTGAAAAGCAAGTTTCAGATTGATGTTATGCTTTTTAAAATTATTGAATCTTTTATTGTATTCTTCTATCAATGTGTCTAAAACTGACTCATATTCTTCGAAATATCCATAGATATCTTCATTTTCACTCATTACCTCCGTAAGCTTGGGAAAGTGTTCTTCTGAAAGCTTTGATTGAGCCAAAAGGGACTTGAAATACAATAGTTTCTTTCTAAATGCCTGAATTTTTTGCCATATATCATAAATACATTTATTTCTGCCTTGCAATGAAATGTTTAGGTCACAATACTTGTTTTTTTCTTTGAAAAAGTCAATAATTTGCCTTCATAAAGATAAAATTGTGACCAATACTTTCCCTTGCGACAACCAACATACTTTTGAATGATATGGCAAATCTACACTAACTACTTCGTCATCCATCATCAGCATGTTTTGATATTGAAGATACTTTGAGGCATTCACTCGAATATAGTTAACAATGCTTATAACCTTTTTCAAAGTGTCATTTAAAGTTACGGATTTTGCACAGAGATTTTGCTGATGTAAAATACAATGAAAAGAAATCAGTACATTTGATTCTTTGGTTTCTCTCTTAAGATGTCCAATAAATCATTCATTTTTAGCCATCATAGCTTGGGAAGAATCAGTGCACACACTTACCAAATTAGTAAAATTTAATCATATTTTATGACATTGCTCTTTGAAGTTGTTAAAAATATCTATCCCCCGTGTCCTTCCTTTAAGGTTGCCTATAAGCAAGCAATTATTCATATAATTGAAAATCATCTGTTATGGCACGAATAAAATACAATAATTGTCCTGAATCAGTGGAATCTGTTGATTCATCAAAAGTTACTAAGTAATATATATTCTCTTTTTTTATTATATTTTTCAATTGTTCTGATACATTGCAGGTCAATTCATGTAGTCGATCTGTGTTAGTCCTTCTTGAAAGAGGCACCTCATTATACTTATTAACTTTATCGGGATCTATACATCCTACCACTTCTAAAATACATTCCTTTATGAGTTCTGCATCACTGAATGGCTCACTTTTTTTCCAAGCAAATATGAAACTTTTCTTCTGTTTTCCATTTTTCAGTTTCTTCAGTGCTCTCTTGCGAGGCTCACCCTCTAATTTGAAATATTTATTGTCTTTATGAAGAGAATAGTGTTGCTGTGCATTGAATTTCTTAACTGTTACAATTGCAGTATCTCAAAGCAAGCAAGACATTTTGCCTCCAGTATTCACTAAAAAATATTGCAGTTCCCATTCTTCATTAAAGATCATGTTTTCTTCTTTCAAAGTCTGTTTTAACTTTTTTGACATAATTATGGGCCAAAAGGAAATGTATTTATTCTGAAAAGCTAAAAAAAGGTTAATAATGAATTACTAAGGCCAGCCGCACACTGCCCCAACAAAACAGTCTTAGACAAGACATCGATAAACCTGCATCCACAACCATGTTATAATAATTATAATTATTATTATTATAACAACAACAACAATATAGATTAGTTATATTTTTTCTGTGATTAGTATTATTATTTATCATTACCTAATTGTTGCAGAAACTAACTCAGTCCCACAACACAAGTCGGTATGAAGTAAGCCACGACAGCACAATTACTGAGTAGAATACGTAGTTATTTGGGGTAGCACAGACCACAGTGAGGAGACGAACGAGAGGGTAACTCTTCTCGTATCATACGGGAAATCACTCACTCCCACTAGGCTAGTGTAGCTAACACGGAAACATTGCCCTTATATAGCAGTTGCTTTACGTCTAGATTCACTGAATTTAAGAAAAATGCTTTCAATCTCTGGGAGCGACATCACTAAACACATAACTTTCCTTTTGTCTGTGTGTGTGTGCATAATTATTTTAGACAAAATGTTCAATGTCAAAAAAGAAATATATATCAAAAGGCCATAGAAGGCAGCACCTGATGGTCCAAAAGGCCGCAGGTTCCACATCCCTGGTCTAGAATATTTTAACAACCCTTTCTTCAGCATTGCACCTCAAAAAATTCATTATACTAGCACTCGTCATAGCAACGGGTACTGGACTCTCTCCTACCATTAAATTGAGAATAATTGCTAAATTTAGTTGTAAGTTACAAAAAGGCTTCCAAAGAGCTAAATATCCCTTAATCTACCGAGCAATCGGGAATAAGAAAATTTAAGGAATGGGGAACAGCTGAAAACGATCAGTTATGGTGCATAAAGTGGAACTGAATAGAGTCTCCGAGGAAGACGCTTTTATTTTTTAAAAAATCATTTGAAAGACCGTCTAAAGCGCGCCAACGAACAGTGGAGAAAGATTTCAATTTTTTGAGACAAGTTCGATGGTCAGATAAAACGAAAATTGAGTTGTTCAGCAGAAATGATTACAGAAGCTATGTTCGACCTAAGAGTAGTAAGGTAAGTCGTTGAAATAACACTATTACTAAAGTAAAAGAAATAGAAAGATCTGTTATGCTATGAAAGAGTTTCTGCGCAACAGGAACGATAAATTAAGAATTTTCTAGAAAGGCTCTTGAAGATTATCTGAAAAGAGATGCTCGCTAGATTGGCCAATAAATAAGTAGGTCTTTCAACATGACACTAACTATTAATATATATCAAAATTAGTTTCTTCCTGATTGGAAGAAGCTAAAATTAGAGTTTGGGAATGGTGATCACAGTCGCTAAACTTCATCCCAATAGAATTTTTCTGGCATAAACTAAAGATCTGTGCCCATTAGGGCGGGTCATACTCTAGAATTTTATGAAACTGGTGATGAGGGGTATTCAAATGATGAATATTGGTGAAAAGAACAAACCTTTGACAGAAAAGTTAAATTCTGATTGATCGAACCTACAACAATTTGAAGTTGAAATATTGTTAGTTCTGGGTCATTTACTATATTTTACTATTATTTTAGTTACCCATAAAAGATCAAATTTACCGTTTTCTATCATCAATACATTTATGTAGTCTGAAATATATTTGTCTAAAAAACTTTAAAAATATATTAGAGAGATATGAGAAGTAGGAAACCTGTTAAAATTGACCTTTAATTTAGTTTGGTCTAACTCCAAAATTGCAAGTAGCCAGTAGTCATTACTCAGTGGAAAGCAATATTCCAGTAGTGTTGCCATTTCTGGTAATTATTGTAACTGGTAACTGTTTTAAGACCATTTACATTTTATTTGAATGCTAGTAAAGGCTGTGGATCATTTTAGAATAACATATAATTATTTGGTAGAGATTATTTCTTAATCTAAGTGCCATCTTTTCATTTGCACATATACCTGCGATTAGTGTGACAATGTCAAAAATCAAGACAAGGTCCAAATCAAGTTTTCATCTAACTAATTTTTTTGGGACTGGGCAAGAGCTGATGGTGTCTGAGTTACCAACAATAAGAGATATTTTGAGCTACGGCATCTACCTGAGGGAGCAAAGTGAAGATGACCGGAAAAATTATTAAGTGGACCAGCTGGTAAAGACATATATCAGGTATTGATTAATCAGTGGGGCAAAGTTAATGCTCTCTTCAAACCACCTGTTCTATAATAAAAGGTCACAATAATATCAAAGCTTAAGGAGGTGTTGAAAGAGGCAGTAAAAGTTTCCCTTAGTAAAGGAAAGATTGAAGTAAAAGAGAAGTTCATTGCGAACCTAGATAAGTTATTTGATATATTGACATGCAAATATCAGCTTCACAGTTGTGGAGAAGTAAGTTGTGATGGCTGTGAGACTGAAGCCAACATTAATTGCTGTTGTAGTAAATAGAAAAAGTACCTACGAGAGAACTGGCCTTTATTAAGGGAGAAAAGGAGAAGGTTGGAAGTAAAGGTACCTTTGTAATTTGAGGTCCTGATATTCCAGAGCATTAAAGACAATTAAGAGCTTAAGAAAGGAAAGAAAAAGAAAGGTAGTAAAAAATAAAGAGAAAAAGTAAGGAGAAAAGCGCTGTTTTAGCAGGAAAAGTAGCAAGAAAAGAAATCGCGGATTTTTTGGCAAAAGGTGAAGATCTGGAGGCAGAAAATTTTGATGGTGACTGTTGAGGTTTTAGTGAGTGGGTAATCTCAGTCCCACTTCCTGGACATATATTAAATTACCGCACCGAGGTGAAG
Organism: Ceratothoa steindachneri; assembly: GCA_963969495.1. Lineage (NCBI taxonomy): Eukaryota > Metazoa > Arthropoda > Malacostraca > Isopoda > Cymothoidae > Ceratothoa > Ceratothoa steindachneri. The sequence continues at coordinate 18,805,579 of OZ018328.1, read as the reverse complement.
CGGAGGCGAAACGTATCCAATACACCTACCTTAGCCACTTCCGGTGAATAAGAATAACCCCGGTGCGTACATTTTGATCAAAAGTAAGATGATGATCCCCTGAGTGTGTTCCCCACTCAGCAAAAGCCAACCATGGGTGGGTCGGTGGAATATTGAGATTTAAGCCGAGTGGATTGCTTAATAATTGCCAAAAGAACGTCCAAATTAGTTAAACACACATATACGAAAATAATCTTTAATGTACATGAATTTGAAATAAGCAACAGCGTATATAAATATAAATAGGATTAATCTTGCACTGAATAGATAAGTGTACAAAATGTCGTGGGGATTACTTGCAGATTACTCACTGGGATGTTTGCGTCTTAATGACACCAGACAGAACGAAGGGAATATTATTATTGAGTAAAACATTGAATTAAGTAAGCACTTCTAATATTCGAAGGTATGGGCTCGGGATTAGAATTCTAGTTCACAAATAAACTGGTAAGGTTAGGGGAGGGGATAATTCAATTAACGATACTTTTGAATTCGTAAGTATTTTTGAAGGGTGGGCGGTGAAGATCTTCTTCTGGTGACGATTATTGCACCTAGTCCGGCCGTCCGAGGTTACCGAATGAGAGGGTAATCCTAGACCGGTGATATGCTGATCCTTTGCCAGATCACGAAGGTGAGAAAAACGGTGACTCAAATCGGACTTCTTGCTCGAAGTACCTGTCCGATTATTCGGCTCCTGGAGTGGATAGCCAAAACCGATTACCTAGCTACGTCTAGGGTAACCACAGAGGGAGGTCCTGTGTAACCTCAGACTCTGAAGGGAAGAGGGGCCTGCGATAAGTTTGGCACCTACAAGTACCGTGACGGCAACAACTAATTCCCCGAGAAGTTCCTTCCTTGCAGCGGGCGATCGGTTTCCTTGACGTAGGTCCAAGATCTTCTGCCTGATTCCAGGGAGAAGTTTTCCTTTTATTTCTCTCACGAGCAGAATCGAGAGAGAAAATCGAATTCCTGTAAAATCCGTATCGTCGCGCGAGAGACCTTTTTTTCATCTTTGGGCTGACGGTATTTCTTTGACGCCTTCGAGCCATCTCGAAGTTTACGGAGGTGCGAAAAAAGGCGACGGAGAATTCGAGGCGAGAGGTGCATTTTAGGGATACGAGATGGCGCGCAGCTTTGTGTTGGAGTGTTTCTGAGTACACCTCTGTACGCGGTATTTAGACTTCTACAGTGACAACAGTTTAGGTGATGAAGTAACTTTTAAAGCTGTCAAAGAGCCGGAATCTTCCACCAGGAATAGAAAGAATTATTATGAAATTCCAAATATTGCTCTTGCTAGTATAGGGTATAGGGTTAAATTGAGACCAACTGCAGCTTTAGCAACAGCCGCTTTAATAGATGCTGGATTCATTACTGAGGAAGATAAAAGTAAAGTAATTGATAAGAATAAAGTTAAGAGAGCACAGGAAAAGCTAATGATAGTTATTGAACATGAGTTTGAGGAAAACTTAAAGAAGGATGGGGGAATTTCTTGTGTTCTCTTTGATGGACGAATTGATTTGACAAATTTATGATGGAGGCAGCGGAGAGTGAAAAATTGATTTTAGCAAAAATAAAAGAGGAGCATTACACTGTCATCAGTGAGCCTGAGAGCAATCACCTCTTCCACTTTGTCCCAGAAAAGGCTTCAAAAGAATAATCACATGCAGAGAAGATCGCTAAGGCTATGTTTGGATGGCTGGGGGAAAGGGGTTTGGATAAGCTTAATGGCCATTGAAGAAGACTCCATGAATGTGCACACAGGTGTAAATGCTGGAGTAATGCGAAAAATGGAACTTCATTTGGGCAGAAAGCTTGTTTGGTTTGTCTGTAACCTGCGCAGTGGGGAACTCCCTCTCAATCATCTAATTATCAACCTGGATGGCTTAACACTATCTAACAATAGATATTCCGGCCCAATAGGAAAGCTCTTTGACTTTGTTACAGACTTGGATATCAACCCAAATTTTACTCAAATATCTTTAGGTCCTTCTCTTACCAAGATACCTCACTCAGGAAGTGATGCGAGATCTTTGTACTGATCAACACTACGGCTATAGGATTGTATCGGCAATCAGAGATGGAGTGTTTCCTAAAGTGTTTTCTCTATTGGAAATAGGACCAGTAAACCACAGTCGCTGGCTGACCACAACTAACAGACTTCTTCGGCTGTGGGTGTCAAAGCATGAGATCCAAGGAAAAGCCTTTAAAAATCTACGACTAGGCACATTTTTTCTTAACTTCACTGCCTTAAGTCTCCGAGGAAGGAGGTGTTGGGTATTGTTTTGCCAACTGTTAAGAAATCAGCTTACAGTGAAACCATCATCCAAGCCCTCCTATGCTCTGAAGATTAGGCCGAGAGAACTGAAAGGGTCCAAAGAATCGAGACCATCAGGGGAGAAGGGGACCCAGATACTCAACTGAAAGACTCCTTTGTAAAGCTTAGAAGGACACCAGACATCAATTGTGATGCTACCAGGATTGGAGATCTGATCAATTGGTCAGAGGATGTCTCTGAGCCCTCTTTCACTTGCTCTTTAAGTACTTCTGAATTTAAAACCTTCATTGACTCTCTTATGAAAGTACGTGACTAGCCGCGTCACACACAAAGCATTGAGATGGTTGTAAAAATGGTGACTGAGGTTTCTTCCAAGTATTCCTCACATGAAAAAAGGGATGGAGGATTTACGGCACAAGAGGAAAGTAGGCGTCTGATGTCCAGGAATGAGTCAAAGCAAGACTTCTGTGCTCTGGTCAAGTTTAACTTTTGAATATGACCCAAAGTGACCCATGCAGCTCTATGTGGAGCTTTACATTGACTTTTCTTACTCAATAAACATGTAAATTTGAGGTTGCTTTGTGTTTGTGTGTAATTGGATTTGATAAATATAGGTTACATAAGCTCGTGACGAAAGGAAAAAGTTACTTCTATTTAATTGGAAATTGATGTAGGTAGGAGCAATTGTATAACAAAATGAAGTTCTTTTTCAAAATTACACCGGAAAATACATTATTTAAGCATCCTTGATTAAAGGATTTAATGAAAATATATGGTTGCCCCAAAGTATGACCCTCCCTAGTGCCCATGCAAGAAAAGCTGTGCTAACAGGAGTGGGACAAATTTCCATTAGAGGTTTGTTTGAAATTGAATAAAACCAAACTAATCGCTTGAGAAGTATCATTGATCAAAGGAGTTTTACTATTGAATATTACTTATTAAATCATATAAAGGTACAAGAGGGGCGGCTTCGCAGCTTATCCTTACATGAGGAGATTGCGCTTCGCAGTCAGACCTTTTCTCTGGCTCTAGCAAAGGGGTTTTGGTAAAAAAAGAAATTAAACGGCAAAGAGTACATATCCATAACACCATATTTTAGGAACGGCTTTTTTGGAGTGGTTGAATGATAATTGTTTTTTTTCTTAGTCCGGTTGTAACCTTGGTATATTTTAGGTTTTTATCCATGTTCATTCTAAGAGTTTCTTTAGAGTTTGAAAAAACAAAATGTGAAGTTCAGAAATAAAAATTATTATCGATTGTTTTTGAATTTTTAAAACAAAAAGAATAAGAATTGTGAAGTTGAGAAAATTTATTAAAGTTTAGGCATGGCTGTCTGTTTTTTTCGTATATTCGAAAGTTTCATCGAAGTTATTTCTAAAATAGATTTTCAATTTAATCTTTATTAAAAGGAAATAGCTACTGTCCCTAAAAACGAATAAAGTAGAACGAAATTATTAGAGCACATTTAAATGGAGAGAAAAAATCCTGGTATTTTTTTCGTATTCAAACAATTCTGATAAAACCTTTTTTCCATTTATGCGTAGAAAACAATCTTCCATTTAAAAAAATAAATAAACCAAACTAAATTACACTGGTCAACAATTTTTTAAAGGTTGTGTTAGCTCTGGGAGGGCTAACAGCCCTGAAGGGCGCATTATAAATACCTATCATTATTATTATTATTATGTATTTTCATGAACTGAATCCAAATTTGCTTATTGGCTATAAGTTTAAAGATACGCGGCAGGTAATATTTGATTATTTTATGATAACGTCCCTTATGTGTCATTATGGATCTCGGCTTTTTTGCTTGACGCTTATGTTGGGCTGAAGAATCATCTCTTGCCAATATCTGGTAAGAGTCTGCAAGCACCGCTGTGCTTTCTTTACTCTGGTACCGCTTTTCCATGGTTGAAATATCTTGGTGAAACCTTTTACCATGTTTGTCATTAACTATTATTAGGAGACAAGTGAAGCGGCCTCACTACTCCTCCTTACAGGAGGAGCTTGCTTGCGCTTCGAAGGCAGACCTTAGGTCAGTGGCCTACGCCCTATCCGGCTGTGGCAACTGCCTTTTCCTCTAAAAAAAATTTCAAAGGTTTCCAGTACATCTCATCATCATCATCATCATCATCATCACTAACTCTATAATTTAAGAAGGGGATTTTTTTTTAGTATTTGAGGAATAATTTAATTTTAGTTTGGTTATAGCAAAAACAAAATGGCGAAGTTCAGAAATAAATAAAATTATCGAAATTTTGTGAATTCTTTTAAACCCAAAGAATTACAAATGGTAAAGTTCAGAAAATTTATTTTTATATATCTTCTTCTATAACTATATTTTAGCAACGTGATATTTTGAAAGGGCGGAAATTTAGTTCAGAGTTCCTTTTTAAAATTATTATAATTGGCGAAGTTCAGAAAATTTATAAAAATTTAACCATGGCTGCTTTTTTTAGATTTTTAATTTTAATCTTAGTAGCGAAGCCATTGCCTGGTCTACTAATAATTTACTCAGTCTATTTTCTTTCCAGCGATGCTTTTTTTCTCTGGTTTAAGGCCACAAGAAAAACTTCTATCGGAAAACTTTGTCTTCTTTTTCTTCTTTTTGGCTTTCCCCAACCAACTCGGAGGTGTCGTACTTGATGAGTCATGCTATTCACATCCGGTAAATGACTCATTAAGTGTTTGGGAGAGACTCTACAAACGGAAGCCTTTTCTGACTCCAAACTTCTCTATTTATCCTATCCGGACTTAGGACCGGCATTGAGATGAGCTGGCTTGCCCCCATCCCCCTTCAGGAGCTAAGAAAATGTCCAAAATACATAAACAGTTCAAAAGCTTAGCTTAATAAAGAGAATTACCAGAGCTAGAGTCGATGTCATTTTAACCTCGCACTCAAATGATGCATGGAAAGGTTCGTCCGAATATGACATTCATCGTACTTCTTCTCCATCAAAATATGCTCGAGTAATTTAATTTTGCTTTGCTCGTTTTGGGAGCCCAAGAGCTATTTACTCTTAAAAAAGATGAAAATTTTAAATAATTTTAGAAAAAAAATCGATTAAACTTTCGAATCTACTAAAAAATAAAATAAAAATGAAACCATGCATAAGTTTTAATAATTTCCTGAACTTTACAATTTGTAATTATTTTTTTAAAATTCCAAAACAATCGATAATAATATTTATTTATTCTGAACTTTCCTTTTTTGTTTTTTAAGCTCTAAAGGATAAAAAATTTAAGAACCTAATTCATATACGAACTAAGAAAAAATATCTATTTTTATTCAAGCCCTGCCAAAAAATCCCGTTCTTAAGATATTGTGTTATAGCAGATATTTACTGGAAACCTTTTATAAATATTTTGACTAATAGACCGTTGCCAAAGCAGGATAGGACGTTGGCAACAAACCATAGGTCTACCTGCAAATGCAAGCTCCTCATGTACGGATAAGGGGCATAGTCGCTACATTTGTCTCCTAGTAATTTACTCTTGGTCTAGGTTTTTCAGATCATTTTTTCAAAATTTTATTTGTTTTATATAGGAAAAAAAACAACAAAAAAACAGCCATGCCTTAATTTAAATACACTTTCTGAACTTCACAATTTTACATTTTTTTAGTTTCAAATTTTTTGGAAAACATCCGATGATAATATTTATTTTTTCTAAACTCAGAAAGAACTTTAATAAAAATTTCAAATATACTTAGTTGACGTCGACCCACAAACTAAAATTCATATTTTCAAAAAAATGCATTTCTAAAATTTAGTCTTATGGAGGAATACTTTTTGACTGCGAACTTTATTTTCTTACTAAAGTTGTTTAAATATTTGTATCTGTCTTTTACAGACATTTCCTAATGTCTGCAAATTTCGTTACCATGCCATAAGCGGTTCATGAACTATGGCGAAATGTCTTGGTATTAGCTAGTACCACGAATAATTTATTGAGGAAGTGCACGTGATCGTTGGGGTATGAAGCTTAATTTAAGTGAAACTAAGACCCTCTTGGTGTAGATCTCGTACCAATGAGCCACCTCATCCTCCACTCTGCTGAAGATACACTTCTTGCTGAGTCGGAATCCCTAACGATCCTTGGAACTACCTATGATTCTCACCTGACTTTTGAGAAGCATCTTTTAAATGTATCTGCTAATGCTGCCCGAAAACTTTGTATTGTACTTAAGGCCTCATATATCTATAATAATGATATTAATGCCACTTGTTTCATGTCCTTTGTTCTTCCTCTTCTTGAGTATTGTTCTCCAGTTTGGATTTCCGCATCTGCCAGAGATCTGTCTCTCTTAGATAGGGTTGCTCGTGGGGGCAAGTTCCTTTTTCCTGATGGGGCTAGCTATGACGTGGATCATCGACGGATGATTTCATGTTTGTCGATACTCCATAAATACTACTTTTGTCATAAATACTATCATTTTTAATTCCTGAGCCCCTGCCTCTTGCTAGAGCAACGAGGTTTGCGGATGGACAACATCCACATGCACTATGCATTTCCCGCTGCCGCACTTCTCAGTTTCAACGTTGCTTTTTGCCAAGTACGGTAAAGCAGTGGAATGATGTTCCTGCAGAAGTTATGCGAGAAGATCTTCAAACGAGGTTGCAATACTAGATTAAGGGTGGGTGTTACTGCCTCATAATTTTAATATTGATTTGATTTTAATAATTTTAAAATTATTTATTTATTTATTTACACATTTCAATCTCTTTCTTCTTTATTCATTCTTTTTTATTTGACATATGGACACTGTGTTCTGTGGGAGCGTGTTTTCAACTTATGGCCGCTAGGCTTTGCTCAAAAGAATTTTGTGTTCATTATCTCAAATAATAATAATAATATAAACACATTAATCTTCTTAAAATGTCACGTATCTCCCATTTTCATGACGTTGGACATTATAGGAAACTTATGAAGTTCATAAAAATTTCACCTACTCTCTCCGTTTTCATGACCTTGGCCTTTTAGGAAACGTATGAAGTTCATAAAAATTAGAGGACCAGTTGATGTCTAATCTTTATTAGCATATTTTTTTAGTTGTTTTCATTATTATGTGAGACTGAGACTTACTGGCTTGCTTGTAATGCAAACTGAGCCAAAATTAAAATAGTTTGCTTATGGATTAGTTATAGGAAATTAGTTGATGTAGAGGAAATTAATGATTAATTCTTAATCTCCATTGCCAATGACATTTTAGGTTGATATTCACCTTAAACTAAACTAATCAATCAGTCATTAACATCTTCTTGTACGATACACATCCTCAAATTATATATCTCTCACCTTCGTAAGATATTTGTTTGCCAATAGATTAATATTACTTTATTTTATGAAAGTAGAATAATTTTCTATATTTTTATAGAAATTAAACTTATTTTAAAAGGAACCTGCCATCATTTTTGACAAAGTTCTTTTAACGTTTAACTAAGCAGTTGCTACCTTTCATGAATAATTCATTCGGTTTTGATGAAATATTGGAGTTAATACCCAATAACACCTTCATATGAGAGTAAGATTTGCAATTTTGTGTTGGTAAATGGTTTGGTGGAAATAGACAATAAGGAACAAGTTTTTAAAATAGAGCATAGATATTAATAGCCAAAAATCCTAAAAATGTCCTAGTCATTCTTAGAGTTATCTAGAGCTAACTGCAAATTTAAAATAATTTCAACAAACTATAGATCATTTATTATGTCCAAGGAAATATGTCAATTTCTTAACATAATATTTTTAAGCGATATTTAATTGGAGATTTTCTGACAGCTATAAAATGGATGTGTAATGGACAAAGAAACCACGAATGTAAAAGAGAATTTGGGGATTCATATTTTCCCGAATTTATGTGGAGATAAAAAAGTAAGATATACATATTTCATTCTTTTTCCTAGGGACCTAGACCTTTATCTCTCATTATTATTGGGAGAATTTTCAATTAATTATTGGGCTTTTAGGGCAATCCTATCGCCATGTTATTTTTAGTTATTAGTTTACATCTCTCTCTCTCCCCCGGTAAAATTCAAATATCTGTACGTCTGTGTCAGTCAGATCGCTATAGGGATAAAAATAGAATCATTGAGAAATATATAATTGCATGTTTCTTAGTCAAATTTTCAGAATGAGTTAAAGGTGTATGTTCATTTTTGATGGGAGCAAGGATATAAAAGTTACGATAAAAAATAGACATTTGTTATAAAAGAAATTCTCGAATTTTTCAATTTCTTCAGGTGACAAAACTGTGATTCGGAGATATATAAATCAATCCTTCTCATGCTTTCTATCGGGTCCCGACAGAGTTAAGGGTTAAAACATGCCCCCAGAAAATACATACTTTCTTTTTTTTTAGTCCACTTTAAGTGCGAAAACGGGATCTCTGGGAGATATTGCACTGTATTCTTCTTATGCATCTTTCTCCCAAGGAATTAATTGTACAAATTAGGTTTGGCAACTATAAACAAATATAAAAATTCAAAACCCGAAAACTATTATAATCATCATGTGACCCTAAAAATCGCAACATGTATGATGTCAGAAATTGGATATCAGCATTTGATTTAACTGTTTGTGGGTTTACGTTTCCATCTTACAAAAGATCTTTCTTAGCTTTGAAATTCAAGCGTTTTAAGATGATTCTAGATAGAAAAAGGTAACTTGCTTTTATTATACTTTTATTCATTATGAGTTTATGTTTCACGATTACACTTGTCGTATCTTCAGGATATACTAAGTAAATTAAATTGATCTACCCTTTTATACAGTGTTTAGGTATGGATGGGATGGTGTGGTTGGCTTATCATATGCGCAGGCAGGTCTAAAAGGTTCCACTTTCGTGAAATGAATTCTAGCTTTCATAGAATGACTTCCGATTTAATGGAATGGCGTACCAACTTCACTGAATGAAATTGCGCTTTAATATCATGAAGTTTCCTTTCACAAAATGAAGTTCTGCTCTCACAGATTGACGTTCCCTTTTCACAGAAGAAAGACACGCAGTCATAAAATGAAAATCCGCTCTCACGAAATGGAGGTCGTTTTTACATAATGAAGTTTTCTTTCGCATAATGAATTCGGCTTTTACAGAATGAAGTTCCACTTTCACAGGTTACAGTTCGGCTTTCAAGGAATAAAGTTCAACTCGAAACATAATGAAGTTCCTTTTTCATAGAATGATTTTCCACTATCACACACTGAAGTTATGCTTTAACATAATTAAGTTCCGCTTTCACACATTGAAGCTCACCTTTCACAGAATGAAGTTCCGCTTTGACAAAATGAAGTTTCTCGTCATCCTTTCAATACCCTTAGTTATTGCAAAATGTATGATAGAAAGCGGCAAAACAGAGATGATGGTTATGGTAAGATAAAACGCCCTTCTATTACAATGGAAACAAAAGTTAAAATAATTAACAGAGCACAGTTGAGAATCGCGAACGTTACCCTCTATTTAACATGAATCGCTCAACATTAGGTACAAATCTAACAAACAAGACAATCTTATTCAATTTGTTAAAAGTTCTTTGTTAATTCATTCAACAATAATGATCAAGATCTGTGGAACTGTGCTTAAAAAAATGTAAAAACATCAGCGTTAAGCAAAGTGCTCAGCCAAGTGAAAACACTAAGCTCTTTTTCTGACTTGTAAATTATTTACGAAATGGAGGTTTTATTCCAGCAAATATGGACAAGATTCGCCTGTATTGGAAACGAATTCCTGATCGAGCAAGCATCATTATAGAACAAGAGAGAGACAATGTCTATATATTAAGCTACGAATCATGAGTTAATTTTACTCTTAAGGTTAACACTCGTAGAATCCAAGACTTCTAAAACATATTGCAAAGTCCTGCACTTTATTTATGTTAGTGGTCATCCATGTTGGGTGAATCTTGTGTTTTTTTCATGATTAATCTTTTTCTGAATTCGATTCCCAGAGGTGGAACAGTTGTACAAACTTTCTATTGAGTTCGGTTGGTCAAGAAAGGCACCAAAACAAATACCAACGATGACATTAAAGAGCCTCAACATCCAAATAACTCACCCTACATTTTCGATTGGTGAACTAGTAAATTTCTATACAATTTCGGTTCACCAGGCTTCTATACCCTATCGTCTTCCTCGCAAATGGAGACCAAGAACAGGACGCATTCCTAAAAATACCCTGGCGTGCGTAATTCCAAAGCGGATATGTCTTGCTAACGTCTCAATTAATAAGGTATAACCCTTAATGTCGGATAAGCGCGATTAAATTGTGATTAACGCAACTATTAACTACCAAAATTCTTCCTAAAAATAATAATGCTGTCAAATGCCACTCTAAGAGTATCACAAATAAAATGAATTTCTTTCAGTTTGAAGATCATGAAAATATACTTAGCATCATCTTTCCCCAATTGGCCTCACCGAATCCAAATACCCATTTCCTATAACTTATTAAAGTGATTTATATTACCAAGACACGACTCGAAACAACTGAAATAATACACTAAAGAGTAGTAAGGTATTACTTCAACTAATTACCCCTAACTGGAAGACAAGATTAAAGCAAACTGAAGTTTCACGATTTTCAATGAAACCTTCAACAGGAAGCATCATATCACGATGTTGCAATGAAAAGAGGCATATGCCATATGCCATGGCACATTTAAAGGAGGCCACAGGAAAATATTGAGATTTAGAGAGGCCACAGAATCCATGAAGAGGGCCACAGAATTGAACATATTGAATCCTAAATTATAGTTGGCTCAATAGATAATTTTAATTTATTATTTATAAATTTATTAATAAATATATTTTCCTTTGGAGAATAATTTAAAATAGAATTAATTTTAATTTATATATAAACAAATATTTTGCATCTTACAATCTTATTGTGTAAAATAGAGTTAATCTGCTTATTGCCTACTGATAATAGTGCTTATGGTGGCTACTGGAAAAATAAGGTTGCTTAGAGGGTCATAAGCCAAAACCGGTTGGAAACCAGTCCTCTAAACCATAACGTACTCCATTGGCATCTCAAGTTTGAGCTACAACTAAAAAATAATCTTCCAACAAGTAATTTAAAGGTATTAAAATTATATAAATAAACAACCAATATACCTTAATTTATATTAGCGATAAAAAAAATGGGCTGGTGGACCAGTCGACCAGATTTAACCAGATTTAACAAGACAACTGTGAAAACCATACAGATTCGAGAACGAATAAATACAGGGTGACCTCTAAAAACAGACCGAAATCTTGAGAGGCTTCATTTCCTAATTTTTAAAATAGTAAGAAATAAAGCCTATTGAAATTTGGATCCCGTTTTAGGGGGGACGTCACACTGTAAATACTAGAATAGAACCCTAGGTCGTTTCATCTGAACCTATAATAGTTTTATTAAACAACTAAACCTGTGAAATAGTTCTTCTTCCTATAATATAGTGTTCGCTATACCAGAAGTTCAGACAACCATTCAAATCACCTCCACAAAGCGCAATGTTCAAAATACATGAGGTATTTTGTATGGGAAATTAGACCCCCTCCAGAAAATTTATACCCGCCCACTTGGAGAACATCAGGTATTTCTTCTGGTAGTTAAGGATCGTATGGAAATCAAAGCGAAAACTTTTAAATGGTTGAATTATTATAGCCTAGTTAAAGGTGTTTGTAAGGCAGAAAATCTGTATCTGTTAAATGAACGCAAAGGCCCAAGTCTAAACCCTGAGATATTCAGTTAATTGATAATAAGAACGTAATTTTCATATCTAAAGAAAGGTAATTTGAAATAATTTCTTGAAAACTTACTTTTTATATATGCAATACCTCTTAACTACTAACGGGGAAGTGAAAAAATATCTACTATTTAATATTTAAGATTTAAACAAATCAAAATTAAAATCTTGATTAGGTTAGGTGCTGAAAGCTTAAAAGGATGACAAATAAATAAAAAATTGGGCTGAAGGTTTCCAAATGCTGAATTAATTTAGGATGAGTCAGGCTGAATTAATCTTATTGAAATCCACATCCAATCTATCTCAAATCCAGTGTTGAATGGAAAAATTATAAATGAAAAACTGGGCAAAAGCTTTGCAGCGAACACATAAGAAATAGGATCGATCGCACTTAAAGGTACCAACAAGTGAATCCGACAGCACTGAGTTGCCACTTGGAAGTGAATGAACGTCCCATTTTTGCACATCATATTTTTTATTTAACGCGTTTCTATAAATAAAATCAGGACTGGGAAATTAATATTTATATGACTCAAGGGAAAACTTCCTTTTTCTCGTAAATTGTCCCCGAATTCGAGGGAAATTATATTACCAAATTCCGAACAGCGGTACTGGGGGACAAAAAGGTCCTTTTCAACATTCTCCTCTTCTTAATAATGCGTTTAAACATCTTCCATACTTTGTTGATTTCAATAGAAATGGGAAGGTTGTCTATCTGCCACCTAACACAAACAGGGCATCATCGCGACTTTTAATAAATCTAATCTCCATCGTGTTTTTTCCATTAGAAACATCGATTCATCATGTCCTGAAGTTACAATCGCCAACATAAATGAGGTGTGCAAGAATATGTGCAATCAGTTTGTCCACGACAGTTGAGGCTTTGAAGAGCTGCCAAAGGAGGAAGGTCAGCAAATTAGTTGCCCTTAAGCAAAAACTAAGGCAATATCTGGAAGAAGTAAAATTCGATGAAATCATTTCTTCACACCACAAAGAGTTGACCAATGAACAACTATCAGACTTAGAAGCCCAGAGAAAGGAGAAGAAAAGAAGAGGAAGATGAACTGGTATATTAACGAATTTATTTCACGCTAAGATGATGGAAGAAGGTTTAACTTTGATCAGAAAATGTATGTCAGTTTTTGAAACACGGAACTCAAATGTAGAACGGTAAACAAAACTGCAGCTGGTGTCTATGATTCAATGTCCTGTTACCATGCCATCTATGAAGAAAAGTAAAACACTACCACCCAGACATTCCTACAGCGCTTCATATTTGAAGTGAAACAAAGTCTGGAGTCTAGCATTGAATGTAAACCAGACTTTATATCAGACGCTAGATTATTAAGAGTAACACCTTCGCCTCTATCCCATATTAATAAACAACTACTATATCCCAACTCTCTTCGTTCCCTTTATTCCAATAAATTTTTCCTCCTATCGACACAAATTAGTCCATATACGCCATCTGTGTCACACTTTCAAGGTTAGAATACATAACCTTGGGGAGAACAACCTTTCTTGATATTCAAGGAGCTGAAAAAACCTGCAGGAAATATACTAAATATGAGTGTTGGACTTACAAACGACCTCTTAGAACCTATGTCGTTCGTAAGTCGGAGAATTCCAGTAAATACAAAAGTATATTTTGGTTATTCCTTGTTATCTACCGACGTTCAATTAAAAGCTTACTTTTCAATTCCATTTGACTTGAAATAGTGATAATCGATCGATCATTATTAGCCCCAATCGGACGTGGAGGATCATTCTTAGCCGATCGCCGTCTTCAAGAGGAGCATAAACCTGGTAGAGGAGGTACAGCCAAGCAAAAGGGACTACGAACGTTACCGATAAAAGTGTTCTAACATATATTAAAGTATAGCTCAAACGTCGGGCCCTTCCCAAGCGGACCCTCAAACCACCTACTCCTGCTCAGGGTAACTGGAAACTTCTGAAAAGACCCGCCTCTTCTGCGTGAGCAAGGCTCCCAAGGACACCTAATAAAGCCATCTCAGGCTTTCTCAGCCAGATTCTCATCGAAGAAGGCTCAATATGAGCCGCCTCCATACCCCTGGACCCCTACAACCCCCAGTACCACCCCTCAAGGCGATGCTGCTTCAACCTTCAGCAAAATCCCAGGTGTACTCTTTTCCGTTAGCTGCTTGAGGAGACCGAGAAGGCTTTGGAGCTGCTTCTGCCACCAACCCCTGCTACCGAACGGTGGACTGATTGGAGATACCCCCTTTTTTCTGCCGCTATTAGCTGGGGCGTTGCCAGGCTCAGGTAAACTGATTGCAGATCTTTCCTGTTTCTACCTGGATTGGGAGACAAGCTGCGCCTGGCCACCAAGGACTCAGTCAGCTCTACCCTTTGGGATCTGATCAAAAGGTCGTCGGTCTGACTGGAGATACCTCCTGTTTGGAGATACCTCCTGTTTGGTCCCTGTCAGGGTCGTTGGACCCTGACAGGGACCAAACAGATTGAGATAGACTGATTGGAGATTCCTCCTGTTTCTACCTCACCTGTGGAGAAGGAGAGAGCTACTCTACGGAATCGGAGTGGGGTACCTGCCACCAATGAAAGGACGTCCCCGCCATGAACGGAGCGGGGGGGAGGCTCTGGACTTTCGGGTCCCACTGAGGCTCATTGGGAATAAGAACCCCGATAAAATGAAGGTCCGAGGGACGATCTATGGGTAACTGGAGATCGGACTCAAAAGATTAATCGAGGTCACAAGAGAGTACATCGTGATTTGACACACACAGGCGGACCTGATAAAACTGACCTCAACAGCTAGCACCAGAGAACTACGCGCCATCGGTTTAGAGCCCAAACTTCTCCCAGCCCTTGCGGCAAGGAAGGCTATCGTGTGCAAGCAGGTTGACCCGTGGGTTGGCGAACGGTTGACTGCAGAGATCAAACAGGAGATAGAGAGGAACCATGAATTGGGCAAAGTTGCTGAGGCGATAAAACTTTAGAAAATTTACGCACTTGTACCAAAGTATGTTCAGCGAAATTGGGATGGCGGCCAAATCGAGAGAAGCAGGACTAAGCTATTCTCCATGATAATCTCCACAGAACAGATTCGAAAGGAGAGATTCTTCTAACTGCTTACTTACTTTTCCTGCTACAAGATCACCCTACCAGTGCCTGTCCAAACAAGGAAAAGGTCAAGATCTCCTTCGAGTGCGTACAAATCGGCCACGACTGGATTCTCTGCGTCAGTGATACGAAGATGTCTATTAACTGTACGGGTCTCCAACCGACCTTGAGTATGCAGTGTCCAGTCTAAAAGGAGCAACTAAAAAAGAAGAGAGGCGCAGCTGACAGACCGAATAACTCATACGCAGCAGCCACCAAGACCCCTCCACAATCCTGCACAAGACTGGCCCAACCCCAAATAGTCCTAATGCTCACATATGGGACTCCTCCTAAAATGCTGGCATGCATTCTTCACGTGCCTACGATGAACCTAGCCTATCTAGGTTTATTCAATGCCAAGATCAATAAGATGCTAGCTGCAAATGGCCTGGAACCCATCACGTTTCCGGACAACCCGCAGTCAGACATAGTTCTCTGGGCAACATGCATCAAGGTATCACCGGTAGAACCAACCAAACCAGAAAATAGAAACAAAAGCCCAAGAGGAATAATCTAAAGTGACAGGACAAGAGCCTGCAGTCGAGCAAGCACCTCTGCATACCACGCCTACGCCGAAACTACAAAAAGAGAACGAAAGTACCCAAAAAGCAGGAGGATGGCACAGAACAACCACAAAACATGAAGAACATGAACTAGATGGAAAGGAAATTAAACTCACCATCACGCTCAACTCCCACACCACTCAACAAAGAGATATCCCTTGATGATGTAGCTCCAGGAGTCAAGGAGGCCACTTCAAGTGATGCTACGACTCACCCGTAGACGAAGAGTCGGTCAAGGCAGTCTTAATGAAATGCAAAATAAAACTGTACGACGAAAGATTCATGATCTACGATTTATTCCTCTATAAGTAGCTTCGCTCGGGCAGACCATACAACTTAAATAGCTCGAACAACTCAAATACTTAGGATGGCAACGATAAATAGGCTATCTAATCCAGTACATAACGTGCAGGGGTGGCAGACGCATGACAAGAACTGTATAACGTCTATCGAGAACTGGATCCGTACATTCTTCTGCTCTCATAAACTGGAATCAGGGACGACAACAAGCAGAATATCTTTGGATACAGGAGAGAAATTCGACGGAGCTATGATAGCAATCAAGAAAGATTTGCAGTACAGACTCTGAAATCCAATGGACAAATCGTTTCTGTCGATCATACTGAGATGTTTTCTGGGGGGATGTCGAGATTGACACGAACTACCAACCTACCCGTGGTCCATATCTGCTCATCCATGACTTGATCACGCCTTTTAAGAAAGAGCACCCAGTGTTGTTAGCCGCGGTCCTAAACGCCAAGAACAGAGCAGCGGGATACGCAAGGGCAGACGTAAGAGGCAGGAAGCACGACCTCTGGCTGAGAAGGGATGTCGCCGAGCGCATCGGGCCGGCCTTCCCTACATCCCTATACCCAGAGTGGCCGCCAAGCCAGATGTCACTCTCACGAATCCCAACTTTTCCTTCCACCAGGTTGTTAGACGAGGACAACTGATGCTTAGTGATCACTTTCCCATGCTAATAACCATAGCAGCAGCTTCTATACCAGTTCCCGCTGCTCTCAGGAAGGAATTTCTGAAGGCCTACATGGAAGCCTACAGAAGGGTGTTCCCATCCGCCCTACAATACCAATCCCGACGATTACTCGCTGAACTCTGCTTCCAACAACACCTACACAGAAGAGAGTGATGATTCACAATGGTTCAGCGTTTTATACAATCGCATCCTCAACATGGGCTACACTAGGTCCATGGATTTCCATCTCGTTTAACACCTTAGGAGCCAAATTAACACCGAACTGTTTCACGAACTGAGGGAGAAATGAATCAGTCTAATCGAGAAAATGGACACTTACGTAATCCGAAGTCTTTCTGAGCAGCAATCAACAGACTGAAAGGGACTACCCAAACGCATGGCTCAACTGAAATTTCGCATGAAGCCATTTCTGCGACCTCCCCAATTGAGAAGGAGAGGCTTCTTCGCGGAGTCTGGAGAAATGTTTTTAGAATCTCCAATGAAGAAAAGGAAAACTTTGACCCAGTATTCGAGGACCAGTTTCTCAAATAACTGGAGAGGAGGGAGGACGGATTCATCCATTATGAAACTGCGGACCTTCACCGTCTCCATGGTAAATCGCAGGAGGGGAAATCTATCACCAGTGCGGAATTGTGGGATGCTATTTCTTCGTTTCGCCTCAAAGCCCAAAGCCTCAGCCAGATTTCCATCAGGCACTTGAAAGAGGCATCGTAGAGACCGCCCCCGACAATGGAATACTTCCCAAACGGTCTGAAGACCTCAAAAATTATATTCATTCCAACCCCGATGAAACCACCTAACCAGGTCATGAACTTTAGTCCTACCTCATTGCTTGAGACGGTTGGGAAGGTTCTTGAGAAGATTCTCAACAGCAGGCTATTGGCTTACCTGTCAGAACACTCCCTGTTGAACGAGGGTCATGATGGATTTAGGACACACCGCGGCACAGAGACAGCCATAGCCCACATGCTGCAACACGCAGCAGTAGGGTGGGCCAGTGGGTGCTGGATTGACGCATCGTCTGCAGAGAGGTAAAGAAGGCCCTCTACAAAGTCTGGATCGACGGCCTGAAATACAAGATCTCGCGACTGAGACTGACGCTCCACTTCGAAAAAATCCTATGTAGCTACTTGACTAACAGATAAGCTGTTATCGACTTAGAGAACACAAAGGGGAGGAGGCCTTCGACCTCCCGTTAGGTGCTTCTCGAGAAGGATACCTAAGCTCAACTCTCTTTGTCATCTTTATAAGGGATATACCAAAATAAATTGTGAGAACGATGAACATACATTCACGGACAATGTCACCCAGGTGGTAGTAAAAAGGACAAAATCCACAAGGATGATGCCAGAGCCACGGCAACGGCAATAGGGAGACCGTTCCGTTCCCCTCAAATTGGGTGATACCGAAATCGACTACTTGCCTGAATAGACTTACTATTATTAGGCACATCTACTAAAGTATGGGCTCGAGGTAGTAAGAATCCACCCTTAATCGCGGACCCTAACGAGTCTTCCTTCCATGGTTCACTATGCCCTACTTTCAAGTAGCTCTAGGCACTGTAGTGGTCGAGTTATATTGCTTGTAGGGTTTGAAAACCTAGGTCTTGTCTCAATAACCTGGGGGGTTTATTGACATTAAACAGATTACCCTCAACCAACCAACATTTCTCTGACCTGTTTTATTACAGTACTCAAGGCAGATAGATCTCCTTACGCAGTTAAAATGTAAAAAAGTGACCAATGAGAAAAAAGAACAAACGTGGTTTAAAGGAGGCACGAAGGCCACTAATCAGTTGCACCAACCAACCGCATAAATAATATGTAAATAATTTATGACCAGCTAGCTAGGATAGCGTTAAGAAGAATGAACCGGTGGAAACTAAGCCTAAATAAATTACTTATGGCACTGTGAGTAAGGCTAAATTCTTTCCCTCCCTTTGATAAAATCTCTCAAGCAATTTGACGTTCGCCAACCCTTTTCTTCCTAATTGACTTCTGTGACAAGCAAAGTTACGAAAATTGGTACTCATCATTTGAACGTGATTCACAGGAAACATCAGGAACAGAGGGATGTTATGAAGCAGGATTTACTAGACAGTTTTCAATGTTGCTCTTACAATCAGTTTTTATTTCTTCGAACTTATTCCTGCTTTTCAGTGAAATGGCCCTGATGGTAAGTGCCATATTCCAACGATTTGATACATTTCCGTAACATTTTACATTTTAAGCGACATTTATAAGATTGCGCCCA
This sequence comes from Ceratothoa steindachneri, assembly GCA_963969495.1. Lineage (NCBI taxonomy): Eukaryota > Metazoa > Arthropoda > Malacostraca > Isopoda > Cymothoidae > Ceratothoa > Ceratothoa steindachneri. The sequence goes on along the minus strand of OZ018328.1, from coordinate 18,786,589 downwards.
TTCTCTTTCTTTTTTTAGCACCTGTGAATTTTCCAAATATTTTATTTCACTGGTTAAGTTCAGCAAAGGAAACTCTCCTTACACTTCACAATAACCAAAGGAGAGTCATGTATCTTCATCCTTTAACGATATCTCACACCTCCTAATAACAAGTAGTTGTCAATACGAACGAGGCAATCATACAATCTTGCAAGCACAAGATATACTACCCACGTAGAGAACCTCTTCTTTGATATCTTTCCTTCCACGCATTTTCTTTTCAATGCAACGGTTTTTGTTATACAATATTTCTCCCAGTAAATAACATGTGTTGTATATTGTGTAAACAAGAGATGGAAATGACGTTCTATTAAAGCGATTGCGCACGGATTTTTAAGTTTCGAAATGGATTACGCTTCCAAAGAAAACAGAGGTTTAATTACAGGAGGTAAATAGAGATAATTCCAATCAAAACATGTAAACAAACTATATTATATAAGGAAATAATAATAATATTTTATTAATTATTAATAATATTGCTGCCCCCAATTCTCTTCCCTTTAAGTGTTGAACAGGACAACCACCCGACATTTTCGCAGTGATACGCGACCACCAGACATGTTGAGCTATTACTGGAGTTTTTTTTTATTTAAATCCATCTGGTCCTGTCACTCTTTTTAAAAACAAGGCATAAAATTAACTAGGGTGAACTAAAAGCAAAATCATTTATAGAACTGTATTTGCAGCCAAATCTTCTATGTGACCTTGGCCTGAGCATAGGAGAAAAATATTATGTATTTTGTCTAGTATTACCACAATTTTAGGAGATTTGGGCAATATCATTAATTCTGTGTGTAAAAGATCTTTGAGATGGAAATATTCTCCGGCCCACATTTGTAAATAGTCGCGAGTTAAATCATTAGTTTGTTTAGTTGTGGACCTGCCATTTGTGTGTCTCTGGGTATTTTTCATTATTAGATATATATGATTGAGTAAGAATGTGAGAGGAGCAGCGTTTGGAGTTCGGGCATATGAGTCTTTTTGTTAGCTAACTAGGTTGACTCAGACAATCTAGAGGCATAGGGACTCATTGGGGGCAAATATATTTAACTACTTTTTTTCTCTCCTTTGCTCTTGTCCTAGAGTGGCGACATTTTTACTCCCATAACGTCAGTTGTAGGGAGGCTACTAACGTTTAAATAACGCTCACGTTTCATCCCCTAGCCAAGCCTCTAGTCTCTTAGGTATTTTCTTTTTCTTTGCCTTGCCTAGTGTCCTCCTTTTCCGTTTTTCGCCCCTTTTTTTCTCTTATATCCATTTTTATTCTTTTTGCTGTTCTGCGAAACAACTTGCACCCAACGAAGGATTTGGGGTCACTAGTTTGGCTTGAGGGGCTCTAGAGGGGCTCAAAGTAACCCGAAGTTTGATTAGGTTGATATGAGAGGCTTAGGGAGTTGAAGGTTAGCAGGAAAAGGTTGTACTAGTAAGAGACTAGGTGAATGCAATTTTCAAACTTTACTAGGTTATTTTTTTACTTTCAGTAAGTTACCAGAATGGCTGAGAGTAAGGGATTAGTGACTCGTGCTGCACATGAAGAGACTAAGGCTATGATACCTGCATTTTACCAGGTTTGGTTGCTGCTGGTATCGAGTACGCCAGAGATTACCTAGTAAGTGAATGTCCAAAATTAGGAGTGAAAGTTTTATAATAAAAAAGGGTTTGAGTGATAGGGAGCGAAGTGGTGATGTAAAGTTAAGTCTGAATCAAGAAGAATTAAAATTACCGGGACTAAACTCAAAGGATTAGCCGACAGGGCTATTAATAGCACGGAGGTTAGTGAAAGCAGGAGATAGGAGGCGATAGGGCTCTATCATCATGATGGGTTAGCAGCCCGAAGAGAACACTAAGAATTTCCATAGGCGAAGTTTAGTGGGCCAAAATTCTCGCGTTCTGGATAAATCTGGTGGCAATAAGGAATTTGCCTGGATGCGAGCGTTGCTAATGGATGCGCCTAAATTAATTGGTTTTAATGGAGTCGTGTTACACCTTTGAAGGCCTTCTAAGGAAATTAAAACAAGTCTGTAGGATGCGCTTTCCTTTTTTCCGAGATTCATCGACCCCAGAATTGTGGGACCATCTCAAAGGATCCATTCCTCTGGTATATCATAGCTTTGATTAGCAGAATAAAGTTTGGCCCAATGAAAAGTAAGTTAGCGGAGTTAGTGACAATATTCAATGAGGACAATGTGGGGAGGTTAACACAGGTCGGTTGAACTATTGAAAGAGTTCCTGGAGACGGAATACATGAAGGTAAAGGATGGGTTTTGTTAACCTCTACATCGAAATGCCGAAGATGTGACTTGTGGTCATGAACCACCAGTTTGGCAGTGAGGCTGGCAGGGTCATCCATGGGCCATCGTAGCAATTTAGAGCATTTACCGAGAAAAGATGGATGTGAGAGTCTATCGAGCCTTCACTCGAATGCCTTTTCTGCGGCTGTCTCGGGAAGAGTTTAGACTCCTAGGCCTTATCTTAAGGCAAAGGAATAAGGGTCAAGCACCAATTTATTCTAATCGCCAAGAAAGTGTTAAGAGCAACCGTTTGAGGGCAATGTGGCTACTTGCAAGAGTCAGGCATGTGTCGTATCAGTAACTTGCCATTATTGCGGGAAGCTGGGAGACTCTCAAAACTTCTGAAATCTTAGGGGTTAACTTGTTTGGGTGTACTGGTAAGAAGGTTAAATGGGAAGATGGCGTGAGAGTTACTTTTGTGGTAAGGAATGGCATATAGGCCGCTATTGTCCGATGTGATTGGGTAGCCAAAGGACCTCGGGCATCAAGGCGAGCGAAGATGTGCACTTCGGCACAACGGCGGTCAGATACCCAACTTGCAGTAAAGACCATATAACCGCCATCGGCGTCAAAATGCGCTCCAGTCGAGATCTGAAGACCGCACACACGTTGCAGAAAAAGTCCTTCATCATGCTGGCCCACACGCATTTGACGGAGAACTTCGGCTCGACGACTGTGCTGTAGCGGAGCTTGCGGGCCTTGTCTTCAATAGGCGCCCACACGCTGTAATTCTAGAGGTTTGAGGTCGAGGAACAGGGCGACCAAAATTCCTTCGACCAGAAGTTCATGTTCAACTCCAACCACTCTTTCACGGTTTTGATCATATGAGCCGAGGCATCGTCCTGCTTAAAGTGGTAGTCCACCTTCTTCGTGATATGGTTCACCTATGGCAGGACTTTCTTGGGTAAAATGTCACCTTGATCGGCCACGATGTACCTGTAACTAGCCGCGAACCACACCAGCGGCAGCTTCTCGCCATTAGAAGCCTCCTCTTTTACGGCCCAGGACACCGTAGCCACTGAGATGTTCTTATTTTCAGCTTTGTAGCACTTTCGAATGCTTTTTTCACAGCTAAACAATTGACAACTTGAGGTGTGCATTAAATAAGTCGATCTTTGAGGTCTTGCCCGTCCTTGAGCTTTTACACAGTCGAGCGGAGATCTCGATTCTTTTTACTTCCATCTCGACAAACCTGCACACAATGGAAAAGATGGTATAATGATACATGCTAGAAAAGTAGAACTTTGAGTTCGTTTAACGGAACTTTTTCTATCACACACGTAAACATCTGGAAGGATAGAAAAATACGAGTGTAACAGAACTTTAGCAAAACGCGATATCTCTCCAGCACTTCTCATGCGTCGCGAACTACAATGGTTAACTATTCGAAGCAGAATCGCCTTCAAGGTATTTCTCTTTACATAAACGACCTTAAACACATCAGATCCCCCCTGCCCATCATGCGTCTGTCCCTCTTTCAGCCCCTGTGAACCCTACGCTCTAGCTCATCTAAGATCATAATAATTGATTCTTAGAATTATATGTGGTGCATAGGGAATCGTGCTTTCTCTATTTACATCGATGATGTGGAATGTGCTGCCAGCTAATATACACACATCGCCCTTCCTTGGTGAGTTCGAGCTGCATTAAAAAGCCACTTCTTTCCTTTAGCACTTTTCTTAGTCCCTTAATTGATAGATAGGTGTTCTTAGAAGGATTATGACTTTGAAGAGCACCATAGAAATATTCCCTATTAGTAGTTGTATCATTTTCGCCGAGTGCAGGACCTTTCAACTTTTATTCAGTTTTGTTCTTAAAATAAATGTACTAATAAACGTGGGTTGAATTCCTCTTTAAAGCCTGCTTGAGAACTTTATTTTACGTTTACTATTTCAAATTCAAGTCACAAATTTACTTAATTACCTAAGCTAATTATTAATCGACCAAATGGCTTCCATTCCATCAAATTTTAGTAGATCTTTTGCACTCTTGTACAAAGTGTTGAGTATCAGCCTCAGCCAGCCCAGGTTTAGAACCAATGTTTACTTTGTGACGCGAAACTGTAATCGTCTAAGATCCCCAGCGATCCTGAAGTAAAATACCGAAATCTAGATTTTCTTGAAAATAGTTGTTTAATTTCAATGAACATTGTAAAGTTTGTTGTTCTTTTAAGTTGGTTAGGATCCAGACAGAAGCTAAAAATCCAAGCCAAACTCTTCAGCGTTTTATCGATACTGTGTCATAAAGTCTTAATTTCCTCTTTACATTTCTGGGTGGAGATTTTGTAGTTAAATTTGACTCTCGAGAAGCACCTCTCGCATGTTAAACACTCTTCGAGCCCATACAAAAGGAAAGACTTAGAATTAATCCACGCCTATTTACTAATGTGAATGGAGTAATATTTTTTCAATGTAAAACGAGTGAAAAAAAATGCTGAGAATACCTTCGTGGGTCATTATGTCACGGAAGGTGGTCGCTCCCCTAAAGAAAAGAAAGTCGAGGCGATTTCAAAGTTAGCACGGCCACGTACTTTCACGCAGTTAAGCAAGTTCCTTGGGGTGGTCAATCTTGATCCCCGTTTCCCCCTGCACTGAGCGCAAATTGTAACAGCTTAAATGCACTTCTCGAAAGGCAAACTTAGAAGAACTTCCCCTCAAGTTGATAAATGAGGCAGCCAAAACTTCCACTGAGGTTAAAAAGGCTTTGGCTGCTCACACGCGTTAATTCCATGTGTACTTTTTATGTGAGCTTTCCCTGACAATGACCGCATTTGAAGACGATGTGACAGGTGTGTTTCAGCAAAGAAGGAGAAGGATCATGGTGTCACCCATCATTTTTCCCCTAAATGCTAAATCTTACTGAGAGACATTAACTTTGATTTTCAGCTCCTGGCTATATTTCTTGCGGTGAAACATTTTTACCACAAAGCGAAAAGAAGCATTTCCACTACGTATGCAGAGCATCGGACACTCATAGCCGAGATTCAAATCACCTCAAATCGCAATTCTCCTCGCGATTGTCATCAACGTGATTATTTTTCTGAATTTAACACCGACATTTGTCATGATAAAGGTAAAGATAAAGTCGTAGTAAATGATTTCTCTCGACAAGCCATCATCAAATTGGAGCTATTTCTCATTAAATGTTACCTACCTCGTAACTAAGGAATCACCGAACGATGACATCGACCACACTGACCTACTTGAGTGCCCCAGTCAACTCAAAGTTGAAAAGGTCTCATCACACTCGGAAAATCCTCGTATCAACTGCCACGTCTCCACAGGGAATCCATGGCCGTATATACCTGTCTTTCTCATCCAGGGACTAAAGCCTATCAAATGTCGTTGGATCGTAGTTAATTTAGCCACGATTCAACAAACACGTTCGTTGCTATGCTCGCACTTGCGTCCATTGCTAACGCTTAAAGGTACAATGACACACCGACACGCATGCTCACCTCAAAACAGAAGCCGTCACCATGGGCAGGAAACCCAATGGCACAATGGTAGGGCGTCGCCAACGCAGCCGAAAAGAATGCTAATTACTCTTCTCACCTGAATTCGCACATTTTCTTTGGAAATTTCGTTACTGGGTAGGGGAACTTATGGGTAACGTGAGCCCGAGATGTTCCCACACAGCTTTGGAAATCTCTGGAGCGAAAGTTAGCACCGAGCCTCATCTGCGCTTCAACAGATAAGAACGCTCCCATTTCAATTCCGGTTTCCTCCGGAAGGAACTTTCCCAGGTAATGCAATTTTTGTCTAAACAGGGAGCAGCCATACTCCCCCAGTTTGGAAAGAATAGAAATCAGGTTATTAAGAGGCACTAGGATGAGTCAGGTAATTTGAGAGCAATTCATTCCTACAATCAAAAAAACAAGGAAAAACCGCATACCTCAAGAGACCACTACATATTTCCAGATATCCATGGCAACAGACTCTCCTAACCCTTTCGCTCACCTTATTACATCTTCGCCCTATTTCAAGGTCAAAGGTTGTCACTCTTTCCTGGTCGACGAGTGTCTTTAGTCGAATTCTGCTACTTCAATCGAAGCCTACTTCTCCAATCATTTGCGGGCATGCATCCACATGCATTTCTCTTACCTTCAATATACTCAAAGAACGTTTAATTCATTTCGCGTGTTATCATTAATATTCGGCGTAAATAAAACTCGTCAATTCTTATAATTGCAGTGTTTTCACAGTGTCTAAAGTGAAGTGATATATTCAGTACAATAATAGTAAATTATTTATTATTTTTAATTTACGCTCAAGGACATAATTCCATCTTTTATGTGTTACTATTTCCTATTGTATATCCAAGTAATATCGTTTAATCAATTATTTAGTATGTGCATATGTTAATAAAGCACAAAATCCATTCTTTTTCTTCCAATCCTCCAGAGTCAAGAGAAAATATTCACCGTCCTCCAGACTCATTCTGAGCAGTCAGTGACCTGAGTAGTATTGGAGATGAATCAAATCAAAAGAAAATGGGTCCTACTTTCATACAGTTTCAGCCAGGAGAGCCAGTCGGGCATTCAGGTCGGAAGGTCAACAGGAAGAACAGACAAGTTGAAAGGTCAACAGGAAGAACAGACAGGTCGGAAGGTCAACAGGAAAAACAGACAGGTCGGAAATCAAGAGGAAGGAGAGATAAGTCGGAAGGTCAACGGGAAGGACAAATAGGCCGTAAGGTCAAAAGGAGTCATGATATACATAAATTAAAAAGACACTCACGACTCTGGACTTCTTCCCTCAAAGTTCGCACCTTTGAATTGATGTTCGGAGTTCGGAGTCTCCTTTATCTCTGTTCAACTTTACTACTTCCATTGCTAATATTCTTGTTTCTTTCATCTCTCCTCCTCTTTCACATCATTTTTTGTTCGCTCTTCCAGGCTCTATCGTCCGGAGGTGAAAGTGAGATGATGTATCTTCCACCTATTTATACCTTCGTCACCCCCACCGTGGGTTTTCACTTATCTTTAATTTAATTAAAGACAAAATTATCTTTTGCTTTAAATTTCTCCCTCAATTTGAAAATATTACCCATTGGATTACCTAAGCGATTGGATAATGGGACTTTCTGTCTACGAAATACCTCTGCGTCTGAAGAATTATTTAAAACATCATTCCAAGCTTCCTAATTACGAACAAATACTCCGTTCCCCTGAGTGTCATCCCTCCCAAAACAAAGATTTGTTCGAGTCCAGTGAACCTCTTTGTTCCAGTCCAATGAACCTCTTTGTTCCAGCCCAGTGAACCTCTTCCCACTCTGATTTGCTCTAGGTAATCTCCACTTTGCTCAGCTCGAGTCTTTGGTCATCTTATAAGTAATGAAGCATTTTTTTTAATGTATTTCATAATTTTATAGATATAAATAATCGCAATCAGGTTTGTTTGTATATCCTTTTCTAGTAGGATTAATACAAGAGTTGGAAAGGATGATTATGTACTGTAATAGTAAACTTTCTAGACAAGGATTAGTCCTGGGAATAATCCGATACCCCAACCGAAACCTGGGCCGTATACAGACAAGGTTTTCTTATACGTTTGGTTAGATATGAAAGATATAATCCAATATCATAGCTCATGCTAGCCGAGTGGATACGGCGTTGGCCTTCCAACGTCGCGGTACCGGCCTTGGGAAAGTTATTATTGAAAAAGATATTAAAAATATGGAGAGGACTAGTACAAAGTGATGGTAATTATGTTACTTATTAAATTAATGAATGAATACTTATTTAAATATTAATAACTTCAAAGAGTCCTAACCATAAAATAATGATGAAGATGAAAAAACTTACCGCTTTAAGGATAAATTAATACTTTAAGAATTTTCACTTCACCTAACATAACCACCTAATTTACAAACCTCTTTCTAAAGAGTTTCAGCACTCTCTTTTTTGGTTTTGGCCCCCTTTCTTTAATTAACCTCTGGATCGAAGGAGGCGCTTTTTTTTCGTGTCATAACAATTTGGTCATCGAATTTATGTTGCAATTTAATGAACTTTCTTTTTATTGGTGTCCGATGTGAAGGGATTTGGTGGAAGGAGGGGAGTTTATTCACGATTCCCGAATTCTTTGCCCAACACACGATTCGCATCGGCCGATGTCCTTCAATTCTTCAACACTCGATAGAGCGATAAAGAATCACGGCTCTGTGCTCACTAGATTCGTATTTGAGTAATTCCTTTCCCCGCGGCTCTGTTTCATCAAACCTCGTTGAGGAAGTTATTCTTAAAGGCATTCTGGTGAAAATGTGTGGCAGTTGTAGAGTATGAGAACTACAGGGGTGAAGAAGCTGGACGTCATTGCTGCCGTTCGAAATTAAGGACAATGCTGTTACGAGAGCCCAAATAGCAAGTAGGACCTTCTAGTCTTCTTCTTGACTTATTGAAAGATGAAGCAAAAAAAATTACTAAAAAAGAGAAAATTAATAAATACGGAAGATTACATTAATGAGAACACCGAAGAACAAATATTCTGATAGAGGAAAACAAAAGGGTGTTTATAAGTAATTTTAATATGCAGGTTTCAGATCGACGCTTAGAATTATCCTATTTTGTGCAACTAACTTCTATTTATTTTGATGATACTTTAAGGTCATTACATGGTCTCTTTTTAAACATGATAGAGAGGACATATTAGGGCAAAACACCATGTGACATATCACTTGGTACAATCGGTATTCACCTTCCGCTCCCATTAAAATTAGAATCCCTTCATAGGTTCGAGAGATGAATTTTAGCTCATTTTTCTGGTTTTTCAGATCTTTCAAAGTGGCATCAAATAGCCGTGAATAGCGAAAAGTGTAGAATAGTTCTAAATTAATAAAAAAGGATTTGTATTTAACAGAGACAAATATCAAACGCAAGGAGCTAGATAATAGCTAACGTAGATTAATACAAAAATATATAAAGATAAAGCAGAAAAAAACATACTAAAATCCTCTACCTAACTCCGAATAAGGGGACATTGGAAGAAACATGGCAGTTGCGAAACAAGAACTTGAAGAGAGGAAAGAGTAAAAAAAGATGAGATAACCCTCCATCTGAAAAACACACACTCAGGTACGCATTTAATACTCATCAGCCCTCTCTTCATGTACACATGGAGTACTAAATCGCACAAACCTTTTATTTTCAATCGCTTAAATACACACACATCATTTCGTTTTCGCAATTCGCCGACATGGAATTCTCGCGCGTATATTTCGCGCGCTTTTTTCCCTTCTTCAAGCGCGCCAAACCCGGCATCGCACGTCACGGGACTGATTTATTAGTGCGAATATCAGTGGCGAGTCGTGAGAGCGGCACTAAAGAATCCACAAACACACGCACGAGATCAAAAAGAAACAAACGATCATACTGCTCCAGACAGGAACAACATAAACCTACGTACATAAAGTCATACTCTAAATTCATGCACATATGTAAGCATACGTACTTAAAAAGTAAAACTCCCGTGCACATAAATCAACAAAACGCCTAGATTTGTTTCCATGGTGGATATGGGTTTTGGATTTTTCCAACTGAGGTACTTGGTTCGATTCCCAACCAAACGAGTCAGAAAATTTTCGGCCCTGGTATGGGGTGCGCCATCTAACTTTTATATAATCGTTCTTACACAGAACACATCACTCTTCGTCATAGGCAAACACCCCAGAAAGGGGTTTTAATCCAAAGTGGCTGCCAAGCGGAAAAACAGAGTAGTACTGCTTTTATTCCCCCCCTCCAAGCGATAACCAGGACCCGTAATACTTAACATTTTGATTGTCATACTGATCTTTATTCGGTTTTCATTATCTGGTCGTCCGCATTTGAAGTCGACGAATGAACAAACAAAGGAAAATTAACACACAATGTACGTGCGTGTGTGTGTCTGTGTAAGTACTTAGGCATGTTGCCGAAGTGAGGAGAGAAGCCGAGGGGACTTTGTTCCCGGCAATCTCAAGTGTCCCTGCCCATTTCTCGTGGGGGATCTACGTGCCCCATGCCCCAAACTTTCTAAGCCTTTCTCTTTCAAGGGGTGCCCCCCCCCCTTCTTCTTTTTTCCATTTTCCCTTCAAGGAGGAAGGGGAGGGGACGTGTCACCTGTTTCCCTTGGCACTAAAGAAGCGTCAACCCACCCCTGCCCTGGCGCTTCCAGTTACTTCAAACTAGATTGAGATTACCTAAGCTTTATTCCCCCTAGACATATCCATTTTTACCCTTATGTCGCCCCTTTCTTGGCAAGCCTTTTCTTGCTTATTCTTCTTGGCCGGCCGCTGATTTTGAAGGATAGACGACGACCAGCTTTCGTCCATTCGTCCCTAGGCGGCGCTGGAGGAAGGTCGCCCATCCCTCCATTCTCTGGTGAGGGGTGAAGGCTATTTAACCCCCATGTTTTCCTCTCCTCACTATCTTTCCCTACTATAGTTTTACTATCCACCGCAAGCAGGTGCCTGGTGTCGTAGGAAACCACGCTGCAGGTGACATCTGTAACATTGGACAGCTTCTTGGCACAGTTCTACCCTCATACGTTCCCCCCCAGCCCTAATTTCTGTAAGATCTACGGCTATATTTCTTCCGTATATTTTCCCTTCCTCTAACTTCACTACTTTCTGTATTGACCTCCTCGCAATCCTTAGCGGGGGATGCCCTCGTTGGTTTTCTATTTAAAATTTGAAACAAACTTTTCTTCTCTTCTCTCAAAATTCTTCTTTCTTATGTTTTTTCTTTCTCGTGTGTTCCTATTCTCCACTGTTGGCCGGTCGGTCACAGATGGACGCCGCATTCGAGTCAATTTGTCTCAATAAAGTCATGTCACGAATTCCCTTAAGTATCCTAAGCGGGTCACTGAGGTTAGTTCCTGTCCTGGTCGCTTTCTCTTCCCAACCTCAGGAGAGCTCACCTAGTTACCAGTGACCTCGTTTTTGAGGTACTTGAAATGGTCTTTACTGGTTCTTTCTTATCTAGGGTTTGATCGGGTTAGTTTATATCGGTCTTCTTCCTCGTTCCGATTTATGACCATTTTGCCGTGTGTTTCGGATTGGTTTTTCCGCGCTTTGTATTCGTGAAGTATATTTCTTGGCCTCATTGGATTATACAAGGCTTTCTTAAGCTTCCGATGCTCTTTATTATTCTCTTCTCTCTCCTTCACCCACTTACGCACTCTATTTTATAACTCTTAGGCCTCTTTCTTTCCAAAGAAAGAGGCTCTATTGATGGCTGCCATTCCGCTCTCTCCAATCTTACTTGGCCTTATAAAAGGCCATCAGTGCGTGAGTGCTTGAGGGCTGATCATCTTGACTACCTTATATTTAGGGCTCAAAGTCTTTACAAGTTGATTAAAAGTCCCCAAATGGTTTAGTTTACTATTCTATTTATTAGAGTAACTTAATTATGTAATTTATGGATCATTCAAAAAAGAGATGATTCAACCACTTTTAGGCGAAGATTCTCCGCCAAAAGCGCGATCTGGAGTTTTGAAGGACTTAAAAGGAACGTTTAGGCTTCATGTCATTAAGGATTTATGTCCAGAGAGATAAATAAAAGAGACCCTTCTCATACTTTCCGCGGGTCAATTTCTGCTCAAGGTCAATTCATCTAATTTATTATGAAGTGATTTGCTTTTAATTGAATTGAGTATTGTCAACTCAGTTGTTTTTGTGTGTTTAATTCTGTGCGGGGCTACGGATCTCTGCAAGCCGATTGCGCGCCTTTGATCTTCGCTAGATGGGTCAGAACTATTGATCTTTGTTAGATGGGTCAGGACTATTGATCTTTGCTACATGGGTCAGGACTATTGATCTTTGCTACATGGGTCAGGACTATTGATCTTCGCTAAATGGGTCAGGAAAATTGATCTTCTCTAGATAGGTCGGGGCTATTGATCTTTGCTAGATTGGTAAGGGCTATTGATATGATGTTTACTATATTGGTCAGGGCTATTGATCTTTGCAACATGGGTCAGGGCTATTGATCTTTGCTAGGTGGGTCAGGGCTATTGATCTTCGTTAGATGGGTCACAGAAATTGCGCTTTGCTAGGTGGGGCAGAGCTATAGATCTTCGCTAGATGATCAGCAAAATTGATCTTTGCTAGATTGGTCAGGGGGAATTATCTTTGCTAGATGGGGCAGGGCTATTGATCTTTGCTACATAGGTCAGGACTATTAATCTTCGCTAGATGGGTCAGGGCTATTGATCTTTGCAAAGTGGGTCAGGGCTATTGATCTTCGCTAGATCGGTCAAGAAAATTCATCTTTGCTATATGGATCAGGGCTATTGATCTTTGCTAGGTGGGTCCGGGCTATTGATCTTCGCTAGATGAGTCAGGGCTTTTGATCTTTGCTAGATGGGTGAGGGTTATTGATCTTCGCTAGATGGGTCGGGGCTAGTGATCTTTGCTAGATGGGTAAGGGCTATTGATCTGATATTTGCTATATTGGTCAGGGCTATTGATCTTTGCTACATGGGTCAGGGCTATTGATCTTTGCTAGGTGGGTCAGGGCTATTGATCTTCGTTAGATGGGTCAAGCAAATTGCGCTTTGATAGGTGGGGCAGAGCTATAGATCTTCGCTAGATGATCATGAAAATTGATCTTTGCTAGATTGGTCAAGGGTATTTATCTTTGCTAGATGGGTCAAGGCTATTAATCTTTGCTACATGGGTCAAGACTATTAATCTTCGCTAGATGAGTCAGGGCTATTGATCTTCGCTAGAGGATCGGGGCTATTGATCTTTGCTAGATGGGTCAGGGCGATTGATCTTTGCTAGATGGGTCAGGGCTATTGATCTTCGCGAGATGGGTGAAATAAATTGATCTTTGCTAGATGAGTCAGGGCTATTGTGCTTTGATAGATAGGTCAAGGCTATTCATCTTTGCTAGATTGGTCAGGGCTATTGATCTTTGCTAGATTGGTCAGGTCTATTGATCTTTGAAAGGTAGGTCAGGGCTATTGATCTTCGATTGATGAGTCAGGGATATTGATCTTTGCTAGATGGATCAAGGCTATCGATCTTTGATACATGGGTCAGGGCTATTGATCTTTGCTAGGTGGGTCAGGGCTATTGATCTTTGCTAGATGAGTCAGTGATGATCTTCGCTAGATGGGTCAGGGCTATTGATCTTTGCTAGATGGGTCAGGGATATTGATCTTCGTTAGATAGGTCAGGGAAATTGCGCTTTGCTAGGTGGGGAAGAGCTATAGATCTTCGCTAGATGATCAGGAAAATTGATCTTTGCTAGATTGGTCAGGGGTATTTATCTTTGATAGATGGAGCAGGGCTATTGATCTTTGCTACATAGGTCAGGACTATTAATCTTCGCTAGATGGGTGAGGGGTATTGATCTTTGCTAAGTGGGTCAGGGAAATTCATCTTTGCTCTATGGATCAGGGCTATTGATCTTTGCTAGGTGGGTCCGGGCTATTGATCTTTGCTAGTTGAGTCAGGGCTATTTATCTTTGCTAGGTGGGTCAGGGCTATTGATCTCCGTTAGATGGGTCAGGAAAATTGCGCTTGGCTAGGTGGGGCAGAGCTATAGATCTTCGCTAGATGATCAGGAAAATTGATCTTTGCTAGATTGGTCAAGGGTATTTATCTTTGCTAGATGGGTCAACGCTATTGGTCTTTGCTATATAGGTCAGGACTATTAATCTTCGCTAGATGGGTCAGGGCTATTGATATTTGCTAAGTGGGTCAGGGCTATTGATCTTCGCTAGATGGGTCAGGGAAATTCATCTTTGCCCTATGGATCAAGGCTATTGATCTTTGCTAGGTGGGTCCGGGCTATTGATCTTCGCTAGATGAGTCAGAGCTATTGATCTTCGCTAGATGGGTCAGGGTTATTGATCTTCGCTAGATGGGTCAGGGATATTGATCTTTGCTAGATGGGTAAGGGCTATTGATCTGATCTTTGGTATATTGGTCAGGGCTATTGATCTTTGCTACATAGGTCAGGACTATTAATCTTCGCTAGATGGGTCAGGGCTATTGATCTTTGCAAAGTGGGTCAGGGCTATTGATCTTCGCTAGATCGGTCAAGGAAATTCATCTTTGCTATATGGATCAGGGCTATTGATCTTTGCTAGGTGGGTCCGGGCTATTGATCTTTGCTAGTTGAGTCAGGGCTATTGATCTTTGCTAGGTGGGTCAGGGCTATTGATCTTCGTTAGATGGGTCAGGAAAATTGCGCTTGGCTAGGTGGGGCAGAGCTATAGATCTTCGCTAGATGATCAGGAAAATTGATCTTTGCTAGATTGGTCAAGGGTATTTATCTTTGCTAGATGGGTCAACGCTATTGGTCTTTGCTATATAGGTCAGGACTATTAATCTTCGCTAGATGGGTCAGGGCTATTGATATTTGCTAAGTGGGTCAGGGCTATTGATCTTCGCTAGATGGGTCAGGGAAATTCATCTTTGCCCTATGGATCAAGGCTATTGATCTTTGCTAGGTGGGTCCGGGCTATTGATCTTCGCTAGATGGGTCAGGGTTATTGATCTTCGCTAGATGGGTCAGGGATATTGATCTTTGCTAGATGGGTAAGGGCTATTGATCTGATCTTTGGTATATTGGTCAGGGCTATTGATCTTTGCTACATAGGTCAGGACTATTAATCTTCGCTAGATGGGTCAGGGCTATTGATCTTTGCAAAGTGGGTCAGGGCTATTGATCTTCGCTAGATCGGTCAAGGAAATTCATCTTTGCTATATGGATCAGGGCTATTGATCTTTGCTAGGTGGGTCCGGGCTATTGATCTTCGCTAGATGAGTCAGGGCTTTTGATCTTTGCTAGATGGGTGAGGGTTATTGATCTTCGCTAGATGGGTCGGGGCTAGTGATCTTTGCTGGAAGGGTAAGGGCTATTGATCTGATATTTGCTATATTAGTCAGGGCTATTGATCTTTGCTACATGGGTCAGGGCTATTGATCTTTGCTAGGTGGGTCAGGGCTATTGATCTTCGTTAGATGGGTCAAGCAAATTGCGCTTTGATAGGTGGGGCAGAGCTATAGATCTTCGCTAGATGATCATGAAAATTGATCTTTGCTAGATTGGTCAAGGGTATTTATCTTTGCTAGATGGGTCAAGGCTATTAATCTTTGCTACATGGGTCAAGACTATTAATCTTCGCTAGATGAGTCAGGGCTATTGATCTTCGCTAGATGGATCGGGGCTATTGATCTTTGCTAGATGGGTCAGGGCGATTGATCTTTGCTAAGTGAGTCAGGGCTAATGATCTTCGCTAGATGGGTCATGGAAATTCATCGTTGCTATATGGGTCAGGGCTATTTATCTTTGCTAGATGGATGAGGGTTATTGTGCTTTACTCGGAGGGTCAGGGCTATTGATCTTTGCTAGATGGGTCAGGGCTATTGATCTTCGCGAGATGGGTGAAATAAATTGATCTTTGCTAGATGAGTCAGGGCTATTGTGCTTTGATAGATAGGTCAAGGCTATTCATCTTTGCTAGATTGGTCAGGGCTATTGATCTTTGCTAGATTGGTCAGGTCTATTGATCTTTGAAAGGTAGGTCAGGGCTATTGATCTTCGATTGATGAGTCAGGGATATTGATCTTTGCTAGATGGATCAAGGCTATCGATCTTTGATACATGGGTCAGGGCTATTGATCTCTGCTAGGTGGGTCAGGGCTATTGATCTTTGCTAGATGAGTCAGTGATGATCTTCGCTAGATGGGTCAGGGCTATTGATCTTTGCTAGATGGGTCAGGGATATTGATCTTCGTTAGATAGGTCAGGGAAATTGCGCTTTGCTAGGTGGGGAAGAGCTATAGATCTTCGCTAGATGATCAGGAAAATTGATCTTTGCTAGATTGGTCAGGGGTATTTATCTTTGATAGATGGAGCAGGGCTATTGATCTTTGCTACATAGGTCAGGACTATTAATCTTCGCTAGATGGGTGAGGGTTATTGATCTTTGCTAAGTGGGTCAGGGAAATTCATCTTTGCTCTATGGATCAGGGCTATTGATCTTTGCTAGGTGGGTCCGGGCTATTGATCTTTGCTAGTTGAGTCAGGGCTATTGATCTTTGCTAGGTGGGTCAGGGCTATTGATCTTCGTTAGATGGGTCAGGAAAATTGCGCTTGGCTAGGTGGGGCAGAGCTATAGATCTTCGCTAGATGATCAGGAAAATTGATCTTTGCTAGATTGGTCAAGGGTATTTATCTTTGCTAGATGGGTCAACGCTATTGGTCTTTGCTATATAGGTCAGGACTATTAATCTTCGCTAGATGGGTCAGGGCTATTGATATTTGCTAAGTGGGTCAGGGCTATTGATCTTCGCTAGATGGGTCAGGGAAATTCATCTTTGCCCTATGGATCAAGGCTATTGATCTTTGCTAGGTGGGTCCGGGCTATTGATCTTCGCTAGATGAGTCAGGGCTATTGATCTTCGCTAGATGGGTCAGGGTTATTGATCTTCGCTAGATGGGTCAGGGATATTGATCTTTGCTAGATGGGTAAGGGCTATTGATCTGATCTTTGGTATATTGGTCAGGGCTATTGATCTTTGCTACATAGGTCAGGACTATTAATCTTCGCTAGATGTGTCAGGGCTATTGATCTTTGCAAAGTGGGTCAGGGCTATTGATCTTCGCTAGATCGGTCAAGGAATTTCATCTTTGCTATATGGATCAGGGCTATTGATCTTTGCTAGGTGGGTCCGGGCTATTGATCTTCGCTAGATGAGTCAGGGCTTTTGATCTTTGCTAGATGGGTGAGGGTTATTGATCTTCGCTAGATGGGTCGGGGCTAGTGATCTTTGCTAGATGGGTAAGGGCTATTGATCTGATATTTGCTATATTGGTCAGGGCTATTGATCTTTGCTACATGGGTCAGGGCTATTGATCTTTGCTAGGTGGGTCAGGGCTATTGATCTTCGTTAGATGGGTCAAGCAAATTGCGCTTTGATAGGTGGGGCAGAGCTATAGATCTTCGCTAGATGATCATGAAAATTGATCTTTGCTAGATTGGTCAAGGGTATTTATCTTTGCTAGATGGGTCAAGGCTATTAATCTTTGCTACATGGGTCAAGACTATTAATCTTCGCTAGATGAGTCAGGGCTATTGATCTTCGCTAGATGGATCGGGGCTATTGATCTTTGCTAGATGGGTCAGGGCGATTGATCTTTGCTAAGTGAGTCAGGGCTAATGATCTTCGCTAGATGGGTCATGGAAATTCATCGTTGCTATATGGGTCAGGGCTATTTATCTTTGCTAGATGGATGAGGGTTATTGTGCTTTACTCGGAGGGTCAGGGCTATTGATCTTTGCTAGATGGGTCAGGGCTATTGATCTTCGTGAGATGGGTGAAATAAATTGATCTTTGCTAGATGAGTCAGGGCTATTGTGCTTTGATAGATAGGTCAAGGCTATTCATCTTTGCTAGATTGGTCAGGGCTATTGATCTTTGCTAGATTGGTCAGGACTATTGATCTTTGCAAGGTAGGTCAGGGCTATTTATCTTCGATTGATGGGTCAGGGATATTGATCTTTGCTAGATGTATCAAGGCTCTCGATCTTTGATATATGGGTCAAGGCTATTGATCTTTGCTAGGTGGGTCAAGGCTATTGATCTTTGCTAGATGAGTCAGGGGTGATCTTCGCTAGATGGGTCAGAGCTATTGATCTTTGCTAGGTGGGTCAGGGCTATTGATCTTCGTTAGATGGGTCAGGGAAATTTCGCTTTGCTAGGTGGGACAGAGCTATAGATCTTCGCTAGATGATCAGGAAAATTGATCTTTGCTAGATTGGTCAGGGGTATTTATCTTTGCTAGATGGGGCAGGGCTATTGATCTTTGCTACATAGGTCAGGACTATTAATCTTCGCTAGATGGGTCAGGGGTATTGATCTTTGCTAAGTGGGTCAGAGCTTTTGATCTTCGCTAGATGGGTCAGGGAAATTCATCTTTGCTATATGGATCAGGCCTATTGATCTTTGCTAGGTGGGCCTGGGCTATTGATCTTCGCTAGATGAGTCAGGGCTATTGATCTTTGCTAGGTGGGTCAGGGCTATTGATCTTCGTTAGATGGGTCAGGAAAATTGCGCTTGGCTAGGAGGTGCAGAGCTATAGATCTTCGCTAGATGATCAGGAAAATTGATCTTTGCTGGATTGGTCAGGGGGATTTATCTTTGCTAGATGGGTCAACGCTATTGGTCTTTGCTACATAGGTCAGGACTATTATTCTTTGCTAGATGGGTCAGGGCTATTGATCTTTGCTAAGTGGGTCAGGGCTATTGATCTTCGCTAGATGGGTCAGGGAAATTCATCTTTGCATATGGATCAGGGCTATTGATCTTTGCAAGGTAGGTCCGGGCTATTGATCTTCGCTAGATGAGTCAGGGCTATTGATCTTTGCTAGATGGGTTAGGGTTATTGATCTTCGCTAGATGGGTCAGGGATATTGATCTTTGCTAGATGGGTAAGGGCTATTGATCTGATCTTTGCTATATTGGTCAGGGCTATTGATCATTGCTAGGGGGGTCAGGGCTATTGATCTTCGTTAGATAGGTCAGGGAAATTGCGCTTCGATAGTGGGGCAGAGCTATAGATCTTCGATAGATGATTATGAAAATTGATCTTTGCTACATGGGTCAGACTATGAATCTTTACTAGATAAGTCAGGGCTATTGATCTTTGCTAGATTGATCGGGGCTATTGATATTTCCTAGATGGGTCAGGGCTATTGATCTTTGCTAAGTGGATCAGGGCTAATGATCTTCGCTAGATGGGTCAAGGCTATTGATCTTTGCTAAGTGGGTCAGGGCTAATGATCTTCGCTAGATGGGTCAGGGAAATTCATCTTTGCTATATGGGTCAGGGCTATTTATCTTTGCTAGATGGATGAGGGTTGTTGTGCTTTGCTCGGAGGGTCAGGGCTATTGATCTTTGCTAGATGGGTCAGGGCTATTGATCTTCGCGATATGGGTCAGATAAATTGATCTTTGCTAGATGGGTCAGGGCTATTGTGCTTTGATAGGTAGGTAAGGCTATTCATCTTTGCTAGATTGGTCATGGCTATTGATCTTTGCTAGATTGGTCAGGACTATTGAACTTTGCAAGGTAGGTCAGGGCTATTGATCTTCGATTGATGGGTCAGGGATATTGATCCTTGCTAGATGGATTAAGGCTATCGATCTTTGATATATGGGTCAGAGCTATTAATCTTTGCTAGGTGGGTCAGGGCTATTGAACTTTGCTAGTTGAGTCAGGGCTTATCTTCGTTAGATGGGTCAGGGCTATTGATCTTTGCTAGGTGGGTCAGGGCTATTGATCTTCGTTATATGGGTCAGGGAAATTGCGCTTTGATAGGTGGGGCAGAGCTATAGATCTTCGCTAGATGATCAGGAAAATTGATCTTTGCTAGATTGGTCAGGAGTATTTATCTTTGCTAGATGGGTCAGTGCTATTGGTCTTTGCTACATAGGTCAGGACTATTAATCTTCGCTAGATGGGTCAGGGCTCTTGATCTTTGCTAAGTGGGTCAGGGCTATTGATCTTCGCTAGATGGGTCAGGGAAATTCATCTTTGCTATATGGATCAAGGCTATTGATCTTTGCTAGATGAGTCAGGGCTATTGATCTTCGCTAGATGGGTCAGGATTTTTGATCTTCACTAGATGGGTCAGGGCTATTGATATTCGCTAGATGGGTAAGGGCTATTGATCTGATCTTTGCTATATTGGTCAGGGCTATTGATCTTTGCTACATGGGTCAGAGCTATTGATCCTTGCTAGTTGGGTCCGGGCTATTGATCTTCGTTAGATGGGTCAGGGAAATTGCGTTTTGATAGGTGGGAAAGAGCTAAAGATCTTCGCTAGATGATCATGAAAATTGATCTTTGCTAGATTTGTCAGGGGTACTTATCTTTGCTAGATGGGTCAAGGCGATTGATCTTTGCTACATGGGTCAGGACTATTAATCTTTGCTAGATGAGTCAGGGCTATTGATCTTCGCTAGATGGATCGGGGCTATTGATCTTTGCTAGATGGGTTAGGGCTATTGATCTTTGCTAACTGGGTCAGGGCTAATGATCTTCGCTAGATGGGTCAGGGAAATTCATCTTTGCTATATGGGTCAGGGCTGTTTATCTTTGTTAGATGGATGAGGGTTATTGTGCTTTGCTCGGAGGGTCAGGGCTATTGATCTTTGCTAGATGGGTCAGGGCTATTGATCTTCGCTAGAGGGGTCAGATAAATTGATCTTTGCTAGATGGGTCAGGGCTATTGTGCTTTGATAGGTAGGTCAAGGCTATTCATCTTTGCTAGATTGGTCAGGGCTATTGATCTTTGCTAGATTGGTCAGGACTATTGATCTTTGCAAGGTAGGTCAGGGCTATTGATCTTCGATTGATGGGTCAGGGATATTGATCTTTGCTAGATGGATCAAGGCTATCGATCTTTGCTAGATGGGTCAGGTCTATTGATCTTTGCTAGATGAGTGGGGAATAATGATCTTTGCTAGTTGGGTCAGGCTATTGATCTTTGTTAGATGAGTGAGGAATAATGATCTTTGCTAGATGATTAAGAGATACGAATCGTTGCAATGAGTGTAGGGCTGTTTCTGTTTATAACGTCCCCATTTTTCCTAGGACGAAAGGGGGGTGGGGGTGGAGACCACAATGGTGATCTCAATTTTCCTGAGTCACCTCCTGTGGTGGTCATGAGCCCCGTCAATTCATTGCAGGGGGACCCAGGTGGTTTGTTTTCACTTCTGGATGTTCTTTATCCTCCCTCAAGGGGGTCTAAAGTGTAAGGATGAAGAGTCACGTTGCATTTGACACGTGGGGGGTGGCGTGCTCTTCCAGCCGCTTCGTATCTTCCACCTCTTTTCATCTCTTCAATTCTTATCGTGCATCCTCAAGTTTTCAATTGCGGAGAGTCACAACCTGCTTCGTCCTTGCATCAATGTAGGGCGTATCTCGTAGAAAAGGAAAGAGGAAATCCTGGCCCTTCAGGCTGCGGATCGTCTCTCTTTTCGCAAGGTTACGGACTTGGTCCCGGTGCATCCAGAACTAGCTGGAAAGTCTTATCACTCCATTTTTAAAAAGGCCCCCTTTCCCCTTGGCCCCTCCAGGCCTACCTGCACGGTCGCTTTCGTGGCCATCCATAATCCTTCCACGGCTTCTAACGCACCCCCCCCCACACACCTTCCCGATCTCTCGTTTGTTCTGTTGGTAAGGCGGGTGCCACAAAGAGTTCCCACCGATCCCTGGCTTAAATCAGGCCCCAACTCTTCCTTCGACGCCGTTTCCGGTAAGGCAAAACGGCCGCGCGGCTACAGCGAGTCGTTAAATTCTCAGCAGACAAACCCCCGCAAGTTGCTTATGTGACCCTGTTCTGGGATTCCTGAACCTCTCCCCAGAAGAGGGTCACCACCTAAGGAGCTTTGGCTTCTACGCTAAGACCGAAGGTGGAGGGAGGAAAAGACGCATAACGATCGCACTCCTCCGAGACCTCCTCTCCTCCACATGGGTCCCCTAGCCCTCCCCCCGTCCGAATCCACATGGGGCCTGGCCTACTGCGATGCTTCGGAAACGGCGCTCGGATGGATTTCCCTCAGGGGTAAATCCACTTCCCTACTCCTCAACCGTCTCTGCGACGCATCAAAGCTGAATACGTAGCCCCCCTCCCCTAGCCTCCTTCACGACGTTCCCGTACGCCCCACATTTCTCCGATTCTCAAGACTCAGTTCAGTTTATTAAGGATTCTAACATCCTTGCTAATTTTTGTTCCAACTTTGCTTTATATAAAGTTCCATTTTCTTTTTCTATACAGGCATCCGGCGGTTTCATGGATTCCGTCCGAGTGCAACCCTGCAGATCCTCCTTCACGTCCTATCTTCTTGAAGACCTGCGCTGTTGTCTTCCACCCACATCCAATTCGCCCGAGCTTGAAGGTAAAGCGATTGTTTATGGTCATCCCCAGATGCCCTTTTATTCTTCACTTACTTTATTTAACTACCATAAGTAATTTGTTCCCCCTTTTGTGTATATATATATATATATATATATATATATATATATATATATATATATATATATATAAATTGCCTCTTTTTTACATATATATTAAAATTATATTTTGGGGTATTTTCTTTATATATCATTTGAACTGCAACTTGGCAAGCCATTATTCTAAACCCGGTCAACCGTAATTCGCACTCTGTATTAATCGCCAAACATATCTCAAGCAGCCTGTGGTCAGCTGTCTGCCCATGCTTGTGTAAGACTTTGAGTGTCGAGCTAGTTTACACAGGTATACATCGACAGTTTAGTAAACTTTTAAAGGTTAAAAAGGAAAATGTACACGTAGAATTTTTAGCTAAAGAGAGCAAAGAAAGAGCTTTCACTAATTGTAGTATGTGAAATCAGTAAAAAAAATGAGGGAAGATACAAAGAGATAAGGATAAGGTAAATAAATAGAAAGAACTGCAGGAGTTCACTTTGGAATCACTTACAGTGTCGGAAAACCCCGGCACTCGTGTCGAACTGGGCACACAAGACATTGCACACGAGAAGATATTTTTCCTCTCCCTTAATTTTAGGCTTTTAATGCTAAAATTCTAAAAATTATGCAAAATGCTAAACCTTTAGCAATGTCATATCTCAATAATATCCTAGGTCTCGAAGAGTTTTCTGCCTGGTGACAGGGAAAATGTAATATTTTAATAGCTATCGGAGATTATGTAACAGGTGCACACCTTTAGTGGTGAATTCGATTAAATATCATCTGGTCTTCAAATTATGTATAGTTTTTTTAAGTGACTATTAATGGCATGTTCGAAAAATTAAATTAGAATAGATAATCGCTGATTTCTTTTAACGGAATATTTACCGTATCTTTTGGCATATCGAAGGTCGATCATATTTCTTACCTATATTTTTAGATTATGTACATTGGGCATCAGAGTTGCTTGGCACTCAAGACCAGAAATTCTTTTTATTCGCGTGCGAGTCTAGTCGCGGGCGACTCTATAATCTCACTATATCGGTCGCTAGGTCGGTCGGTGGCCGATTTTTTTGTAATAACATTGTAATTATTAGGCCAATTCTAACGAAATTTTAAGCCCGTATGTTGTTTAACATTCTCTTTCGAATGATTTAATTGCCAAGGTCCTCCCAAGGATAGCTGGGGAATTATTTGGCAATAACATCATAACTATTCTGCCGATTCCAACGAAATTTGAAACCTTATGTTGTTTTACATTCTCTTTCGAATGATAAAATTGCCAAGGTCCTCCCAAGGTTAGCCTAGGAATTATTTTATTGAAAATAACATCATAACTACACGGCACATTCTAATGAAATTTGAAACAATTATGGTGTTTTACATTCTCTTTCGAAAGCCGAAGATAAGTGACACCCTACGCAGCATCCTGATGTTCTATTAATTATTATTTGTTGCCTATTTTGCTGCAAACTAGAAGAAAATCTTTGCCTTTAGAGCTATCAAGAGGATATTTGTCACCTGCAACCCCCTTTTCAAAATAGCTAACCTTACCCCCTCCACACCCAACTTCTAAACGATTCGCCATTAGTCATAGGCAAAGTTTGGCAGATTTTATAATAATAAGCATTTTTCTAAGGAAGCATTTCAAGGTCATGGCGCTTTCGTAGAGCGGCAGTCATATTTCTTGTATTATTATTAGTTGGAATTATCCAAAGGTATTAGCTTAGGATTATTCCGCTGACTTCGATTCTCCACAAATGGATAGGAATAAATTAGTTTATATCTTAATGCTGAGAACTTGGCCTTCACTGTTTTTGACCTATCGGGTGTCAATCCTAAACTATAAGTGGACCATATACTTTCCAATTCGTGGTAACGCGATAAGATATATTATTGCTCCCCACATGATCAAACTATCCATCAAGTTTAATAAGGATCCATCAAAACCCCTCTGCATTATCCATTAGA
This sequence comes from Ceratothoa steindachneri, assembly GCA_963969495.1. Taxonomy (NCBI): domain Eukaryota; kingdom Metazoa; phylum Arthropoda; class Malacostraca; order Isopoda; family Cymothoidae; genus Ceratothoa; species Ceratothoa steindachneri. The sequence continues at coordinate 18,762,336 of OZ018328.1, read as the reverse complement.
CAAAGATAACAAATTACCTGACCCTGAATTAAAATTGCAGACCTAAGTCAGCCATGACCTATTGTAGTCATCCTGATGACAAAGATGGTAACAGGAATTTTAGACTGGCCAAGAGAGAGTATTATAAACCCTAGCAATTATTTCACCAAGTTCAGGAGTACTCAAAATACCAACTTGAAGCCTCTGACGTGGTGTAAAAGCGCAATTCAATCGCATGAATTATGGTATTGACCCAACCAACCCGTCGCAAGTTGTATTCTAACCTGAGTACTTGTAAACCCTTGGAAGTCTACAATTTCTGAGTTTTCCTTCTTTAATGTCATGATTGGATTATCAATTTAATTGAGATAATACTATGAGACACGAGGAGTAGGAAGATCCATGAGGAATTGTCTAAGTGGATGGCACAATCCTCGCAAGTACCGGATGGCCTGTGTTACATATTGTTATAGAAATACAGTCCGCGCAATTGCAACCTACATAATACAGGACTCTCCCAGCCAGAAATCAACATACCTCACGTCTTGGTGCTCTTCTAACTGAGTCCTCACTCAGACAGGTCGAGCATCTGACGTCAACATCACGAATGCATATCTCTCTCCTTAACAATCTCTCTCTTTCTCTCTTAAACAGACACAATCAATAGTACATTCTTATATTTTACCTTCTCTTTCTCTCTCCCTTTATTATCGTTTGTATCTATCATCCCTCATTTAACCGTGTGCAGTAACAATAGACCAAAGAACAACCAGTTTGCTTCATTCAATCCTCATAGTTCCACACTGTTTTGGGCTTACCCGCATTGCCACAATTATGCCCCACAGAATCACTTTAAAGAAACTATCGACTGCGGTCGAGGTTCTTCAGAGTAAGGAACGAGAGAGACCGGACTTCCATAAGTCCTCAAATTAAGTGCGACACCCTGTCACCGCCTAGAGTTGCAAATTTCACCTAATGACAGGCACTTTCATTATTATCTCACTTCTCTGTCTTCCACTACCTTTGCTCATTAATTCCTCTACTCTGAGTTCCCTCCATGATGAACCGTCGCTTTTCCTGACATTCAGTCTCGAGCGATTTTATAATGAAATCACCAAATCGAAGGGAGTAATAGAAGTCGATTAGGAGTAATTCAAACAACGAATTCCATTCATCCCTCCACTTGTTGGGCCTTTAAATGCCTTTAATTGCAACCTTCAGTGCGTGCTCCCCCCCCCCCTGCCCCTCCCCGATTCACCCGTGCCCTATTCTTCAATTTTCCGCTCCCTTGACCCGATTGTAAATTGTAGTCGTAAGCTGACTTTCTTTTAAGGCACACGGGAACCAAATTTATGACTTTTAATAACAGCAGAGTATTATGGGGAGAAATGCCGGTCTATTTCATTTATTATAATGTCTCTTATATGCCTCTACATGCGCTCAGGTTAATAGGGAGAAAAGAGGGGGAGAGGGAGGCAGAGGTATGAGGGGGGCGGCACAAACATACAAACGAGTAGATAGGTCTTTATGACGCCTCTCTTTGTGAGCGTCATAGGAAGAGATTTAACAAAACGAAAAGTGGAGAAGAACAAATAAAAACAAACGAATTCACGAAAGGAGGAGATAGATAGAGCTATCACGACCAATCGATGGGCAAGGTAAGGACAATCCCAAGGACTGCTCATAAACAAACACTCGAATTGGACCGACTCCTAATAGTGTTTTGGTAACCAACAACTAAATGGGACGTAAGTGAATATTTGAGAGTGGTAGTTACCAACGAGGTCAAAAGGACAGAGGAAATTCACTGAGCATAATGAAAACGAGAATTGCAAAGACAAAGATGCGAAGGAATTCAATGGAAGTTATCCTTAATAATCTTCAAAGCTTCGATTGACTCTAAGGTCCTACTCATGGCATTTGATGTTATATAATTTGCCATAATAAAGATATTAACAGTTCTGCCATGAATGCCCTTCCATTCGAGCAATTTGAATCCCCAAAATCCCATTTTTACATGGCAGGATAAAAAAATTAACAGTTTAAAGTGGCAATCCAACTTACCACACAATCCAGCTATTCGCTCGTCCACTGGCGACCCACGGATCCAACAGCTTAAACCTGTTGCTTCCGAGGAATACAACGATGCCATTACACCATGTGTGAATCTTCTTTTAACACCTTCAGAGGGGGGCAGAAATATGGCAGGTATTCGCTCATCCCAACGGTCAAGCAAGCAAATTTCGTGCAAAATCACACTGCCATATTCACACTTCTGCCATATTGCCCGTGGTCATATTTCTCTCGAATATAAAAAGAAAGACTACCGATGGAAAGTGGTCAAGTTGGGGGGAGTTAAAATGTGTAGAAGATTTATAGCCGCAGATACACCTCCAGGGATTGAGGCTGAGAGGGCGAACTGCGGCTGTTGGGGCAGGGAAGGCACGCTAGACTCGTGATATCTCCTTCCTTAAAGGGGCGTAAAAGGATAAATATATAAAATAATAAGGAGGAGGGGGGGGGAGCGGAGGCAGTAGAAAAAATGACTGGGAAGAATGCAACCTAAAACACAAACCCGAGGATAGATGAAGGGGGGAACCAACCAACCCCCCTTCCAAGCCACGATCAGGGTGAATGGACGAAAGCCGGTCGGCGACCAGTCCAAGAAATTAGGCGCTGGTCTCCGGGAGGGGATAGAGAAATAGCTTGTAAAGAAGGGGCGAAAAAGAGGACAAAGGGACATTTCTTGAGGAAATAAATTTCAGGTAGACTCAATCTAGTTTAAGACAGTTAGAGGTAATTGGGTTGGGAGGTTTATTTTGGGACGTATGCCCAATCACCCAGCCTCCCTCATATTCCCATGCAGACATCACGCCCTATACCCGTGCAGACATCACGTCCTATACCCATGCAAACATTACACCCCACACCCAGGTAGACATCACATCCTATACCCATGCATACATCACGTCCCATACCCATGCAGACCACCTCCCATACCCATACAGACATCACGCCCTATACCCGTGCAGGCATCACGTCCTATACCCATGCAAACATTACATCCCACACCCAGGTAGACATCACGTCTCATACCCATGCAGACATCACTTCCTATACTCATGCATACCACGTCCCATACCCATGCAAACATTACGTCCCATACCCATGCAGGTAACACGTCCCATACCCATACAGACATTATATCCCGCAACCAGGTAGACATCACGTCTCATACCCATGCAGACATCACGTCTCATACTCATGTAGAGAGCACGTCCCATACCTATGCAGACATCACGTCCCATACCCATGCAGACATCACGCCCCATACCCATGCAGGCATGACGTTCCATACCCATGCAGACATCACGTCCCATACTCATGCAGACCACGTCCCATACCCATGCAAACATTACGTCCCATACCCATGCAGGTAACACGTCCCATACCCATACAGACATTATATCCCGCACCCAGGTAGACATCACGTCTCATACCCATGCAGACATCACGTCTCATACCCATGCAGACATCACGCCCCATACCCATGCAGGCATGACGTTCCATACCCATGCAGACATCACGCCCCATACCCATGCAGACCACGTCCCATACCCATACAGACATCACGCCCTATACCCGTGCAGACATCAGGTCCCATAACTATGCAGACATTACATCCCACACCCAGGTAGACATCACGTCTCATACCCAGAGGCCTTGGGGAGAGGCGGGCCTCGTCCCCGACGCCGGAGCTTCCTTCTTTTTCCTTCTTTTTCTTGCTTTTGTCCTGTTTCTTTGGAACTAAGCTGAAATTTTAATTGTGGCTACTTATTCCCTCGGTTGGGGTCGCCAAACTGAGTGATTAAAGAAATAAATAAAAATAATAAAGACAATTGACATCGCTATTAAAGGTTTATACAAGGAATCTAAATAAAAGGCAAAAACTGGTTTTGAAAATGAATTTGGTACTTGACCATAATAGTAAAGGATTCGACTGTGCCTCTAGTAGTTTCCTCCTCTGGCTACTCTGCACGAGAAGGAATCGGAGGTTCGTGGATGAAACCAAAACTCGTAGCGGAGCAAGGATGGTGAAGAGAGAAACTAAAATGAGAAGAAGATTAAAACTGGAAGGAGCAAAAATAAGAAAATAAATAAAAAGAAGAAGTGAGAACTACTCAGGAAACCTGATCGAATGCGGTTGCTATAGCAACGAGGATCAGGGAATCTGATCGTATGCGGTTGCTATAGCAACGAGGAGCCACCTTAACACTGCCTCGGGCACGGCGGAAGACGCTCTTCCTCCACTCCAAAGCGAGGGACTGTACCCAATAGACCAATCCTACAGTCCTAAAAAACTGTATCAATCGGGTATTTTAACTTTAAATTTTACGGGGATCGCCCTTCCCCCACCCGTGGGGGCGCGACATATCTTACACTAGTAAGGGCAACTGCTAGGGGGGGGGGCTTCAAGTTTCCCTCATCGCCTTCAGACTTTGTGAAATTCGAGGTTTGACGCGACATCATAAGAGGAAGTTTCAGTAAGGAAGGAGGGGGGGGGGCTCGAGTTTCTGGAGGAAGGAGAGGAAGGAGAGATGCAAAGAACACAATATACGACGGATGCGGGGAACAAAAAAAAGAAACGATAGCTGGAATAATGGAGACAAACACTTGGAGACAACGAGAAGGGAAGAGAAATTTGAAAAGGAACGGAGATCAACTGAGTGGGAGACAACATCCACCGCTAAATGACAAGAAATGAAAAGCCATTGTGGATAACCGATGTAATTATCGGATTGTATAGAAAGTTGGGTCCGGTGAATAAACGCGTTCGTGTTTGTAAATATGAGGCCCGTATCGCTAGCAAAATTGAACAGATTTATGTATTTATTAATTGTTAAGAATTTAATGTTCTTTTTTTAAATGAAGGGATAATAATTTTAAATAAAAAATGCCTTTATTCAGCAAAGCAGTAACCAGTGGATACATTTCTTGAAGAATTCATTCAGTTTTGGTGTATTAAATGACTTATATTCTCTCTCGTGTTATCGGACCTAAGAGGAACGGGGCTATCCCCCATGGGAGGCATGTTTTGGGGGAAGGGCTATATTTTTGTACTGAACTTGAGCGAATTGTGGGATAATCAAATATAATCCAGTATCTAATTATTTCGTTTTCTTTTTTCAGATAAAATAGGATTTCATTATTATTATTATAGACGAAAAGATAAAGAAATTGTACGAACCTTTGCGGAAAAATTCTATAACTTTCATCCTAATTTAAAAAATAAATTTTGATGTATTTTGAGAGGCAGCGTGCAAAAGCGAGAGGTTGTGGTATTTTTGCTATTAAAATAAGTTATTAGGGTTTGCCACGCTTTTGAGGAGTGCTTCTGGTTGTATCGGTGGAATTTCTGTATAGAAGCGTTAGGGCTGTAGTCGTCTAACAAATATCTTCCTCTCTCTCTTTCTCTCTCTTTCTCTTGGGCACGCGCGTCTCTTGATTCGCTTGTGGCCTCTCAATTGGATGCCTTAGAATTGTATGGTAGAGGGGCGGCACAAACACTCGTTACGCCTGGTTTTTTTGCAATCATATCAAAGGGATCTTTAACATTTAAGTGATGTTTTAATCATTTAAATCAATGCTAATCAGATGGTGCAAAGTCAATTGAAGATAGACGGTGAGAAATAACTTCCTTCCATAACGCAATATATTTTTCTTTGTGTCAAACTTGTCATATTTGGGCAGTCATTAACGAGGAAGACACCGTCTCGGTTTACCACTGAAGGACATTTTTTCAAGATTTTCATTTGATTGCTGCAATTCTTGAACACCGAAGTCCGCGGTACTTGTTAGTTTATTATGAACGAGATCAGAATGAATAACTTTTCTGTCACTTCTCAACAAATGCAAAGCTTAGCCCTCTTCAGTTCAAAACCACGTCTAAGACTAGGAACGAGGTTTTGTTTTGAACCGAGCCATTCTCTTTTGCCCTCACTACCGCAGTCAAGAAGGACCTTTTTCTTTTCCCGTAACTATTCTGACCAAAATTGGCTCACGGGCCTTGCGAGCCATTACAGATGATGGAATATCCACACGTTGTATACGTTGTCCCACAAACATTTTATGTGACACTCAAACCAGAATATGGAAAGCTACTGAGTGCGTGAAATTCCATTCCTCTTATGTGCCTGGTGTCTATCTCTTTGATTCGCATTTAAAAGTGTGAGGCGATTTTGGGTTTGTATTTGAATTAGAGTTTGAAGGCGGGAATCGAAGCAAAAGCCCTTAGGAATCCCAGGCCTCTCAACCCTTTCAGCTACAGTCTACGAGAAAAGATTCGGCAGCAAAAGAAAGAAGTGATTCTTAATCAACGAATCAATGTTGCTCTGTTAAATGATTTTGCAAAGAGATTTTTAGATTCCTTCAAACATTTTATGTGACACTCAAACCAGAATATGGAAAGCTACTGAGCGCGTGAAATTCCATTCCTCTTATGTGCCTGGTGTCTATCTCTTTGATTCGCATTTAAAAGTGTGAGGCGATTTTGGGTTTGTATTTGAATTAGAGTTTGAAGGCGGGAATCGAAGCAAAAGCCCTTAGGAATCCCAGGCCTCTCAACCCTTTCAGCTACAGTCTACGAGAAAAGATTCGGCAGCAAAAGAAAGAAGTGATTCTCAATCAACGAATCAATGTTGCTCTGTTAAATGATTTTGCAAAGAGATTTTTAGATTCCTTCAATTTGGCTCTTAATTATTTTCATTGATTTTTTATTCGCTTTTCAAGAACTTAAAAGTCAATAGCAAACGGAGAAGAGAAAAAACAAATCGAAGATCATAGGGCAAGCTTAAGAGATTCTAATTAGGTCCTAGAAATCAATGTTTGAATTATTTTTTACTTTATCCTTAAAGGTTAAATTTGTCTCACGAGGCATTATCATTTTATTGTCTCTCTCTCTCTCTCTCCATATATATATATATATATATATATATATATATATATATATATATATATATATATATATCAGAGGCGACACTAGGTCATCAACCTCACTCAGGCTCATCACAGATTTCGCATAAGACACATGTATAAAAGAAGGTAAGAGACGTAATGCACACCGCAAATTATATGTGCACTGATAATTTAACAATAAGACAGAAATATAGTTTTAATATAAAAATTACTCACTTCATTTATACATGAACTCCAGTCGTCTTGGTTTGATGGCAAACTCGTATAATATCTCGTCGTGCATCTTCTTCTTCTTGCCCAAGTCGTTCAAACTGCTTTTCACGATGGGAATACGAACACTATGTCTTTCTCCATTTTTAAGTTAAGGGTAAAAATATAGCAACCCTGCAAAACACAACTGATCTTTGCACACTGACCCACAGAATAACAGCAATCAAATAACGACAGCGGCGTGCACAACAAACATTGGCGAGAGACCAATCTGACAGTCGCCTGTACTGTACTCTTGACAAGCGATGCCAATTAGTTTTTTACACCTACCAAGCTCGTTCGTACTGCTGGATAATTTTTCGGTCTGTACCTTCTGAGCCCGAGTTAAGCGCGTGTGAAAGATGTTGAGAGAACGTCTGCTACGAATGATATTTTTGGAACGAAAATATATGAACTGCGACCAGGCTCAAAAACGGAGCCCAGAGTTATAGGCTGCAATTACTTACTTGAAGTCTGTGTTGGCAAAAATTAAATCAGCTTGCAAATACACGTTCACTTTACTAAATTGTAGTGTGTGTTTTGGGTTAATCGATGCAAATTTAAACGTTTGGCTAAGGGCTAATAACCGCACCATTGTAGGTTGTAGGTAACTTGACCTTAGACACACTATGTAAGACGTTACCTTTCATGCAGTTAACATCATATGAGGAGTTTTTTCTGAGAGTGCTAACTAAATTCGAACAAAAGGTACGTCATACTCACAGCCATTCGCACAGGATGAAGGAGATTGTGAATTTGTTTAACTACCCGAGGAGGAACCTCGTTTACAAAGTGAAACGGCAGAGGCTGAGAAAAAGTATACAATGCCTATGGTCATGGACATCAAATTTCTCGCCTCTTTGTTGGTTCTGGGTGTAATCAGAATCGAACGCTACGTTATGCCTCTTCACATCTACCTCCAGGGCCTCAAGGTAAATGCTGATTATTATTATCTGACGGACGACAAACCCGTGTTGGTAGAGCAGAATGCTATAAACCCTGAGGCACCAGCAGAGAAGACAGTCCCATAAGAAAAAAAACTAGATAAAAAGAGAAGGAGAAAGACACACACAACTTAATGCCTTACCAGGAAAGAATGAGCACTAGTTTTACCTTTGAACTTCATGAGATTCAATAATAGGACTAGGGAGCTTATTCCATAACCTGGTATTTGCTGGAATGAAATATGTAGAGCAGTGAAATGTGCTACATCTCCCAACTGTGAAAGCTTGGCTATTTGCATTAATGGTATTTCTAGTTAACCGAGCTTGAAGAAAAGGATCAGGAAGTTTACTGTACAAAAGATGGTTAGGATTATGATGTATCTTATACAACATACACAGTGAACTCACAGAGCGGCGGTGCCACAAGTCAATCTCAAGATGAGGAATTAATAACTTGCAAGCTCTAAGATTCCTGCATAGTAGCTTATTAAGATGAAATGCTACAGCAGAGGACCAGACAAGGGAACAATAGTCCAGAAAAGGAAGTATGAAAGAGTTGAAACACTTCCTCATAAGAGGAATGTCTTCAAAAATTCTATAATATTTCTTAAGTAAACAAATCTTTTGGGGAACATAAGAAGAAATAGAGCGCACATGTTGTTCAAAGGTAAACTTGCTATCAAACAGTACACCTAAAGTTTTAAAAGATACACCAGTGTTCAATACAACATTGTTTATTCTAAGTTCAGGATAATTGGGGTATAGCGTTCTAGATCTACTAACAACCATACTTTGGGTTTTGTTTGCATTCAGCTTCATACCTCATAAATTGAACCAATCATTTATCTTTGTTAGGTCTCTTTTCAGTGATTTAGAAATCAAATGCCTTTGAACAAGAGAAGGTATGACTGCTATCAAAGTAGTATCATCAGCATAAGCAACTAGTGGGTTTTCCAGTACAACCAACATATCATGTGTATATAAAAAGAATAAGAGTGGGCCCAGAACACTACCTTGGGGAACAGACTTAGAAGTAGGAGTAACATTAGCTGTCCTCAAACACAAGCTAAACTTTCCTTCCCTAGATAACTTGCGAAAGATAACAGCAATCTTGAGGGCTACAAAATTAGCAGTCTCTATACAGAATAAAGGAAATATATCATCAGGATCAGAACCACCACGTGATCTAAAAGCTATTCTTGTCAATTTAGCTTCAGGGTGACATGAACACATAGCGGACCTCGGAGACGTCATAGCAGAAGCTTACCACGCTGTCGTTCTGCTTTTTGAATGACCGAATCAATCGTGAAAGTTTTTTCACAAAAAATATGAGAATTCGATTGCCATGACTCTTCAAGTCGTTGAGAATGCGACGACAGCGCTCCTGACGTTGTTCTCGCATACAGTCGATGAGCAGAAACTTTCCACGCACCTCAAGCTCTTGCTGCCCTCTTTCTTGACGGCCCTGGACACCGTGGCCCCGGAGACATTCCTCTTCTTTGCGTAAGTGGAGTTATTTTGAGCTTCGGAGCACTTTGGTAGCCATTTCTCACAGCCAAACGGTTGATCATTTGAGGTCTTCATTAACGAGGTCGATCTTTGAGGTCTTCCCCATTGTCGAGCCTCTACTTGACTCCGTCGAAAGTCTTTCAGCTGACTGACGTTGAGCCGCTTGGCGATGTTATACTTCTTGTGACCGCGCACAGGAGAGAAGATATCTCGATTCTTTTCACTTCTACCTCGACACAACTGCACACAATGGAAATGACAGTTCGATGACACGCGCTGGAAAAGTAGAACTTTGAGTTTGTTTTGACAGAACTTCTTCTATCACACATTTAAGTCTCTCGAAAGATAAAAAAAAACAGAGTATAACATAACTTTTACATGTTAACTATGCGGAGGAATTGGAACCAAAAGGCCAAATTCCCGGTGCTTTTGGCTCAGTGGGATTATTTACTCCTAGGCTCTCCGCTTTGACTGCTCCGTTGATTGTAAGCAACTGTACTTCAACTCGGCTTCTCTGGAATTGGTTTGTTTACTCCAATATCCTTGCATATAAGCTTAGTTAGGAATAGGAGTTAGAAAGGTGACGAGAATGCTCTCTTTGCTTTGCAGCATTCTTCTCTTCTCCCTAATAAAAAATATGATGTCTCCTGACAGGAAACTGCTGCTGTTCTGTTAGTACTGTGATAGAATTAAAGGAAAGAAAACGCCATTGGAAAAGTATTTAATGTGCAATTCCCACGCTATTAGCTGAAGTTTCAAATGTTACTTATTATTTTTGTACTCTTTCCTAAACTGCGATCCTGCCTTTGGAACTCAGAGGATACAAGAAATCCCGGACCCTCAGATGTAATCCTAGCTACGACTTGCCGTGAGAAGCGACACACGACGCGATGAGAGAGAGAAAGAACGTATGCCGCTCACTTTGCGAGACTACAAAGCGAGTCGTCTGAGTCGCTCGCCCACCTGACCTGACCAGGGTTATTGATCGTTAGTGTCCCTTCGCAAACCTCGGTGGACAAATGCAATTTCCTCGTCCTAATTTCAAAGGCATACCTCCATCAGAGGAAAACAACAATATTTCACTGATGATGGATTCAAACGTGCTACCCCCAAGGGAAGCAACTCCGGTCAGCTCCATGTCAATCCCGGCCTGGGGGTATTGGCCATCTGGGAGAGAGATGACTCTCACGGGAGAGGAAATAAAGCAACAAGATGCCCACAAAAGCGGCTCAAAACTAAGCAGGGAGCTTCAAGACGCCGCTTGTCTCCCTTAATTTTGTCAATCTGCTACTGATTCCGAGTTTGTTGTCATTTAGGGGCTCATTCGCCATTCGCCTTTAGAAGAGAAGAGTTTAAGTTGGTGCATTTGAGTCCTTACACACGCTTCCATGGAATTGGTGAAGGATATTTGGAAACTAGCTCTTTTCTACTCCTAATTAAGCAGACTAAATAATGTTTGCTACAACATTTTGCTTCTTCCGATTTTCCGTTCTCTCTACATTCCATTACAGATTATCTCTTCTTTCTCCACTCAACCCTACCCCCACTTTCTTGTTCAGTATTGGCCAGGAAGTGTGTAAATCCCTTCGGTTCATTAGGTCCTCACTTTCTATCCCAGTTCTCGTTAAAGTAGTGACTCTTGTTAAAATTCCAATCCTATTTAACATCGTATTCTGGTAACCTCCTCTCTGATTATATCCTCAATCTGGGCTTCAATAAAGACACGGCGGACATCTTTTCACCGTCGCAAGACTCAATTTAGGATCGGACTTTGATAAATCTGTCACCTCATCCACTTCGGCTATGATTGGATTAATTAGAAGTACCTTTTGAGTTTTATTACATCATTAGCGTGAATCCCAAGGACCTCGTCATCTCCCCCTCTCCTCCAATCCCCTTTCCCTTATGTTTGCTTCTTATTCCTCCTTTGTTTATCTCACCCCTTTCTTCCCTCGATGATCTGCAACCGCTACTCACAATTAGGTCTATTCCTTCTGTTATCGGAATTTTGTTTACTTCCCTTTTGGGGGCATTATTTTATATTTTCTATCCAAGTTTGTCACTTCATCGCTTTTCTTTTCCCTTGCTCTTTATCCTAATTTTCCCATATTTGCTTGATTCATATTAATTCCTCATTTTCTTCAGTCCTTTCCTATCTACTCTCATCTTTATTATTCGCTATTTCAATGCTCTATTTTTCATGCTCATTTACCCACTTACTATCCATTTCTATTCCCCGTTTCATTGTCCCTCATTCCCTTGGCTGAAAGGTGAAAAAAACACCCCCCGGAATCCTCCTCCAAGTTGGAGGAAAGAGGGGCGAGGAGCGATGTGCGTACGGGGAGACAGACTCCTTTCTGATTGGTTGACTCAGAAAGCTAATCCTCATAATGATTGGCCGTCATAAGTGATGCACAAGAGAGGAGATGATACGTTTCTTTGCCACTAATTTTGTAAATCGCTCATGTGGGCCTCGATCTAATCTTTTCCCCTTTGGTTAGCACGAAGGCCCTGAAAGAGATGCGTGCTCCCCTCTCAACCCCCATCATTGCCTCTTATTTTTTCCGCTACTCACACACCCATCCAAATATCTTCTTGCGTTCAAGGGCGGATCGCTAATTTTGCAAGGGGGTTGACGTATCCCTGTTGCTCCGAGACCAGGCGGTGTCTGCTTTGTTTAACTTGTTTTTTAGGGGCTCTGTGGAGAAAAGGGAATGTTGATTCCCTTTGCGACCTTAGCGTTTAGGCCCATGCTGTTCTCTGCTATTTCATAACACCATTTTATTTGTTCTTACCTGTTTTCGCTTCCTTTCTCCGATCGCGATATTTCCCTTATTGATAAGTGCGCAAGTCTTTAAAGTCTTATATCGCTCCAACCACACCCAAATGCGCTTTTCCCACTAAGCGCGTGTGCGCTTTGATTTCCGGTACTTCCACCGCCGCGGTCTGCTGGGAGTTACATAGAGTTACATAGATACACAGATCACACGGGCCTTATGGCCCAGACTAAGGTGATCTGGCCTTAAATCTACTGCCACTTACACATAAAATAGTAGAAGTAAAGGATAGAAAAGTTTTAGGCTCTCCCCACCCTCCACTCCCTCCGGCAAAAGCCGTACATGAAATAATTTGGCAAAAGTACCTTGCAGGTGTAAGAAGACAGTACCTGAAGGAAATTTGCATTGAATAGTAATTAAATGAAATGCATCTGAAAACCACTTACATACACCTGAAAGAGTTATATTTTTGTAATATTATTTTATTTTGTAGCTTATGCTAAACAATTCTAATATTTGTTAAGTGTTTGTCTAATCTCATTTTAAATGAATCTATAGTTCTGCTGTCCACTACCTCGTTTGGCAAATTATTCCAATCATTAATAATCGAGTAAGTGAAGAAGTTTTTTATTACATCCATAGTGGCTCTTTTACCCTGAAGTTTTGAATCATGTCCACGGGTGGGACACTCCCCTGTCAGTGTGAACAAGTTATTGGCATTAACGTTGTTAAATCCTTTAAGTATTTTGAAGCACTCTATAAGCTGCCCTCTTAGTCTTCGTTTTCTGACGGAAAATAGATTGAGTTTTTTTAGCCTCTCGTGGTAAGGTTTGTTACGTACTGACGGGATAAGTTTTGTCGCTCTGTGTTGTACAGCTTCTAATTTATCTATGTCTTTTATTAAGTAAGGAGCCCAGAACTGTACAGCGTATTCGAGATGGGGCCTGACAATACTTTTATATAATGGCATAATTATCTCCTCGCTTTTATAAGTAAAGTTTCTTTTTATAAATCCTAGTGCTGTGTTAGCTTTGTTTGCAGCAGCTGCGCATTGGTTTGATGTTTTTAAGTTTTCTGTAATTATTACTCCTAAATCTTTAACCTGCGGGGTTGTGTTTATTAAGCCGCCTTGCATTGTATAGTTGTATTTTTTGTTTTTTGTTCCGCACTGAAGGATTTGGCATTTGTCGATATTAAATGGCATTTGCCATTTCTCAAACCATTCGGTAATTTTATTTATATCAGCTTGCAGGCTAGCCCTGTCCTCTTCGCATAATACTGAGTTACCTATTTTCGTGTCATCTGCAAATTTAGATATGATATTATTTATTCCAACGTCTATGTCATTGATGTATATAGTAAATAAAATAGGCCCCAGGACTGATCCCTGGGGAACACCGCTGGTAACAGATACCCAGTCCGATTCTACGCCATTTATTATCACTCTCTGCTTCCTGTTTTTTAACCAGCTACTAATCCATCAGTATATATTACCGTTAATTCCTAGCGTACGCACTTTGTTCATGAGTTTCTGATGGGGAATTTTGTCAAATGCCTTTTTGAAATCTAGGTAAATTATATCTAATGCTTTAGTATCGTTATATAGGTTGAAAAGCTTATGGTAAAAGTCGATTAGGTTTGTTAAGCACGATCTCTTAGACCTAAAACCATGCTGGCTATCACGTATAAGGTTATTGTTTTCGAGGAACTCTACTAGCTTGTCTCTAATGATCGTTTCGAGCAACTTTCCAACTATTGAGGTTAAGCTAATGGGTCTGTAATTACTGGCCTGGTTTTTACATCCCTTCTTAAAGATAGGTGTGACGTTAGCTTCCCTCCAATCATCAGGGACGACCCCATGCTCGAGAGATTTGTTAAAAATGAGAGCAAGTGACTCTGCTAACTCATTATGGACATGTTTTAAGATTCTCGGGTAAAATTTATCAGGACCAGGAGCCTTGTACGAGTTCATTTTCTTTAATTTATCAATTACTAGTTGCGGACTTACTTCCAGGCTCCTTAGTGATGGGTGTCTGACCTGTATAGACTCGTTGTTATCGTTATTAGTATATCCTAAGGTGAAGACTGAACTAAAAAACTCTTTTAAGATATTAGCCATACCCATATCATCTGAAATAATTTCACCCAACTGGTTTTTCAAGGGGCCAATCCCGCTTCTCATTTGCCAATTTCTATTGATATAAGTATAGAAGTGTTTGGGATTAGTGGTGCTTGCTTTCGCTATCTCGATTTCGTATTGACGTTTCGTTGATCTTATGAGTGTTTTAACCTTTCTTCTGCTAGTGTTATGGAAAGAGATAGAGAGAGAGAGAGAGAGAGAGAGAGAGAGAGAGAGAGAGAAGAGAGAGATTGTCTATCAAAGGAATTTTATAGATAATTGGTGAGAAAACAATAAAAAAGTTGAGAAATAGGTTTTCAGTGTAGCAAACTGGCGTTAATAAACAAAGGGAAGGAAATGGTTAAATGAAAGTTCTGTGGGATTGGCATTTGTTATAATGAGAGTTATATAAATTTTTCAAAAGGTTTCGAAATTTATTTTTTCTAGAATATTATTTAATGAAATTATATTTGTCTGAAAAAAGAGAACGGAAAAGTACATGCTGGATGATATTTGACTAACGTAAATCTGGCTTGAATTCATAAAAAAAAATCGCCCTCCCCCCGTGCGGATCTTCCCCTTCCCCCTGGTTCCCCGAGCGCGGGAAAGGATATAAATCACATAATAAAGCAAACCGGAATGGATTCTTCAAGAAATGTAGGCCTCATAATTACAAACAAGAATGCGTTTATTCACCCGACAAAACTTTCTCTACAATCTGATATTCTAACGTTTTTCCACAATGGCCTTTCATTTTATTTTTCAGATATTTTGCTTTCTTTTACGTGGAAGGAGGTCGAGTTTGTGGCAAAGAAATTGCTAGCTTCGGGAAAGATAATTAATCATTTGTAGCAACATCAGTATTGATGTTCTAGAAGGATTATTTTCTCCCCTCAAATGAGAGAAATTGGGGACACGTTCATCAAGGCTTGCAAATATGCGGTTGTTATGGTATTAAAAGCCGATTTTCCTTCAAATTATAGTCGATTTATGGCTGGCAAGTGTGGCTCGACCAAAAGGCGCCAATTTCTTCCTGCTCTATCCTTCTTCTCTGTAGAAGTTTTTCTTCTACGTTTTAAATGGGTGATCCTGGCCAGGTATTTGGTTCACGAAGTTGAGTTATTTAGGGTTTGTGATTTCTTTTTTGCTCTCTAAGTTCTATTGATTATCTATTTTTGTCTCTATTTGCAAGAGTTGCTCAGTTAGTAAAAGAGGGTGCCTGTATAGCATGTGATCTACAGCAACATAAATCTAGACTAGCTCGTGATCTTCATTCAAACTTTTCTTATATATGTCCAATTCTAATTAGAGGAGTAAGTTAAAAAGTACAAAATAACATTAAAATTGAATAAAAATCCATCGATGACGGAAAATACAGAGAAAAATACTAAATTGATTTTTATTTCATACTAGAAACATGAATACTATAACTTCTGTATACAGTACGAATATCTTTAAAAAATGCAATGTAGATCACAAGAAATTTATACCTTGTGAATTTTTACTCTTAAAAGGAACAACAAATTGTGCACTTTTAGCTCGGTGATAATGTATGGTCTGTAGCTCCGCCATTTGGCGCGTCTATCAAGGATTTTTCTTATGGAGTTCTTATGAACTCAAAACCACTATAAAAGCTGCTTTGTTTTATATACTAAACCAACCCGAAGTAAAGGAAAACATTATGAATTTTTAATGTAGATCGCGTAGATCTAATGTAGAACACAAGCTATACCAGAAATATGCATGTAGATCACATACTATACCGGTAACAAAAAAGGTACCACATAATTCCGCCCACACCTACCACGATTCTTTATCGGAACCATTCTTCTTTCGAGTGAAAATGAAGATCCAGTAGTTACTGGTAGAGTGGGGATTAATATTCGATAATTCCTGTAGCCAGTATGGATAGTGCTTAAATGCTTTCCATAAAATGATTTTAGTTGCATTCAATGTATCAAATAGAAATCTCTTTTGGCCTTCGATATCACAAGTTAACAAAATTAAACTATTTTTACTCATCATAACTGAATTTTATTTTCTCCTATTCTTATTTTTGATGCAGATTTCCTTTTTTTCCTAGCGTAGGCCTCAGACCGATGTATGCCTGTGAAGCGCAAGCTCCTCCTGTAAGGAGGAATAGCGAAGCCACTGATCTTGTTCGTTATTTTGTAAGCTTCCCAAACTTGTGCATAAACAAGTGAAATGAAAGAGGAAGTCATTCTCATTCTTCTGGATATCAACGTTGTTTCTGATATGAGACGAGAGATTTACTGCAAGATATTTGATTGAGATTATACCAAAAAACAATGTGGGTGGACTTGTCTTCGTTAATATTCATGCTTCCCTTCTCCAGGGACAGCAGCCCTATACTTAGTGCTTGCAAGGCATGTGAAGAACGGGCAAGCAGGACAATATCATTAACATATACCAGGGAAGGGCTTGGGTGTTCCAATGAGTGAAGCAGTTCTGAGTTTCAAACTCATAACAGGGTCACCCAAGGTGGTAAGGTTGTAGATGAGGTACTAAACTTAACGCAACCAACAGCAAGATCACAACGGCAGACCAAGCAGACATGGGCCATATAAGTAAGATTTTCATGTCTGGCTCCGCCGGAGGACGGGATCTCCTAAGTCATATCCGGCACAAACATCAGCAGAGGAGACCGGATAAAACGAAACCGATGCTCCGACACAAGCTGGACTCGACGACGACGAGTGTATCACGAATTATTTTGTTATAAGCTCACTTACTATTTTCATTAAATACTGTTTTAGTTATGTATATGCTTAAGCGAATGCAGAATGGTAAGGTTTATGTGACATTGTGAATTATTGCAGAAATTCAACGTTCCATGTGCGAGGCATTCAAAGAGAAGTATACATTTGTACATAGCAAGTATACAATAGAAAAAAACTTGATACATCATCATAAACTAACACTTCAAATAAAAACAAGGTGTTTATACAGGTCATTGAAATCTTACCCAGGTCACAAACATATACATCGGCCCAGCTTTAACCATCTGAAACAAAAACAAAACAAAGTTACTTTAAGCCTGTTGAGTTTTGGAATTACTTTGGCGCTCCATATTTTCAGGTTCTTCTCTCTACAACATCCAGCAGTTAACTACAAGCATCCCTTCGTTCTAGACACCTTAGTATCGATGATCGATAGCGTTCATATTTTGATGGGAACACGCTCCTATTCATCAGACATACTTCCATGTTCTCTGCATAACGTCGAGATGTGAAAGAATGAAATGAGCTTTTAAAACAAGTTAAGATGTTAGGTATTGTGAATTTTACAACACAAATTACTCAAATGGGTTCCAGACCTCCAGCTCCAGATAAACAAGGCATGTGCTGAAGTTTTGATCCTTGAGGAATTTCTTAATATGGGGCCTTCTTTCAGCTTTCCCTCAGTCACCTTCGGAAATTTACTCACCTCGTACTCAAATGCCTTCGAGTTTCTTTTCCACAATATTTTCACGAATTGCTTTAATAAACCTCGCTTTATATGATTCGGAGGAGGCAGAACATTTGATAAGCAAGTTGAGATTTATTCTCTATGTTTTGAAATTCCTGGTTCGTATTTTGTCGATAAGACCAGCTCGACTACACAGAGCCATTGAAAAAAGCAATATTTCTTAAACCATACTGCATTCCCATCAACATACCAATTACCATAAGCTCCAAGGATATTTTTCAATTATATTTCAGGAAATATATAATATCTAAAAGTGCTTCGATACTCTAATAACATTTTAAAGTACATTGAATGTTCTACAACCACAGAGGTCTCCTACTTTCCATTGTTCATAAACACCACCTTCAAGCGTAGCGTAGTGTACTAACGGCATACTTTTAACTGTGATCAAAGCTGTGCTCGCTGCCTCAGTGTGCCTGGTCCGAATCGCTTCCCTGCACGGATTTTTCGAAAAAAGGTAATAAAAATATTACTGCAAGGAAAAATTATTCCGTTTTCTCTTTCAATGTGGTTTAATGGATTCATTTTCATCATTCTCTCGTGCTACTTTGAGAGATATATACATAGCTTAAATCAAATGAAAATTGGCATCACGACACTAAGGGAAGGTGACCATTAAAAGCTTAAGAAAGAAAATGTGAGATATAGAGACGGAGAAAATCGTGAAAACTAATTTTAAACGTTATATGAAAATAAATAAAGGAGTAGGATTCGAACCTGTGTCCTCAAGCGTACATCGCTATTGTGACCACGACGCTCATCGACTGAGGATGGTGGCTCAGTCGAAGAGCGTCGTGGCTCAGTCTCTTTTTCTCACAATTTCTTTCTCAAGCTTTCAATGGTCACCTTCCTTAGTGTCGTGAGGCCAATTTTCATTTCTTTGGGCCTTTAGCTGTATATATATATATATATATATATATATTATCAAATATATATATATATATATATATATATAATATATTATATATACTTAGGAAATTCCCTTTATACATAAAATTTAGAAATGTATTGTAAAAGCATTGTATTCCTGTTTTATACATTAAAATGAAAACAAAATGTACATATAATTAAAGAGGCTAGAATAAATAGTTAAATTTAAAACCAAAGTTAAGAGCAATGTGGTACAAAATAATGCGTTAAAAGGAAACTAAAAGTTTCATAAGATGTTTTTTAAAAATATTACACATGTAAGGCAGCAGCACAGCAGCGCTAACTCTTAGCGTTGCAGTTGTAATGTTCACATTGTAAAGATTTGGTTGGTTGGTCTATAAAGTAAATCGCTTTTTAGAAGACTGAGATAAGTAAGTTCTTTTCGCACCTTTTTAATGTCTACAGATCCTAGAATCTTTAAATCTTTATAGTCTCTAGCGAAAGATAGCATAGAAAACGAACCATTAGAAATTGGATAATGGTGCGTTCGACTATGTTTTTCTGTCAAGGAAAACCGTTGCTTAAAGAGGGAGCGAGAGGTCCCACAGCACAGATCCAAGTGCTCTGATATCTTCAGTGTAAGTTATAGGACAGTTCGTCCTAAACAATGACTGTTGCAGGTTGCACACCTCAGAAATTTATCCCTGAGGATCTGAGCGGGTTGGCAACGGCTCTTTAAGAGCAAAATGAGAGTAAGCAACGAGGATTAGAATTAAAACGATTAGGTTTAAAACGGAGATGTTCCCATAGACGGAGTTTTAAGTAACTTTTAAGTTTGAGTTCTGAGTGAAAAGATGGTTTGGGAAAATATATCATATTTAAAAATGCTGCAATAATTTGATTAAACTTAGAATAACTGGCAAAACAAAAGGGTGTCTACCTGGTTTCTGGCTAGTCATTTTGGCTAAGATCCTTGAAGCACGAAGTATAAGGTTCTTGAGTTAGGTTTTTCAATTGTTCTCTTTACACTCTGTGTTAAGAATCCTATTTCTCATGTGTATGTGTATGTGTATGCCTTACTCTACTTGGCACCCTGGCTGAATAACCCTGCATAATTATATGCGTTTCCTATCCTTCCTATTGACCCTGGTTTAAAGATTCTCTTTTATAGGTTCGGGTATTGTGCATTCCTTCCTTCTCCATTTTAATTCGGCTTTAAAATTATTTTTTTTCATTTTTCAGATATCTGAAATACCCTCCTGTTATGGAAGGGAAAATGAAAATGGAGCTATAATTCAAGCCAGTTAAAATTGGCTTATGTTTTCGCTAGATGAGGAAAGCCATTCAACGAGGGACATCCCACCATGATTGATAACGGAATCAGCGCGAGAATTTTTCACACCAGAAGGAAATTTGTTCAAAACCTTTATGATATAGGATTCATATATTTCCCTAAGACAAGGCAATATATTTTCATCACTACTACTAATATCAGTAGCGTCGAAAGAGAATATAATTTAAAAATTAGCAAAATTTAAAAATTAGCATTGGAATATAACTTGAATGTGGAATCAAGGGAAGTGAGCGTCAATTGATGAAGGAAAGAACATGGTTGGTTGGACAAATCACAAAAGCTCTTGAGGGTGTTTGATTCTCAAAGACCATGACTTTGCTTTGTTGTATTCAGCAATAATCTGAATACAACAAAACATGTATGTAGATATGTAATTCAAAGGCAAAAAAAAGTGAAAACTGGTGTCACAACCTGGAAAAACGGTAAAGAATTTATTATTAGGTGTACCATTAAAGCTTCAGAAATAAAATGGGAGATATAGTAACAGAATAATTAGGGGCAAACTATTTTAACCGTTATAAGAAAATGAACAAAGGAGTAGGATTTGAACCTGTGTCATAAAGCGCTCTTCGCTAAAATGACCATGACGCTCATTGCCAGAGCTACTATCCTAAACCCCTCAAAAAGGTTGATTCAAGAAGCCATTTTGAATAATTAGGTGTAGGTTTTTATCCAGTGAGAGACAAGACAAGTGTTTTTCTAATAGGAGGAGGCACGGGCTAATTTGTTTATAATAATTGAAAATCACATGACACGTGGGCCTTTAAAATACATCTATTATATATCACGTATCATGTGATTTTCAATTATTATTTATGTAGATATGTCTTCTTCCATATATTGAAATTTCTTGCGATCTCTTGGATTTAATTATCACCACCCTCTTGATTTTATGAGGAAAATTGTTCGTTGAATTGCCTTATTTTACAATAGCTTTATGTTTGGTTAAGGTTTATTACTGTTCGTTCAGCTTAGGGAAGAAAAATATTAATTCTTCTAGTAAAAGAATCAATCTCAAAGATATTGCTTGGTAAATTGGTATTTTTTCTGGGGAGAAAGGCCAAATCTATGCTTAAATCTTAATTTGCTAGATGAGACAAATTTGATTTGTAATCATATCAAGCATGTCTAGGCATTAAAAGCAAAGTGGAAGCCACATGAATGATATATGAAAGTTTATAACGCGTTCATTTCCCATCTTGTGAAAATTTCATGAAGAAAGTGAAACGGAATTTCTTTCTTCGTTGGCAAAATACATAATTCCTGAATTGGTAAACAATTTCAAGAAAGATTTTCTGATGTCGATGAATAAAGAGTTGAAACGAGGCTGCATCAAAATCCATTTGACCTCAGTATTGACATTTGCCAAAATTTAAAAATCCTTCTTGATCTTTTAGTACTGCCGTCGATTGATCTAAGAAAAGATTGATCAGAGAATACGCTCAATCATAGTAGCGATTATTCAAATAATTGATTAATCAGAGAATATGATTGATCAAATTAAAGATTTATCAAAGAATGAATAGATCAAAGAATATGATTTATCATATAATCGAGTGATCAAATAATCGGTTGATCAAAGAATACGATCCCCAAATCACAGCGGACAAATTTACTCAGGATCTCAAAGGTGTACAAAACTTCCGAGTGAGCATTTGCTACAAGTTAGTAAAGATAATAATAAATAAAGTAAAGATAAGGAAATCGTAGAATAAGGGAAAATAAAAAGACTATCTGTGATCAGTTTGGTGCACAACTCTCCTGTACCTGCCAAATTTAACAATAAATGAAGATGCCCGTGCTGGGGTTGTATGCCACCCGGGGCTTTTTCGACTATTATTATGTGTAAATTCTATAATTAATGATTTATTGATGGACGAATTTGAGGCTCGCACCAAATTCAAACCTCAAAGGGGAAATTCAATCAAGGTCACAGTCAAAATCAACACTGAGCGATATAACAACTTTCTTCCTTATACCCTTAAATGTCAATCAAAACTCTTAACCACGTCACCTAACTTTCCTAACACAACTAACAAATGTAAATCATCAAATAAAACCACCCAAAAAAAGAACATGACCAAACTTTCTACATAGGTAAAATAGCTCAAAATCATCACACAAAACTAATAACAAAAGAACCTGACAAACCCTTCCTCGTAAGAAAAAATCAAACTGAGCAAATAAAGCCAAGAAAACAAACAACCAATACACATCTTAAAACAAAGCGAGGTGCAATAACGAGGAATGAATATGGCGAGAGTATTGCTATTTTAACTGCAAAACAAAGCAAATTTCCTCTCAACTCCTTAGTGTTGCACCTTGGAAAGAACTGCAAATCAAAGCGACCAACGTCGGATTCTGTGCTACTCAAATATATAAAAATTCAAAGGTTTTCACAAGGAAACCAAAAATTAGGAAACCATTTACACCTTTGGTTCCACTAAATTGAAAGCTAATTAATTGTTAAATATCTTATATAGTTTATGTTTAACTAAATATATTCCAAATATTCCATCTCTCATTATATATTAGTATATTAAAATGTCACACTGAACGAAACTCTGCGTAAAGTGTGACATAACCCTTTTTGGCAACTGCACAGGTAATGTTGATATTGATATTACCTCTAAATAATCTTCTAATAGAATTTTACAAAAATCTAGTCTAATATAACAAGTTTATCTCCATTTTAGTATAATTTATCACTTTTTCTAATTTTCATTCTCTTGTTTTTCTCTTTCATCCTTTCCTCTTTCTTTTTCAACATGATTCCTGCATCTTGTCATTCTTCATTACTGTAGTGTAGCGAGATTGGAAGCGGATTGCTTTTACATAAATTCTGGTCGACTCTCTTTTCTCGACTCATGATGGCCGGGTGGACGAGGCTGCGCGAACACTCGTCCCAGCGACGGAGAGAAGGTATTCGTAACTCGCCAGTCTCCGTTCTTTCTTTACTTCTTGCCTCATCAATATTCCTATATCTCTTTACCTACACCATTATTCTATTGTTGCTCATTCTTCTTCTCATCTCTCTCTATCTCTCTCTCGTTATGTTGGCTTTGTTATAAATTATGGATTTCATTTTCCCCTTCTGTTCCCTTTTGTCTGCCTCGGGTTGCTTATCTTCATATCCACCCCCGCTGCAGGAGATACACCATCATTCACCCACTGTATTATAATAAGAAGAAAGTATCCGTCGTACAGACAATGACTTCTCTCCTCCACCCAATTGACCAGTTTTAGGAAAAGAGGAAAGGGGAGATATACACAATTGGGCGATGATGCAGTGCTTCTCCTGTTAGTCGATTTTAAAAATTTTGCTTTATTGTGTATTTGTTTATATTTTTGTATGTGTGTGTGTGTATTCATATCCGTACATAGGCAGAGAGAGAAACAAAGTTGTAAATTCTAGAAATGTGATTGGCTGACCTTTGTGAAGTCGTTACCTTTTATCCAGCTGGAACAAGACGAAGGGGTGAGATATTTATTGAGTCTTTGTTCCAGGTCATTTCGATAATTCAGGACTCCGAATATTCAGGTTTAGTTCTGACTGGGACCCGCACCGTGGCGTTATTAAATGCGGGACGGGAGTTGAATCGATTGAAATAAAAGGGGTTCAGCTCCTTAGAACTGTGATAAGAAGAAGGAAAGGGTGAATCGTGATGGTTGCATTATGTGGCTCATCTCTAGGAGAAGACTCTTTCAGAATTTGCTCGGAGAGAAGTTGTGACCACTGGTGAATTTGGTTCTGCAACCGGGTCTGTACAAAATACTTGCGACTTTTGAAATTACCATCCTGCCCTAATTCCCTTGAGCAGGTATAATGATATTCAACGTTAAAAAATCATAAGGTTTAAATTTTAAGGGTGATCTTATTTGTATGTATTTTCCTTTCGTCCTTAGCTCACAGAGCACCGATGTCTCACTGAGGGTTTTTTTACCTCTCTGCTTTAAAAAGGAAATTTCCAAGGATGCCCCCCTTATCTAAGTCTTCCTCCCCTCTACAATAACGCCAAAAGAAGTATTCGTATTGAAGTTTGGTAGAAAGACTCTGTTTCATTATACTGGCTAGCGACCAAATTCCCCAGACCTATTTCAGGCACTTGATAGTGTTTTGTGCGCTGATTTTAAAAATGGTATCTATTTTCGAATATCACAACTACTTCCCATCGGTCATTCGTGTCGGAATTTCGACGGTAATATAATTGCATGTAACCGTTCATTTAACATTAATTTAACATTGCTTGATTTTCTATTTGCAGATTTGTAATAATATTGCGGTTGCGATATTGAGGCAGTTACCGAATAATCCTAAATTTCTTCGTTATGTCTGTGGCTTGTTCACCACCAACTCTCCTCATCTCACCAATGAAGTAAAGAAGATCTACCGAGCCTACCTTGGCTGTCCTATTGCGGATCGAGACATAAATTGGGCGCTGCATTTAGTGTGTACAGTTTGTTCAAATGAATCACGAGAATCTCTGAAACAAGAGAAAAAGGAAATGGCCTTTTGCCATTCCTATGATAGAGAGGAAGCAGAAACACCAGGCTACAGACGGCCAATTTTGTATAGTGAACGTAAGTGGATTTCAAACTAGGAACAAGCGACATTTTCTAGCCTAGTTTGGAATCCGGTGATAACTAAATCCATGAGATCGGAAGACCATTCAATAGGAGGAAGCAAGAACGGTTCAATCAAAATGAACTCTTTTTATTCTATTCGATAAAAACAAAAGGAAAATCAACGAGGGCTTTCCTGCCACAAGGTCTTTACAATGATACGCAATAAACTTAAGTTTAGCTCCATTCTGCGATGAGTTTAGCTCCATTCTACGATGAGTTTAGCTCCATTCTGCGATGAGTTTAGCTCCATTCTGCGATGAGTTTAGTTCCACTCGCATGAAATTAAAGAAAGGAAAAGAAGAGGGATATGTAGATGGTAAAGATGAATAAATACAAAGATAAGAAGAGTGGAAAAAGGTAAGAATGATAAAGAATGTAAGAGAAGACCACGTCAACCGCATAACTTAGGTATGATCATAGTCATTATTAATCTCAGGAACAAGTTTTTGCCACGTCTTCATTGTCACAAAATGACGAAGATGATGACATTGCACGTACTTTTCTTCTCGTGAAGAGGAAGTTCGTTTTGACTTCTAAATGTGCTATGGATTCATCGCTCTCCATCATGGTATGGAATATCACGGCGCACTTGGCGGGAATTTGAGGCAATATATTCCATCTTTTATCTCATATTCAGCTTGTGGAAGACACCCTCTGACCTTTGGCTTTCTCGTCTGATGCCATTTTATAAGATTATAAAAATATATGCCAATAAAGAGGAGCAAATCCACGCGAAGTCATCCTAAGTTGGAAAAATTACCCAATTTGAGATATTAAATTATCATCATCACTAACTCTATAATTTAAGAAGGGGATTTATTTGAGTATTTGAATAATAATTTCATCTTAGTTTGGTTATGACTTAGGATTTTTTTATCAAAGTTATTTCTAATAATTCTCTTATAATATCAAAAAACAAAATGGTGAAGTTCAGAAATTAATATAAATATCGAAGTTTTGTGAATTTTTTAAAACCCAAAGAATGACAAATGGTGAAGTTCAGAAAATTTATTTTTATATATCTTCTTCTATAACTATATTTTAGCAACATGATATTTTGAAAGGGGGAAAATTTAGTTTAGAGTTCCTTTTTAAAATTATTATAATTGGACAAGTTCAGAAAATTTATAAAAATTTAACCATGGCTGCTTTTCTTCCGATTTTAAATTTTAATCTTAGTAGCGAAGAGCAAGCTCCCCTAGTAAGGGCAGGTGGCGAAGCCACTGACTGGTTTGCTCAATAATTAAAAAAATAGAAAATGTATCCTTTGAAGACATAAATAGTACCAGGCAATGGCTTTGCTACTAAGATTAAAATTTAAAATCTAAAAAAAAGCAGGAAATTATAATAATTTTAAAAATGATTTCTAAACTATTTCCTCCCTTTCCAAAAATCACGTTGCTAAAATATAGTTATAGATAAAATAAAAAAGCAGCCTTACTTAAATTTTAATAAATTTTCTGAGCTTCACTAATTGTAATTCATTTTCATTTAAAACATTGGATAATCCTATATATTTTTTTTGAACTAAACTATTTTGTTTTTTCAAACTCTAAAGAAATTCTTAGAAATTACCTTGAACAAAATTTATAATTTACTTAAGTCATAACCAAACTAAGATGAAAATATTATTCAAATACTTCAAAAAATCCCGTTCTTAAATTATAGAGTTAGTGATGATGATGATGAAGTGATTACCTTTCTCTTAATGAAATCAAGGAGTTTCTTAGAATTAAAACAACCAGTGAACTAGGTGACGTTTCACCAAATCCTGCTCATTTTGCTCGCGTTGTAATTTCTCAAACGAATGAGAATTTCTAATAAATCAAAAGATTTGGTTTCAAGGAAAGATTGACGCAATTCGCGAGTAGTGAAAAGCAATTGAAGAAGAGACTCGATGTTATCATTTGGAATCCACACGATAGAAATAGAACAACATTTCTTTTCCATATTACATGGAGAGGCTGATGGACAAGCAAAGGTGCGATCACCACACACTGGAAAAACATTTTGTCAACCTGATTCGATCTTTCGATGAACAGGACTTTCTTTTTCCTAAGATTCCATTTCCTTTTTCTTTATGATCGTAATTAATTAATTCATTTATTCCTATTTAAGAAGACGAAAAAAAACAAGAGAATCGCCACGAATGAACTTTTAAAGTGATGTCCATAGAGAAAGTAAAGCTAAAAGAAGTGAAGATGTGTTGAAGTTATTTAGGTCGAGTAGCCAAAGGCCGAGACTACTTGGGCTAATTACCATTGCTAGTGCGCGCAGCTCGCCTGAATCTACTCCAAAAAAACAAAGAGGCTTTCACGTAGGCCCGTAATTCCTAACGTCGATTCAGGAAAAAAATCTATGGAAAAAGCGGACAATGTATGTTTAGAGGTATAAGAGTTTTGTATATATATATATATATATATATATATATATATATATATCGAGGCCAAGGAAATAATAACAAACCTGAGGTCTCACCTTGCGAGTCCCCCCCTCCACCTCCCCATTACCCGGCGGGAGTAATTTGGGTATATAACTGGTTGACCGGAGGAAACGTGGCTTTTTGTTCGTTCTAAGGAGAGCTTGCAGTCCTTGTACAAAACCAGATTGTACCAAGAAAGCTCGGCGCCGTTCGAGCGCCAAGATTATTGAGTATCAATCTTCCTATTTTGAGGACTCCAAATCTAACTCTATCTGAGTTGGACAAACCCCAACTAGATAGAAAAAAAGAAGACAACGATTTCTTCTCGTCCGGAAGAAAACGAGGTCAAGGTCGCCCCAACCGCCTAAAAGTAGAATGACTAAGCTTTAGCTTAAGCCTCCACCCAACCCAGATCCCTCGTGTCGTCACCCGTCAAATCGACAGGCAGGTCGACGAACGCCATCTATTGAGCAAACAACCAACTACTCGAGCTACGCCTCTCCGGAACAAAATCTCCGAAGATATCTAAACTGGTCCCCGATATTAATCTCCATTACCTTATGTAAGTAAAGAATAATCCTGTTGTTTATGTCCCCGTGCATAATAATTAGTTTATTGGATGCCTGGACAGGGACAAAGATAGTAACCTAAAATTGTTTCCCCCGCAAAATTCTATCTCGAATCGAGCCTTGAGACTCGCCCAGTAATCCCATTTTTTTTAAGTGTATTAGATCTGAATTTTTTTATGTTATTTAGTGAGCGGGTTTATGTTCACTAAAGTCTATTTTTTTCGTAAAAGCACTGTTTTAATTATCCTCGAACGAGTTAAAGTCGCAATAATTGATAAATCCAAGAAAAAAACCCTTTTATTCATTCATTAGAATAAAAATAAAGAATAGCACTCTTAGAGGACCATCCTCAAGCGATCACCGAGGCACGAAACAACGCCTCAAGTCAAAGTTTATTTGGTTTATTAAAAAAATAATAAAACAAATAAATATATATATATATATATATATATATATATATATATATATATATATATATATATATATATATAATCTCGGCTAACCCAAGACAGTATGAGAGACGGGAATCCTTGACTAGCGCAATTGTCGTAACAAGAAAGAGCGTTTTGATGGAGCCAAATAGTGGTCTCGACCCTCGCAACGAGGACTTATGCCACTGCACCCAATTCACACACTGCACCTGCACACAAAACTTCAAGTAGTGGACGGATGAAACTAAACAAAAGAATTTTAGTAGAAAAAAAGGGAAGATATAATGAAGCCGGCCCTGACTACGGAACTGGTGTACACGTTCATGTGTGTGAATGTGTATTATAACGAATTCGGACGAAAACGAAAACTCACTTATCCCTCTATACTCCCCTCATCACAAAGGCAACATAAAAATAACTCATCTCACCCCTCTATGAATAATGGCCCCTTACCCTGTCTAAGCAAACACGATTCCCCAAATTCGCAATTAACTGCGCATTAACATTTAACGTGGCGTGGGGCGGCGGAGAGAAGCGCGCGCGCGCCACGTCAGCTCTCCTCTCGATGACTTCTTCACCAAACACTCGTCGATTCCTCGCCAAAGGTGCCCATTGTCGCTCTCCAAATAGATCCACTTTGTCGGCGCTCGTGGACGACTGCAGAATCTGAATGATGGGAGCGAGTCGACCCAAGCCTCGCCTTCACACACTTGCAAAGAAACAGAACAAGAATGCAAATAAAACCACATACACACGTTCTCACACACAAATATATCCAGAGGCCTCACTATAATAAATGAAAGTGTTTGGAATGCCTTTATTATTTTTCCTTCATGTCATTTGTATCTAAAGGGGAATAATAAATGTCGTCCACCCCCAAAGGTTCAGCGTCCGGCACTCGAAAAGCGAAATTATTTTCTTTCATTCTTTTGAGCCGTACTAGTGGCCACTGACAAGGGCTCGACGGACAAAATCAAACCTAATAATTGGCTAATTTAAGATATTATTAAAAGTACAAAAAACAACAACAAAAAGAAATATACTTTAAAGAAATCGAGCCAAGCCCACGGGCTTTAGGGAAGCATTGCCACCGTCATGGAGCCAAAAGCGCAACCACCAGCTTAATAAAGCATCAAATCGTCTGGAGCAGGCTTACTGCCTACTGCGGCGTTGCAGATACTCCGAAAGATGAGATGTATATATTCACGGCATCAAGCCAATTATTCCGTTCCATGAGTCGCTATGAATTACGAAACCTTTCTGAAAAACGGGCCTGGTACGCAATCCTCCGTATAATGTGGTATATTGAACCCACATTGGACATAGACATAGAGGCAACGTCCAGAAGAGCCCTCCCTGAATTCACATAAGGGAAAGGAAGCGTTGAAGCTAAGTTCCTTTCATACTTAGGTATATCTATTTATTTAGCTCGTATACCCATTTAATTTTCCCCAGTTAAACGGCGATGCCAATAAAGCCAATGGCGCGTTCTGCCGCCAACACCGCTCAAGGCTTTTTGCGAGCACTCTTCGGCCATTCTAGTGAGGACCCCTTACACAAAGAGGGCGCAATGGCTATCTCATGATGGAGCCGAAGGAGTGAGGTGGGTGAATCAATCTCTTGTAGTGGAACTGCCATAGCTTCCGGGCTAACAGAGAGGAATTTCAGGCTTCTTCCCCCTGCCACCTTAGCTGTAATTCTTCAGGAGACAATTTTAGTTGTGTCCTCCGGGTACTAGAGTTTTGTCACAGACCTTCGTCGGATGTATTCCGGGACGGCGGAGGCGCAATTCGCAAACGATGCGATTTTCCCGTTATTCCTCTTCCTCTCTATGACGAGCTACGGGCGTTAGCATTCCAGATCCATCTAGAATGGAGGTTTTTTTTTCTGAGCATGAGGACGATTCAATGAGGCAGAGATTTGTTGTATTATAGCTTAGTTGCCAAGGTCCTTTCTCCTTTACGGTGACCTGAACAGTATATATCCTATCTGGAGGGGGTATAGATTCTTCTACATTTGCCAGGTCTTAGCAGATCTAAGAGATGAGATCAAGATTCGTGTCTATAAGGAGAAAAGATTCCCATACCTTTACACTAGAACCACTTCATTTTCCTGTATTGATGTGACTGAGCTCTATTGATGCCCAAAAGGACTTTGCCGCTCCTGGTTCGAGAGGCCACCTGGGCAAGGTTTGGATCGAGCACGGTTGTCACTTTCGAGAAAATGACTGACATCCGTCTCTCTTTCAGTCGAGGATTCGCGTTCAAATAGTATTCTAACGTGTGGCTGTTTTGTGAAACAGCTCCACAAACAGAAAAAAATTACTATTATCACTATAATTGACACCCATCCCATTTCACCATGTGTTAATCGCATCAGGCGAGGGCCAGATTCCAAATTTGTTTCGAGGCGGGTAAGCTCGATGCTCTCCCTAGCGTTCATAAGTGTCTTCAATTAATGTAAGACACTTCTTGCAAAGGTATTGAAGTGTTTAAAAGGAATTGAGGTAAATTACACCAGAATTCTCTCCCGTATTTAAAGAGGCATGGCTACCATCCACAGCACTCTATCCGTGACGGCAGCCTTCATAACCGCTCTCTCCACATTCCCCACGCGTGATAAAGCTCCACCAACACTCGAGGAACGTAACCCGGTCGAATAGTCTAATTTCACCTCTAAGTGCAAGGAACCTTTTAATGAATTGTTTTCGCTAAGCGAGTTGAGTTCAGCTTTCGGTTCTTGCGGGAAAACTCTCAAAGTCCAGATGATATCCCGCACGCCATAATTCGAAACCTAGCGAGGATTGGCATTTTTCCTCCCTTCAACTATATTCGGTCGGATCCTCCTAGATTCCCGCGGAATGGCTACCGTGCTTAATATTTTCCAGCAGGGAAATATCAAATTCCCTAACATCCTTGATGTGTACACAGATGTCATTAAGTATGAAGGCGGAGTTGCCTTCCACGCTTGCTCTCCCTTATTTGAAGAAACTTGTGCTCTTCTTGGTGCTGCTTCTGTCTTCCTGCCCAACCACGTTGCGATATTCCTCTTTTATGGGAGATTGAGTACCTTGCTCGGTTTTTCAGTTTTCATAATTTATAGCGACTCACAAAGCGCGCTAACTACCCTTGATGCAATAAATAAGCACATCTATTCTTTCGTAGTATTTGTACCACAACAGCTACTGAGAGTTGGTTTGAATTCAATATTGTCTTCTGCTAGAATCATGAGCACCTAAGGGGTGTTGGAAACAAGCACGCTGATGAGGAAGGCAGGTTGTTTACACAGAATGAGCCAGTGGACCGATGGATTGTTTTTTAACACAATAACTACATGTTGGGGATCAAAAGAGGTCTTCGGAGTGCACGCTAAAGAAAAGGGAAGAAGGCACCGAGAAATCTAGAGTTGTATGTCATTGTGTCCAGACAACTTACATGGGACTATACCTCTAGGTTTTGAAACAATTTTCTGTAGCCTTCAAATCGGATGCAGTGGTGGGGGGTAGCGCCCTCTGATGGAGCGCTCACCCGAACCCTTTTGTGAGTATTGATAAGTACTCCATACTGTACGCAACAATTTGGCTGAATGCAATAGATTTGGGAGCTTCGCGCGCACTACAATTAGTACACGAATGAGGGAGACGTTGCCCTATTTGAGGAGTGCTTCTTGTGCTAGGTTGTGAGGACATGGAGTTTAGAAGGCACTAGGCCTGGTCCATACCATTTTATGTGTTTTAGCTGTTGGTTGTGCTATTGGCTCCACGACTAAGGCTATGCTTCCGTAGAGCCCGTGTGCGTGGCTCAACTATTTAAAAAGTTATTTCTGTTTTTTTGTGTATTTTTATTAATATCTTAAATTAGGCAATTGTTAGGATTGTTTTTGTATACGGTGCCCTTGTCAGGTTCCTCCGTGCACTACTGATATTTGGTGGGCAGGTGCAGTGGGTACAGTGGCATAGGTCCTCGTTGCGTAGGTCGAGACCACTAAGGGGCTCTATCAGAACACTCTTTCTTGTTACCACAACTGCGCTAGTCAAGGATTCCTGTCTCTCATACATTGTCCACTTTTTCCATAGATTTTTCCTGAATCAACGTTCGCAATTACCTACCTACGTGAATGCCTCTTTGTACTTTTGGAGTTGATTCAGGAGAGCTGCGCGCACAAGTAGTCGCAATTAACGCAATTATTTTCCGCTTTTTACTACTTGACCTATACAAATTCTACACTTCTTCATCCTTTACCTTTACTTTGTATATTGACACCAATTTAACGGTAAAATCGGGGTGATTCCCTGATTCTTTCTTTTCGTCTTCTTAAATAGTAATAATATATAAATCAATTACGATCCCATAGAAAAAGTAAATGGAATCTTTAAAAAAGTAAGTCCTGTTCAGAAAATGTTTTCCCAGTGTGTGATGATCGCACCTCTGCATGTTCATCAGCCTCTGCATGTAATATGGGGAAAAACGTTGTTCTATTTCTATCGTTGCTTTTTACTACTTGCTAATTACGCCAATCTTTAAACGAAAACAAATCTATTGATTTATTAAGAATTGTCCTGCGTCTGATAAGTTTAACGTGGAGAAAATGCAAAGGGCTTAGTGAAAGGTCAACTATTTCACTCTTTATTTTGATTCCAAGAAACTCTTTGATTTAATCAGGCAATTAAAATTAACACAAGATACAATTCCATTTCAAAGTTATTGACCAAATGTGGTAAATAACTCTCAAATATGAACTTTCGGTTTGGGAAAGATTAATTATATGTGTGGATAAGCCGTTATCCAGATTTCCCAAAAGATTTTCTTGGACGTACATGACATGCTATACTTTCCAGGGAGCCTTCAGGCTGAGATTCCGGCTTCCACTGAGAATAATAAACAGAATATAAGCTCTTTGTTTCATCTACAGATAAGATTTTCCATTTCTCTTTCCGTTTCTGGCGAAAACAACTTTCTCTGAAAACTTAATTCTTCTACCCAAACCAGAGGACAGACTAAACTACCGTAATTTGATGATATGAAGCAAGCCTGTCAAGCTGCACGGAGTTCTGGCTAAAGTAGTTCATTCCATTCTCCAATCTATTTCCTATTTGTGTCAAGTAGACTGGAATTATTGCCTTTCTTAATAAACGTCTCTATTTCTGCGGAAATTGAAGGTAATGTTGCCGCTAACTGATCAATTTTTGTAACCTAAGAATGACACTAGTCGAAGCCTACTCCTCCATTACCAGGAAAGTTCAACACATGTTTCTCTTATAACTTCACCATACTCTAGGAACATTCATTTTATTCAGCATGGCATCACTAAACTTTAAATAGGATGTCATGGACTCCATATATATATATATATATATATATATATACGTAGGTACTTTGGAGGCTTAGTGAATAAGAAATAGTTATGAGTCTAGTGGGGATGGCTTATTATTTACTTTGCGGGATCCTTTTTCAAACAAATATTTCAGATTACAAGTTAGCCAATGATTAACAGGTAGCTGGTACACGTTGGGGCTACAAAAAAAAGACAATGACAAAAATATATCTACGCGATATACAGTTGGGTTAATTAGAGGATTAAAGTGGTCGAGTTCAGGTCGGTGATTAAAAGAGGGATTTTAAACCGAGCGCACCCACAAAGAATGGATATATTGGTAAGCCAGACTGTATAACAATCTGCAAGCGGCAACGGTTACAATCACTCACGTGCTCGTTGCAAGGAATAGCCAATCGCGATACGATGACTGCGATGGGGGAAGTCTGGTTACCTCACGCTTCGGATGAGGGAGCACGCGTAGATGGCTTTCGGAGATGAAAATCCTCGTCAGATACTCGCCGATTGACTATGACAGAGTTCACGGATGTCGATTTAGCGTTCGTCCTCGAATCGTAGTCGCTATTGTCTCCGATCGCGGGGAGGGGGGAACTAGCGCCCTTCATCTCGTTCGCGGTGGTAGGTGGGAAGTTCTCTTTGCTAAACCGAGTCGAAGGATTATAGAGACGCTCCGCGAGGTGGCTTTAGATGTCTTGGCTGCCTCCCCCACAGACACGTGCAATTTTGGGGAAAAGTCGGTGACTCCTTCAGGGCGGGGAGGGGGGAATTAAGATAACATTGGCGTTGAATGTTCGACGAACTTCGATCTATGACGGAAAGGCAGGGCAGAATTATTGGCTGAAAGGCGGCCATGGGAGACGATGAAATCGGTCCGTAAGCAAATACAGCTGAGGTGTGATAAACAGCGTGGACCGCATCCTCGCCCTGGTTCAGCCGTGCTTTCAAAGCTCCATACGGTGATCTCGGGATCACGTGGGTACAGAAGGGTACGTAGTTGCTCTTCGACCTTATTCTGCTACATAGGAGAAAATCATATTTAGGAATTTCTATATTTACAGTGGTTTCAGTGTGTAAGTGAGGCGATATATTGTAATACTAGTAAATTAATTGTTATTATTAAATTCCGTTGAACTGAACAATTTCACTTTTATGTGTTACCATTTAATTGTGTATATTCTTTTAACTTGTTAATTGTTCATTTAATGCGTATATTAATAAAGCATAAAAATATAATTACCTTCATCACAATCATCCAGAGTAAAGAGTATAATTTTAACGCCTCCAAATTCATTCCGAGCAATCAATCCCTCTTCCGTTCCGCAGTGAATCAAATATAAAGCAAATTGGTCCTACTAACATACAATTGAGCATCCGGTGTGGACGTGATGCCACTTAGGTAAGACCAATTAGCTTTAACCTTTTCAGGAATTCTGAAAATGTTTAAATTCCGAGTGCATAGATGTATTAGGAAGAAGTGTATACATTTAACATGAAACCTTTCCTTGCCAATATCGGAACAAACATCAATTGTTTCCAAAATCTTGGGAGATTTTCCCACAAACGTCATCAACTAAATATAAGACTTTGAATCTTTGTTAATCAAGTTATTTATTTTTTTATAATCCACGAGTGGGTGGTTATATACGCTAGTACCCGTTAGGGTTTTTTTTTTTTAATTCTATTTTTTTGAAAAATAAAGATGAAATGGGCGCAAAAGATCCGATTGAATTAGAAGATCATTAAATAATGCAAACGCGCGTCCATTCATGAATGGACGCCGTGAACCCGCTTCTTTTTATTTAGTCCGTCTCTTCCGAGCAAAAATAAAACGAATAATTTACGATTAAAATAAAAGATGGAAACGTGCCGAGATCGAAAATTGGAAAAAAAGGAGTTTCTTCGAAAGCTATAATTCTTTCACTCATCGTTTTACTCCTTCGGGAAATAAAATGAAACGTCCACAAATGACATTGAAACTTTAACTTCATTATCCAACCAATCCAATAAATTATGCTTATGTAAATGTTACATTGTACTTTTTAATGCATTTAATTTAGATTCAGTTTCATCCGATATTCATAAAGAGTTACCAAATCTATTTTTTACAGCTTCCTATCCAATTCATGTTTTGAAATTTGCAAAACAAACTTTTATATTTTAGTAATGATCAAATCACGGTTCTATTCAAGAACGAAAAATGCAGGTTTTCTAATGATACACACAGACGAAGTTGCCCTAACTTAGATGAAGCTTACGAGAGAAACCCGATGAAAACTTTTAAATACGCACACAAATGAAGCCGGTGGGTGATATAGACTGTAACGACCCGTGCTCAGATCCAATATTAAAGATTAGCTCACCACTGGGAAAGCCACTAAGAAAGCATTTTAAAACCTTACTTACCTCCTAATTCGTATTATTTTCAGCGAATTCTGTCCAATTGACTTCTAAAAGTTCTCTGTAAAATTTGGTCGCAAGATTATGCTCCGTTTGTTTGTGTGGTACCTAACCATTCTCAGTATTAATATTAGGTCCTCCGAAAAAGTTAAGGGGCTTTTTATATTCTTTTAATTATCAGAACTGGATTAAAGCATTAATCAATTAAGCTTATTACTTATCAGGTCCAGTGGAACGCATATGTTATTAGGGAAGCATTTGAGCAATAATAATGCAGAAGTATGATTTGGGGGAGAAGCAAACACAATTTGGAGGCCTTTACCCAATAATATTACGGAGGTAAATATAAAAATAATTAATATCTTTTAAATTGGTTAATTTCTCCAACTTTACTGGCATTGCTGTTTATAATCTTATATTATGGTATCAGACAAGAAAGTCAAATGTTACAGTCTCTTCCCCAAGCTCTATATGAAATTACACACCATTATGGAGGTTGATGAATCAATGACACATTTCAAAGAGCAGTCACCATTTAGAAGTCGAAACATACCAGAAAAATCGTTATAATTGCTCCTGCCTCTTCGCGAGAATAGAAGAACCTGCAACGTTTTATTAGCAAATAACGGCATAAAATCTTTTAGTTTATACAGCGTTTTCTAAAGTAAAACTCAGGCCTTTGGCATTTTAAAAATATTTTCTCTTATCTTATCTTTTTCATTTTCAAAACAAGAAAAGATATAATCAGTAGGTAAATATTTTTATATAGTTTAGAATATCATGACCTAAAAAGGGAAACTGTATATGGGAAATGAATATACTTTTTATGAACCGTTGAGCGCTGTGCTTAAACATAGCGACCCGCATCACAGACGATAATTGCATTCTGCATTTTCTGTTTTTAAAAATAAAATTTTGTTATCCTTCAAAATATTACATCCTTTACACATTTCTATATGTTTGGAATCGCTTTCTTCGTACATATTTTTAATTATTAATGGTAGGTAAATTCCATCCTATTACAAATGTGATTGCCACTATCTTTTGGATTAAGGAATATGAATCAAGCTTGTTGACTGCCCCTGTTAGCTCTCAAAGCGTCACGGGACCAGATGCCAAATGACACAAAAGGCTCCTGTCCTTTTGAGAGAAGCGTTTATGCCATCCATCCGTGGAGAGCAGAGGATACGATGTGTCAAGACTCAATAGAGCTAATCACTGGCTCTTTCTCGACTGATTGTTTGGAGTTTAAGTCGAAGAGGGCGAGCTATTTGATATCATCCTTTTGCCTGCACGAGAGACAGCAGGCCCAAATGCATCCGCACTTTAAGGCTTGATTGAGTGTGCGTGCAATCTTAGTGGTAAAATAAATAAGGAGAGAGAAGAATATTTAAGTGGACTTTAGGCTTGGCCGGTTTGTGAATCATTAAGACTTGGTCATCTAGCCGCTACATTTGCCCGTTTGGGTTAGGTGTCGGCGGCTTATCAATCCTTATATTTATAGCTTGCAATTAAAGAGCGTCCGTTTCCAATCTTTGTGGGAGGTTGGGTCGTTCCTTCCACTGTAGGTATCCAATTGAAATAGGTTCTTTATTTTAACCTTAATAAAAACCTTTTAAATTCTCAACCAGATAAGGAATGGTCATTTTGCTCATTACAAGTGGCTGAATTCGCCGCACAAACTTGTTCCTTGCCATTTATGGTGACTATGATTATACCTAAGATTTGCGGCTCACTTGGTCTTCTCTTACATTATTTTTCATCCTTAACGTTTTCCACTCTCCTTATATTTGTATTTATTTATCTTTAGCATTTATATATGTGTCTTTTCTTATTTTTCCTTTAATTCCATGCAAGTGACCTACCTTCATCGCAGTATGGGAGTAAAGTTAAAATTCTTGTGCATAAGATTCGTTTTTAGGTGTGGATTGGTTGTTTTTAGTTGGTTTTATTTGATGAATTTGAGGTTGTTTTTTCTGTATGGGGAAAGATTGCTTTGGTCTATTAGTTTTATGTGATGATTTTGAACTATATACCCTTTATACAGGGTGGCCCTAACTCCCAGGATACCATGTACAACTTTTGTATAAAATATGTTATTAACGGAAAAAATGTTATTTTCTTATGTAACTGTAACTGTAGTAAAAATGGCTCACCTTGCAGAAGGTTCGAGTACGTTTTGTTTTTTTGGTTTAATTTGATGATTAACAGTTGTTAATTGTTAAGCAAGTTAGGTTACGCTGTTGAGAGATTTTATTTGTATTTAAATGTTTAAGAAACAAAGTTGTTCATATCGGTTAGTGTTCATTTTGCCAACGATCTTTGTTGAATTTCCATCTCAAGTTTTGAGTTGTCTGCGAGTCTCGATTTGGTTCATCAACAAATCATTAATCATAGAATTTACACTTGATAAATAATCTAAAGAGGCCCTTGTGGCCTACAACCGCGACACGGCGATCTTCATTTAGTGTTAAATTTGATAGGTGCAGGAGAGTTGGGCACCAAACTGATCCCAAGTAGTCTCTTTATTTTCCCTCATGCTTCACCTTTATTTTATTACTATATTTACCAACTCCTCAAAAGGGTCATGTAGAAGTTATGTACCCCATTGAATTCCTCATGAAATGCGTCTGGAATGCTTTTGGAATCGTATTATTTTAACAATTGTATTTTTTATCAATCGATTCTTGACTAATCGAATCTGTGACATTCGATTCTTTTATTAATCGTATTCTTTAATTAATTGATTCTTTCATTAATCGTATCTTTTATGAATTGACGGCAGTAGTCAAGGTTAAGATGGATTTTTATATTTTGTCAGAGGTCAAGAATGAGGTCAAATGGCTTTTGAACAGCCTCGTTTAACTTCCTTTTGATCGAAATCAAAAAATCTTTCTTAAAATTGTTTACCAATTCAGGAATTATGTCTTTTGCCAATGAAGAAAAGATTTTACTTCACCTTCTTCATGAAATTTCATAACATGGAAAATGAACCCGCTTATGAACTTTCATATATCCTTTAAGTGGCCTCCACTTTGCACTTAATGCATAGACGTGCTCGATATGATTAAAAATCAAATTTGTTTCATTTTGCAAATTCAGATTTAATTATTAATTTGGCTTTGCTCCTTGAAATAAATACCAATTTATAAAGAAATGTCTTTCAGATTGATTCTTTTTCTAGAAGAATTAATCATTTTGTTCTGTGAGCGAAAAGAACCATAATAAAACTTTAGCAATACTAAACTATCAAACAACAGCAAAATATGGCAAGTCATCGAACAATTTTCTTCCGAAAATAAAGAGGGTTGTGATAATTCAATCCATGAGATTGCAAAAAACTACATCATGAGGACGTAAGACAAATCTAAATACACTTATTTTCCGTACAATCTGTATTACTAAATTGTGGAATGCAAAGTTATGGTCTTTGAGAAATCAACCACCCTTACAAGCTTTCGTGATTTGTGCGACCAACCATATTTTCTCCTTTATCAATTGACGGTCATTTCATTTAATTCCACTTCAAGGTATATTCCGATGCAACTTTTATATTTTTTGTACATTTCTTCTAGTTATTGTTATCCACTGATAAAATTCTTGGGTAAAATTATATTATCTTTCGACGCTACGGATATTAGAATTATGATGAAAATATATTGCCTTGTCTTGCGGAAATATACAAGTCCAAAATCCTGAAGATTTTGAACAAATTGACTTTTAGTGTGAAAAATTTTCCCGATGATTCCGTCATACACTCTTTGGTGACATTTCCATCGTTGAATGGCTTTCCACTTCTAGCCAAAGCACAAGCCCCTTTTTAACTAGGATTATGCTAGATTATGCGCCCAAGTAACTGAGAAGTTACACATGAGAATTAGGATTCTTGAGACAGAGTGCAAAAAGAACAGTTGAAAAACCTAACTCAAGAACCTTCTACTCTGCGCTTCAAGGATTGTAGCCAAAGCTGTAAGAATTCAGGTAGATTCATTTTTGCCTGTAATTTCTATTCTGATTCTAAGTTTTATACGATTATTGCAACATTTTGGAATAGGATATTTTTTCTCAAACCATCCGTTTACTCAGTTACATAAAGCTTCATATATGGGAGCAGCTCCGTTTTAAACTTAATCGTGTATCAATCTTTACTTTCACTACTCTCATTTTCCTCTTCACAGCCCCGTTGCCTCCCACTAAGATCCTTAGTGGTTTAATTTGGAGGTGTACGACTGCAAGAGTCGTTATTTAGGACAAATTTTCCTACAACTTAAACAGGATCTTAGAGCACTTGGGTCTTTCTTATACTCGTAGAACTTCTCCCCCCCCCCCATCTCTAAGCCACAGTTTCCCTCGAATGCGAAACCCTCTATCATCCAATTTCTGCCAGTTCATTTTCTAGATTAACTTCCACTAAAAACTATAAAGATTTAAGGATTCTCGGATCTTTGGACATTAAAATGGTACTAAAAGAACTTACGTCTATCTCTCTTCTAACAACCTCTATACTTTATAATATAACCAACCAAATCTTTACAATGTTGACTTTTTAACTGCAACTATACAGGTTAGTGCTGCTGTCTTACATATTTAACATTTTAAAAACATTTTAGACAACTTTCATTTTCATTTTAACGCATTATTTTGTACATATTGCTCTTCATTTTTGTGTTTATTTTAGCTAGGAATTCTAAACTTTTTATATTTATTTTATTTTCATTTTTATGTATTTACATCTAATTATTTGTATCGTAAAGTTTTATTAAATAATGATTTATTTGATTTTTTCGTTTTTTACCAGTCATAATTGTCTTTTTATTGCATAGTTAATTGAAAAACATATTTTCTATTTTTCATTCTAGCCTGTGAAGATTGTCCCAGTTTGAGATAAAAAA
This sequence comes from Ceratothoa steindachneri, assembly GCA_963969495.1. Lineage (NCBI taxonomy): Eukaryota > Metazoa > Arthropoda > Malacostraca > Isopoda > Cymothoidae > Ceratothoa > Ceratothoa steindachneri. Next base: position 18,721,400 of record OZ018328.1, on the reverse strand, counting down.
AGTTCGGATTTAATATTATAGAAGACGCCTCGAACTACATAATTACCATCTATTGTACCAGGTGGTAAGTCCTTATTTATATTTTTTATTTTCCATGGAAGGCTTCAAATTGTAGATTAATTGTAATTGCTTCTTTTACCTGGTACCGTAAGTAATTTGTCCTCTCTGGCAACACTGAATTCCACCCATGCATATTGTCTGGCGTCGGTTCAATCTTTTGCATATCATAGTAGATTCAGTTGTGCATCGTTTGTGAAAAAAGCAATACCATGTATAAATTAATTCCTGCAAAAATTTGCAAAAGGCACGCTGTGTTGCTTGAGTTTCTTGCCGGGAGCACCACTGTGAAGATCTCCAAGTATTGGGTGTCCACGTGAGGACGGTGGACAAGCTAATGAAAGAGTTAGATGTGTCAGGCAGTGATTAAAAGGGTACGTCTGTTCGAAAATCTCACTTTAATCTTCTGATACAAAAAGAATTATCGAATTGGGTGCGAAGATTCAGGCCATCATTTACAATGATCTCATCAAGTCAATGGATCCCATAGCAAGGGATAAGGGATTTCAAATGTCTATCAGTCAGGTATTAGATGAAGAGAGTCGCAGGATTATGGAGTCTACTCTACTTGATTCAATTCCCCTCCCAAATCTATCCCAGAAAAAATTATTTTCAATTTCTCTTTAAGCAGCTTAATATCAGTGCTAGTTAATTTAAACCCTTAGAAAAAATGAATTTATCTTATATCTTTTTTTCTGGTGGATTTAATGGTCAATGTTTTGTATCGAAAGTCCACTGAATTATTTCTCCTTTTTCCTCTTTAGCCACAAAACCGGCGTCGATAAAAAAGAAATACAATCATATTATACCAAAAGAAATAATGGGGTGGGTTCCGTTATGTTAGATAATATTAAAGAAAAATATAATGAGACAAAAACAAAACAATTATAAACTTACAAAGCTAACAATCCCTAGCAATCTAATCTAAGAATCATACAGAACAACCAATAATTCACTTAAGAGCCTATGGCCAACAAACCCATACAACCAAACATACGTAACACAGGACACAACTCATGCTTGTTAGTAGGTTGTCGAATTGCTGTGTCGTAGGTCAAGGTCAGATCCTTGACTTTCGCTCGCCTTGATTGAGGCAGAGGGAGCGCGATAAATTTGAGTAGGGAACTTAATACCCTGGAGTGCGTGGATATTAATAAATTAAGTAAGAGTGCGGTTGGCTAAATTAAAATAACGTCTTAGAGGTTCTGGGCATTGAAACGTGAAACAAAAATAACATTTACTATTATACAGGCAATTTACAAATAATATAATGGATACACAAAGTTACAAATTCAAGGTCAGATGAACTAGGAGGGGTTAACGGGCCTTGCGTGAGACGGTTGTGCGCGCCAACAAACTAACAGACAATTCAAAGAACACGGGGAAACTGGATTCATGATTGAGTCACTCACGGAGCCTACTTTTAGCGGTATGCTTTGGGAAGTTGTCAGGGAGAGAGAGATTGCCAAATGGGAATCGCAATCGCCACGTTTAACCGCGAGGGTATGGATCTAAAGAGTATTACGCCGGACGGAAATGGAGCCGATACCAGAATAATAGTCATTTGTCGCTAGACTAAGGTTAATCTGGAGAGAATTCTTGCCTTCGGATTCGAGGGGTGCGGGAACCAAATCGGGAGTTTACGCGTCGCGTTCAAGGGGTGGGCTGATAGTAGTTTCTTGAGGTCTGCATCTGATATTTTATACGGGCTCGCCGGAAGTGAATTACCCGAGGCTCCGAAAGGGGGTTCCACTTTATCAGACGCGGTGCCAAAAGGAATGAACCTTAGCTTAGTTCACACAATCTCGCAGAGCTTCAGCCGATACCCTCGGTTCGCTCGGTCCGTCCATCCTTCTTGTTATCGCCGGAAGTGGGATGGCTTTCTCAGGGCGCTTCTCGACGATTTCCGTCCACGTGGCGCTTTTTTTTTTTCTCTCTCTCTCTCTCTCTCTCCCTCTCTTTGTGGCATGCTGTATTTCAGGATTTCAAAGTAATCTCGCTCTTGCCCAGTTCTCGACTGAGTTTCTGAACTTAACGCCAGGATTCAGTAAATTTAGATTTGATTTCGACTGTATTTTATGGGTTTATACTCATGGCGCTTACCCATGTGGACCATTTCTAGCGTTTTTAAATCGCTATGTGTAAAAATCAGCTGCAATGGCATCTGTGTAACCGCATTGACCCTTCTTATGTACAGTTGCCCAAATAAGTCATGTGCCACTTTTTAACTAATGTTAACAAGTAATAATATTTTCTTCACAGGTTTGGTTGGAAAATGAACTGATTGATGAATAAAAAGGAATAAATATGTATAAGTAAATAATCTTGGAAAGAGTTGCATTTCGGAAATGTGGCAATCCTGTTTTTAATAATGAACGGTTTCAAAATGTTTCGTCTAGGGTGCTAAAAATATAGCAGGAACGTAAAAGTTCTACTAAATTGAAAGTTAATTAATTGTAAAATATCTTATATAGTTTATGTTTAACTAAATATCTTCCAAACACTCCATTTATCATTATAAATAAATATATTAGAATTTCACACTGAACGAAACTCAGCGTAAAGTGTGACATAACTATCTGTGGCAAATGTACGTCTAATATTGATATTGATATTGACTCGAAATAATCATTCAATAAGAATTTTATAAAAATGTATTCTTATATAACACATTTATCTCCATTTTAGTAGAATTTATGACTTTTTTATATTTTATATTCTTTTGTTTTTCTCATTCATCTTTTCCTCTTTCTTTCTTCACCGTGAGTCCTGCATCTTCTCATTCTTCACTACTGTAGAGTAAGGGGATTGGAAGCGGGCGGCTTTTACATTAATTCTGCTTGATTGAGTCTTTTTTAGGACTCATTATGGCCGGGTGGACGGGGCTGCGCTTAGACTCGTCCCAGCGACGGAGGGAAGGTATTCATAACTCGCCAGTCTCTGTTCTTTTTTTATTTTCCCTCAGCAATATTCCTACATCTCTTCACTTACACTACTATTCTGTTCTTGCTCATTATTCTTCTCATCACCCTCTCTCTCTTTCGTTATGTTGTCTTGGTTTTGGATTTCATTTTCCCTTTCTGTTCTCTTTCGTCTGTTCTCTTCCCCAACTGCAGAAGAAATACCATCATTCTCCCACTGAATTATAATATGAAGGAAGCCTCCTGCGAACAGACAATGACCTCCCTCCCCTCCAAATTGACCACTTTTGTTTAAAGGGGAAAGTGGAGATGTAAATGGGTTATGATGCAGTTCTTGTCCTGTCTGTCGATTTTTTAAAATTTTGATTTATTGTCTTAAACTGGCTGGATTTATGTACATAAGTGATCGTGATTGTAAATGCGCTTTGAAGTGTACGTGTTTATATTTATGTATGTGTGTATTGATGTCCGTACCGAGGCGGGGAGAGAAACAAAGTTGTAAATTCGAGAATTGTGATTAGCTGACCTTTGACACGTCGTTACCTTTTATCCAGCGGGAATCAGACGACGGAGCGAGAGATTTATTGAGTTTTTGTTTCAGGTTAGTTCGATAATTCATGACTCCGAATATTCAGGTTTGGTTCTGGCTGGGAGTCGCACCGTGGCGTTATTGAATGAGGTACGGGAGTTGAATGGATTGAAATAAAAGGGCTTGAGCTTCTTAGCATGATGATACGAAGAAGGAAAGTGCGAATAAGGATGGTTGCAATAAGTGGCTCATATCTTGGAAAAGGCTTTTAGAATTTACTGCGAGAGAAGTTGTGACCACTGGTTCATTTGGCTCTCCAACCGGTTCTCTACAAAACAAAAGGGCCTTTTGAAGTTGCCATCCTGCCCTAATTCCCTTGAGCAGGTATAATGATATTCAAGGTTAAAAAATCATAAGGTTTACATTTTTAGGGTGATCTTATTTGTATGTATTTTTTTTCGTCCTTTCCCCACAGAGCACTTATGTTTCTATAAAGGAAATTCCCACGGATGCCACACTTATCTAAGCCTTCCTTCTCTCTACAATAACTTGTCAAAAGAAGTGTTCGCATTTTAGAAACCTTCCCACCTCATGGTATGTCTTCATACCTGCAATTCGCCCTTACTCTTAGCTGAAGGTGTATGTACTTGCTGTTCTTCCAACATATTCCACTCAAATCGTTTGTGAACCTACCTTTGATTCGGATCCAGTGACGCTTTAGCCGCCATTGCAGATGCCATGTTCAATTGCTTCTTCTGTCCTTGTCATGGGTAGATCACAAAGCAGGGGTAATGCCCCCTGGTACAACTGAAACCTAGAGGAACGGCACACTTGCCTGCCCCCAGTGCTCGTAGTTGTGAATCAGCCTGGCCCCGGTGCCTGAAAGATAACCCGAGGCTATTTTCACTATTTTAATTTCGTCATCTTTACTTTCTTTATCAATCCATCCTTATTCCTTTTTTGCGTTATGCGGTCTCGTTTTTATTATGTTTTTGGTTCCGAAGCCCCCCTTCCCTATGGGGTGCAATTGCAATCAGTAAGGAGCAAGTGCAATTGTTAAAAGGATGAATGCAGTTAATGTTGAGATGAGATATGGGAAAGATCCGGTTAGGAAGGGTTTGATCATTTCAAGATTCGGAAAATCGTAGAGAAGAGAAGCATCGCAACTGCCGACCATTGAAGTTTGGTAGAAACCACTTGTTTCATTACACTAATTAGCAGCCAAATTCACCGGACCTAGTTTATGCGCTTGAGAGAGTTTTGTGTCTTAATTTTAAAAATGGTATCCATTTTTTTATATCACACCTACTTTCCATTATGTCAATTGTGTCTGAATTTCGAAAGCACTGGTCTGCATTTTGGAATTTAGGAATGTTTATTTTTATTCATGGATGTGATACTACATATTCTTGGGTTGCTGATTTTAAATATCTAAATTATTTTTTTTCTATCACGTAAGGATTTTGAATAAAATACAAAATTAATGATAACAATAAATGTGCATTTTTAATATGTTTTTACTTATTTAAAATGAATAAGTAATCATAGAAAAGCACATTATTCTAGTTTTAAGAACATATGTATACCAAATCAACATGAAATAAATCACGGTTATCATGAAATGAATCAAAATCATCAACATTAAATCAATTGAATGTAAAAAAAAACATGCTCTTATGGTTAGCCTACATACCAATTCAAAGGATGGCATACCGCTGTGATTTCCGCTTGTGCTGTGCATCGGGACCATCACATTTCAATGACCAGCAGTAATCCGCCATCATGCTGACATTCCATTTGCCCTGATGTCGAGTTTCCATGGTGCAAATATCCTGATGGAAACGTTCTCCTTGTTCCTCACTGAATTTCTTACAATTCGTGGGAAAATAGTCAAGATGTGAGTGAAGAAAGTGCATCTTCACACTCATTCTAGACTCAAGTTGCTGGATCATTTTTTTCATATTCTGGGGAGAAGGTGTTTCCCAAGAAGTTATGGACAATCTGCTTGAAGGAAAACCAGGTATTCACCTCGACACCTGCTAGTGCTTCCTAAAAATGCTTGTCCTTCATCAATTTCTGAATCTGAGGGTCAACAATGATTCCTACCTTTAGCTTGCCTTCACTTACACGACAAAACTTTGACTCAAGGTACTTTAAAACAGCTCCATTCTTGTTCACGACCTTCCCAAAACTTTTTATAGGACCTAATTTGATGTGGAGTGGTAGTAGCAGAATTTTTTTTTGGGGGGGGTCAACTAGTAGCATAGCTCTCACGTTGTGATTTCCGCGTAAAAAGCTGGTTCTTGGTGGCCATTCATGTTTGTCATAGTGCTGGCTGTCAGCCCTACTATCCCAGAGACACAAAAAACAGGGATACTTGGCGTATCCTACTTGAAGGCCAGGTAGGAGAGCATGACTTTTAAATCACCACAGATGAGAAAATTATGATAATGGTACTTGATTGCAGTTATTAGTATCTTAAAACTTTCGTAGGTGTTGCCACTGTAAAGAAAAACAGCCTTTAAACTTCTATTAGAAGAATCAATGAAGAGGCTCCATTCATTTGCTTTGTACGGAGTCGATCATTGTTTAGCGTCGAGTTTCGTCTAGAATGGAGCTGTTGTGGCGCGCCGGCTTCTCCCTGCCTCCCTACGCCACGTTAAACGCTATTGTGCAGTTAATTGCAAATTTGGGGAATGGTGTTTGCTTAGACAGGGGAAGGGGCCATTAGCCATGGACGGGGGTTTTGTTTTCGTCCATATTCGTTATAATACACATTCGGAAACATATGGACACATGAACGTGTACACGAGTTGCGTAGTCAGGGCTGGCTTCATTATATCTTCCCTTTTTTACCTTAAATTCTTTTGTTCACTTTCTTTCGTCTTTAGCTTTACTTTCTTTATGGACATCACTTTAAAAGTTCATTCGTGTCGATTCTCTGTTTTTTCTTTTCGTCTTCTTAAAAAGTAATGAATAAATAAATTAATTACGACCATATATAAAAAAGAAATGGAATCTTAGGAAAAAGAAAGTCCTGTTCATCGAAAGACCGAATCAGGTTTATAAAATGTTTTCCCAGTGTGTGGTGATCGCACCTCTGCTTGTTCATCAGCCTTTGCATGTAATATGGGAAAAACGGTTGTTCCATTTTTACTGTGTGTATTAAATAATAAACTTGAGTCTACGTCGATTGCTTTTAATTACTCGCTAATTCCGCCAATCTTTCCTTGAAACCAAATCGTTCGATTTATTAGAAATTCTCATCCGTCTGATAAGTTCAATGTAGACAAAAATGAGCAGGATTTGGTGGAGCGTCGGTTATTTCACCGTTTATTTTGATCCTAAGAAACTCCTTGATTTCATCCTGTAATTCAAATGCACATTAGGCTCTTTACTGCCTTCAAAGGATCAATTCCATTTTAAAATTACGTAGATGACATGTTATAGCGAGCAGAGATGCTTCAGCCCGAGATTCCGGATGTCAATGAGAGTAATAGAGGAAAGCGAACCTATGTGCTTCATCAATAGATAAGATTGTTCGTATCTCCTTTCTTGTCCGGCAAAAGCAATTTTCGGTCATAACCAATTCCATTCCAAACAGGTAAAACGACATATTTTGTTAATTTGGGGAGAATAAAAACATCCTGTCAAGCTGCAGGCTGTTCAGTCCAAAGAATCCCACCACATGTTCCAATCCGCTTCCTACTAGTGCCGATAAAACTCGAATTAATTCCTGCCTTAAGATAAGTCTCCATCTCTCCTGAAATCCAAGGTAACGTTCGCCTCAAACTGGTTAACTTTCCTCACCGAGGAGTGACTTTATTCGAAGCCTACTCTTCCATTGCCAGGGAAGTTTGACACTTGTTTCTCTCATCACTTCACCAAACTCTAGTAACATTTATTTCACTCCACGCGACATCACTAAGCTTAAAATGAGGAGGAAACATAGTTATCAATTTCTATAATTACCGTGTTTTCAGTGTTTAAAGTAAGGCGATAGAGTGCAATACTATTAAATTAATTCTTTTAATAAATTTCATTGAAATGAACAATTTCACTTATTATCATTTCAGTGTGTATATTCTTTTAATATTGAAATTGTTCATTTGATGTGTATGTTAATTTAGTACAAAAATCTAACCTCCTTCATCGCAATCCTCCAGAGTAAAGAGTATACATTTAACATTCTCTAAATATATTACAAGCATTCAAACTTCTCTTCTATTTCGAAGTGAATCAACTATAAAGCAAATTGGTCCTACTAGCAATATAATTTAATGACCGTTGTGCAAGTGGTACTTATGATGTAAGACCAATTAATTCAGTAATTCTAAAAATGTTTAGATGTCAATTGCATAGATATATTAAATAAGAAGTGTATGGATTTAACATGAAACCTTTCCTTACCAAAAGTGGAAAAAACGTGAATTCTTTCCGGGAACATGGGAGTTTTTGCTACTAATGGCTTCACTATAAAACGTTGGATCATTGTTAATATTTTTTTCTCTTTTTATAATCCACGAGTTGGTGGTTATCTATGCTATTATCAGCTAGCGCTTGCTTTTTATTGATTCTTAGGTTTTGAATAATAAAGATGAAATTGTCCCATAACATCCCATTGGATTAGAATATGATTAAATAGGGCAAACGCGTCCATGCATCAATGGATGCCTTGAACCCGCTTTTTTTTATTAAGGCGATTTCTTCCGAGCGAAAAAACCCCCGAATAATTTACGATTAAAATAAGAGTTGGAAACGTGCCGAGATTGAAAGGTGGAAAAAAATGTTTCTTCGAAAGTTATAATTCTTTCACTTGTCAACACATGATAGTGAACCGTTGACCTCATTTCCCAACCAGTCCAACAAAATTTCCTATACTTAAATATTACAATGTAATTTACGACGTTCTTTCTTACATGGAATTTGGATTCACTTTCATCCAACATTCATAAGGAGTTATAAAATCTATTTTTTATACCTTCCTTTTCATTTAGGCATTTGTAATTTGCCAAATGCAAATATTTGCAGGAATTTGCTGTGAGAAAGGAAGTATTTTCTCACTCGCTTTAAAGATGTAGATGTCAAGATCTACTTCAAAGAAGTTTATTGAGGAGAACCATTTTTCAATATTATCATTTTTTTCTACTCTGCTGAAATCTTATTTGAAGTTCTTTGAAATGAACGGTTTTCAAATTATTGATTCGAGGAAATTTGCCTTTTCTCTTCAATTCAGTATAGATTTTTAAGTTTAGAGCCACGAGCTGAAAGGTTAACGCCCACAGAGACCTATAAAAGGAACGTAATATTAAGCAAAGTGAGCGGCGACATTCGATTGAATAAGAATATCTGACATTTTCTTAAGTAGTCGAGGAAAACGTGTTGCAAGATTGGATGACCCCCCCCCCTCCCGAATTAAAAGTATACGACCAATAATTCTCTTTCATCGGCCACAATCATTTAATCTCGCCTGAGGACTCGGATCTTTCTTCGGTCGATCTCTCGCCTGACGACCATCCCTTGGAGAAAAAATTATTTGTTAATTTTCTATCGTCAGTCTACTACATTCTCACCTCTATGAGATGTAGGTCAGAACTGTTCCGACGACTTCTTCACTACACACTCTCAAATCTCTAATGCTCTGCCATCAGTCTTATGTCGTCTTCACCCAATGCTGGATCCGAGTCGTCATTTATTCGACTTTTGATCTGACCCGTCTACACTTCGAGATGGATCAGCGAATCAATCACCATCGGGGAATGCGACCTTTCGTCTTTTAAATATCTTCTAAATTTTAGTAGATTGTTAATTATTTGCTTGTATCAATTTGCTGTATTGATACCCAGTAATACTTCCTAGAATGTTTTATTTCAGGAATCAATTAAAATCTCGAATTTATATCGTGACAAATAAAAGGCAAATTAAAATGATTTGCCTTTAGATAAGTCTACTGCGATAAAGAGAAGAGGAAAAGGCAAGAAAATTCCGAAAAGAAATTAAACTAGTGAGAAGGCAGATACACACGCACTAGACCTAACTTTAATGGAGCTTACGAGAGAACCTCGATGCAAACTTTTAAATACGCACACAAATGAAGCCAGCGAGGGCTATAAGCTGTAATGACCCGTGCTCGGATCCAGCATTAAGAGGTCTATCACCACTGCGAGAGCCACTGAGAAACCATTTTTAAAACATTACTTACTTACTAATTCGTATTATTCTCAGCGAAGTAGGTTCAATTGACTTCATAAAATGCTTTGTAAAATTTGGTCGCGAGTTTAGGCTCCATTTGTTGGCGTGATACGTAACCACTCTAAGTATTAGTATTAGGTACTCCAAAAATAATAGGGCGCTTTTTATATTCTTGTATTTATGGTAACTGGATTAAAACATGAATCAATTAAGCTTATTACTTATCGGTTCCATTGGAAGCCAAAATGTTATAAAGGTGACATTTGAGCCATAATAATGCAAAGGCATTAATTGGGTAAGAAACAAACACTATTTGGAAGCCTTTACTGAATAATATCACGAAGGGAAATTTTGAAAATATTTAATATCTTTTAAATTGGTTCATTTCGCCAATTTGGCCTGAGTTCACGTGGACCTGGTCCACTTTATTAGCATTCTTTTTTTCTAATCTTAGAAAATAGTATCAGGTGAGAAAGACAAATGTTAGAGAGTCTCTTCCACAACCTGAGTATGAGTTAAAAAGATGGAATATATTGCCTCAATAGTCTCCCTCTTGCGCCGTTATTCGATGAAATTACGCACCATTATGGAGGTAGATGAATCACTGTCAAAGGCGAAGTTACAAATTAGAAGTCGAAACCTACCAGAAAAATGGTTTAAATTGCTCTTGTCCCTTCACGAGAATGTTTTATTGCTAGACAACAAGTATAAAATCTTAGTTCATTTAGCCTTTTCTTAAGTCTAACTCAGGCCTTTGGCATTTTAGAAATATTTTCTCGTATCTTTCCTTTTTTAGTTTCAAAACGAGGGTACTTATAATTAGTAGGGAGATATTTTTCGAAAGTTTAGAATATCTTGAACTAAAAACTGAAAAATTATATCAAGGGAAAGTGTGGATAGAATGAATGATTGTAATGAATGAATGAAATCAAAGAGAATGTTGGAGAGAAAGATATACATCATATGTGATTGACATTACCTTTAGTGTTAACGAAAATGCACGAGGCTTAAAATAGGTTCTTCATTTTAACATTAGGTAAATTCTTATAAATTCTAGGCCAGATAAGAAGTAGTCATCTTTGTCCTTCTGAGTGCCTGATTTCGTCGCACAAACTTGTTCCTCGAGTGTACCTAAGATATGCTGTTAACGTGATCTTCTCTTACATTCTTTTTCGTCCTTAACTTTTTCCACCCTTCTTATTTTTGTATTTATTTATCTTTCCCATTTATATATGTGTATCTTCTTATTCCATCATTAATTCAATTCAAGTGACCTACCTTCATCGCAGAATGGAGCTAAACTTAAGATTTTTTCTCATCATTCGAAACACGTCCGCCTTTTAAAAATCCTATGAAGTTTTTAAGTCGTATTATTTTCAGCGAACTTAGGTTCAATTGATTTGAAAAGGTTTCTTGTAAATTGCCTAGTACAATTTGGTCTCGAGATTAGGCTCCGTTTGTTTCCATGACACCTAACTATTGCCAATATTATTGTTAGGTGCCGGATAATGTTAAATTGAGCTTAGGTCTTCTCAGGTAGAGTTGAAAGCAATAAATTATACTGATTTCAGATGGCAAGCATAATATTAAATTTTTCGGGGTTGCTGCACCGACTATCGTCGATATTGGTAGAAGAGTCAAATTTTCCTTAATTAGGTTGCGGGTTACAGGTTATATGTGTACATGAATGTTAAATTGGAAGCAAAGTGTTAAAAAATGTAAAAGAAAGAGAAGCAGTACGCTGTCTTGTTAATTTTTATGCATAATGTTATAGAAATCTAAGTTTTTTGAATTGCAACATGTATTAATTACCTGCATAGTTTCACAAATCCACTTAAACTCATGTGTGGGTTTGATAAGTACCTTCACAAATAGGGTGTTTGAAGTTAAATACACCCCTTCAATGTAAAATAATCCCAAGATTTGGAAATACGCATATCCATTTGTTTAGGATGAAAATGGCTCTGAATGAATTTGATTGCTGGTTTCTTTTCTTTTGTGGCTAAATAATGAATAGGCAATTTCGCTCTTTAATTTACCACGAGCTCCCCACCCCACCCTCCCTCTCTGTCCATTAATTTTTTCAGCAAGGAACCAAAGACGATGTAAATTGTTTCCTAATTCTCGGCTTCCTTGCGGAGAGCTTTGAATTTTTATACATTTGAGCAGCACGAAATCCGGCGTTGCTCCCTTTTATTTGCGGTTCTTTCCGAGGTACGGCAATGAGGAGTTGAGAGGAAATGTGCTTTGTTTTGACGTTAAAATAGCAATACTCTCGCCACAGTCATTCTGCATTAGTGTAACTTGCTTTGTTTTTAGGTGTGGATTTGTTGTGTGTTTTCTTAGTTTTATTTGCTGAGTTTGATTTGTTTTTCGTTATGAGGAAGGGTTGGTCAGGTTGTTTTGGTCTATTACTCGTAGTTTGATGTGATTATTTTGAGCTACTTGACCTGTGTAGAAGGTTCGATCATGTTGTTTGGTTTTGTTGGTTTTCTTTGTTGATTTAAAGTTGTTAGTTGTGTTAGAAAAGTTAGCTCACCTTTTGAGAGTTTTTATTCACATTTTAATATCTAAAGGAGAAAGTTGTTTATATCATTCAGTGTACATTTTGCCTGTGAGCTTCGTTGAATTTCCACCTAGAGTTTTAGGTTGGCTTCGAACCTCGATTTCGTCTATCGACAGATCATTAATTATGGAATTTACACAAGAAAAATATTCTAAATAAGCCTTTGTGGCATACCAGCGGAACACGGTGATCTGCATGCATCTTCAAATTTGGCAGGGAGAGGGGACTCGGGCACCAAACTTATCACAAGTAGTCTCTTTATTTTCCCTTATGCTATTATGCTTTCTTTACCTTTACTTTATTATTATCTTTACCAACCTCTCACAAATGTCCTCACGGAAGTTAGGTACCCGGTCGAATTCTTAAGGAAAAGCCTCTGGTGTGCTTTGGAAATTATATCATTTGATCAATCGAATTTTTTATCAATCGATTTTTTCATCATTCGATTCTTTGATTAATCTTCTTTTGTATCAATCGATTCTTTGATTAATCGATTCGTTGTTCATTCTTATTCTTTGATCAATCGATTCTTTGGTAAGTCCCATGCTTTTGTTGATCGATACTCCGGATCGAGGATTTGTTTTTAATAAAAATTATTTTTTGTTAAACTAACTTTAAAGTTGTTTGTTTTTAATATTTAAATTAAAGGTAATTATTTCATGGTTAAGGCCAGAAACCTAGCTACAATGAATTTGTATGTGGTTTATAAATTTAATTTTCCAAGCTGTAAGATGTGGACATACATTGGAAGCACTGTTACCCGCTCTATCGTAATCTTGCGCCCACATTAGGCATTACTAATAGAACTGGAAGGCAACTATCAAAAATGTTGAAGCCGTTAATGAATTAACTATTTTAACATTTGCTAAATGTGTCTCAACACTGTATCAAAAAGCTTCTCTGTGTTAAATATTAAAACACGAATTTGAACATCGATACTTCATCCTTTCCGTTGTTCATTATATAAACGACAACAACTATCTAAACTGAGCTCGGGTTAAATCCCTCCTCTTTCTTCATTTGCTTCTGATAATTAGCAAATCAAGGCAAAGCTTATTTTAGGCGTTTTTTTACTAAATTATTGTTTTTTGTCAATACATTGTACTTGCTACTCCTGCTAATATGTCTTGAAAGCTTTGTGTCATTTCATTTATGCTTTATCTTTATCATTGAGTTTAAAGTTTAGATTTCCTGGTTTCACCTTTATGATCTTAAACTATGCGTTCGATTGATGAAATTTTGTTTCTTGTTATATCTCCTGATGATGGATGAATGGTCGAAACGTTGACTCATGAAAAGGTGGGACTTACATTTTTCTTCGTGATTTCTTTTCTCCTCAATATTCAATCGAAGCTCCGGAAGAGAAATCATAGTGTATACATATTTTCACGGGATTTTGGGGGGTTTGGTGCACGTTTTCTTATCTTTTTGTAAATTGCACCACTGTTAGATTTAAATATGGGATAGAGGAGCTTAGGTTAGGATATCTTATTATGATACAATTAATATGTATAACTTATTTCAAAATAACTTATAATGATTATTAGTTAATCCAGTAGTTTAATGCTTAAACTTCGAAATTCAGCGCAAACCCTTCTTAAATAGGTCTGTCTTTTCAACTTCATACGAATTCATACAATGAAGAAGTAGTTTATGTACACAAATTCAAGAAACCTTTGTTAAACCAAAGCTTGGAATCAACTTGACACATCATTCTAGAGAGGATCTTTGGATCTTTCGGGTTTAGTGGACGTCCTCCGCTCTTGTTGTCAAATAATAATTTGTACAAAAATAACAAATACATAAATAAATCAGCGGAAGAAACTGTATTAGTGAGAGAATTTACAAAAATATCGGAGAAGGCACCACAGACTCAAAAGATCCTCCACGCCATGGACAAGTAGATGTCCGGGTTTACCGTCGCTTCAAGAAATCCCAAAGGAAGCTGAAGAAGGTCTGTTTCTATTTAGAATTTCTAGGAATTTTCCGCCACACATTGATATAATTCAATTTCATATACTTTAAACTATACAGAAAATCGTTCTATTCAAATGAATTTGATCGTTTCTCCTTGACCTACTTAAGCTTGATATCAGTTATTTCCCCAATTTGCTTGGCCTACTCTCAGACTACTTAACTTCGCAGGTCCTAAATTTTCTGACCTAGAACCTGCGGTAAATTTATATGATGCCTCCCTCGCTATAGGGGAAAATTGACTTCTTTTATTACAAGTTTAAATTCAACTTGAACAACTTTAAGTATGATTATGTCGACTATTATTTTTAGTTCTAAAAGCTTATTCTTCCTCAACACATCACCGCCATTATCATTTCAGGCATTTACAGCCAACTGTTAAGAAAATCGCTTTCTCATCTTTCTGAAATTTTGTTGATCTTTTGCAATTTGTTGCGAATTTTTGGCATATTATATAAGATCATCTCTCCATTTTGTATTTAGTCTTCCTATATATATATATATATATATATATATATATATATATATATATATATATATATATATATACTAATCTAAAATCACATGACACGGTGATGTATAAGTGTTCTATAATAAATGTATTTAAAGGCCCAAAGAAATGTAAACTGGTAACAGAACCCCGTAAAACGTTAAGGAAATTAATTACGTGGGCCATTAAAGCTTAAGAAAGAAAATGGGAGATGTAGAAACGGACAATAGGGCAAACTATTTTAACCATTATATGAAATTGAATAAAGGAGTTAGATTTAAACCTGTGTCATCAAGCGCTCTTCGCTAAAATGACCACGACGCTCATCGCTCATCGCTCATCCTCAACCCCGGTTAAAATAGTTTACCCTATTTTTCGTTTCTATATCTCCCATTTTCTTTCTTAAGCTTTAATTTTTAATGGTCCACGTAAATTATTTTCCTTATCGTTTTTCTGGGATATATTACCAGTTTTCATTTCTTTGGGCGTTTATATATATATATATATATATATATATATATATATATATATATATATATATATATATATATATATATATATATATATATATGTCGTGGTATGACATTACATTATATCAATACCATATTATACCTATGGGAGAGGACCAATAACTTAAGAGCAAACCGACAAAAGGGGCGGAAAACCACGCGTTCAGACGGGCTGAGTAACGAGAGAATGCAACGAGGTCAGTTAAATTATGGACAACGGCAAAGTTCAAGGTTATTTAAAGAGACATGTATAAAAATAGAATTTTATTTACACAAAAAAATTAATAAGAGAATTGAAGAGTAAAATTACCTCAGAGAATTAACGGGCAAAAATTACATCAATAAACGAAGATGGGGGGAGATTAACTCAATTGGGTTACTGAAGGGGGGAGGGGGGTTGGCTTACGGATGTCTTCGGTAAGTGAGGTGAGAGCACTTGGACTTCAGAGCGGGAGGTTGGAGTGATGACGGTTCTCCAAAAGCAAGGGAGGGGGGTAACTTCCGGTCCAGGTGAGAGTATTTCGGCTACCCGATATAAGAAGGGCTTCGACAGGAGTTGATGAAAGAAGTCGCGAAAATCACTCGGGGCGATCTTTCAGTGGAATTACCTCCTGGCTGGGGCTAATTGCAAATACAAAAAAATAGTCCAGCTGTCACTTTGCTTTGTTGCTAGCACTTGACCTGGAACCATGGGGAAATCTTCTTGGTTCTGGCGAGACTTCTCAACTCTGTCTGTCTTCCGGGGAGTCGAGCGTTATTTATATCGGAGGCTCTCCCCGGAGTTGGGGGTTAGCGGGAAACAGCTCTACTCTCGAAGGGCCTCGAATCTTCTGGCAGAGTTATTTTAGCCCGCATAAAGGTGAATCGTGGGGGACTCAATTCAAGGCTACCGATTGTGGAAGGGGGGGGGGGGGTAGGCTTACCACTTTAGTCCTAGCCGGGCCTTTTGCTGCACATGGTAGTTCCTTTCTGCTAAAGATCTTCCACATGGGGATTCCCTCACACATCCCCCAACCGAAAAATAATGCTTTACAGAGCACTTGCGTAGGAAAAGATCATCCCAACCCGTCAAACTAGAATTTTCAAAAGTCTAGGGAAATTTTGACCTTCTATGACAGGTGTACACACACAAAAAAAACGTAAATCTGAGCTCAGTGGGGAATTTACGGACATAAGCCTTAAACAGGTCGATAATAGACAATTTAACTAATACAATTTAAAAAAAAGAAAAATCACAGCAGAACATTAGCGACACTTCGGTGGAACCACACAAAAAAGGATACATTTAAATGGAGGCATAAATATGGGACAAAAAAAACTCAACAATTTAGTGGACCAAAAAAAAAAAGAAATCATAATTAGGAACATTAATGAGATAATATATATACAATTCACGGGGAAAACCTTCGCTCTCGCCGGAGTATGGATGAGGTAATCCATGGGTCCTCTAGCCTCGAGAACGAGGTAGGGTCCCTTTCACTGGCTAAGGATTTTGTGCTTCCCGTGGGAGGTAGCACCAGCACCTTCGCGCCAGGCTTCAATTTTCGTTCTCGTGACTTAAGGTCTAATTAGGTCTGAAACCTCTCAATAAGTCCTTCTTCACGGGATACGAGACTCGTTTGTTGCCTCAGCTGGACTCACGATCGAGACTTTAGTTTTTTCCCAAAGGAGGGGGAGAGTTGCGCACTCCTTCTGGGCGCGGGAAAACTTATCTCTCCGGAGGGCTTAGAATTCCGGGTGGAAAGGGGTTTTCAGGGGAACAGGTGCACGGGATCCCAGGGCTGCCTGTGTACGGGTAATCACGGGCTAGGCCACGGGATGGTCGTGAATTACGGGGTTCTGACCGAATAAAAGAGAGAAGAACTGGATTGGGGCCGCTACCACTTCGGCCCAAAAAGGACATACAGTCACACTCGATGTGACAACGAATTACTGGGAAACGACTGGCCCGGCCAAGGTAGTCGTGGACCACCGCAAATTTCTTGTCGCCGGGCCCAACAGGGGGAAGTAGGTCCTCAGACACTATAATACAGGTGTACCCGGTGTCACGGACGAGGGTAGATACTCGGCGACCGTTCACAGTTCCGTTCTCGAACTTCAATCCACCAGGGTTTTTCTCATTAAAGAGAAAATTTACCTGATGGACTGGGACTTTGGCGGGCGAGGGAGGTTCGGGAGTCCTGTGAGGCGACGGAGGAGGATCAGGGGCGGCCCAGATTTGCTATACTTGGTGAGACTGAGAGTTTGCGAATCGGGAGTTTTGAGGACAGTTCTTTTGGTAATAGCCGGGAACTCCGCAGGTGTAGCAGACGATCAGGTTCTTTTGGTATGGCACAACCGGGGGAGAAGAAACTAGGGGTTTAACGTCTCGGTGTTTCGATGGATGGAAGTTTCTTGGCTTCGAGTGACTAGGAACTTTGGTAAATCTTAGAACCAAATTAGGGAGGGGGGGTCTTAGGGCCATAAAATTTAGTTTTGGCGGGTGATCGGGGAGCCTTTTTAACATCCTTAGGGTATAAATCGTGACTACCTGCGTAGACATCGGCTTCTTTCAAGCACTCCTTGAAAGTGGCGCAACGGTAATCCTTAATGAAGGCGCGAATTTCGGGAGCCACGGCAGCTAAAAGCTGATCCCTAAGGAAGAAGTCCAGAAAAGACTCGTAGACCTGGGAAATTTTGCACGCATCCAGCCAACACTGAAGGATTCTTGTAGGATGTACCCGTTTTGTCGGAATGTTTTGACGGGCGGATCCTTTCCTGGCGGAATCGGGAGTGGGAGAATTCGCTATTTATATGAACAGCGGCTAACAATTCGAACTTTAACGTGGAATAGTCCAAAGTTGCTTCCGGGGGAAGGGATATGAAGATATCCCTTAACTTAGCATTTAGTAGGGGAAGTAAGCGAGCAACGCCATCATTTTCGAGATCCCATCTATTGATCTGAAAGATTCTCTCAAAATGGGCCAAAAATGACCCAAAGTCCTCTCCATCATTGAAAACGGGAAGGTGGACTGAACTGAAGGAGTTTGGGGAATTTCTGCCCAGGAACCGATGGACTGAGAATCCATTTGATTTCCGCTCATTTCCAGCTCATGCTGCCTAATTTGTTCACGTTCATCCATCTCCATTTTCAATCTGTTCTCCCCAATTTAGTTCTTCTCCATCTCCATTTTCAGTTTGTTCTCCTCCATCTCCATCTTCAGTTTGTTCTCCTTCATCTCCATCTTCATCTTCAGTTTGTTATTCTCCATCTGGAATTCCCTTCGCTCTGCCCGTTCGTTCCTCTCTTCTTCCTGTACGTAATTTAGCAGGTCTTTGCCTGAAAGACCTAACATTTCAACCTGACTCTTGAATTTTTCGAAGGATGACCTTTTTATGCAGTTAACTGAGGGAACACTGATACGCGAACGAGCTAGAACACTACGCACGCGAAACGAATACTTGAATATTCGTGAAGGCCTTGATCACAAAAAAAATTAAGGTACAGCTACCTAACTCTGCTGTTTCTAAGCGGGGAAAAAAATTAAAATGGTCCTACCAGAATTAGGACACCAAAGACCTTAACTCTTTTGGATTAATAACCAGGAGAGTCTCCCAAATTCGAACACAATAAAAAAAATTAATTACCTGGGGTCCAACACAAAATCTAAACAGATTACGTTCCACTGCTCTTCAAATAACTTGAACTTGCCTACTGCCAGTACAATACAAAATTAAATAAAAGGGATGTAAGTGAATAACAAGAGAACTTCTAATGTCGAAATAAGAGTGACACAGGTTCGTAAAAACCCCAACACACTTGACACCAGAATTATATAATATGTATATTAATATATATATATATATATATATATATATATATATATATATATATATATATATATATATATATAACGTGGTATGACATTACATTATATCAATACCATATTATATCTATGGGAGAGGACCAATAACTTCAGAGCAAACCGACAAAAGGGACGGAAAACCACGCGTTCAGACGGGCTGAGTAACGAGAGAATGCAACAAGGTCAGGTAAATTATGGACAACGGCATGTATAAAAATAGAATTTTATTTACACAAAAAAATTAATAAGAGAATTGAAGGGTAAAATTACCTCAGAGAATTAACGGGCAAAAATCACGTCAATAAACGAAGGGGGGGGGGAGATTAACTCAATTGGGTTACTGAAGGGGGGAGGGGGGTTGGCTTACGGATGTCTTCGGTACGTGAGGTGAGACCGCTCGGACTTCAGAGCGGGAGGTTGGAGTGATGACGGTTTTCCAAAAGCAAGGGGTGGGGGGTAACTTCCGTTCCAGGGGAGAGTATTTCGGCTACCCGCTATAAGGAGGGCTTCGACAGGAGTTGATGAAAGAAGTCGGGAAAATTACTCGGGGCGATCTTTCAGTGGAATTACCTCCTGGCTGGGGCTAATTCCAAATACAGAAAAATAGTCCAGCTGTCACTTTGCTTTGTTGCTAGCACTTGACTTGGAACCATGGGGAAATCTTCTGGGTTCTGGCGAGACTTCTCAACTCTGTCTGTCTTCCGGGGAGTCGAGCGTTATTTATATCGGAGGCTCTCCCCGGAGTTGGGGGTTAGCGGGAAACAGCTCTACTCTCGAAGGGCCTCGAATCTTCTGGCAGAGTTATTTTAGCCCGCATAAAGGTGAATCGTGGGGGACTCGATTTGAGGTTTACCGCTTGTGGAAAGGGGAAGGGGGGGTAGGCTTACTACTTTAGTCCTAGCCGGGCCATTTGCTGCACATGGGAGTTTCTTTCTGCTAAAGATCTTCTACGTGGGGATTCCCTCACAATATATATATATATATATATATATATATATATATATATATATATATATATATATATATATATATATATATAAATATATATACATATATATATATATATGTGTGTGTGTGTGTGTATGTGTGCGAAAAATTCACAGTACTATAGAACTCAATTCCAAGTTGCTTAACAAAGAATAACGAAAAGCAACCCAACACAAATATAAAACGATAAAGTTGAGGAAAGAGAACACCGAAACAAAGAAATTTTACTAATTATAAAATGATTGACAAAAAAAAGAGATAATTACGAAATAAACTCATCGAAAAGAACACAAAGACAATTATGGAGAAAGATAAGATCAAAAAGAGAGATTCATATGGAAGACCACGAGTAAAAGAAATGGAGAGGTAAATAGGTACATATATAATAAAATCTACATACATAAATAGACACAAATACATAGCGATGGTTAAGATTACCAACTTTGATGATCTTGAAGTTTAAGATCAGATCAATAAAAAATGTGATCTTTAAAATCAAGATTAGATGACCTGAAAAAATATATCTGGAAGAGCTATATCAACATCGTGATTCCGAAGATCACTTTTCAAGATATTTTTTAAGATCTTTTTTATATGAATTAAAAAAAAAGTTGTATTTTTGTAGAGTAAACCAAACAAATTACTTTCTTAATCACTCCAGAAAATTAATATCCTTTATACGCCTCTGGGGGCTGAGGCAATACAAGCATCGCCTCTGGGGGCTGAGGCAATACAAGCATCGCCTCTGGGGGCTGAGGCAATACAAGCATCGCATCTGGGGGCTGAGGCAATACAAGCATCGCATCTGGGGGCTGAGGCAATACAAGCATCGCCTCTGGGGGCTGAGGCAATACAAGCATCGCCTCTGGGGGCTTAGGCAATACAAGCATCGCATCTGGGGGCTGAGGCAATACAAGCATCGCCTCTGGGGGCTGAGGCAATACAAGCATCGCATATTACCCATGTTTCCTGCACTAAAATAGACTAATCAATCTAAACAAATATTACAGTGGGAAAAAGAGTTGTAATTATCTTCCTGAACAGTGCTCAATTCTCACTATTTATATATTTTTAAGAATAATCTTGACAATTAGATTTTAAATAAATAAAATCAATTAAATTTAAAAACACTATTATTGAATAAAGTTTGCATATGTCTAACATTAGGAAAAACTACATCGGGCAGCTTAATAATATTGATTTCTAAAAGAGCTCTAAAATTTAATGTAAAGAAGTAACACTACATCTTGTTTTGAAATTTTCATGAACGCATCATTGGTTCGTGTCATCGATCGAGGTCAGCGTCTACTTCGTGTCGTCGGTTATCACTCCTTATTGTCGATACTTCGATTTTTCAAGTTGATGATCATCGCAGTCAAAGGTTGGAGAGGTTTGCGTCTCCACTGTCGTCATCTTTTCGTTCGAGGTCTTCGGAGTGGTCAGGTGTTGGTGTGGTTGTGCCTTCGTGTCATCATCTCTTTGTTGTCTTCGCATCTCCGCCATCGCCATATAAAAAAACAAAGAGGTCACAGCACCACAAGACAATCCGAATTAAGTTATCGCCATCGTCAAGCCTCGCTCTCACCACGCTTTCGCCATTGTTGTTTTCTCCATGGTGACATCTTCGACATCCAACTTTTCATCTTTGATGGTCTTTTGGCGTTTATGCGTTTAATATGTTATGTTTATGTGATGTGGTATTTAACATAACATAACGTGTATTACGCGTAAAAGGGACAAAATGCCATCGAATTGTGAGTATATAAAAAATACAACAAAAAGACAAAGAATTACATCAAAAATCATTGAAGCAGGGGTCGCAAAATGACGTGTTGATGCTGAAGAAATGTCTATCGCCTAGTCACGTATTCACCATGATCACATCACTGCAAGAAAATATTAATCAGGGTTATCACCATTGTCAAGCCTCCGTTATTATGACTTCGCTATTGTTGTCTTCTCCGTCGTCACATCTTCACCATCGATACATCTTCCTCGTCATTTTGAGATCTAATTTTTTCAATTTTGTTTGTCTTTTATATATATACTTACCAATTTAATGACCTTTCGGCTTTTTTGCATTTAATATGTTATGTTACCTGATCCAAACCACAGCGATTGACGATTCCTCTTTCCGTTTTTCAGGAGGTAAACTTAAAACTCTGAAGTATCATAACTTATCAGCAAAAAAAACCTATTTAATGACCTACATATAGTTTTTAGTTCTATTTTCCTCAATTCTGATTCCACAAGATCCATAACCCATAATTTAATGTTCAACAGCTATAAACATTTCTTTCACTAAAAATGATTGTCCAAACTCGCCATCCGAGAAGCGACTTTGTTTTGGGGCTATGGACCATAAGAGGAAACGAAAACAACAGTTCCACTGGTGCAGAGGAAGGTACCGTCGTGTTATATCTCTTTAAGATGTTCTTTATAGCAAGATACCTATCTAAAAAATCGAGTGCCTTACTGGTGCCCTGCAAATAATTGAGGACTTCCAATTCTTCCTTCTCGTTAGGAGCAGAAAATGAGCGGTCCATAGTTTTGAAGAAATTGTCTTTATATGATGAGTTTGAGTTCGCCACACAATTACTACTGCTGCCAAAATTACAATTTCGCACAGCCATTTGCAGTTTGTCTTTTACTTGATTTCTTCATGATCGCAGAAATTATGCTCTTGCAACATTGATATCATCTAAGGTTGAAATACCGATGAGATATTGAGGCCGAAGCGGCCTAAGTTACCTCGGGTCGCAACCACAGAAATGACCAAATCTGGCATTGAAGGCAGAGATGACTGCTGCCAGTAATGACAGGCAGTGTCTCAAGCGTAGGTCGTTTAGTTGGATAGGCTCCAATCTTGCGAGGGAATTGTGATCACCAGGGTTGTTGGAAGAAAACAACTGTGGTAGTATTATTTCTCTGCCTGTAATTTATTGAGGGTTGCTGCAATTGGTTTTAGAACAGAGAAATATTCTGAAATAAATTCCAATTCATTGTCTGAGATGATGGGTAGATTTAGTTCTTCAAGAACTACATTCACGTCTTTGTTATGTTTGGTTTAATGAATGGTAGATTGAGTTCCATCGGGTGATGCATGGTCATCTAAATTGGACGCCAGTTATTTCCTCTATTTCTTTTTACTCAACGTATGTCAATAGAGACAATTTTTTGCCTCGGTCAAGTTTAAAAATAATCTTTAAACTGACCAATCCTATCTTAGCTTAAATTAATGATATTTTTAGATTAAGAGGGGTAAGAGGTCCCAAAAAACACCCTTAGCTATGTATCTACCAACTATTTCGGAACATATGCAAAAATGACCCTTAAGAATGCTGAAAAGAGTTAGAGGCAAGTGGTGAACCATAGCCACATTGTGAGGGGCGTCACCTAGGGTATAGATTGAGGTAATAATTATCCTCCTTTCCTCAACTTTAAAAGGATGACCAGAAGGTAAAAAAACTAGAGGGAAACTAGAGATTTAGAAGACTCTATGCTCAAAATCGAAGTCACGACACCATCGAGGGAAGAGGTGGTACTTAAAAGAAACGCGAAAAGCCTGAAGTTGGGTTTCTTTGGGATCAAGGATTTTTGCTTCACTTTTAAATACAATAACAAAAG
This sequence comes from Ceratothoa steindachneri, assembly GCA_963969495.1. Lineage (NCBI taxonomy): Eukaryota > Metazoa > Arthropoda > Malacostraca > Isopoda > Cymothoidae > Ceratothoa > Ceratothoa steindachneri. The sequence continues at coordinate 18,697,703 of OZ018328.1, read as the reverse complement.
GGCGAATATTCACCAGATTGAGCTTTCCAATGATACAGAAGTGTGTGGAAGGTACAGTCGCGGCTGGTTGCTCTGTCTCTATTTCCTCCTAACCTGTTTCCCGAATGTAATTCGATCAATGGACAAACGGTAGGTGTTGGCAGGCCTGTATTACCACTTAATACCTGATTGGTTGGTGTTTTCAAAACGTATTTTGGGCTAGGGATGAGGACTGAGATAAGAAATTACTAAGACACTTTGTAAAGATAATGGTGATTGAAAGGCACAAATCATATATAATTGTAAAAATTTCCGTAAAAGAAAATAGTAGAATCTATATTAATAGTAGAAATTACTAATTTTAATTTGTCAGATGGGCAATTAAAATGCAGCCTCCATTCCCGTAACCTCATCGTAAACAGCTTAGTCGACGACCTTAGACTCACACCCCCTGATTAATGACCTTTTTTCCCCCGTTTTGTGTTTCTTTGTTTGTTTTTTCTGATCTGGACGCTATTTATAGACTTTTGTAACAATCGCATTCTCAGTATACGAAAGAAAAGGGTATGATAAACTACAGACTGAAACTAGTCTCGTAAATTAAACATTTTGCTCCTATACAGTGGTTTCACTATCATACACCATAACTCGCCATTGAGTTCTTCTACACACACACACACACACATATATATATATATATATATATATATATATATATATATATATATATATATATGGGCTGGACAAAATAATTGCAACAGTAGAAATTTAACACCAATATTTCTTATCGCCGCAAGTATATTACAAATATCATTCCAAATTTAATTGTGTGTGTTTGTTTTTATTGTAGATATTAAGTTTTATTTATCAACTTTAATCATTATTTGTATTTTTTTTTCAGCTCGTGGTATAGATGCTAAGATCCGTGACCTCACTGAGTTCGAAAAAGGGCAAATTGTTGGAATTCGAATTGCAGGGGCTTCCGTGCCCAGAACAACTAAATACCTTGGTTTATCAGAACTACCATATCAAGAACCATGACAAAATTCAAAAAGCATGGCAAAAGCTCCAGCATGAGGAGAAATTCCAGCAGTACTTCGAAGCTCGCTGAAAAAGACCGACGAGTTTTGAAACGTATTGTGATGGAAAATCCCCGGACAACTGCCCCTAAAGTAACTGCAGAGTTGAATCAACATCTCACTAGCCCAGTTTCGACCAAAACTGTTTACTGTGAGCTCAATAAAGCCGGATATCATGGAATAGTTGCCATCAAGAAACCTCTGTTGTCTCTTTTAAACATCTAGAAAATGTTGAACTGGTGTATAGATCACAAGGGCTGGTCGACAGACCAATGGAAGCAAGTAATATTCTCAGACGAGCCCAGTTTTTCCCTCCCCATTCTCTGCAGGGTGAGTTTATGTGTGGAGGAAGCCGGGGAAGCTTTTGATCCTGACTGCCTTATTCCTACAGTGAAGCACACGGGAGGGTCATTGATGGTTTGGCCAGCCATATCTTGGAATTCTGTTGGTACAATCGTTGCCCTGCGTGGTAGGATCAACAGCAAGGAATATTTGAATATTTTGGAAGATCAAGTCCATTCCATGGTCCAGACATTGTTCCCTGATGGTAAGTGCTTTTTCCAATTGGTTTAAAGAGCATAGGAGTGAGCTACAACACATAGAGTGGCCCCCACAATCTCCAGATCTTAATATTATTGAGTATTTAGGGTGCCTCTTGAAACGACAAGTTAGAAGTCGTTACACTGCAACGTTGTGTCTGAAACAGCTGGAGCAAGTATTGCAAGAAGAATGGCTCAAGATTCCTCTCAATGAAGTCAGGAAGTTGTATGAATCAATTCCAAGACGCATTGACGCTGTTCAGAAAGCAAAAGGAGGACCAACTCCGTATTAAATGAATATTCATTGAATTTAACACGTGTTCCAATTATTTTGTCAAACTTATATATATATATATATATATATATATATATATATATATATATATATATATATATATACATATTGTGACAATACATGGGCCCTCTAGGGGCTCAGAAAGATATCAGAGTGAACTCAGCCGAAATCACCTAAGATTACCGCTCGTTATGTGTTCCGTTTAATCCAAGGGTATCCACGATATCTCCTCCCCGCCAGAAGGTTTCGATTCTTTAGTATGACTTTGTGGCTGGTTGAATCAGAGGGGCCATGGAAGGGGGGATATGAATGCCTAGATACAAAATATAATTTACTCGCACAATCATCTCAAAACGTCATGCAAAAAGTATTATCTACATGAAATCTGAACATAATGTTTTTAGTTAAATGGGTTAAACATTCGCGATGCCAATTGAGGTACACTTGTGCAGTGCACTAATGACTTTTTACATTGATCATCCCGGTGAATAACTCTTTTTACATTGGTGTCCCTCTGAAGTTGGTGCGCAAAGATGCCCTTTGCCCTCTTATCGCCGCACCCTTTTTTCCAAACACACAAGCTTCTGCTTTGCTTTGACGAAAATGCCCGAGGACTCTGAGGCCATTGCCCACTTGAGCGTCAACTGCCCTGTCCTTAGGTAACATGATCATGCCATCTTGTCCCATCAAGTGGAATCTCAGTTCAATTTGGCAACGCTTACCCCAATTCCTCTCTTGCGTTTTTTCCTCTCTTGCGAGTATCATCTCCGAGGCCCGAGACGTCAACAGTTCTAATACGATGAGTGACCTCCCTTACAGTAACCTAAAGAGGCTTATCTCCGAGCGTGAGGAGTTACAGCAGTTAACTTTGAAAGAACTTCGAGACCGCAAGCCCACTCGAATATTAAGGCTATGCAATGTGTTTTGAATGAGCGTGCTCCGCAAGCCCACTTAAATATTAAGGGTATTACGCAATGCGTTTTGGATTAGCGTCCATTGACGATTGATAAGGAAATTCTCAGACAACTCTCCATACAGAAGCTTCTTTGGTCAGCTCAGCGCATTTTGGCTACCGTGAACGCTACAAACCAACCCGGTAGAGAATCTAGCTGAAACCACCGACCTAGCTATGGATATCGACGCTGCTTCAATCGCCAACGAAAATACGCATTCGAATTTGAAGTAGAAAGTGGAAGAGTTGACTCAATCCAGCCACATCTATTTTCTTCTACAACAGAATAGACAACATAGGAGCCATTCTCGATCGAGATTCCGGAAGAGGCATCATTTGGTGTCCAGGAAATATGCTAGTACCATTTGAAGCTTAGAAATGGTGCCAAAGAGTGCCAATCACCCTAAAATATTTATTGGGGAAACCAAAGCAGCGAGTCGAAATGGCGTCGAGACCGCTTTCTCTTTGCCCTCTTTGGTCATAGAGGATGGCATATCTGGTATCAGATTCTTCATTAATACCGCTACTTCAGACAGTTTGCTCCGTCAAACATGGCGTCATCCCCATTCGGATTCCCAACCACTGTATGCGGCAATAAGTCGGAAAACATGCACCAAACGCAAAAGATCCCGACCGTAATATTTTCAATGTTCACATAACTTCAAGATGTTTAACTTTCACATATTCTCCTCCTTTCCCCCCCAAAAATTTATCGATTATTTTTTTCGAAGAAAAACTACCCACATATACTCATATTGAAGTCACCTATCTATTAATTAAAGGTTGTAAATTTATTTTAAATAACCAAATTCTACCGACAAACATTTGGTGTGATCATAGATAATGTTTGCCTTCCCCCCTTGCCAGTCTCTCTATGGGTTTTCTCGGAGATAAATCATGAACATAAATTAAGGAAAGTACCTTGTCTTGGTAACAGTATGATTATGATATGTGGATGTGACCAATAGGACATGATAGGGGACTCGCAATCCATTTATTACTGTCATATGGGTCGCCAACCCATTTGTTTCTGTCATATGGGACGCCAATCCATTTGTCGCTGTCATGTGGGACGCCAATCCATTTTTTGCTGTCATATAGGACGCCAACCCATTTGTTGCTGTCATATGGCACGCCAATCCATTTGCGGCTGTCATATGGGACGTCAATACATTTTTCGCTGTCATGTGGGACGCCAATCCATTTTTTGCTGTCATATGGGACGCCAACCTATTTTTTGCTGTGATATGGCACGCCAATCCATTTGTTGCTTTCATATGGGACGCCAATCCATTTGTTGCTGTCATGTGGGACGCCAATCCATTTTTTGCTGTCATATGGGACGCCAACCCATTTATTGCTGTCATATGGGTCGCCAATGCATTTGTTGCTGTTTTATGGGTGGCCAATCCATTTGTTGCTGTCCTATGGGACGCCAACCCATTTTTTGCTGTCATATGGTGCATTCAGTCAGTCATCAGCTGCAAAAGTCGACTTCATCTTTACGCTCGAAAGTTCAAAATTAAAAATGAATTTTCTAGATGAGGATTAGGCTAAATTCTAGATAAAACTTCGTTCAGACTGTCCCATTCTTTTGAACAGTCCTCTTAAATCTTTCATTGGTTTTACGATCACGTTTTGCGAGAGGCGGCGGTCACTACCATGGTTTCAGTCAAAAACCAAACCTAGGAATAGGTTGATCATTGATCACGGGATGCGATGTGCCATCTCGGTGACCGAACCATGTATTTCACAACTGGTGAAAATGAATAGCATCATTCATCACACCGATGGGATTTATTCAATACCAAGTACAGGCCTTCACGGTATCATTTATCTATTTCTGTATTTCTAATATGATTTGAGTATGTAATTCTATCTTGTGCTATCAACTTTGAATAATGAAAGAGCAAAATGAATTCTTCTATATTTTTTCACTGCTATATTTTTGTGAATTTTTAATGATATAATTCATGAAATTTGGGATAAAAATGTTTAAAAGTTCCGGAACCAGTGCAATAAGAGTATACCATTTGATACTGTCAGTATACCATATAGTCATTGGTAAAAGTTTTGAGACTAAGATTTATTTTTATTCCTTTTTTCAAACATAAGTGCTAGGAATAATTATTTTAATATTTAAATTATAGCAGATTTTTTTAAAACGTCAGCATTTCAAAAATAATAAAAAAATAATTTGCATTACTTTGATGAATCTAAAAACGCGCTCTAGTCCTGTTCCTGTAGGGAGTGAGTTTCAATCCTTGAGCTTTGTTAGTCGATAAAAATAGAAAAATGATAACAAATATGGGTTAAATAAATGATTTTTAATTATAATCTATTTGTAATATTCTTTTATAAAAATAAATGTCTGCATATTTTTCAATTCCACAAATAGTTCTTTCAAAAGAAAAAGCGTGCAACCATTGCTGGTCTGCCTAAGATACAAGGAGAGAGTTGCTAAGAGTATTGCATCAAGGAGCACCATTTTTAGGATCATTTATGACTTTAAGAAGACTGGTTCCACTCCCGTGACAGAACCTTCTGGACGCCCAACAGCTTTAAATAAACGCCAAGATTGCCTCCGGGTAAGGTCCACGTTCAAGGATTTTGTTGTTTCCAATGCCAAGGTACTCACAATAGAAAGAAGTAGATTTGAACGCTTCAGCGCGCAAAGTTAGGCGGAGACATTTCGACAAATGTCACAAAGAAACCTCATATCATCATGCAAATAGGCTCCACTTTTGTAGGAAATATAAAGAAAGCCTGTTGAAGACTGACACAGTGTTATTTTCTGATGAAGCTCACTACCGCTTGTTTGGAGCTTCTTGAAGATCCCTCATTAGAAGGAGACAAGAGGAACGTTTTCACGAGTCCTGCGTCGTGCCAATAGTAAAGCAGCTGTACGCTATCCAGGTCTAGGACTGCATCTGATCTAAAGGGACTGGTGCACTATCAATTTGGCCCTATAACACTGCCATGAACTTAAAATGGTATCAAAACGTACCTTATCACAAACTTTTCCCAACAATTCGGAACCATTTCGGAGATGATGACTATATTTTTCAGCATAATGGTGCACCTTGTCACAAAGAAAAACTTGGCCGAGAAAAACATGGAACTTGTGGACTTTGGCACGCAAATTCGCCAGATTTGCACCGAGAGAGAATTCGTGAGCGATAGCCACTTGTAACACGATTTCACTTTTTTCTTGTTCCTGGGCTAAAAGTGTTATTTCCCGGTTGTTTGTAACAAAAGTAAATGAAAAAAGTCTATTTTGATCCAAGAACTTTTCTTAATGAGAAATGTCTAGAATTAAGTCGATTTTTTATAAAGATCCTAGAATGTTCCAGAGCTTTAGAGCACAGATCTGCTATCAATTCCTAAATTCAGCTTGAGCTATCATAGCTATCATCAGAAGAAGGAATGGCATCAAGAGGCTGCACTCTTTCTCCTGGTGCATTTGGTTATATCTGCGGACAGTTCGTCCAAACCAGGTCAAAGAGGTTCAGCGTGACAGCATCTAGGAGAACATTTGAACCTTACACTGCATACTTTAACATGCCAGTTGGGAACCAGACAACCACTGGGCATCGATCTTTGCTCGTAAACGCTGCAAGAAAACTTTGGAAGGTGAGAAAATTCTTTGTTGTAAAGAGTAAAATAGTAAATGTGACAAGTATTTAATCTATTTGATTGTTTGTAAGCCCAAAAAAGTAATAAGGTATATTTTTACGTTTACAGGATGGTATAGAGGGGGAAAGAAGAGCCAAAAAGTTTGGTATTCCCAGAATTTGGCCTGAACTCACTGACCACTCGAGCAACTGCTAATTCTGCATGGTGCACCCTTCCAAACATCGAAGTGGCAAAAGTGCACATGCTATCAATATCCTATTTCGATCTTTCATCCTCTATTGCACTACTCCCACACAGTGCTGATCTTCGTGTATATCCCCATCAAGAAAGCAATAAGCCACCCTCAGAAGAAAGCAACACTTCAGAAACTGTAAAGATCAGTGAATATGGAAAATACAGTGTCAGAGATATTGCTGGTGAGAGGGATGCATACTATCCAAACCAAAGAGACCTCAATGACCATGTCAGAGATCTTGGTTTGCCTATGTCAAATGCCGATCTTTCGATTTCCAGGTTCAAAAAGTCAGATTTGCTGAATGAAAATGTGCAAGGGACACAAGGCAAAGGGAACGTCATAAACAATTCTTGAGATTCTTTCATTATCAATTTGAGCTTTGCAACTGCGATGATGTATCTGGTCTATTTGATGCAATTGGAATTACATGGAATCCAGATAAGTGTAGGCTATTTATTGACAGCTCCTCAAGAAGCATTAAAGTTGTACTTCTCTATAATTGGAATAAGTATCCATCCCTTACTATATACCTTTGGCTCATTCTGTTCCAAGCTCCTGACATGAGCTTTGGAGTATAAGGAGTATGACTTGGAAGTGATTAGAGACTACAAAATGATACTATTCTTGATAATTCTCCTGAGAGATTTTACCAGGTTCCTATTTATCTCTGTCTCTGTGACAGTATGGATACCACAGCACATTTCTACAATAAGCACTGACCACAACGGAATTAGTTATCTGTGGGAAAGCGTAATGTCACTATGAACAAGAGATAGATCCTCAAAAGGTGTTGTTCCTTCCATTCCATTTAAAACTATTTCTCATAAAGGTGTTTGTTAGATCTCTTACCAAAGTGTCTGCAGCCTCCAAGTAACTTTAAAATCTCGTCTCTGAAAAGCTTGCAAAAAGGGAAAAAGAAGCTTGGAAGAGTTTAGTTTCGGTGTGCCACGGCTTGTTAAGCAACCACATGGTTGACATTTACATATGTGGGATTGGTGGAGAATTTATTGAAAAGCTATGGCCAAACGGGTTGCAGGATGTCCCTGAAAGTGTACATCCTTTATGAACACCTTGACAAGTTCAAAGAGAATATGGGAAAATACTCATAGGAGCAAGGAGAGCACTTTTATCAAGAACTACTGAGCTATGAACAAAGATAACAATGAGTATACAATGAAAATATGATAGGAGACTACATTTGGGGAGTTTTACGAGAAAGTGATTTACATTAAAAACGGAAATTGAGGAAAACTGAACACTTCTAACTTTATTTACTTGTTTTTTATATATTTCTTGTGGAAGTTTCAATAAAATTGTATAAATTTACATATGTCTGTGTTTTTGTTCCGAGCCCCACAATGGATGAAAAAACAAAATTTGCTTATTTTTAGTAAATATTTCATCGAAAAAAGCCACAAAAGTAAAGTTTAAAACAAACTACTTTTGTAATAAAAGTAGTTGGAAAATAACACTTACTGACTTGGAACAAGAATTGTGTTACATTGTGTATAATCCAACTGGCGGTTAATAAACTCAAACGATCCAATTGTGAGCATTTACTGGCGCTCAATGAACAAAAATGGTGCAATATCAGGGAAGATATTCTCACCAATTTGGTCTCCAGCACGCCATAACGAATGGAAGCAATCCTAAGGAACGAGGGACATCATTATGAAAATTGACTCTGCGCTTCTCTTGACTGTATAAACTGGGTTTGGGCTCTATTTTTTGTATTTCACCTTCAAATTAGGAAGAGGACAAAATTTAGTAGTCTCACAACCTTTGGCCATGACCGTAGGGACCAATTGGTAGGTAACGTGTAGAAACCCCCAAAAGGAAGTATGGTTATGCACGAGTAACCACCCAAATAGTTCCGCATTCGCACCGTGAAGCGCATCGAACAATAGACTTACAAATTCCCTCTGGATCCACCGACTTCTTGCTCCACTCTCTCATTTTTAAATAAAGGCAAATAGAAGAAGGCAACTTTGAAATAAAGGTAAATGGAGAAAGGCAATTTTGAAATATAGGTAAATGGATACAGGCAATTATAAAAAAATGTGTAAATGGAGGCAGGCAATTTTAAAGTAGATGTAAATGGAATAAGCCACATTTAAAATCTAAGTAAATGGAGAAAGGCAATTTTAAAATAAAAGTAAATGGAGGAAGGCAATTTTGAACTAATGGTAAATGAAGGAAGGCAACTTTGAAATAAATGTAAATAGATGAAGGCAATTTTGAAATATAGATTAATGGAGGAGAGCAATTTTGAAATATAGGTAAATGGAGGAAGGAAATTTTCAAATAAATGTAAATGGAGGAATGAAACTTTGAAATAAAGGCAAATTCAATAAGGCAATTTTAAAATAAAATTATATTGTGGAGGCAATTTTAAAATAAATTTAAATGGAGGAAGGCAGCTTTGAAATAAAGGTAAATGAAGGAAGACGATTATAAATAAATGTAAATGGAGGAAGGCAACTCTGAAATAAAGATAAATGGAGAAAGGCAATTTTAAATAGAGTTAAATGAAGGAATGCAATTTTAAAATAAATGTAAATGGAGTAAGGCAACTTTAAAATATAGGTAAATGGAGGAAGGTAATTTTAAATGAATATAAATGAAGGAAAGCATTTTTTAAGTATAGGCAATTTTTAATGAAGATAAATGGAAGAAAGCAATTTTTAGGTAAAGGCAATTTTGGAATAAAGATTTTATGAAGGAAGGCAATTTAGTACCAAATCAATCAAGACTATTATTTTATATAATTCTTGATTTCAAAAGATCCAAGAAGATTTTTCTGTTGGGTAACCTCATTTAATGGACCCTAATATTGGATCTTTAGTACAATATTCCATTCCAATATACGATTTTCTTAAAAAGTTAAAATAGCTGAGAACTTTAACGAATATAAAGGCAAAAAGATTTATCAAACTGGAATCACTTGAAAATTGCCTCACCCCATCCCTTGAAGGTGGGTTATGATGTTCCGAGCCTGACCTTATCGGTCCACAGCTAGAATCACCCTTATCTAACCTAAATTCTGTTTCAGACTCTGCCCTAAAGGAATACCTTCTTTCCATTTAAAAATCCCCATCACCAAAAGGATACCTTGAACATCTTCCACTCCAAAAATCTAGAGGCTGGGGGGAGGGAGGATGTTCGAAATCGAAAACTGTGAGGTGAGGATTTTCGAATGGTCAGGCTCTGGAGAGGATGTTTACATGATCCTATAGTAGTAAAGAGACACAAAAAAAACTGATAAACTGAACGAGTGTTGGGGGAAAAGGAATGGCTGAAAACTTTTGTCATTCTCTAATCTAAACGAAAAATATATTCTTGTCCCAAGAAATTCAGTAGCCACACGACTTATGCCCCAAACTGATTTAACAACACCTCGAAATGACACAAAACATTGATAGGTCGAAAGTTCCTTGAAGGATGTCTCTTGGAAAACACCCAAGTGGAAAATTATCAAAACGGGTGACAAAGGTACCGAAATTTGCCGAAGTTGAAAAGTGAGAAGTCACAAAGAAGCCAATTCTCGTTAGGGAGAGGAATCTTGTAGGTTTTGCTACCATTTTATCAACTATTCTCTTGCATGTTTTACAACACATTTACCAATCATTCTCCTGTTTGTTTGACTACTTCTTACTAATAATTTTCGTGTATGTTTTACTATCATTTTACCAACAATCCAATATATGTTTTGTTTCTAATTTGGCACCAGTTTTCATGTTTTTTGCTACCACTTTACTAAAGATTATCCTGTATGTTTTGTTACCATTGTAGCAAAAATAAATTATATGTTTTGTTTCTAATTTGTCATCCATTATCTTGTGTTTGCTACCACTTCACTAAGCATCCTCTTGTATGTTTTGGTACCATTGCACTAACTATTCCATTAAATATGCTGACATTTTACCATTATTCTATTTTATGATTTGCTACCACTTTTCCTAAACATAATCTTGTCTCTTTTGCAAATATTTAAACAACCATAATATTACATGCTTTCCTACAAATTTACTAACCCCCCTCGTGAATTTTTTAAACAATTTTATCATTCATTCTCCTTTTATGAATGGCTACCAGTTAACGACCATTATCTCCTATGTTTTTTAATAAAATGTTAGCAAAATATTTTATGTATTTTTTGCTACCAGTTTAATACCATTTTCTTTTTTTATGCTGCCATTTTACGACCTATTCTGACATATGTTTTGGTACGATTTTATCGGCCATATTCTTGCATGTTTTGCTACCATTTACTAACCTTTATCTGTTGTACTTTTGCCAAATTTCACCAATCATTCTGTTATATGTAGCGCTATCATATTACTAACCATTCTATTGCATATTTTGCCACCATTTTACCTATCTCTTTATGGTATGTTTTGCTGGTATTTCACCAACCTTTATTAGTACTTTACAAAGCAATGCCTCTGTAACTAAAATGCTAAATTGAAAAACACATTCGAAAGCTTTGGGCGAAATTCACGTTTCATTTTTAGGCTTTTGTTGAAAGATTTTTATTTTAGATTTCGAGTTGGTGATAAACGGTTTAAACCCAAAAATGTTAATGATATAGACTACTAAAGCAAACGGAAGAGTACGATATTTTTAGTTTTAAAACGCTCTCTACCTGAATTAGGCAAATATTAGCGATGATATGTCGTAACTTTAATTTCCAAACGTATGGTTTTTAAAAGAAATCAAAAGAATGCAGAAAATCGATTTCCATAATTTAAAAACGATTATGTCTTGCTTCGAAACGTAGACAAAGTGAAAGAAAACTAAAACCCTATACTTAATTTTGACTAAAGAAGAGAAGTTAATAGAAAGTATACATGTACATATGTAAAATAAATATTTGGAAGCTATGATCACAACATAATTTGAATCAATCTAAATATTCCTAAAAAAATGTTCACGGGCTCAATAAAATCCTACCAAATTTTAAGTCTTGCAATTTCTGGCAAGGATAAAGCTTTTAAATTATGATATTGTCGTAGGTCAGGTCAGATCTTCTGACCTCCGTTTGCTCTCTGGGTCTCGGAACGGTTAGCGGATAGCATGTAGGGCAACTCTGCAGTTGAGCCTTGCCTCGAATAATGCAATTGAACTTTGGATTTCAATTAATCTCTAAGAGTGACTAATTATACTTGGCATAATTAATTCAACTGGGCGAAACAAAATAAACTTTACTACTGTACAAACAAAAATAAAATACTGGACATGAAAGATAAATCACAAATAAAATAATGGACATGAAGGATAAATCAAAGTATACACACTCGGTCGCACACGACCGACAACAATTTCAGGTGGATCTGCCACCTAAAGATTCGGCTGCTCGAGAGGAGCACGAGGAGGGGGGGGGGGGGGAGACACTGAGCTTGAGGTACTTTCCAACAGCACGGGTTGGGTTTGCACTCAAAGCCAATTAGAACTCTGCCCGCTTGAAGTTATGACGGAAAATACAACCTGTATTCCAGTAACTACAGTACGCCTCGAAAGTAGGAATCGAGGAAGTATTTGGTGGGGCAGAAGCTGAGCTCGAGAGATCTTTTCTCGTTTGTTTTTTTTCCTCTTTTCTTGTCTTCGGGCTCTTGGGGTAAGGGAGGACGAGAGAAAGAAGCTTTAAAGAGAGACAAAATAGGCACTCATAAGGATAATGCAAGCGATCAAGGGACTGGGTCATATTACAAAGATTATGGGCCGATCTACTTTAGGTACGGAATTATTCAGAGGGCAATGAATGTTTTAGTTAATTTTTAACAATTAGCCCAACTTAATTCCCGCCTAAACTGGGCCAGCAATCAGAGACTGCAGGCCTTACCTTCTACGGTGGCTTCAAAATGGCAGAATACTAATTTACGCAGGCCAATGATTTAGTACATATACAGAGCCCCGGAAGTGAAAGAAAGTTACAAAGTCATCGGAAGGGGGATTTTGCTTAATATATATAGAGGGGCGCCGGAAGTTAATTTAAAGCTTAATGCCATTTCGCGGAATCTCTCGTTGTCACGGTTAGGCTCACTATAAGCCGTGTTATCGAACGGAAGTGACCTCAAAAGAAGCCGATCGCAGGTTCTTTCCGTCCTACGCGTCTCTCTCCCTCTCTCTCTGATAGATATAATCAGTAGATGTTGTAACTAAGCAAGAAATGTATAATGTATTTCACCTTCCATTTTTCACTGTAATGAAATCGTGCGCTATGGATCTAGAACTTTTATTAGGATAAATCAGGAGTTTTGGCTAAATAGTAAAATAAATAGTGCGTTAGAGAACGTAATCGATTTTATCAAATTTTGAAAACTATGAAGACTGTTGAGAATCAAAACCGTTATCTTTATTATCGTCTTATTGGCAACGGGAAATAAGAAAGTTTAAAGTAACTACGAAAAACCATTAGCATTGTTGTCAAAATATGCGCCCCAGCGATTTTATAAATGAGTAAATAATCGTAAGCCAATTAGGGAATGAATCGAGCTTCTTCAGAAAGTCGAGGGTGTCCTTACTAAAGGTCCAGCCTCTGGGTGAAGACAGTAAAGGAACATTTTGCGAATATTTTTACCATCGAAGATACAAATAACTTATCTACCACACATGAAGATGCTATAGTTTCGAATATTGACAAAATTGAAAATGAAAAAAGCTTTTAATAAAGCTTATGAAAATTTTCCAAGCACTTCACTTGCTTCCAATAAAATGTAGCCAATTCAACTTACAAAAATATAAAATGCTCTGAAACCCCTTTTGTACAATTTTCAAATAATCTACTATTGCGAGTAATCTTTCAAAATAGCTGACAGAGGCAAAAATGTAACATCGATTTTTAAAATGGCTAAACGCTGATCCTGGTCACTTTCTTACTTCGATTTTTATTAAACCCTCGGACTCCATGTTTAAAAGAAGGATAGTGGAGTAGCTGGAGGTAAATAGCTTAATAAATTGCTGACAGCACAGCTTTCGACGCTGAGGCTCATATCTAAGTAATTTGTTTGACTTTTCTTGAAAAGAGGCCGACGTTTCACCAAGAAAAGGCTCTAAATGTAGTTTATCGCGGTTTTAAAAGACTTTAAAAATCGTCCCTTATTAATAACTCTTAATAAAGCTAAATGCAAAGGGAATAGGGGGCGACACACTAAAATGGATTGAAGATCGGCTATATACCGTGGGCAGAGAAAAGGATTTCAGTGTCTTCATCTCCCCTAACCTAAATTTTTCAAAATATTTCGATGTAGCTTCTAAAAAGACGAATAAGCTTCTAGGCTTCATAGCCAGACATTTTGCTTTAAAATCGAAAAATATTATTCCTCCATTATAATTAACGCTTGTAGTACCTCATTTGGAGTATGCGGTGCAATTCTTGACTCCAAATTTGCGAAAAGATATTGCAATTTTGCAACGCGTTCAGCATCAAACAACTGAATTAACTTCCTAACTTAAAAATATATCTTACGAAGGGAGGCTGAGACATCTCAATTAATCAGAAACACTAATATAAATTCTAACTCAATATTTGAGCTAGATACCCGAGCAGCAAGTTGAAATAATAATTTCAAGCTAGTAAACCAAAGCTTCAACCTCGTTAGGACAAAATTTCTTTTCCTATAAAATAACATAGAATTGGAATAATTTGCTAAGATAATTGAAACCACTACAGTAGCATTGCTTTAAAAAATAATAAATAAATATTCCTTTAAACTATAACTTTACAGAAATAAAACAAAACTAATTTTTTAGCGATGTCTTCACTTCCGTTTACCTGTCTTTCACCTCTTCCACAGTTTGGCTGATTTCTTCCACCAACTCCTTACGGTCTTTGCTCTGTCGAAATTCAGTCATTTTTCTTACCATTCTTTTATGACTTGCCAGTACTCTAATAACCACTCCCTTGCATGGTTTGATATTATTTTATCAAACATTCTCATATGTTTTGTTAGCATTTTTAAACCATTCCTTTGTGTGTCTTGCTACTATTTTGCTACAAAATTTCTTGTTTTTTGGCCCCAAAAGATAAGATCTTGCGTTTTTACCATTTTGCCACCAAAATATATTCAGGTTTGTTACCATTTTGTAACCAAATTGCTAGTGTTTTGCGATTATTTTCCACAAATTAGATTTTTTTTGCTATTATTTTATCAGAATACCATGCCTTTTGCTACAATGTTTCCAAATACTATCTTGTTATTTGTTACCATTGGGCAGGGATTATGTGCTTTGCTACCTTTTTGTCCAATATTCTCCCCGTCTGTTTCCCCATCTCGTGGTTTTGGAAGCTTGAGGTCACGACAACATATAGCAGCCGCATCTCAATGCCAACCGTCATGAATCGGGTACACATTCGACGACGAACCATTTCGAATGTGGCTTAACTTCACTCAACGTGATAAACTTATTCACTCGACCAGGCTGTAATCGTCAGTAATAAATGGAAGAGGTGGATGTTAAATGTATAGCGCAAGGGACATCACTTAAACTTGGGTGAACTCAGTGAAAATTACTACAACAAATTAGTTAATGCATTCTTGCCATCTGAAGAAGAAATAGACAAAAATGCATCGCAACTTATCCTTAATAGAAATTAACTAATTGCTGTAATTGAATCGAACGTTTTTAGCGATCGTTTTTTGAGAGTTTTTGGTGTAAACAAACCACATATGTAGCCGAAGTGTTCGGGTTCGTTCAAACATTAATGACACTTCATTGAAATTCACTTTCTACAGCCAAAGAAGGCTCAACTTGAGTGAGAGTATTACAGTCACTACACCTTACCTGAGACAAGAAAGGCCACCGTAATCAATAATCATGATGTATCAATCGTGAATGTGATGTATGTGAATCAACGCCAGAAGACAATAGGGGAAGTCCCTCCAACAACCTGCGTCGTTTGGTGATAAAATGATGAATGGTTATTGCATCGATGGTTTCCCATGGTTCAAATCACTTACAAGTGCATTTGAATGAATAAATGAAGCTTCTGCCACTAGATGGCCCTACTCAGCGCCAAATCCGATGGCATATTTGAAATCTCCAGGGTGAATAACCATATGGCACATGGTCATATAAGTCATTTCATGGCTCTAAATGGGTACAATTCAACTTTACTCCTTTTGAAATAAAAGCGACTCCTAGGCCTGGCGCTTCACCACAGGTAAAAACGAGTCATAAATTAAGTAAAGAAATACATGAAAATGAAAAAGACTATGAATGGCATAAAATAAATTGATTTATTTCTAAAAAGCTATAGGTAATATAGAAAAACTATCGTTATATTTGTATTCAGTTCCTTGATTTACCCTGGATTCACATCAATTGGGCTAAGAACGATGAAACCTTTTAGATTTTGTTGACGAGCGCAACAGGAAAGTACGAATCATTTTGTCTTGATTGAACCTACAAAAGAGGCCAAGTTCGTATTTATGAGTACACGTTCTTACTTATAAACTAATAGTGGTACTTAGTACATTTTCTGACTGTACTGACTTGTTTTGGGGGGTTTGTAATTACACTCTTCCGGTCTCTTTCGCATTTAGGTATGGGCGGGTTTCTTTCCACTAAAACCTCCCTCAACCTTGCTTGACTTCCCATTTCTTTCAAAATTTCCTTTCATTTGTCTCGTTGGGGTGGGCGAGATTATCCCCTCATTGCCCCCTTCAAACAAAGTGAATCCCCTTTCATTTGTCTACTAGTTTGAGGGGGAGGTTTCTCTGTTAGCCCCTACTGAATCTTCTACCGTTAAATCACCCAAATTTCCTTTCTCAAATAATGAAAATGAATGAACGCATTCAATGAAAAGTTGGAAGCTCGGGTGAGGTCTCCTGGGTACTCTTTATCTTCTTTCTTGCACTAATTTACATCCATACTCTGACAGACAACACACTCACTTTCCGCACAAACCTCTCGTGAACGCTGCTCCTATTCACAACATAATGGCTACCAATCATACCGCAAATGCGAGTTCTACCAACCCTAATTATTAGTAATCTTTGTTTAAATAGGAATAAACACAACTTAACGGCCATGAAGTTACTAAAGCGCAGAGAAGAATTAATTAAATAAGATCTTCTTTCGAAGGAGATGCGAAAATGCTACGAGGAAAAAGTGAAATTTCTTGGCTCTGCGAAAATCATTTTAATGATGATATTTTTCCCAAAATACATCATTAAACTCGAGGTTTATTACTTTGTTTTTGATTAAAATGTATTATTTTCTTCGAATTATTGAACTTCCCTTCGGGTCCTATATTTAATAAATACCCAATATACATACGCGTACATATACATAAACTTTCATGAGCTCTTAGATGCCTATATATGTACACTATCATTCAAAACTAGAGAACAAAATACCAAAAATCTACTTGAAAATACGAGTTTTATATCCATAGAAATTGGACATAAAATTTGCGAAATTTGCCTGTGAATGTGTCCAAGTTTCATTACATGGAAGAGCGGATAGAAGAGTTATGAGGGAAAGTAATCAGTACTTGAAGAAATGATAAGTACAAAACTAGAGAACTATAACGTATTACTTTCAGTTTACAGATAACAAATCGTAATGTATGTATGGCAACACTGGTCCATGTGTATTATAGACTTCTACTGATGAAATTACTCTTATTAGGATGCTAAGACCAGTTAAGGTCATTTAATCGTTTAGAAAGCAGATTGTCGAGCGGACGAGTGAATAGATCAAACTGTCTGATATTTGGATGAATTATAATTAGTAAAAGAGTGTAATTTCATACATAATATGGCTGAAGGAGATAGTATGTGTTGTGAGGAGATAAAAAAAACGGGTCACCGTCGAAAGGTCACTCCCCAGGAAAGATCGTACGATAAAATGGATTATGATGAAGGGCCAATCTGGGACTGCAACCTGTATTTCACGTCAAGTTGACGAGAATATGAACCTTAATCTATGTCGTTAGACTTCCTCACATCGCTTGAGAAAGGTGGGATGCATAGAATGCATCCCTGCTACGAAACTACTCATAAATACAAAGAATAAAGCCCATAGCTAGGGTGCCCTTCTATATTAAGCATATCATAAAGCGTGCTGAAAAGTGGGGAAGTATTTGTCAGTGATGAAAGTAAATTTAATTTTGCTCGTATCAGATCGGATGCAGTATTTAAGGCAGAGGCGGGCCAGATCCGGCCCGCGAAGACCTAGCGTCTGGCTCGCCACCTCGCTCGGCATTAATATTGCAATCCAAGCCGCAAAACCCCAGTCTCCCCCCTATAAAATAAATAAATTCCGCCAAACAGCATCTGTCTCATTAGAATTATAGGGAGAGGATAATGATGAGTCTTACGTCTGGCAGTGAAAATGAGACAAAAATGCATTTCCCTCACAGATACGAAAGATTTCATAGAGACCAAAGTTGTAAAGTAGACAATTCTAGACGGAAAATGCTTATGACTTTTTCCGCTGCGATAAATCCTTCTTCCGTGACCTCGCCCTCCCTTCTAGCAATTTTCCAAAATACATTGCGCATGTTCAACGCATCGTGGCCATGTTTGGCAGTACCTACTGTTGTGAACAGCTCTTCTCCAAAGTGAAGTACGTGAAGTCTCACCTTCTCTCCTAACTCTTGGACCACCACCTCAATGACATTCTTCTGTTGTCTACCTCATCCATCGAGCTGGAAAACGAAACACTTCTTCATGGAAAGCAGCAGCACCAGTTGTCTCACTGATTTGTATGTTTTTCAATAAAGTTTTGTAAAATGTATTCTAGTATATATATATGGTCACTTTGGGGATTTCGTTTGTCACTCCGGCCCGTGGCCTGCTTCCAAAAGTCTCATCTGGCCCTCACTCTGAAAAGGTTGCCAGCCCATGATGTGAGGGGTCGTACAGATGCAAGAATGACTCACATGCACGAAAATGACTAAAATAGGGAGGTAACAACTTTATGGTGTGTGGCATGTTTTTAAGCGCCGGAGACTGTCCGTATAGCCGGCAAAGTAAACGCGGCGGTATACAAGAATCTGCTTCAGAAACATGTGATTGTGGGAGTTCGTGACTGTGTTGTCCTGCTGAACAATGTTCTATGCCACTCAACAATTACGGTCAACCAGCCTTGGATGTCCTGATTTGAGTCCAGTTGAAAACTTACGGAAGATATTCAGTGAGGAGGTTATGGCTCGGAAACCAACGAATGTTGAAGATTTCTGGCAAAGATTGGAAGAAGAAAAGAATAAAATCAGTCCCGAACAATCTGACAAATTAGTGAAGTCCTGCAGCTGAATGTAATGTGGTTAAGTCCTCCTCTTTCAAAACAAGGGCCTGAATACTACTTCTTAATATTTTGTTCAAATGTCTTGGATAAAATAATGCTGCTTTCTTCTCCTCTATTTGGAGACGCATCCTTTATTTTTACATTCACATCACTTTTTCATAGCTTTATTCATCCGCTGTACCATTAAATCAAATTTAGACGCTGCAATCAGAGGCCAATTTTCAAGAATATTCTCAGCAATTTGCATAGAAATTAAATGTATATTTTTAAGAAAGTGTAGATTTGGGAATTATATTTCTTGATTTGGAGCGTTACTCTATATTCTCCTTCTATCATTGTTTTTATATTCTATCTATATTGCTTCTTCATATATATTCTATATCCATCCCTTTCCATCGTCGATAAGTCATTTTGTATCCGTCTATACAAACACACAGTATTTCTATAAAACGTCTCTGCGAATTATCCGGAGTTATATATCGGGCGATATGGGCAATAAATCTGTTGTCCGGAGACGCCAGATTGCATTTCTCTTCTCGGAAAATCAGCCTGTGAAAATCCACGAAAAAATGGCTGGCTCCACCTTAACTGAGTTGGATCATCGGTAATCCAGAGTAACTTCCTTCCAGGATTGATAGAAGAAGAGGGAATAAAGGGGCCTTATTGTTTGGGGGGGAGGGGGGAGACTAGATGAGAGATTTTTTTTTTGTAAAATTCGGGAAGGTAAAGAAGCCTTCACCAGCTATGAAAGAAACATCTAATGGAGGACTAGAAAGGCAATAACCAGTAAGAGGCTTTGGGTACGTGAAAGTAAGAGGCTTATGGTAAGGTAAAAGTTAAAAAAACTAGAGTAGGTAGCAGAAGATAAGTTATGGGGGAAGAATTGTTTTTTCAACTCTTATTTCTTCGTCATGTCAATATTTGAAAGAGTAATTTATAATATATAGTAGTAGATAATACCAGCACCACTTCTTCCTCTATACTAATGTTTCTCAACGGGGATCATAAGGCACACTGGGGTCCATGCGACTTGACTTGGGGTCGAAACATCCAAAATATAAATTGGAGAACCACGGTAGTATTTTAGTGAGCCAAAGAAGATTTGACTTCAGGGTGTTTGTTACAAGATCCCACGTGGTTCCTGGTGGATTGCAATTTCTGCACCAAATAGTCTGAAAAAACACTCGTGAACATCCTGGAAAAAATGGGATGTCACCCTTGGGCATGTAATCTTCGATTGTCCTCGTCTTGAGTTGTAGCTTGTAAGTATTTTGTCACAAAAGGCAGTTCATTTTGAGAAAGCCTAAAACAGAGTTGGGTTGGTAAAAACTCAAAATAAAGATACCTTATTCGTGAAATATCAATTTCATGCACCCAAATCGTATTGTTGCATTTATTTAACTAAATAAATAATGTAAAAATTTGGTTTAACTGCATATATTGCAAATTTAGTCTTTATTATTAGTTATATGTATTTCTTAACAACATATAGAAAAAAAATTTGGACTATAAACTACATATATTTAAACTTTCACTTCAAAGTTTCCTGGCGCTTCAAGAAAACTTATGGGTTTTTTTTTATATTATCTTCAATTTTTAGACCATTGCTGAGCTTGAGCTTTCTTTCCTCATGCACTTATGAGATCTTAAGACCGTTCAAATTTCCTGAGGTCACATGTGCGAATATATATAACCGCCTGTAGGAATCGATCGGCTTACGAGTGAAGTTTGGTAATGAAAACGAACATTGGGGTTTGTGAATACTTTAGACTCTTTGATCAGGCACAGATCCAGGAAAGGGGGAGGGCTAAGAGGCTGAAGCCCTCCCCAAATTTTAGACCAATCTATGTTTATATGTTTTTTTTTAAGCCATACTGTTTTCTTTTATTCAGAAAAAAGGTATTGAATAATATAGAATATATATAAAAGTTTTTCAAACGTTGCGATTGAATGTATCTCATATGTTACATGTCTAAAATGCTGGAAAAACTCAAAAATAATTATTAAATTCAGTGTTATACTTTAGCTGACGTCCAAAAACTACAATAAACCACAATTCATAATTTTCTGATGTGTAGAAAATATTCGGATCTGAGAGAGTTAGTGCTCATTTATGTGTGGTATACTGTTATTTATTATCAATGTTGTGTAAGATAACCATTATTAATGTCCAATGGCCTCTTCTCAGACTACTCACAGGAAGAAATTCAGGTTAGCCCCACCCAATTATTTATCCTGGATCCGCCACTATCTTTGATAAGTACTTAAAATATGATCCGGCACGAGTGATCTCCAAATAATAAAGTCCAGTAATTGATCAAATTTGTCCTGATGACTCACGTTTCATTTTGAACTCAAAAGTTTCGATGAAACTGACGGTGTTGCTTTCATTCTCTTAGTAAGTCCTTTTTGAATTTCTAAGAGGCTCATTTCAAATCAAAAGAATATTGACATAAGTTTTGTGTTTACCAGATTCTTTGAAAAGTACCTAAATCATGATCCCGTTCGGGATCCTATTTTGAAATTCTTCCTTGAATTTCAGTCTTATCTCAATTCAGAAGGATGTTGTGGTTGATCTCTGATCTCCTTTGATAAATTCTTACTAAAATGTCTTCTTGAATTTCTCTTCCTTTGTCAAGCGTCACACTTCTTCCGTCGATTTTAAATTACTTTTTATTTTTAGTAGCAGCTGATTGTTAGAATTATATTTAATAAGGTATATCAGCTTATACTGTATATTATATAGCTTTAAATTTAACTTCGAGGATTCTTAAGGTTCAAGAAAACTTAGGTTTTGATATTATTAATTATTATAATACATATTACTGAGTTTTCGTCAAGTAGTTAGGTCATCTTTAGAGCGTCTAACTAACTAATTGTTTAAGTGCAGTTGCATGTAAGGGACAAAAGGGCGTGGGGATAGATAAGGAAAATAGGCAAGTGGTGAAAATAGAAAGTAGTGCTGAAGATTTGCAAAGAGATGCTAGAGCCTAGCGATCAGGCCTATCGCTTGTTTATTTTGTTTATGTTTCCTCTTTTGTTTTCGTTAGAGTTTATATATCATGGCGTTCAAACGATTTGTCTTATATATAATTAATGTTCTTTGGTATGTAGTGTGCATTTGCGGTTGTTTTTAGAAATTAATTTTGCTTTAAGTGTTGTGCTTAGTTTCTTTGTTATTATTTCTATGCAGTGCGTATATTTTTGTTCCTTTTGTTTCATCTTTTTTCTGAAGTCTTGATCGATCGGGGTTATTAGGTCTCTTTCGGTGCTTTCATGGTCAGTAATCGGTGTGTTTCCTTATTCTTGGTATCGTAAACTTTGTTGGTTTGATTTTTTCGTAATTTGGGGCCAAAAAAAATCCTTTTCATACGTAGAGCGATACTTCGTTTCCGCCAGCTAATAGGCTTGCGGAGCTCGGAAATCTGACACGACTTGGAGCTCTTCTGTTACGGTTAATCATTTGAATGACTTCGTCATTTAAACCCGACTAACCAGCTCTTGTATATTCTTTGTCCGTTTTTAGATGACAATGTTAATGGGACTTAGCCCCGCCTCCCGGTGCAGTTCTTCTTGGCGTCTTCTTTCTCAGCTGCGTGTACCCGTGATAAGGTACCCCCATATGTTCTGCACCGCCTGCAGTTTCATCTCTCGTCTCTTCGGAACAAAAGAGAGGGCGAAAGTGGGGTAAAGCAATGTAGATCTTACAAGTGCCTTGTAGATTTTTCTCTTGTTGCTTTCACGGAAATTTCTGAACATATACAGAGTTCTGACTGCAGCTGAGGCCTTAGAGATTCTATCTTTGACGTGATTCCTGTATTCGGTCGAAGTAATCCTTATTCCAAGTATATTGCAGTCCATGATGTATGGATAGCGTGTATCCCCTACCCTGACATCTGCTCGTAGCCTCCTACTGATGGGGACTACTTTGAACTTTTCGCGGTTCGTTTGAATCTTCCATTGTGCCTCAATTGTGTCTTTCAATTTCTGCTGCAGTCATACGAGCTTGCATAGGCGCGTTTCTCCATGGAAAAGTTGTTATCTGGCTGAAATCGACTGCGAATAGAACGTTAAGACAAAAGGGGTTCACAGGGGCCGGGACATCAGCGGTGTAAATCGAGTAGAGAGTGAGGGACAGACCCCCGTTCCCTTCCTGGAGGCCCGCAGTGAGCGGAAGCTTCAGTCCGTCCGTAGACCCTATATTGACGTACGCCGCTCTCTCCATGACATAGTCACAGAGTTCTTTCTAAGTTTTCACTTAGGCTTAGCCGTAGGATCTTATACTGCATTTCCCTCTGACACACCTTATCAAACGCCTTCGACACATCCCGACAAACAATGTCCACGTTACTCCTTTGCCGTTTGGCTTGGGCTAGCTTTTTCATGATGATATTTATTGCCATCTCTTTACTTCGCTCTTTTCTAAACCCGAATATATATGGATTGTGGAGGGAGTTCTCTTCCAGGTGGGACAGCAGCCTTCGGTTGAGGATCTTCTCGAAGAGCTTCCCGCTAAATTCCAGGAGTGAAATCGGGCGGTAGTTCTCCTTCAAACTCGGGTCTTTACCATGCTTCGGCAAGATTATTTTTGCCATTTTTTAAGCATCTGGAAAGTATCCCGTGTTCAGACAGGCGTTGAATATTCTTTTTATTCCTTCCCTGATATTGGCTGATGCCTTTTCAAAGTTCAAGTTTGTAAGCCCCGATTATCCTGGGGCTTTCAGTCGGAATGAGCGGGGCGTGCCGAGTAGCTCTTCTTCGGTAATCTCGGCGTCTCCGTCGCGCTGTCTGTCCACACGGTGACATCGTCGTACCGTTCTTGCGTATAGTTAAATTCGGAATTACGAGTGTTAATACCGTATTCTAAAATCCGTTTTAGTAACCTTGGAAGGACCATGGAAGTTATATCATTCGAAAGAGAATGTAAAACAACATACGGGTTTCGAATTTCGTTAGAATCGGCCAAATAGTTACA
This sequence comes from Ceratothoa steindachneri, assembly GCA_963969495.1. Taxonomy (NCBI): domain Eukaryota; kingdom Metazoa; phylum Arthropoda; class Malacostraca; order Isopoda; family Cymothoidae; genus Ceratothoa; species Ceratothoa steindachneri. The sequence goes on along the minus strand of OZ018328.1, from coordinate 18,673,758 downwards.
ATGTTACTACAAAAACAAAAGAAAAGCAAAACGGGAACCGACCGACCGACATAGTGAGATGTAGAGTCCCACGTGACTACAAATAGTAGTCAAATTGAAATTAAACACTTTTTCCTTTAGTTTGATATATCTACCTTGAAGGTTAACGAAGCCATTTTTTTAGCGTTTGCCATTTTTACGTGTTACTCGACTGAGTAACTCGACACTAAAGATGAAACACTTTTCAGAGAAAGTCACTTGTTTATTTCACTGAAAACAATATTTGACTAATTTATTGAAAGTATTTTGCATTTGCTGTATGAAACACAGAAAAAGAAAACATATTTGCCTTAAAATTCGGTGTAGGTGTGCACAATGCCTTAAATATTGTAAGAAAAGCTATTAAACATATTACATAAACTTCTCTACAAAAAAACATCTTTCCTGAATTCTGTATTCAACATGTAATGCATAGAAAGGTGAGATGGTTTCACTTTGGGACTGTTCTTATAGTTCTGGCTAACAACCAGCTCGGAGAACAATTAGTTACGGCTAATAAATGAAAATTACATGACACGTTGCTAAATGCAATGTATTAGCTTAATAAATATGAATGAAATAATAAATTTACATAATAAACAATTAGAAGGAGAAAACTCTGCTCTGTTCTCATATTCTGCCGGAGAATCTCATTAAATTTCTCACTGATGAAATATCTTAATCAAGATTCAAAGTTGGAAAGCACAATATAAGTATGTAAATATCCATTACTCTGGGAAGAAGCAGAGTTGCACGTCATTGCTTTTTTAGCATCTAACTTTGTTAAATTTAATTCGAGCCACACCTCACTTACTATTAAAAGCTCACAGATCATTAAATAAATTAGAAACTATTTTATCTTTAAAAATCCAATAAATAAAGTATGTATTATTAAGTGGTTTAGCTATAGTTGTATTAGTCGCGGTTAGTATAAAGCAAAAATTGGCAGCCGACACTACATCAGATCCTTGGGGCAGGGCCTCGTGCCTCGCCAGAGAGGAATTTTCAAAGAATCTTTCTGACACCTCTCAAAAAGTGTTAATCAATCGATTTTCTTCTCGTAATCCTCGTTTCCCTCCACCAAATATGGCATTGTTCTCATTGATTTGCAACTTTGTCTTCGCTAAATACCATTTTTTTAAAGATGAGTAACTTCGAGATGGTTGGGTTAGTACCAGTAATCGCACCATTTGTCTCGAAGTTTCTTGTATTATGAGTTATCTTACTAGTGTGAATTCATGTTACATATAATTTACTTAGTAAACGAAGTTTATTTGCAATAAATGGTTCTATTTTGAAAATAAAGCAAATAACTTAATAATACAATTCGTAATAATATAGACCTATTGCTTAAAAAAAGCTTACTTTTTTCACAAAAGTAAATTAGGAGTCAAAGGTGACCATGGGTGAAAAAAAGGTTGAGAAGAATAGTTCTAGACTTATCCTTATTAAAAAAAATCATAAAAAGCGGTCTTAAATTATCTAATAATTTCATTTTTAGCGCTTTTTATTCGTCTCCATATCTGAGATAATATCCATAGCTTCTGTCGCCCCTAAACCCTTCAATTCTTCGGTCTTGTCCCACAAACTGCGCGCGCTTGTTTAAAACATGACAAAATTCGTGTTAGATTTCTAAAACTTGGTCGTGTGGATGATTATTATGTTGTACTCTCCAATCTCTGATGCAGTTCTGGCGGAAAACTCAGGATTAATTGATGTGTACAATAATAAATATTACAAAATGTAGACTTGATTTACCCTACAGCCATTTCACATTAACGAAAGATTGAACTCAAACGCATGAAATGCCACCCTATTCTAGTGACCAACTAGTGAGAAAGAAAATTATTCCATTATATATTTGTGCAATGTACAAATGAGGGAGGAAAATCTATAAGAAATCGAAAAAGTGGCGTGTGCGACAGCAGAGCCCTATAGCCTGAGATTGCATCTTTCGCTGTGCTGAAAGAGAAATAAATCATGGCAGATTGCGCGAAATGAGCTAAATAAATGCCATCTGGTATATTTCGATGAATCCACAGAATATTTCATGCACATAAAGGCGTGAATTGATTATATGGAAACAAAGAATGTTCCCTGGATCTAAAATTATATGTATGCGTTCATACAACTACACAAATCATAGTTTCACTCTTCTTTTAAGAGAAAATATGGAAATTATTACCATTTATACGAGTATATAGAATGAGATGACATAAGTATTTGCACACTTAAATTTTCAATATATCTGAAATATTTCTTGCTTTTGTCTGGTATAAAAATTAACAGGAAACTAAGTAAATATATATTTAACATAAGAAATACTTATTATCCTCATAGGTAGATATTAGATTTTGGCAAACATTTATTGATATTTTGTTTCAAATCTTCCTTAAATAGGCAATGTTATATGGGTTTCTCTTTCGGATTGCAGACTTCAGTATGCTATAAAAATGCTCAAAAAGATTGAGGAACTGAGGAATGACAGTCGTAGAGGAAGATTTAGTTTTCTTTTCTTAAACCATTCCAAGTTCATTTGGCCGTGTGCTTAAGAGGTTTTGCGCACTTAGTGTAGCTATTTCACCAGTATCTTTAGATACGTGGCACCATCCATTTTTCAATCACTTATGTGGAGGGCTATGACATGCACAGTAAAGCGGACCCAAACCATGAGACTTCGTCCACCATGTTTCACGTTTGAGGTGCTGTGCTTAGTAAAATAGGAAGTTCCTTTTGCCCTCCAAACGTGACGAGCATCATTTTGGACGAAAAGTTTTAGTTTGGTTCATCTGACCATAGAAAAGTTGTCCAAAATTCAATGACCTTTTATAGATGTTTTCTGGCAAACTTTCAAAAGTTTGTTACATGTTTTTTTTATTAAAATTTAAGAAGCACAGTTTTGGTGAAAGTGAAATATCATTAGGATGATGCTCTTTAATAACAGTTCTTTTACTCACTTTAAGTCCTGCAAATTCCAGATCGTTTTGTAAATCTTCATAGTAATCATTGGATTATTCTTTAGCTTTCGAAGAATGTAACGGCGAGACCGATCGTTGATTTTGCAGGAGCGCAGGTTCTTGACAAGTTGGAGGTGGTTCCATATTAGCGAAGCTTTCGAATTATAGAACTTACAGTTGCATAAGGGACTTCAATTGTCTCATAAATAGTCCTAGAGGATAATTTATCAGAGTGAAGTTTAATTATTTGCTTTGAATAGCTTAAGGAACTTCTAAGACCTTTAGCATTTTTTAAAGCGAACGTCTTTCTATGGATTCTTATCAATGAGTGACTGTGCTAAAATTCGGCAATTTCACTCATATCCTTTTCATCGAATTCATATGATTTCTTTTGGTTAATAACAATATTCTCGCATATTATAAGAGTGATTGAGTATTTTACTACCTGCTAAAGTTTGTTTATTAGCAATTGTTGTTATATAAAAAGAAAATCTGTCATATGTATTTCTTCTGTTAAATATAGGTACTGCTAGCTTTATATATATATTTATATATATATATATATATATATATATATATACACTCAGGTAAGCTATAAAATATATATAAGGTTTCAGGTAACATTTTTCTTAGACATTTTGACCAAAAGTATTTCTGTTAGTAAATCCAGACTCGGCAGGAAGACAATTTAAACAATTGGGTTACTAATTGCAGCATTTGCAACAATTTCTATTTGCATAAAATAAGAAACACAAAGTTCTTCCTCCCCTCGCCAAGAGCAGCTCCTGATGCGACCCTCCTTGGTTGAATTACGACATATTTTCTTGGGTGTTTTCCGATGCTGAAAACGCTCATAATTTCCGTGAAGAATTTTATCCTTATTTCCAAGTAGCAGAAAAACTTCGATTCATCGCCATTGATGTTTTCCGATCTCCTGTTGGAGGTTCAGCTTTAAATAACTTATTTCCTATTTTAAAGCTTTTTTCTCTCCTTTTGGGGAACTTTATTACTAATTTCATCTCCACCAGAGGGAGCATTTATCCTTTGATTCAAGGAAATAAACTCGCCTTTACTAGTTGGTTCCTTAATCTCTCTTTTATGATCTTTGTCTCATAGATAATGGTCTTCTGAGTTGGTTTTCATGGTGCAAAAAATAATCGTGAACGCTTTAAGGCATTTGCCGTTACGGAATAAAAGAATATGAAAAAATCACCGAACTTTTCCACGCTCCTGATATTTTCCGCTATTAAGGAATCCTTATAAAGTTTATGACCTACTATGCTACTTTTCCGTCATTTTACCCATATAAAAATAGATATGAGGAAGGCTGGCGACGCTGAGGATCAACTAATAATCCTATGATATGCATCAAATAAAGTGAAGACTTGGACGAAAAATGGCAGATTCTTTCTCGAGGTCGTATAATTCGAAGGCCAAGTTTCCTCGGACAACATATTAATATTGGATGTACCGATAGGGATGCACGATGCTTTCTAAATCGTTAGGTTAAATTGAAGATACTTTATCAATTATTAAATAAGCTTTTTTTATTAATTATTTAGTTTTCGCCTAATTGCTGCCACCTCAAATTGTTTTTCTTGCCATAAATGAAGATTAATTCGAATCTATTCTCAGACATAATGATGCCAAAATATCTTAGTGTTCTAAAAAAGAAATGGAGCTATTTTAATATTTCTTCGCCTCTCATGTAAAAGTCCAATGAGTTTTGCATTAATTTAACCTTAATTATTCATATAAAAAGTAACAAGTGATAATATTGCAAACACTCAACATCTGCTGATTCATCATTTTGAGATAAATAGCTTGAATCAGCTTTACATACAATTTTAATTCCCTCTTAATGAATACAGACATAAAATTAATATTCACACTGTATGGCTACAAAGTGCATTGTTAGAAAGAGGACGCCATTAATGTTTTGACAGTAATTTTGATATACAGGGTGGTCCGAAAGTTTATTGTATATTAGTAATATCCTATTTTCAAAAATAAAGTTTTAGATAGTAGGTAATTATTAAAGTCGTGCCTCTTCTTATCGTTTAGGATTGCTACAATGAGTAAAGCGGCAAAATTCATTCAGAGCAATTATGGAAATGATGCAGTAAATAAAAGGAATTGCAGGAGATAGTTCTCCTGTTTCCAAAGGGGGCATTTTAGTCCAAAAGTGGGAGCAAAATAAGGTTGTTTAAACAACTTGATTCCAAAGATTAGAAGCTCTTGTCACAACAATTCATGCTATATCTTTTCGAGAACTGGCAGAAAACTTTAACGTAACCCACACAACTGACCTACGCTAACTGAAAAGGATTGGAATAGTTCTATTGATTGAGAAATGTGTCCCACACGAACTTTCCACGTCAAATTCTCAACAGTGTGTTTCTTCCTGTAAGTCATTGTTTTCATGACAGCTTCAGGCACCATTTTAGGGCAGGCTTTTTACTGGTGATGAGAATTTAATCCTTTGTCATATGTTAAACGCCGCCGTTCGTGGATCAGTCGAAGCAGCATGATTTCTCAACAACCGGGAGGAGGATATCATCTAAAGAGGATCATTTTGAGTGTATGGTGAGATATTGAAGAAATTGTCCATTACAAACTGTTAGACAACAATCAATGCTAATCCTTACTCTGATCACCTTGGTCATGAGCAAGCCGCTTTAGGCCAAAGAGAAGGAGCTCGGAGGGAAACTATTGCTTTATCCTCCATATTCTTCTGTACTTGTTCCTTCTGATTATTACTTGTTTATGGGATTACACGACTATTTAGATGGTCTTAGGTTGAGATCAAGAGAAAAAGTTAAAAAACGAGTTAGCTTCATATTTTGCATCAAAACTTATAGAATTTTACAAGTGTAGCATTTATAAGGTTGTTGACAGATGGAATGAGGTTCTAGGAAGAAATGTAGGTTATGATAATAATTAAATATTTCTAGATTTTTAAGTACTATCATTTTTAATAAGAGAGATCTTCAAAAAGTCTTAGCGCAAAATGAAATATATATTCATTAAAACTTAAAATAAGACAAATGTTACTAATATCTCTTAACATAGTTACCATTTAGGTCAATGCAGTTCTGAAGGCAATGTTTCCACCTGACAAGTCCCTCTCTGAAGAACTCCTGGCTTTTCAAATTGCACCAGGTCTTGACTTCACGTTTTGCCTCTTAGAATCTTGTTCCTTTTAAATGTTCCTGAAGTTAGGAAACAAGAAGTAGTCCGAAGAGGCAAGATCAGGGCTATAGAGTGGATGGGATCTGATTCACCATCGAAATTCTCTCAAAATTCCTCTTTTTAGCCGTGAAGATTGGGCTGGAGCATTGCCCTGATGGAACTTGACTCCTTTGTGCAAGCGGATCTTCCCGCGACGCTTTCGGCACCCATCGGGCAGGACGCTTTGCTGAGACCAAGATGCTTTGTTTAAATTGCATCTGCTGATCCTTGGGAAATATCAACTTCATCGCAATAAAGTCAACCTAATCTTGCAATCTTTATCCAGGATATTTTGAACGGCGGCCACCTTTTCTGCAATGGTTGATGTGGATGGTTCCCTTCTCTTATGTCGTCATTAAGGTCTTCTCTTCCTTCTTTGAAAAGTATCGTCCACCTCAAAACAGTGGTTCTATGTGGTGTAGACTCATCATAAACATGCTGCAAAGAATCGACAATAGCAGGGGATTTCCAATCAAGTTTTGTTAAAAATTTGATAACAACTTTAATCTCAAAAGTTTGCTTTCCCGTGGCTAAAAAAGCTAAGTCCTTGTAAGCGATCACTTGCTACCTGAAATGCGTCAGAGGAATAAATGACGGTTTTGCAGGTATCAGCACAAGCAAAATATACGATCAAACGTGTTTTGACTGGAGCATTTATAATAATCCAAACCTTTGAAGATCCCTCGTACATCTATACCCTAAAATCGGACATTACTTTCGTTCCAACTTGATACAAAGAAATCTGCCCTATGTAGATTTCTTCTGATAAATCGATGTTTACTGAGTTTCCTGCGAGCTTTGAAGCAAAACAAGAGCACGAAATATCTCTAAAATATTAAAAATTTAAGTGTGCAAATACTGTGTCACATCAATTGATATATATATATATATATATATATATATATATATATATATATATATATATATATATATATATATATATATATATCAACGATTTCCTATCTTTAGACTTTACACCTTTCTCGATTTCTCGCTTCAATAACACTTTCTCCTGCGAATTCACAAGTTCAAACACTATAATTAGCACAGAAGCGATCGCAAACGCACAAGATGTTTAAACCCTCTGTTAATCAATGTTACGTTGAGGAAGTAAATTCTAGACGGAAGATACAAAATAATCAAAGGTGATCACATCCAAAATGACCCCCCTTCCCCGAGCACTCACATAGAAACATACCGAGATCCGCCTTCAAACTCATTTCTTTAGCCAACCCAAATACAAAAATTTAATTGCCACATCCAACAAGGGAAACCTCTCAGAGGATTGTATGAAAGCGGATTAGTTTGGAAACCAAATAGGCATGCATAAACCATTATATTTCCTATTTAAAGTTAACTGTAAAAATTGTGATTCATTCATTTCCTTCATCTTATACAATACGATTCAATTCAATTGAATCCATCTAGGCCCCATCACTGTTTTCACTTCTCATTCGCTCAGTTCGTGATGCAAAGTTGTTCAATTCATCTCAGCTTGTTCATCTAAGTCGGTTGTCATGATTATTTGTGACTGCTAACCAGAATCATTCACTGTATGGTACAAATCTCACTAGTGAGCTATCAAGTCAATTCAAGTAATTCAATCAATTCCTTTTTCTATAAACATCGTATGAATTTTTGTGATCGACTTAGTCATTACTTGTGTCAAATAGATAGCCATCTTGGTCTCTTAGTTCGGACCAGATAATTAAGATGGAAAAACCACTTTCTTAAAAGGATTCAAAGTTATTCGGTGCGTACCCATCTGACCTATACGGAGAATCGCTTTATACGGATTTATTCGGGATCAAAACTCTAAAATGTGGTTCCTTTATTTATCCCATTAATCCTTCCCTTGGCTGTCTTATCCTTAGAAAGGATTGTAACCCAAGTCTCATATGGCAGATTTTTCGGGTGTAAATTCTGTCCGGAAGAAGACGAAGAAGTATCAATTCCATGGATTGTTCGATATAAAATCAACTCCTAAACAGAATTCCGAAGATTAAAGGAGAAACAAGAAACTGAGTTTCTTTTCCTTTGAAATAATTCATATTATACCATCTCCAAATACCCCCATAAAATATCGAAACCAACAATCAAACCTGACTTAAAATAACGAAGAATTAAGTAACTAATTCGTAATTTTAAACTCTTTCTTCAACTCTATCAATCAACAGCACTCTTCCTCCCATTTTACCTTGCGACTTATGAAACGCTTTTGGTTTGTTCCTATTTATATAATATATACGTCCAATTTTCTTAAGGCTCTCTCTCTAAAAGTAAACTCATTTTAAACCAAAGAAATAAATATACAATGGCCGTCAAGACGATCGAAGAAAAGGCAAATAAAAATAAAATATAAAGAAGAGAAAGTTTATTTTTTTCAAAAGCTCCATCTGCCTCAAAACACTTTTCTAACTTTCTTACCATTTCGTTTAGAAATCAAACTCTATTGAGTTGAGTTAGATTTCTACCATTTTTTCCAGATCTCCAACTGATGAAAAATGAATCCTTTGGAAGCTTTTTTATTAAATTGGAAACAAGAAAAAATCAGAAAACAAGTCATGCTTCTATTTAGATTTGACGACAATTGCCATCGAAGGCCTTGCACCTTTGACCTTGTCAATATTGACGAATCAGCTGGAACAGTATTGTGATAAAAGATATTTTCTTGTTCTTTATTTTTGAACTTCTTCGTGTAATTTTCGAAAAATACCTTCTTAATATATCGATTTAATTGCTACCTGGTCTTCAAAGAAATATAGAAATAACAAACCATCTACAACTCCCAAAACAGTTGGCACCACTTGTGCTAACACTGAGTTTCCTTCTAGGGGCCGATTAAAATCCCTGTTGCCATTGTTTTTATTTTTGTTTATCTTCAGAATCATATTGGTTATTGGGAATTCTTAACAGCATTCTCGCTTTTGTTATTTCTTTCTAAACTTCATATGGGGTTAACATAAACAGCTCGACTTGAAGGTTATCTTGAAGCATCTTTTAAGGAGGGTGAAGTTAAAACTGTGTACATATATACCCTTGACCAAAATTATTAAGCATTTTGTAGGATATATTTAAAAAATTAATCAAGCTTTTTAAAATTTATATATTTTCCTAATATTTTAATATGTTGGAATTACCTAGTATTTCGATAAAAGACGTGAAAATAATAAAATGGCATGTTTTCTACAATCAGAATTTAACTAATATTTCTTATGTTTCAACTTAATTTTTTTAACTATTGTGCTTTCAATATCGTTTTAGAATGGCTAAAACGAAATAACTTACAGAATCACAGAGAGCACAAATCCAACTTCTTCATAGTCAAGTATTATCAGAAGTAGAAATTCCTAAAAAAGCAATAATCTAAACCTATATAAAACGATATCAAGGGACCAAGAATTTTGTGTCAAAGAAAAGAAGTGATAGAAAACGCCTTACAACACCTACATAAAATAGATAAAATAGATCTATCATTCAAGCTGACCTATAAAATTGAAAAAAAAAACATTCTGAATTTTTCGGAAAGTTTAATAAAGCTTCAAATTCAAAAATATCACTCAGAACAGTTAGAAAAAGACTTAAAAAAATAAAAGGATTCAAGGCGAGAAAAGAACCATCGAATATCTGAGGTCAACAGAAAAACCCGTCTTTACTGGGCTAAAGATCACAAAAGATTTGCCCATGAACAATAGTCTAAAGTTATCTAGTAATATTAAAGTAATTATAGGGTATGACAGAAAGACTATTGTGTAGTTGGTTTAAATGTAATATATTTTATTGCTCATGCTGGATGTTTTGCCCTGCTTATTGAATTCTGCCAGGGTCCTTCATATGGTAGCTCTCGAAAAAACAAGGAGTTTAGCTGTTCTGGAGACGGAAGCCCCTGCCATTTGAGTTCCAGCAATTTGCCCTTTTTAGAATTCAGTAAGCTCACGCATCTTAGCATTTATACCACGATCTGAAAAAAGAAATACAAATAATAATTAAAGTTGACAAATGAGTTTTGCAATTCGGATATAAGGAAACGAGATATGAGGAATAGTGTTTTATATTTTTCAATATAACTACCCTCGACTTCGATGCACTTGCGCAACTTGTCCCTGAGGCTTCGAATTCCCGACAACCAGAAATCTCCAGACTGATGTTCAATCCACTCCTGGACGGCGAGTTGGACATCTTCATCGTCCCCAAACCAGCGTCCACGCAATGCAACCTTGAGCTGGCGGAATAAAAAGTAGTCGCTAGGGGCCAGATCTGGACTGTAGGGGGGATAGTTCAGCTCCTCGAATTTGCACTCGCGCAGGGCATTTTGTGCAACTCTGGCCTTGTAGACTTTGGCGACGTTGAAGTCGATCATGGGGAGTGAAGTTTCTAGGGACCCATCGGGCAGAGACCATGGCCATGGCCAAATTGAGGTGTATGATGTTGATAACACTTCCATGTGATATTCCAAGTTCTCGCTAGACTTTTTCGACCTTCACCCGTCGATTTTCAAGGATCATCCTCTCCACACGGGCCACATTGTCCTCGTTGGTCACGACTGACGGGCGTCTTGGACTGGGGTCATCTTTAAGGGACTCACGACCATGGCGGAACTTCCTATTCCAGCGAGCAATGGTTGCATAGGAAGGGTCGGTGTCGGTATACAGTGCAACCATGTGTTCATGGATCTCTTTTTGCATTCTTGCCTTCCTTGGCCAAAAATTTGATCACTGCGCGGTGCTCAACCTTCTCCATTGTTGAAAATTTGCGACTGACGATCTGCGATCAGCTACTGCTTCTTAAATAGACGAGGCAAGAGCGTGTGGCCGCAGGTCCTGACTTTTCATAACTTGTCCTAACACCCCCACAAACAGCTATCCCCCTTCCTCTGTTTTGCCCTACCGATTCGCAAAACTTATTGACCGCCCCTCGTATCTGCAATAATAAGAGGGAAAGTCCCTCCAATGAATGACTTGCGGCGTTTTGTGATAAGATGTTAAATGGTTATTGCATTGATGGTTCCCCATGGTTCAAATCACTTACAAAGGCGGCTGTAAATATCAGAGAACCGGGTAGATTTTATCGCTGCAGAATATCTGTTTCGTTGAACCTAAGACCCATTTTTAAAAATGGTAACCGCGTTTTCCCGAACGTTATTTTCATTGAGATGCGGAAGATAAATGTAAAAAGAATGCAATAGACGTTTCATCTGTTCTCACACGATATTTATGCCGACATTATTTTGTTTACGGGTTTGTTGATGAATAATTTGGTCAATCTTTACATGAAATTTTAGATATTCAACTTTCTATGTTATATGGAGAATTTTTTATCAAGATTTTTTAAAATTTGCTTTGATAGTTAAAAACTAGATTTATGTCAAAAAGCCATTAATTCCTCTGTTGGTTGCCCCTTAAAGATGTAATTAACGAAAGCGCTCCAGAACTTTCTTTCTTTCTTTAATTTCCAGTGGTTCAAGTTTCAAGTTTCGCAAACAAATACCATACGTAACCTTTCCTCGTTTTGTGGTCTTGTTCCGGCACTAGCCGCTTAAAATCGTGACTTTAAGACACTAAATCTTCAGTCAATAGCAAAACTCGACTAATTTTTGAAGATAGTCTAAAAGAACAACTCCCTCACAAATTACTAGTGCCAGGAACACTACGAATATTTAATTTCCAACTTTTTGGTGAGTTTTGAAATACTGATTTTAAAAAACTAATTTTTTAATCCCGTGAAAAGAACAAAAAGGTCAGTATAAGAAACCCAAATTGCTATGAATAATTTCTCGAACTCGGTGACGAGAGAATAGCCACTTGACTTGTTTAACCATTGTTACGAAAATACTAGAATCAAATATAATAATTTAAAAGGAATCAATACCATGGCTGAATTCACGCCGGGAGCTCCAATGCAAAGTCCTCCGAGTGGTGGGGTGTCAATCTGAGGACAGCGCAGAGGATCAGGAAAGCGTTGGATGAGTATCAGTCTGCGATGAAGAGGGTACACCGCAGAAAATGAAGGACAAGCGGAAGGGCCGTGCTGCGAAGGTTGGGAACAAATTGAGGCATCCGCTTAAACTTGGTGGGCTTCAGTTCTTCTCAGACGAGAATCATTTCTGCTAGGACCCGGTGGTGAGGTCGGAAACAACCGCTGGATTGTGTGGCCAAAAAAGATGTACCGAGAGCCATGAAGACTAGGTTTCTGATCAACATCATCGTGCTTTAATGGTCAGTAGCGAGGGCCACGTTATGCTCCCCGTTTATCTTCCCGGAAGGCCTCGGACTCAAAACTGAAGGATACATCAAATGCGTAAAGGAGTTGGTGTTATCATGCATAGAGGAGTTACAATGAGGTACAATGAAAGAAAGTACCCTAGGAGACCTTACGGTCCATTCAAAGAGGGTACCTTTGGACTAGCAATAGAGCGGGCACATTACTGCTCAATTGTTATGCGTTCCTAAACGGCCACTTTTAAAGACTTTGTCTAGTCTTGACTTGAACTGGTCAACAGATTCACTGTTGACAACTTCCACTAAAAGTGCGTTCCACTTATCGCAGATACTGTAGGTGAAAAAATTTCCACACAAATTGCGTTGTAACGCTTCAGTTCAAGTTTGAAGCCATGATTGTGCGTTCTGTTCTCACTCAGTGTGAAAATATCTTGGTAGTGAACATTGTCGAACCCTCGAAGTATTTTGAAGACTTCGATGAGCTGACCACGCAGTCTACGGGTTTTCAGCGAGAACAGATCTAATTCTCTTAGTCTATCCTCATAACTTTAATGTCGGATATAGGGAATCAACTTGGTTGCCCTGGCTTGTACGCGTTCCAATCTCGCGATGTCCTTTCACAATGAAGGACTCCAAAATTGTACGGCATACTCCAGATGCGGTCGGACAAGTGAGTTGTACAGGCACAGTACAATATCCTGGTTCCGATACCCAAACTGGCACTTAATATAGCCTAGCATCCTTTGGGCCTTTTTCTTCACCTCAATTCACTGTTTCGAGAACTTGAGGTCACTAGTGATTGTTACATCCAAGTCCTTCTCAGTGTCAGTGAATTCAATAGCAGTGCCCTTAAGGGTATACTGAAATTGGGGGTTTCTGTGGCAGATATGCTTTACTTTGCATTTCCCCACGTTAAAAGGCATTTGCCACGTGTCCGACCACTCCCCAATCTTCCCAAGCTTGGTATCATCGGCAAATTTAGAAATCTTGGCAACCATGTCACCGTCCATGTCGTTGACGTAGATGATGAATAGTAGTGGTCCCAGGACAGAACCTTGAGGCACCCCGCTAGTAACGGTCACCCACTCAGAAGCCTGTCCATTCACCACCACCCGTTGCCGTCTGCCACATAGCCAGTTCTCAATCCAGCCGGCTACCTCTCCGTCTATGCCAAGCGCTCGCACTTTCCAAAGAAGGCGGCGGTATGGTACCTTATCAAAGGCTTTCTGAAAGTCTAGGTACACCACATCCACCGCCTTGTCCTGATTGTGCTCACTGAAAACGAAGTGGAAGAATTCCACAAAGTTCGTCCGGCATGAACTTTGCCTTCGGAAGCCGTGCTGGGAAGTCCTCAGTAGCAGGTTTGACTCTAAATACGACGTCACTTTGTCCACCATGATGCTTTCCATGAGCTTACCGACTATCGAAGTCAGACTGATAGGTCGGTAGTTTGACGGTTGGTTACGGTCTCCTTTCTTGAAGATAGGAGTCACCTCCGCCTCACGCCAGTCTCTAGGAACGCATTTGGTCCGGATTGACATGTTGAAGATTGCGCTCAGGTGTCGTGACACTTGATCGCGCACTTCTTTCAACACTTTAGGTAGAAACCCGTCCGGTCCAGGGGACTTATTCGTCTTTAGGTCAGCGATCTTTTTCTTTATTTCTCCTTCGGTGAAGTACATTGCCTCCAGCTTTTCCCCCGAGTAGGAATCCGTCGGCTGGGGAATGGGACCACACTCTTCAGTAAACACTGAAGAGAAGTAGTCGTTGAGGAGGTTAGCATTTTCTGCATCTAAATGATCTAATGTCCCCTCCTCATTCCTCAAAGGGCCAATCGTTCAACAGATTGGTTTACGGCTGTTTACATATCCAAAGAACCCCTTGGATTCTCTTTACAGAGTCTCGCCACTCAGAGTTCCTCAGACCGCTTAGCCGCACTTATGCTGGACTTCACTTTCCTGGCTAGCCTCCGGTATTCGTCAAAGTCACCCGAGATTTTCGATTGCCGGTACGCAGTTCTCTTCTCCCTAAGCAGTTGGCCGATTTCTCGATTAAACCACTTTGGTTGAACAGAAGACCGACGGGGGCATTTCAGAGGGATGAAACGCGATTGAAGACTCATGAATGTGGTTTTGAAACTATTCCACAAGTCTTAAACAGCATCGCACACTTCTAGCCTCACATCAGTCAGTCCAGCACGAAGGCTTTCAAAGTATGCTCTTCTCAAGTCAAGTTTCCTTGATTGACTGGCAACAGACCTTACCTTCGGGAACTTGACGCTTAATCCAATTAGCTGGTGATCACTGCCACCGAGCTCATCGCCTACAGAGAGATCCTCAACGATATCATCCTCAGAGGTGAACACCAAGTCGAGGATATTGTCTCCTCTCGTCGGTTCTCTGACCCATTGAGTGAGAAACTCGTTGTTGGCGAACTCCAAGAGTAGCGCGCTCTCGCCACATGCTGCTCTGGTTTCCCAGTCAACTTGGCTGTTGAAATCGCCCATAATGATGCACACTCTGCCTTGAACCAGCTCACCTAGCAGCTGGTACAGTTCCCTGTGCTTCTCAACGGGTTGGGAAGGGGGTCTGTAAAGCAGCAGGGTCCTGTATCTGACAGGACCGATCTCTAGGTCAACGCCTAGGAGCTCGTGGTCGGATATAACGTTAGAGTTCGTAGATTTGATTGCATCCTTGACATACAACATTACACCGCCATCCTCTCTGTATGGCCTATCTTTGTGGAATAGTTGGTAGCCAGGAACCGTGAATTCGCCTTCAAAGTCTCGGTTTGAGGTTTTTATCCACGATTCTGTTATGGCTACCATTTCGGGTTTTTCCGTCGCTACGAGGCCACGGAGCTCAGGAAACTTGTTCCTGATTGACCTCGAATTGAACAGAAGAACTTTCAGGGAGTCCCTTAATGTAGGACCCCCTATACTCTTCCGTTTCCCGCTAGAAGGACATACATGGGCCACACATGCACAAGGGCCCAGACTTAGCTGTTTTCCCAACTCACCACACTCCACTCTACTGAAATTCTATGGATGAAGCGTGGTTGAGAGAGAGAGAGAGAGAGAAAGAGAGAGAGAAAGAGAGAGAGGTAGAGAGATCGACAAGTATTCTTAAACCACCACGGTGGATCTGAGGTCCAAGATTATTTTAATTATCCCCCAATTAAACAGGGAAAGGGGACGTCGAGAGGGCCTGCAGCAGGTGTGACCGACGGTGTTTTTATTGAATTAAATGTCTCGTACAATTCTTCAAGTTTTTAAATGTACCTTCAAGTTTTCTAACATGTACCTTGAAGTTTTTAGCAAGTACCTCAATTTTTTAACATGTACCTTCAAGTTTTTAACGTGTACTTTCAAGTTTTTAACGTATACCTTCAAGTTTTTAACATTTACCTTCAACTTTTTTTAACATGCACCTTCAAGTTTTTTAAAATGTACCTTCAAGTTTTTAACATGTACCTTCAAGTTTTTAACATGTACCTTCAAGTTTTTTAACATGTACTTTAAAGTTTTTAAATGTACTTCAAGTTTTTAACGTCTACCTTTAAGTTTTAACGTGCACCTTCAAGGTTTTTAACATGTACCTTCAGGTTTTTAGCAAATTTTTTCAAGTTTTTTAACATGTACCTTAAAGTTTTTAGCAAGTACCTATAATTTTTTTAACATGTACCTTCAAGTTTTTAACGTTTACCTTTAAGTTTTTTAATATGTACTTTCAAGTTTTTTAACATGTACTTTCAAGTTTTTAAATGTACCTTCAAGTTTTTAACGTCTACCTTCTAGTTTTAGTTTTTACGTGCACCTTGACGTTTTTTAACATATACCTTCATGTTTTTAACATGTACATTCAAGTTTTTAACACGTACCTTCAAGTTTTTAACATGTATCTTCAAGTTTTAACATGTAGCTTCGAGATTTTTTAACATGTACCTTCAAGTTTTTAATATGTACCTTCAAGTTTTTAACATGTACCTTCAAGTTTTGAATATGTACCTTCGAGATTATTTAACACGTACCTTTAAGTTTTTAATATGTACCTTCAAGTTTTTAAATGTACCTTTCAAGTTTTTAACGTCTACCTTTCAGTTTTAACGTGCACCTTGACGTTTTCTAACATATACCTTCAAGTTTTTAACATGTACGTTCAAGTTTTTAACATGTAACTCAAGTTTTTAACATTAACCTTCAAGTTTTTGATATGTACTTTCGAGATTTTTTAACACGTACCTTCAAGTTTTTAATATGTACCTTCAAGTTTTAACATGTACCTTCAAGTTTTTTAACACGTACCTTCGGTAAATACATGTATTTGTATAAACGAAATCTGTGTTATTATCTTTAATATTGAAGTAAAGCGACAAAGTACCCAGTGCACCCTCTAATATCGCTAGAGGAAGTGATTATGGAAGCATGGTCCATAGGGAAGTGAGTACGGGTACAAGGTCTAGTGAGGAAGCGACAAAGTGGCGCAGTCCATTGAGTTTTCCACTGCGGGCACGTAGTGCCATGAAGAAGCGACTACGGGCATGCAGTCCATTGTGGAAGCAACTACGGACCCACGATCCAGAGAATAATTCGTTCCCATACAATTGAGTGTAAAAAAAACTTTAAAACAAAAACGCGATTGGGTCATTTCGAGGGATTTACTTTTAGAGCGTCGTAAAATCGCTGGTCGGGGAACGAAACGAAACTCCTCACGAGACGATCTGCCAAGAGGGACGTTTTTCCTCTTTCAGGGATTTAACTCAGAAGATGGCGCATACGAATGAGGGCAGAAGAATAGGGGTATATGAAGGAGCCCGTAGGCGGAGGGAGGCACGAAATAGGGGGCTTTTTATTGAATACAAGATTGTAGAGGAATTATTTTTTGTATTATTAACTTTAAAAAGGAGAGTGAATACAAAGGGAGATAATTCATCCCCAAGGACTTTTAAGAGGCTGTTATGAAAGTTATGAGGTTAGGAAAGTGAAAATCATTGTAAGGTTCCAAACTGCGGTGACTTATTCACGATAGATCGCCTTTGATGCGCTCATGAGAAAGGTGACGCGCAGCTTTCACCCAACCTGTCCTTAAGGGAAACCTGCCGTTTCGAGGAATTGGATCAAATTAAGGAGAGTTGCGTTCCCATCCCTTAGTCCTATTACATTAGGGTACGTGGCTCAGAACCTTCTACACCTTTTAACATACGATGCTCTGCTCTCGTTGGTTTTCATTTGTTATTTAAATAAATATTAATCTATAAGTACCTAATGGGACATAACTGATATTTTTCTCAGTTAAAGAAACTTGGAATTAATATTTTGGAGATTTAGAAAATCAGACTTTTTTATTATTAATTTTAAAATTATTTTCTGGTTTAATTTTCACGAGGAAATTCGCCAATTTGAGAATCGAATTTTTGCACCAATTTTATGTTTAAGCGCCTTCATTTGTTAGGAGTTCCGAACATGCGAGCGCTTTTTCATCACTGTTTAGCGTTCTCTGAAGGTCTGTGACCTTGAAGAGCGCCTAACAAAAAGAAAATATCGGGAGAAAATCGCTACTCCAGTCACTGCAGCCAGTCCAGCAACAGCCACTCCAGAATTCTGATCAAATAATGATCAAAAGATTGGCAAATGATCGAACAATTAAAATTGCCAATTCCTCAAGTAGCTTTAAAACTGTACTTCTCCATAATTGGAATAAGCATCCATCCTTTTCCTTGGCTCAATCAATATATCTCAAGGAGGAAGAAAGTGTCAAACTCATATTACAAGGTTTGGATTTTAAGGAGTAAAGGCGGGGGATTGGAGAGTTCAAAATGGTAGCATCTTTTATGCGACTCGGGTACTCTTATCAAGCTCCCGCCCTCCAACCGAAATTTCCTTCCTCTAATTATTCCTTTTTCTTGGTACCACCAGGAATCCCAAGCTGTCCCAAGGTTAACCATTCCATGCTCTAAAATTCCACCACCAATTTTAATCGTTCGATCATTTGCCATTCTTTTGATCATTATTTTTGTATATAAAAAGATCATCTTTAGTTCAACTGTGTGACCGACTTGTGCGAATTCTCTTACGAATGACGGCAGTTCTTCAAGTTTAAAGGCAAATAATACGATATCATCAACAAAGCCAAGGAGACGAGTATCACCCCTTATTTCTAATTCCTATTTGTTGCCACAATATATTCCTAAAATCTCAAGCAATCTCTTAACAGTCTGGGGGGGATGGGATTACCCTGTCTTATTCCTTGTTTATATTTCATTATACTGAGAGAGTACAGCCAGAATGACCTTTTTAAGTGAGAGTTAACCAATTGAGTTCTTGTTAATTCTTGGGGGCTTGAGTGCTCTTAGAAGTAAGGGGCTCTTTTCTTAGTCAGAGGCAGTTTCATTACCTAAGATCGCCACGTATTGAGGTATTTCTTATTAATTTGTGCTCTGCAATAATCAGTGGATCAACCTGCAGATGATCATATGTAGTCTTCGTCTTTTGAAAACCGTACAACCTTCCTCTTCCGATAGCTGAGAAGTAAATCCATCCAGTAAATTAGGACGAATATTTTGCATGCACTTAAGAGCATGAAAAATGGTAAATTGTCTAAGGAGAATAGAGTTACAACGACCTGATTAAGAAAAGTAAAATTCCATTGGCACAGTCAAAATGCTTCAGTTATACTTTATAAATAATAAAAAGTATAAATGAAGCATTTGGATCCAGCCATTGTAGTCTGTCCGGTTTAGAATATTTTTTGTCTTTCTTCATGATTTTTTTTTATAGCGAGATTTCCTGTTAATTTGTATGTTTCATTCTTTTTACTGCATTTATCACTCGTGTTTGTTTTCTTATCCATATTTTTTTTCTCTTAGTGCTTCACAGTTTCTGCGGGTGTTTTTTTTTGTATTCATTGGTCAAGTTTTCGATTAGCTTTGCTCCCGCCCTCCGACCGCACTTTCCTTCCTCTAATCATCCCTTTTTCTTGCTACCACCAGGAGTCTCAAGAAGCTGTCCTAAGGTTCTCGGATTCAGGCTCTAAAATTTAAGGAGAAATTTTAATTGTTCTTCATTTGTCATTTCGTGACGCGGATGAAAGTTTTGTGCTGCGCTCGCTGGAATTGAAACCATGCCTCGACGTCAGAAATCCAACGCACTCTCCGCGAGGCTCGTGTGCGCTCTCCCTCTTCTGGAAGAGCAGAACACTTGCCAGCATCATGGCGGTGATCCGGAGATCGCATATTCAGCCATCTTTAGGGACAGATCTTTGCGAAAATCAAAAGGGCAATTACTCCCCTGGGGAAGGGAAAGGACAACCCTTTCTTTTCTCATTTAGGCTTAATTATTATCAATTTATAAACTACATAATTAATCTAAAGGGGGAGAGGAGGTATAATTCGTGCGTAATCTGAATCTCAGGACCTCTCATTTAATGCCGAAGCCAAAAAGAATCATCTCATTTTCCGCCGATTCAAAACAATCTCCTGCAAAGGTCTGTGAATATTGCGAGTCGGATGAATATTTTCAGCATTGCTAAATCCACTTTTTGCCATTTTCTCGATTGGGAATATATTCAAGCTAATCCAATGAGGAATTTCATTGGCAATAAATATTGACTACGTTGACTACTAAACCGTTTTAAGATACTTGGTCAATTTATGCGCCTCATATGAGGACTGTTTCTCTCACGCAATCTTTAAAGTTTCTTTTAAAAAACAAGAAAAACATTTGCCCCTCAACCGGGGCACAAACACTCCTAAAAAGTGAAAAGAAAGAAGACAGGACACAGTGGAACGGAATAAATATGTACAGGTTGAGTGTCATCCAAACACCGGAATGAATGAATAACAGAATGATGCTGGAGGACATTTCGCCCACACAGTTGACAACTCCACCTCACACGTCTTTACAGCCATGGTATTAAGGAATCGAAGATTAGAATTCAAATACCGGTAAATACCACTTTTGGTAATCGATTGGTAAAGCCGTTACCGAAGCACTAATACCGGTTTTTAGTAGTTTTTAAATACTATTTTAAATAGGTCAGAAATGCTAAACCATCGTAAATTTAAGAAACCGAGCGAGATTCCGAGCGCTTTCGTTTATTGCAACATCTTCGAGAGACGAACAACAAAGGACTAAATAATAATGAAAGAAACAATGAAGGTAACAAAACAAAAGACAATCGCTAAACGTTATTCAAACAAATAAATATTTAGGGAAATTAATTAATATCAGAAGTAAAAGGATCATTATTCACAAATACCGATACAAATAGATACATAGTTATACATTAATAGACAAAAGTAACAGGTCTATACATCCACAAATATACCATATGCGTATATGAATATATGCACAAAATAATTATTTAATATATACATAATAATAATAATAATTGAACAATAAAGTTCTAGTCAATGCGATTAAGTAAGGGCAATAATAAGAATGCTTTAATCCGCTAGAGAAGTCTCTTGGAGTTGCTCAACCCTCTTCAGGAGCGTTACATACACGACAAGGCAACCATCCATTTCTGTACAAAAGAGAAATTTCAAGAAGCTTTTTGTTATAAGCGAAGGTTTACTTTAACAGAAAACGGGGCATGTGAATTTCCCCGCGGATCTTCACTCTACTCATTTTTTTTCTACGGATTAAAAAATTCTTATTATTACCTTCAGCCTAATTGCATTAACTAGACCGTTATTGTTCATTTATCAAAAAATAAAATTAGTAAGGGGAATATTTGGGAATCCAGTTTCATAAAACCTTGACTCCATTCAGATTCGACTGCAGTCCCCTTACATCTAATTTAATTACTCAACCAACCAATCTGTGCTCATTAATACCTCTTATCGTCAATTTAACCTCCAACTAACTTTAAAATTAAAGTAACAAATCGATTTCAAATCCAAACGACGCCTAATTCAGTTTCTTTTGCATTCCTTTGGATACTTCACTCTCTAAGGTATTTTCATTTTCAAAGACGAGTTGGTAAATTTTCTTTAACGTTTTTTGTAATAAATTGTTTTTTATTTAATTTTCATGAATGCAACAGTCTGTAGGCCAGGTAAGTGCTTATTTGAGGGAAACCTGAAGGGGATTTTGGTATTCACTGGACGCAATTAAAATAGCTCTCGTCATCCTCCTTCCCCTGGCATCCATGTTAGCGGACACCCCCTTTGCCGCCCGCAGGCGATAGGGGAGTTTTCACCCCTTAGATGTTGCATACGGGCATGGTCTGCACAGACACTCAAGTTTCTTTTCGTGTTTATTGGGACTGCAAATGAACAGAAATAGGTCTGTATCAAAAGTTGCACACACTTACGTACTCATTTAGTCCCACACTCAGGTGTTCTGACCAGAACGAGCATTGATTTCTCCTTGGTCGTGTTATCAACCTTGGGTTAAAACAATCTCCGTTTCCATTTGTTCATTAACGCCAGTCTATAACATTGAAATCATATTCCCTAAACTCTCTTATCTTTTTTTTACCGTCTATCTATAAAATTCCTTAGATAAATAATCTCTGCTCTCTCTTGAACTCACATCAACAAACATTCACTTCATAAAAAACTCCTCCCTCCAAAACTCCATTGGCCATGCCCACCTTCTTTATGCATATTATTCTCACACGATAAAATACACATTATTCACACATTTAATCACATCACTTCGTCTTCATCACCGTGATTCATCCACCTTGGTGGATAGGATCCTCATTTAAATCAAGTTCAAAAATAAAGTTACTTTTCACCGAGTTGTTTATAAAATCCAAATACGAACTTATTTGGGCGACACCCTCAAGAACGAACCCAAACCAGGTAGCAGAGAAGAAATAGTTGTTCCAACATGGAACTGGTGCCCCCCGCCACAATAAAGCATCAACTCATTCTCTCACAACCGATTTCTCTGGCTATATATATATATATATATATATATATATATATATATATATATATATATATATATATATATATATATATATATATATATATATATATAATATGGAAAAATTAAAACATTTAACGCAGACGGCACTACGTAGATACTCGAACGTTCTGTCAACTTCTAGAATGTTCTTAAGTTATCCAAAGTGCAGTGAGAATTCTGGGGGGTTGGTAACACTGAATTCCGTGTCTGTGTGTTCTTTTTCGTCTGTTTTCTCTTCTTCCTATCATAGTAGACTTACTTGGTACTTGGGGTGCTCAATAGCGAGGGCAACGTTATGCACCCGTTTATCTTCATGAAGAGCTACATCAAGTGCCTGGTGGAGTCGGCGTTGCGTGGATCTGGAAGATGGACATTGAAAAGCCATATGTCTGGCAGTAGGGTTTAACACCATGCCACACACGAGGAAGAATCCAGTCTTGGCTACCAAACAATTCTTTTACCATAACAGTTCAAACATCTGACCTCTTCTCTTTCTAGACTGAAATCCTCTGGACTTTTATGTGTAGAGCGTGGTTGAGAGAGAGACCAACAAGTCCTCATGCACCACCAAGGTTGAGCCTAGGTCCAAGATCACCACAGTATTCACCCAATTAAATTGGTGGACCGTGGAGAAGGCCTGCAGCTGGTTTCGACGTTGCCTGGACGCCTCGGTTGAGGCCGACGGCAATTTTATTGAATAAAATGAATAGTCAGAAATCCTTCATATCTTTAACATGAGCTTTGGTAAATATATCTGATCAAAACCTCGAAACTCTACCTTATTTCTCGTCTGCCCTCTCCCGCGAGGTTAGACTCCGATCTAACCTCGCTTCCCTCTTGAACACTCCTCGTTCTGTCCTCTGCGCGATGAGGGAGCGTTCCTTCTCAGTTTGTGCTCCCATACTCTGGAATGCTCTTCCTGCCGAAGGCCGATCTTCTCCCTCCCTTGCTACTTTTACACGTCTCCTGAAGATTCATCTCTTCAGAATTGCCTTCTCTCCTCTCTAAACTTTCTCTACACTCGCTACACAACCTGCGCTCTTGGAGGGTTAACAACCCTGAAGGGCCCATTATAAATACCCATTATTATTATATTATTATTATTATCAATGAACTCTGTATAATTTTCTTTTATATTTAAGTTAGGCGGCAAATTACCCACCGTGCTACTGTGTAATAAACTCTAGAATGAAGTTTCTTTAATCCTTTGCCCGGGCCTGTTTCCCTCATTTATTATTTCTATTTTTTTGTACCAGTGTGAAATTTACACATCCTCACTTAGGATTTTTCATGAAAAGTTATGACTAGGCTGAATATTAAACCATGACTAAGATTTTGGGAAATATTGGCGGCTCAACCTTAGGATTGAAGACGCTTGCTTTTGAGGTTCAAGCGATCAAATTTGAATGTGAAATCAGCGCTCCTTTTTTGTCAAGAGCCAAAGAACTTCGGACCGGATTAGTCTTGAATTAGGGGTTGATGGATTAGTGCGAAAATGGTATCTAAAGAAGTTTGGCGAAAAATGCTTACGATATGGTGCGCCAACTTCACGAAAAGGAGTAAAAGGTTTAGTTGTAAATGATTATGAAACCGAGAAAACAGAGTTAGCCCAATACTTTTCAGACAACTTAAAGTTTAATTTTGTCCATAAATAACAATGGACATACGTGATTGGGAGAAAAACAAGGTCAGCTGACCATAAAGTCGCTTGCTCTCACTTATTCTGATTTATAACCTTACGACCTGCAAAACTTTCAATAATTCCCGGACTAACCTTGGGAGGACCTTGGCAATATACCATTCAAAAGAGAATGTAAACCAACATAACGGTTTCAACTTCGTTAGAATCGGCCGAATAGTTATGATGTTATTGCCAAAACAAATTACTTCATGGGCTAACCTTGAAAGGACCTTGCCAATTATATCATTCGAAAGAGTATGTAAAACATCATAAGGATTTCAGATTTCGTTAGAATCGGCAGAATAATTACAATGTTATTACCACAAAAATGGCAAAAAGGAGCCGACCGACCGACATAGGGAGAAATAGAGTCGCACGCGACTAAAAACAGTCTTTATTGTGTACTTAAATGGCATCAACTTGAAGATGATACTGAGAAAATATCTAATACGGAGAAGGAAGAAGAAAATACTCAAGAAATCATTGAAGATTTTCTTATTATGATCCACTTTAAGACAGAGCCTTTGACTCTTCTGAAAAAAGAAATATGATCCTATCAGTGTTCCAGATAGTCAACGAGATTTGATCCATTTTATCAAATACCTTTTTGTAAGAATTGGAGAGTTACACTTCTGGCTTAGCTACAAAACTGAGGAAACGTTTAATCAAGCGATACGTTTAACCAAGGTTGACTGACGTCGCTTGACTAATAAATTATCCATAAGATCCTGATTAATTGAAAAGGGCTGATTTTACAGGACCATTCGTGTTAACAATCATAAATGATATAAAGTCTGGTGGAAGCAACATTCAACCCGTTATTCTATTAGATGAAGAGACAGAAATACAAGGAGAATAAAATGGTGTAAATGACATTTTAGTCTCAGATCCTTTAGGTTGCAAATCAAGTGATCCAAAGCTTCAGAGATAGCTGTGTTTATCAACCATAAAAGCAAAGAGCGTCGAATCTGAAATGGCACTTTCGTCTGCAGGGTAATTTATTTCAAAGATTCACAATCAATTATCACCCAAAATATTAGATGTTTGGTGATTTCTTAAGATCATAATTCTCGAGTAACGATAAGTAAATAAAAACCTCCCCAATGTTGTATTTGAATATATGAGGACCATTTTAACTAGTAAACATAAATATTATAATTCTCCTGCAAAGCACAAATTCGTGCATGTTGCCATGTAGTTTTATTTTGTATTCGAGGTGACTTCTATTTAGAACGCATGTGCATGTGTATTTCAAAATTGAATGAGAGTCATGTTGCTCTAATTTATTTGATAATTTATAAAGATTTCTCTCGCTGAATGGCTTCCTAAAGGAGCCCCAAACTATCATACTAACTTTGTCCTGCTTAGGTGCAACACACTGAAGAGCGATTCGCAAACCACTTCTCTTCCTTGCAAAAACTACGTTATCAACCTAAAATTTCAAATCCAGACAAATCTACCCATAGAGCCCCTTACTTACTTCTTTAATCTAGTACAAGGTCTCAACAGAGGTTTCTTCTGCAACCACTCGATCGAAAAGCTCAGCTTCTCTAAACTTCCTCTTCATCCTCTTGGTAGAGGCGTTCCCTCTGTCGGTGCTGTTTAATTGCGGAGCTATTTCTGGACTACTAAGGTGGCAGTTTCCAAGAGATGTCGTTAGATGAACTTATCCTGACTTTGATGGCTTTATGGACCTTCTTCTCCGATGTCTATGTTGTAGTATACATGTCTCTTTAAATCTCTCGATACGACTCCTCACTGTACTGACCGCTCTTATAAGTTTTTCGGCAGGGTTTTATATGAAACTCCTTCCTTACGAAAATTTATACTGTTTTGCCTTTCAAAAATGGATTTTAAGAAATCAGGTGCCATCATAATGACAGCTTAATATGATTTTGAAGATTGTTTAAGCATCCTGGCTTTCAAAATTTGGATGACGTTCACTAAATAACGGAAAACAAATGTTAATGAAATTTACTTAAATATTTTACAATCACCTCGTAGGAAATTATAGCATTTGTTTTGCAATTATTAAATATCAGATTCTGTTGTAAGAAAATATAAATATTCTAAAGAATGTAAAAATTGAAGATAAAACTAGAAATTCTCCCTTTCTGTCAAATTTGAACAGTATTCCTTAAAACCATTTATAATGAATCAATTGTCAGAATTTTTACAAGAATTTCACATGTAAAGTTTTATTAGAATATTTGAGTGGTCCTAGTATTTAATGATCAATAGGGTAAATCATGCTTAAGTCGTAAGAATCATTTATAAGGATAGAAGAGAGCTGATGACCCAAGCCTCCCTTTATAGCGCCCCAAAGCTTGCTCACTGGTTCTTCCGCTTCCCTTCCTCTGGAAAGGAGAGTAAAAAGTATCCCTTAAAAAAGAGTATTGGAGACTAAAATAGCCAATCTCCTCAACCATCTTAGAGGAGGCCCTTCTAATGCATTTGGAGGTCCCACCCCCATATACTCAAAGCACAGGGAGACTTAATAACGATGAAGCTGAAATAATTTTGTGCAGAGAACAATCGTGAAGCGCCATCTTTGGAGAGACGTCACGAGAAAACAAATCCCTATTATTTAAATTGCACAAATACAAGTCTTTGTTCTTTCCTCGAGAGGAAGTTTAAGGCGGAGAGGGAGCGCCAGGCCGCAATCAAAGGCTTATCACCAGGAAAATAAAGAGAAAAAAAAGGGGGAAAACTTAAGTGAAATTCGATACGAATTTTAGTGATAAATTATGCAGCCAGGCTGGATCTAATGGGAGGTGATGGCGTCATAATTCAACCTGGTGCTGGAGATGACAACTCCCATCCATCGGGTCCCCAGGTTGCGGATCGGGGGAAGGCCTCTAGATATAGAGGTTAGTTGCGAATAAACTGAATAAGCAGCCCCGGACAAAATCACGAGTCGCCCTTTGGCAAGGTGTAGCGCTCGGTAGCCACCCTATACCAGGGTTATGGTATGGGCAGGTGGAGCTCATAGTCTTGTGTGACAATCCACCTAGGAGAGGGACAACTCCGAACTCAAACCCGGGCAGGTGGAGCTCGAAGTCTTGGTTGACAATCCGCCTAGGAGAGGGATAACTCTGAATCCAAACCCTCCACTGTCTTGTGGATAGACACTTCAGTCAAAGGCTAAGGGATCTCCCTGACAGAAAGGTGTTCTCATGCATTGGATTGTGCCATAGCCTCTGTACCATGGTCTTCCACTCTCTTGTGTTTGAGATCCCTGCCTAAGGGTACATTTAGGCATACTTTCCTATTTTTCATTCCTCCTCTTGTTTTACTCAAATGGTGTGTAGGGCAGGCTTAATAGATGAGCAAAGAGGCTCTGATGGCTTTTCAAGAGGTTGCCTTGGTCTATTCTTTTCTTTTCTCTTTTCTTTATTCTTTTTCATTCCAAAGTCATCATTACTGTCCTCCCTCAGTTGTGGCGTCCTGAAGGGAATTTTGCCTTGCATGATGTGTCGGCTCCATCATGTTGACCAGTTTTTTTCCGACATATAATATTCAGTTAATGAAAGTTTTGCTATTGAATAATTTTGTACAAATTGTTGTTGTTGTTGTTGTACAAATTGTTATTTTTGTTGAAGATCTTGTTGCTAATATTATTTTTTTAATATCGATTTTAATTTTATCAGGAGATATTGAGCTCAACCCTGGACCTGGTCATCCTCGTCAGATAAAGTGTCGTCTACTCTATATTAATATTAGGGGCCTACATGCCAATATTAAAGACTTGACTGCTTCATCCAAGTCTCATGACATTTTACTCTGTTCAGAGACCCTGGTTTCAAATATGAGGCATGTCTCTGAACTACTTATACCAGGCTTCAAAAAACCAATTTTACTTAGGCGTGATGCCATTCCTAGGGCTAGAGGAATGGCAGTTTACATTAGGAATGGTTACTCTGCTTCAAAGACCTCCTATGCTTGTTCTTGCCATGAGATGCAAGTTATGAAAGTATGTGGTAAGCAAAATAATTTTTATCTTTTTTCTGTCTATCGCAATCCAGACTTAGATGATACTATTTTTGATTGTCTGCTCCTTGCCATGGCCAAGGTACAGGAAAATGACCGGAAAGCCTGCTTTGTATTTATGGGAGACCTCAATGCTCATCATAGGCAATGGCTGTCTTCTGTCTCCCCTACTGACTGTCATGGTATCAGGGCTTATGATTTTGCGTGTGAGTCGGGTTGTGAGCAAGTCATTAGGGAGCCTACCCATTCATCTGGGAACTGCCTTGACTTGGTTTTCACTGATTCCCCTGGAGTCGTTACAGGTGCTGTTGATCCTCCTGTGGGAACTTCTGACCACTGTGCAATTTCTATAACTATCTGTATTGAGCAATCTATTCCTAATATAGCTCATACAAGCAAAGTATTCATCAAATCTCAAGTAGACTGGTGCAATATATTAAATGATATCTCCCGGATCAACTGGCCACTAATATATAAGGAGGTTGAAGCAGTTCGTATTTTGAATGATAAAATTGTTTCAATTATTGATAGACATGTTCCATTCCGTATGATCAGATATCGCACTAAGGACAAAGCCTGGTTTAATGATGACTGTAAGAGGGCTCATATGCAGAAACAAGAAGCCTACAACCTGTGGAAGGGGAGTAGATCTGCCTTTCTATGGGATAATTATGTGCACTACAGAACAGCAGCTCAGAGGGTATATAATAATGCTGAAGTTGAATTCAATACTACCACAAAGAGAACTCTTCAGCGCACAGCAAATTCCCACAAATTCTGGACCACTCTCAAGTCTGCTCTTTTTGAGAATGATTCATCTATGCCACCTCTTCTTAAACCTGATGGTTCCATTACCCTTAGTCCTGTAGAAAAGGCAACACTGTTGGCTGATGTTTTTGATAATAAACAGAGTAATGAGAATCTAACTCTACCTGACACTTGTTTCCCTGAACCAAGGTTAAACAAGATTGCTTTCCGTTCAAGTGAAGTAAAACAGTTACTTCTTGATCTGGATGCTTATGGTGGTACTGACCCAAATGGTATATTCCCTTTATTCTTTAAGAAAACTGCAGAGTATTTGGCTCCCAAGCTTTCCGTTATTCTTCGGAAGCTGGCGAGGAGTGGTAGTTTTTGCGAATGTTGGAGAATTGGTAACATCA
This sequence comes from Ceratothoa steindachneri, assembly GCA_963969495.1. Classification (NCBI taxonomy): domain Eukaryota; kingdom Metazoa; phylum Arthropoda; class Malacostraca; order Isopoda; family Cymothoidae; genus Ceratothoa; species Ceratothoa steindachneri. Next base: position 18,644,584 of record OZ018328.1, on the reverse strand, counting down.
CTCCACTATGTAAAAGTGCAAGTGGTAGTTTTAACCCTACTGAATATAGGTCCATTTCTATAACTCCTGTTCTATCTAAGATTTTTGAACGTTTACTAGCTAAACGTTTAAGTACATTTGCCGAGCTTAATCGTCTGTTTCCCTTTTTACAGTTTGGATTTCGTAAGGGTCTGAGCACTTGTGATGCACTTCTCACAGTCTCCACCATTGTCCAAAAATCATTAGACTCTGGTCAAGAAGTTCGCTTAGTTGGCCTGGATTTCAGTGCCGCATTTGACCGTGTCAATCATAAGGCCCTGATATTTAAGTTGAAGCAGTTGGGAGTAGGTGGTGTATTTTTAAATATTATTGAACAATTTTTAACAAATCGACATCAAAAGGTTTATGTTGACAATAATTTTAGTGATGAGAGAGAGGTGCTATCTGGTGTACCACAAGGCAGTGTTCTTGGTCCTCTACTGTTTATATTATATACCCATGATATGTGGTTTGGACTGGAAAATAGACTTATAGCCTATGCTGATGATGCTACTCTAATAGCCCCAGTCCCATCTCCTGAGTTGAGAGCATCGGTTGCAGAGTCTTTAAATAGAGATCTGGCTAAGATAAATGTTTGGTGCACTTCATGGGGCATGAAGTTAAATGCAAAGAAAACCCAGAGTATGATTGTTAGCAGATCCAGAACACTAGATCCTCCCCATCCAGATCTTTTAATAAATAACATTCCCATCTCCATATGTGATTCTTTTAAGTTGCTTGGAGTTATGCTTGACTCTAGGTTTACTTTTGAGAATCACATTCGATCTATTTCCTCCTCTATTGCTCAAAAAATTGGCATTTTGAGGAAATCTTACAAAGTATTTGGAGAGCAGACTGTTCTTAAAAATTGTTTTAATGCTTTTATTCTTCCGTGTTTTGAATATTGCGCCCCTGTTTGGAGTTCGGCAGCCAACTCTTATCTTAATTTATTAGATAAAAATTTGAGAGCAATAAAATTTTTAATTCCTGACCTCAAAGTTGATCTGTGGCACAGGCGAGCAATAAGCTCCTTATGCATCTTATATAAAATTTTTAACAATGCAGATCATCCACTGCATCACGATCTGCCCAATTTATATGCCCCTCAACGAGTTACCAGAGGTGTACTAAATGCCAATAGTAGGGCCTTTACGCCTATGAGATTCAACACAACACAGTTTTCAAGAAGTTTCATTCCTAACACAACTAAACTGTGGAATGAACTTCCTAGTGTTGTTGTTGAGTCCTTGGAACTTCAGAAATTTAAAGTGGGTGCTAATACATTTTTAATTAACAGAAACTTATAACTTTAATATTTTATTCATTATCCACACATATATAATATTATAATATTTTTAACATTATAGCATTTAATTTTTTTTTTTTTTTTTTTTTTTTGATTTTCTATTTGTTTATTATGTTTTTCTTAATCTTTGTTTCGTTTTTTCCATACCAGGTTTCTTTCCCCGCTGGGGCCCTTGGGCTTATAGCTATTTGCTCTTCCAGTTGGGGTTGTGGCTTGGAACTTTAATAATAATAATAATAGGGACCAATGATTCCCGAACTGATTTTGCCGAACCACGTAGTAACTTTCTGTGCATGAAGAGGCTGCTCGTGAATTACATTGAGGTTGTAGCAAACCAAAACCTGTAATTTGGTTTGTTACCGAATACAATAATGTGAAAATGGGCTTCATTGGACATGATTAAGCGCGAAGTAAATGTCAGATCATTTCTTATTCCAAAATATGCGTGTGCAATGTTTCTTCTTTGTTGATAGTCTGCAATATTTAATTGTTGAGTGTTTTGTTAGGATGCGTTGCAATGATGTTCGAGAAATTCATAATTGACTGTAACGTATCCTAGTTGACGTTTATGGGTGTTGTCGAACACTAGTTAACGTACGCTGAATGACACCTGCATTTCGCACAGATCTTGGTCTACAAGAGCGTTACTTTATGAGCTGTAGACTAAGATTCTCTTAACCTTGACACAATTGCAAGAATGCAATGCTTCGATGGAATGTTTCATTCATTTAATACTGTCCCTCTGCACAGTAACAATTAATCCATTATGTTTGAAATAAGTTATCACAATTCATGCTCTCTCTTCTTTGCTGTATCTTGACAAAATCACTCGTGATGTTTTAGAAAATGTTATGGAAAATATTTTGCAAAGAGTCCGCCTTTGTTCTAACAGTAATGATGAACATTTGAATGATATTATATTTAAATAATAAAACTCCGAGATTTCTTTCATTTAATCTATCATCCACTTTTGTAATTTAATTATTTTTGTGTTATTATTTAACCTGAATTAAATACCAAAGTGTACTCTGGTAAAACTTATTAACCAGAGATACTAAGATGGATAGAATGCATTTCAACTCTCTGGAAACAGAGACGCTTCATTCAGAGGTCTCGTTTAATCCCCTAAAGAGGATTCATTGTCATAAGTTATTATTATTTCCTTTGATATCCTGTGAAAAAAGTCTCAACTTGAAGTATAAAGAAAAGGACGCCATAAAAGGGAAAATTCAGCTCGAATTTCTTAACACCCTCGCTATGCCCCCCCCCCTTCCTGAGGCGATAGTCCCTCTTCTCGTTTCTTCAAGGGGGCTTCTTAACAAGTGTGAAGCGTGTGGGGGGGGGGAAGGAGCTCTGCCAATCATCCTTGATTAACGCGAGACACAGAAGGGATTGTCAAGATGTGATCTATGGGATAAGTAGGGCGTCAAAGGCTGTTCCAGTGACGCGCATTCGTCGAAAGAACCTATCGGAAGTAAGGCTCTCCTCTATTGGTCGATTAGCTATAAAACACGACTAGTGATTGGTACTTTTATTACAAATGGACCGGGAAAGGTTTCAATGGGTTCGATCGGGAAAGCCGTTCTCCCGCGCGGAATGACTAATTTCTAGAGATGATGTTCTCCCTCCGTGTCATAAAGAAGCGAACTGGTGACCTAGAGCCTTTATACCTCATTCTCTTTCGCTCGAAACGCACATACGCGGCCGACCGCGTGTGTTAACGCACACGCGAGACAGGTGTCAATTTCAGCCAGAGAAAAGAGAGTTTCTGCACTTAAGAAGTTGTCTTCTCCCAGCACATGGCCGTTCTATGAGATCTCTACGTGTAGATGTACAGTTCGCTTCTTCATTTAATGGTATTTTGCCAAACCAATAAGCAATTTTTAGTCAGTTGCACACGACTCTATAGGGTAATATGTTGGTCCGTAGGTACGTGGGTCGGATGGAAACAATTTTAATTTTCAAAGAGGATTTTGGGTAATAACATCGTAACAATTCGGCCGATTTTAACGAAATTTGAAACTCATTTGTTATTTTACATTCTCTTTCGAATGATATAATTATCAAGGTTCTCTTAAGGTTAGTCCGGAAGTTATTGGAAGTTTTGAGGGTTGTAAAGTATAGGGTCATAAGGTCATAAGTCGGGAATAATTGAGAGCCCGCGACTTAGATATGTCGACCTTGTTTTAAACTACCTCATTCTTCCATTCACTTTGTTGCTCCGTCGATACGTTACCTCAATAGTTATGATACCGAGGTTTCCGTTTAGCTAAAATAAATCAAAGACGATTGCGTAGAATTTGGGGGTCAATGTAATCCGCCAATGGCAAGAGCAGATATTAATCAGTGGCATTTTGATATGGGTATGAGGGGAAGCTACTTTCTCTACGTAACGGGCAAGAGCGCTGGGCACTATTTCGATTTGTGTAGACGTGAATGATTTCACTCCGACGATTTGGTTGTTTTACGGTTGTATTTTACCTTTTTTTCAGTATTGGAAGTTTAAGTGTGTAGTCTTAAAGAAATTATTAAATCTTTAGGGACATGACCCGGGAGGACAGAAACAGAAGGAAAGTGTTGGTTGAAGAAATAAAACAAAAAAATGAGGAGCTCCGACGACAGGAAATGGCAGATTGGAAATGGATCATCAGGGGCGAAACCGTAGTCAAAGTGAGAGCAATTCAGAGAAATATTTAGCTGCCCATACCAACCTCAAATGTCTCCATACAAGTGCTGATGGGGTATACAATAAGGCAAGTGAGCTTCTGGCTATGCTTTCGTTCTCTGCCCAGATATTGTGTGTTTAACGGAAACAAAACTGAACGAACATCTCAATTCAGCCATTTTTGATTTAGATAGATTTGCAGTATTTAGGAAGGACAGGGAAAACCAAGCGGCACCCGGAGGTGATGTGGCAATTTTAGTTAGGAGGAACCTAATATCTTCGTGCAATAATGTAGCCTTTATGAACAATCACGCCTATCATGAGTCTGTATGGTGTGAGTTAATTATTCGTAGTAAGAAAGTGTTGATAGGGACAATTGATAGCACCCAAGCATCGGTAAGGAAAAAAAATTATCTTTGTGATCTCATTGAGTTAAGCTGCAACTACAATAGTGAATCTCAGATGCTTATCTGTGGTGACTTTAATTTTAAGCAGATTAGTTGGGAGAGTGACACAGTGGCTAGTGTTGGTCAAGTGGTAAAAGCAAGAAATTTTCTAGACAGTGTTAACGATGCTCTTTTACATCAACATGTTTCGGAGGACACCCACAATTTGGATATGGTAACCCATCAACTCTTGATCTTGTATTCACTAGGGACCCAATTGATATCTTGGATTTGGAGTTATTGCTCCCGCTGGGAAAAAGTTAGCATGCTGTGATTACTTTTGATCTCATACTGGATACTGACTCGGAGGTTGCTGACAGAGCCCAGCAGTTTAGGTACAAATTCCACAAAGCAAACTATGAGAAAATGAGAAGGGAACCAGCCCAATTTGATTGGGTAGAGCTATTTCGAGATAAGGGAGCAGAATAAATGTACAAAATTCTAGTCAGGATACTGTCCAATCTCATAGATGCGTATGTGCCAAAGGTGAAATGTAGTGCTAGAACTAAGCCCAAGTGGATGACAAAGGAGGTGAAAGATAAAAAGGGGACAAATAGAGGGCATGTAAGCGCCCCAGAACTAGTGACACACCAAGGAGAGCTGAGGAATACAGGAGGGTAAGAAATGCAACTACTGGTATGATTATACAGGCAAAGAAAGCATTTATCAAGAAACTATGCGATGACATAAAAGTAAACCCCAAGCACTTTTGGAGTTATGTAAGGAGCAGATCATCTGTAAAAGAAAAAGTCCTGAGAGTAAGGATACAGAATGGTGAAACAACCAATTCCGATGTGGAGACAGCTGATGTAATGAACATAGCCTTCCAGAGTGTGTTTGTGCAAGAAGACTCAGGAAATATAGCAGAGTTTGATATTGGTTATCATGGACCAGTAGTTGAAGACATTGAAGAGGATACAAAGACGGTACAGGACACCCTGAAAAAAATTTACGAGAATAAAGCCAAGGAAGCTGATGGAATAGACCCAAGACTTCTAAGTGAATGCCACAGCAAACTAGCACTACCAGTGTCGCTAATCATCAGGAAATCACTCGATTCAGGTCAAGTACCAGATCTCTGGACTCTTGGATCCCTGTGTCCAATCTACAAGAAAGGTGATATTCTCAACCCTCTGAATTATCGATCAGTTTCGTTGACCTGTGTACTATGCAAAATATGTGAGAAATTGATAAGGTGAGCAATAGTGAACCACCTAGAGGTCAACAAACTGATTCACGATGGACAACGTTGGTTCCCAGAGAAAAGGAGCACGCTCACAAACCTGTTGGATTACATGGAGATACTGACAAAAACAGTGGACAACCAAGTTCCAGTGGATGTAAATTACCTCGACTGTAGAAAAGCCTTCGATACTGTACCACATTCGCGATTGCTTAGAAAACTGGAAGCATATGGGTTCGGAGGCAAAATTTTGCAGTGGATCAAGGCCTACTTGATGGGAAGAGAGCAATATGTTTAAATAAGAGGCACAAGGTGGGATAATCTCCAGCCTACCTCAGGAATACTCCAGGGATCGGTCTTGGGCCCCGTACTATTTCTCATTTACATCAACGACCTGGTAAACGAGCTGGAATGCCCTGTGTTGGTTTTTGCAGATGATGTAAAGATTTTCAAAGAGGTTAGATCACTAGACGATATCGAGGCAATGCAAAGAGATCTGAGGAAGCTAGAAACTTGGAGTGAGAAATGGCTGCTGGACTTTGATGCTGATAAGTGTGTCACCATGCATATTGCTCACAGGAATCCACATAGCAGCTCTAACCTCAACATGGTACAGCTAAAGGAATCAGCTGTGGAAAAAGACCTCGAAGTCTATGTATCAGCAGATCTAAAACCCTCGCAGCATATTAATGTGGCAGCGGCAAAAGGCAACCATATGGTTGGTCGAATAAGGATTAACCTTCCTGAAATCGATTTTGACAAATGTCGTACCCTGTATTGTGCCCTAGTAAGGCCGCACCTGGAATATGCTGTCCAAAATTGGTCACCGTACTACAGGAAGGATATTGGAGAATTAGAAAAAGTCTAGAGATGAATGACAAAGCTTGTTCCTGAACTGAAAGACCTCGAGTATGAAGCAAGATGCCAGCGTTTGGGACTCACAGCACTTGACAAGAGGATGTGGGACAGTGGAGAGTGGTTAGGAAACGTGTAGCTAGGGAGGCTTCTCTTGTTCTTTGTGAGAATAGGGTTGCCTCTGTTGAGGTGGTTAGCCAGGGGGAGAATAGGTGTATGAGTCAGAGGGACACAGAACCTATTAGCTTGACTAATAGATTCAGTGCCCTAAGAGAGGAAGTAACTGGAAGTAATATGACTGATGGGGGTGGAGGTAGAGTGACTGGTAGTTTGAATAAGAATAGGAGTGGGGATGGAGTTAGGCCTGTGGGGGTTAGGAATAGGAGTCTGACTGAAGTGCTTGTGATGGGTGATTTACGAGTTAGATATTTAGATAGGAAGTTGAATGCAAGTAGATTGAATGGTTTGAGGGTGTGTTTGCCGGGTGCTGGAGTGAGAGATCTGTCTGATAGGTATGAGGAGCTGGTGTCTGGCTGTTCAAGTGATGCGGTTGTGATTACACATGTAGGAGGAAATGATGTGAAGAAAGTGGGTGCATGTGAGTTACGTGAGAGGTACAAGAGGTTGATTCAAAAGGTGAAAGAAACTATAATGAAAGGTGTTGTGACAGGTGTGCTTCCAAGAATGGATGTTGAGGTAGAATAGATGTCTCGTGCGATTAGGCTGAATGATTATGTGAGGAGGATGTGTGAGATGGAAGGTGTCATGTTTGTGGATGTTTGGGATAGATTTATTGGAATGAAAGAAATGTATGCGATAGATGGACTGCATTTGAGTAGGAAGGGAGTAGATGTGTTGTGGGAGGAGTATGATCGTGTTATTAGGTCTTTGCGGGCGGGAAACTAGATACTTATAGTGGTCAGGGAATTATGAGAGGTCATTATACTACTGAAAGTAGAATAGACTTGGCAGATAACAGAAATAGGTTCCAAAGCGATAGAGGTTAGGTCATTAAGGTTGGAAGAGGTGCTTCAGGGATAGGGGGGTTAAATTGTTTCTATGCAAATGCTCGTAGTCTTAGAAACAAGAAGGATGAGCTATTTAGTTATATTAGCAATGAGGATATAGATATATTATGTGTTACTGAATCGTGGATTAATGAAATAGAATTTAGTGACACTATAAGTGAATTTGATTTACAGGGCTATAATATGTACATTAGTCAAAGGACAGGTAGGATTGGTGGAGGAATAATTATCTATATAAAAAACAACATTGTTTCAAGTTTAAATACTTCAATGAAGCAGGATGGAGTTGAGTCACTTTGGATAGATATTAGGTTCGGTAAAAATAGAATGGTGCATTTGGGAGCTTTTTATAGGCCACCTGAGCAGACTGATGATATGGATGAACTAATGATAAGGGAAATAAGTAAGGGATGTGAAACAGATGCAGTTATTATTGGGGACTTCAACTTAAACTCTGTGGACTGGGAAAATATGATAGGTAGGGATAGAACAAGTGGCAGGTTCATAGAATGCTTTGAGGATAATTTTTTTAATCAATTTGTTAATGAGCCAACGAGGGGGGACAATATAATATATTTAGTACTTTCTAACAGTGATCATTTAGTTCAAGAATTGACTGTTGGGAAAGCATTGGGAAATAGTGACCATCAGATAGTTCGTTTTAACTTGGGAATTGAGAAGGGTAAAATAACCGAGAATGCTGTAAAAGTTCCAAATTTTCATAAGGGATTTTATGTAAAACTCCGAAGCTTGCTAAATTTTGTAGACTGGGATGTAGAATTCAAAGGTAAAAATGCTTATGGTATTTGGGAATGAGCGAATGTAATCCCCATTTTCAGGAAGGGTAGTAAAGAAGATCCAAATAACTTTAGGCCGGTTAGCTTAACTCCTGTAGTCTGTAAAATTCTTGAGAAATAGTTAAAAAAGGGATTTGCAAACATCTAGAGAGGAAGGGGTTATTCAGCGATTCTCAGCATGGGTTTAGATCAGGTAGATCATGTTTGACAAATTTACTCGACTTTCTGGAGTTTGTAACAGATCAAGTAGATAAGGGAGAGAATGTAGATATAATTTACTTAGATTTTAGTAAAGCATTTGATAAGGTACCACATAGGAGACTAGTTCATAAATTAAAAATGATTGGGATATGTGGGGGTGTTTCAAATTGGATAGCTGAGTGGCTGAAAGACAGGAAGCAAAGGGTAGTGCTAAATGGTGTAAAGTCAGAGTGGAGGGATGTTATCAGTGGGGTTCCTCAGGGATCAGTTCTCGGTCCATTATTATTTGTCATCTATATAAACGATCTTGGGGAGGCAGTTAATAATAAAGTGTCAATTTTTGTGTATGATACCAAATTAGCAGCTGTAGTTAAAGATATTGATGATAATTTTGAAGTGCAGGGGGTGTTAAATAAATTGTTATCCTGGGCACATAAATGGCAAATGACTTTCAACCTTGATAAGTGCAAAGTTATTAACATGGGAAAAGATAATAGAGAATTTAACTATGAAATGGATGGGCATTGGCTGAACTCAGTAGAGGATGAGAAAGATCTAGGAGTAATAATAGATAAGTCATTAAGTTTTTCTAAGCAGTGTATTGAAGCAAGAAATAGGGCAAATAGAGTGCTGGGTTTCATTAAGAGAAATGTCAGTTACAAAAGTAAGGAGGTTATTCTTAAACTCTATAACTCTTATGTTAGGCCGCATCTAGAGTACTGTATACAGGCATGGTCCCCACATTTTAGACACGATATTAACCTTCTCGAGTCAGTGCAACGGAGGGCAACAAAGATTATTCCTTCCCTGAGGCACCTTGAATATATAGATAGACTGAGGGTATTAAATATGTTCTCGTTCGAAAGGAGGTGTGTGAGATGGGATATGATTGAGCTCTTTAAATTTTTTTCCGGGCTAGATAAATTGGATGTTAGCAAGTTTTTTGAGTTAGATGATGGAAATCGGACTAGAGGTCACCACTTGAAAATTAAAAAGCAAGGGTGTAGGTTGGATTTAAGAAAATATTTTTTCACCAATAGGGTGGTAGATTTCTGGAACAAATTGCCGCCGAGGGTAGTAGGTAGTCCAAATCTAAATGTATTTAAGAGTAGGCTGGATGAGTTTGTGGGGAGGGAAGGTTGTGATGGTTCATAAGTTTTGTATATATTAATATTGTTTGTATATATCTATAGCTGCATGACTTAGTTCTTGACAAGCCTTGATTGGTGATACCCTTGTTTCTGGACGCAATCCTCTTATTGTAGTTTTTCTGGGAGTTTGGGTGCCTTAAAAAAGAGGCCGTTTGACTCGGATGACCTATGCTGAGCCCTTGTGGCTTTTGTCATCTGTTATATTATATTGTAGGGGGACTTTGATTTTGTCTCCTCCTGGTGATGGTGTTTTTTGTGGGTGGGTTTTGACGGAGGCGGATGACCTTTGATAGGCCCTTGTGGCTTTTGTCATCCGTGAAATTATGTTATGTTATGTTATGTTAAGAAGGGGTGATCTAATCAAGACGTACAAGATTATAAACGGATTCGAGAACATCGATTACAAGGTCTTCTTCGAGCGCAGTGAGACCAATGCACGTTCAAATTCTCGGAAGCTTAAGAAAAAAGGCCACTGGAGGACCGTAGTCAGAGTCAACTCCTTCAGTGTCAGAGTGGTCAATAGTTGGAATGCCCTCCCAGAGGAAGTAGTGAACTAGCCAACTATTAGTCATTTTAAGTCAAAGTTAGACATGATTCATTACCAACTGTGATATGTTAACCAGTACTTGAATATCAAAATAAGTTAGATGTATTTATATTTTGATATGAATTGTACTTTCTGTAGTGTTAAGGATTTTATTTTTCGAGAAGTGAATATGAGTGAAAAATATGATTTTGTAACACGAGTTGTACTCGTCTACGCATCCCAAGAGTCGAGATGGGAGTACAAGACAAGTCTCTTAACCTCCCATGTTATTATAAAAATAGGTAAGATGATGAGAAAAGCCATTAGGGTTATCCCAAGCAGAGTATCCAAGAAATTCACTACCATGAAATAATCTGCATCCCTAGGGATTGCGTTGTCAGCTATTACAGTCATTATATTTAAATTTTAATACAAAATCCCAATCATGGAAGTACTAATAACAACTTGGTTACAATAGGTACAAATCTGCAAAAAAACAAAGTTACCTCATATGTGTTCTTTTAACATAAAACTGTTTAGCTTGTTTTTCAATGATGTCAAATTAGAGTTATTTACAAAATGATCAGGCAATGCATTCTACATCATGGATCGGAAAATAAAAATTAACTTATATTAACTATTTTCAAACGCTGTCCCATGGCATTTAAAGATGCCGTCCGAGGGATTATTGCGTTGCAGAATCGGTGTGAAATATTGCCTTTTCGTGACTTTATAAGCGTTGATACGACCTCTCCACTATCAAAATAGTAGTCCTAGTATACTGATACAACATACGAAGAATTATACTAAAATAAATCTCGAATTTTTAACTTCCCATAGCAATGATATATAATTAAGTAAAGAATAGAAGTAATGGAATTGCTTTTAATTTAAAATAGGAAGAAATGATATAGTTATCCTTTGAAACTTACTCTCTCTTATTTTCTGTTATCCCTCTAAAGAGAATTGCCCAAAGCGGTAACTTTTGATATCTTTATGGGATTTACAGTAATAGGTCGTTTTCTAACATCCAATCTGCACCTTTGTTTTTTTTAAATTTTCAAGTGGTGACCCGTAGTCCTATTACTACCTTCCAACTGTTCTCTGAGGTACGCCACTAATAACGTCCCTCTACTATGATCCAACCCCTTCACTACCGATCTCTGTTTCCTGTCTTTCAGCCATTCAGCTATCCAATTCAAAACTTTACCACATATCCCATGCATTTTATATTTGTGAACTAGTCTTCTATGTGGTACCTTATCAAAAGCTTTGCTAAAATCTAAGTAAATTACATCAACATTCTCTCACTTATTTAATTGTTTAGTTACATAATCTATAAAATCCAGTAAATTTGTCAAACACGATCTACCTCTTCTAAACCCATGCTGAGCATCATATTACGCAGTATCAATTAATCTATCTGGATTCTCTTCTGTAAATACTGAAAAAAAATGATCAGTAATAACCTCTACTATTTCTTCATCAGATTCTTTCCAAACTCTTTCATATCTAATAGGCCCTATTTTATCCCTATTTGATGTTATTGATTATATAATAGCTAAAGAACTTTTCTCTATTTTTATTATTAGTTTGAGCTAAATTAATTTCTCCCACCTTTGTGCTAATTTTAATAATCTTATTTAGCTCATTACTGGTCGAACTTTATCTCTTTAATCTCTGGTATGCCCTTTTTTTCTCAGAAATTGTCCTAGCTATCTCCTGGTTCCACCACAATGGCTTCCTACCTTCCTTCCTAATAGCCTTCATTGGAATACACTGCTCCTGGACTATGTTTAGTATAGTCTTAAAAGTGTCCCACATCTCATAAGTATTCTTTCCACTGAATTCTATATCCCACCTAATCTGATTTAGCAAGTTTCGTAATCTCCCCTATAAAAATTTGGAGTTTTCGTGGAGTTTGTTGATGTTCTACCTTTCACTATTCCCGTGTTAAAACGAACCATCTGATGAGCATTATTTCCCAATGCATCGCCGATAGACAATTGCTGAACCAAGTGATCTGTATTTAAAAGAACCAGATCTAATATATTGGCACCCCTTGTTGGCTTATTAACAAATTGATTAAAAAACTCGTCCTCAAAGCATTCTAGAAATTTACAACTTGCCCTATCACTTCCTATCATATAATGCGCCAATATAAATCACTCATTTAATTGAGTAAAATATGTTATTCTGGACAAATTTCGGAAAATGCCTGCCCTCGACCTTTTGGATAATTCATATATAAATGTATTTAAAAACATTTTTTTTTATGTAGACAAAAGTTTTTCTTCGGCAAATTTGAAAATGTGCTTTTAGGGTGTTTTTTTTGTTAGGCTATTGCTATCGCATCATATTAAAGTAATTTCTAAATGGGGGCAAAGCCCCCATACCCACCACTTAATTGTAGGGATTTCACTCTCTCCGCTATTTTTAAATAAACTCATAGTATTCCTAATTCGAAAACTTATCATTAGATTCTAATTCATAGGCGATTGCGAGATATCGTTAGGCCTCTAGTTTTTATACAGTATTACTTTACTTCATACATATAGGCCTTGCCCTCAAATGATATTTAAATCAATAATATTTTCTTTCAAATTACTTAATGTGAAATGTCCATATCATATTTTCATTTAGAAAAAGAAACCTTCAAAATGAGATATAATACAATATGATGTGATTCCAACTAACAATGGGGCTGCCAAGATGGCTTCGGAAATCTAGACGGAGGCGAGTTCTGGATCGGCCTCGACACCATCCATGCCTTCGTGAGTGACGTCCTCATGGAACTCCGGGTTGACCTCGTGGACTTTGAGGGCGAAAAGCGTTGGGCCAAGTACTACTACTTCTATATCGGAGAAGCCACGGACAAGTACCGTCTTGCGGTGGGGTCTTATTCGGGCAACGCGGGTGATGCTCTCGTTACTAATCATAATCGACAGCAGTTTTCTACGAAAGATCAAGATAACGACACCAGTGCAAAAAATTGTACTCAAGCCTACAAAGGCGCGTGGTGGTACGGCTCATGCCACCATTTCAATCTCAACGGTTTCCCTTACGAAGGTGATCACACTTCCAATGCCGATGGTATAAACTGGTATCAATTTCGTGGTCACAATTATTCCTTGAAACGAACATCCTTTAATATTCGTCCTAAATATTATAATGAGATTTAGGAGGTGTGAGAAAAGCACGAAATTTGTCTATTTTCTGGCGGAAATATCCCGTTTTACTGTTGATTTGTATCATTTCTTTATTTAGTTCAATTCCTATATTCCGCCCAACCCCCCATACAAAAGAACCCCTCTTTAGGCAAAGTAAGTTTTCACAAACTCCATCATGTATGCTATGAACGAATTTGGGCCACACTGCGTAAGGTTGGTCGCTAGATGGTATTCACACTCATATCGACTTCATGGCGGGTTCTTTATGTTGTACTGACCTGTGGTTCTCACCTAGGTTGACTGTAGTTCCTCTTTGTAGTACAGAGACTTCATTTTAGAATACAAATCGGGGGTAAAAAACTCGACCAAATTATATATTTTATGAGTGGACTGTATTGTATTCAGTCATCGCGATGGTTCGGATTTAAAGGCTGTTTCCAGACGGGGTTAAACCAAATTCTTGACTACAGACATCATTTATAAGCACGGCTCCTGAATGCAAATTAAATCAATCATAAGTTCTTTAATATTGAGGAATATAAAATGCCCATATCATATTTTAAGTTAGAGAAAAAATCCCTTCAAAATTATAGATAATACAGATAGATGATGCGATGTCAATGCACAACATTACTGGGAATCTATATTATCCTTTTTGTTGTTTTGGCCATTTCCCGGGGATCGAACCCTCAGATGTCAACTGCACCAAATTGGATTTATTTAGAGAAATTTTATGTATCGCTACCCCAGCGATACGGCGCTGGATTTTTCAGGTCAAGGAACGGGTTCCATCCCAGCGAACACGGATCAAAAACTTTCAAAGGGTCATAAAGTGGCTGCCCATTGGCTGGATACACTGATACGCCGGCTAAAAAGTGCCACGTTAAAATATATAACAGAGTCAATCACGACACTGCTATCATTTCCCTTCTCAGCTTCCTAGCGCAACATACCCAATCTCTCCTCTTCTCAAAACCCCTCCATATAATGAGCACAACTCCGATACCAACCTAAATTTCGAAACCGAAGACGGATTTTAGTGATTTTCTACCTACCTCAGCGTTTGCAGAGAAATAAGCTGTGTTTTATGACGGAGAGGAAAGAAAGGATCATTAATATAATATAATATATAAGTTCAAAGTAATTAGATTCTGCTTTTCAATTTTCCTGTGGGATTTTTTTCAATTATTGCTCTCCTCACGCGCTACTTTGTGAATTTCTCAAATCCGTAAAACGAATGTATTATCATTGATGGGATCCGCTATGCGCCGACCAGCTTTCGTCCATTCATCTTGGGTCAGGGCAGAGAGGAGGGGAAGGGGAGGAGAGGCATTCACCACTGCTATTTGCCTCCAAATAAGGTGGTGGGGCTTAACAGGCCTTCATCACGCCCTTTCTCTTTTAATTCCCTCCATCTTTCTTATCTATTATTTATATATTCCTTTTCGCTCCTAAAATGAGATGTCAACTGTAGCATGGATAAATAAGCGGCGGGTGACATTTGGATGATGGTATGCCCTCCATTCTCAACGCTCACAGGTTGCCTTCCTTGCCTCAATGTATGGAAGATGATCTACGGCTGTCTCCTTCATATTTTCACTTCTTCGATTTTGTCACTTTCTCTACAGATCTCTACTTGCAAACCCTTGTGGGAAATGCCCTCGTTGGTTTCTCGCTTTCTAATTCGAGAAAAAATTCGGATCTTTTGGGTTTGATGGACTGACGTTCTCCGATCTTTTTTCGGGGGGGGGGGGGAATTTACCCTCAGTGATGCTTCTTACTCTGATTCCCCAGACTGTATTTCTTCTTTTGGAGAAATTATTAAAGTTAAGTTAGGTTAAGTTAGGTTCGACAACTAAATAACATGGCATCCAATTTGTGAAAATGAGATGCCCCTGAGACCATTCGAGCTCAAACATTCATCCATTTATTATATGGAAAAAATGCGCTGCGACGATATTAGCATAGCCCTCGACCGTCCTTAGCCATATCTATCCACACATAGGATAACAGTAAAATGAACGGCGGCGTGTTGCCATAGACACGCGCCTCTACTCCCACTCCACCTCCTTACGCCGCCCCAGTCATACCCAATACCACTACTTGCACACACAATAACACCACTCATCAGGGTCCAACCATCTAACTATCCCTATCTTGTCTAATTCTTTAACCTTTCTTCTTTCTACTCTAGGATCTCCTGCAGTCTTCCACAGTGGTCTCTCTTCCTGTACAGACAACTAAGAAGTCGCTCTACTCCACATTGAATTGAAGGAATCTAATCGGTTTTAATTTCGTCATTACCTCTTTCATACGTTACAGACGATTTTACACCCCACCCTTGATTGAGGATTCTTGTAAACCCGTTATCATTTTGCAAAGAAATGAAGACTCGCATTATGTTCCTCTATCTCACACTTCTTCTATACCTCATGGAAGCACGGCCTAGTGATCATATTTATATCAATTGAAAGACTGAATTTCATTTTGAAGACGCTGACAATTCACTTTAAAAAGGAAGATGAGGTCAGCAAACCTTTATTCATAATTATCAGTCTTTGTTCATGAAAATTGCAAGATTTCATCCTGCACCCTGTAAGGGCTAACAGCCCTGAAGGACGCGTTATAAATACCCATTATTATTATTATTATTATTATTATTATCTTTGGATAAAATTAAAAAACGAAGAGATAGAGTTGGAATTCTAGTCTCAGAGAATTGCCCTTTAAAATAATAGGAAAAAAGGAACGGATAAAATTCGACTCCAATTTTGTATTTCCGAATTTAAAGACGAGTTTGTACGGAATTTAAATCGATGTCAATTCAAGCCTCGTTTAAAGGGTTGTTGGCTAATTCCTAAGTGGGCGTGTGACATGGGCGCCATTGGAATCGGGTGTCCTTTTTCTTTGCCTATGGGTGGGAGGACTTACGTTTTCCTTCTTATTCACTATTTAGTGTCATTGTTGTTCTTCCTTTATTCGGAAAATTATTTTACTTGTGTTTCAGTTTCATTATAAAAAATTGAATGCAATTTTGCTCCCATTCTTTTAGTGGTGAAGTCTATTACAATTGCGCTCGAACAATAATCACAGCGAATCATGTCAAAAATATATTGCAGCCTTACAGCAGGCCCTACTGGCCTCACCATTCAAGCAAACTTACAGCTAAGTCCTTTTCATTATCTTGTAAGGACCCTGAGGTATCTTGCCTTCTCTCGCTCTCTGTCTCTGTCTGTCTCTCTTTCTCTCTCTCTTTCTTTCTTTTTCCCCCATCTCGTTTCTATATATGTATAAGTGTCTCTGTCCCTCTCTCTTTCTCTTTTTATGTTTGTCTATTTATCTATCTATCTATCTGGTCCAGGTCTTACTTCAAAGCTCTATTTTCTTCGTCCCTCTCGGATCATTTCTCTGTTTTTTTTTTGCTTTTTCCTCCCATTCTGCCTCTACCTATCATCTCTCTGTCTCTCTCTCTCTTTCTTTCCGTTCTTTGTGTCACTTCTTTTACTATCTCTTTCTCTTCTTTATCTCTTTGTTCTCTCCTTCTGTCTCTAATTATCATATCTCTCTTTTCTCTCTCCTTCCCTTCCTTCTCTCTTATATCACCCCTTCTTTATCTTCTTTATTCAACTCCGCATCCTTTTTCCCTCTATCTACCATCTCCATTTTGATCTCTTTCCTTCCATTATATCCTCTTTCTCCCTCTATCTATCATCTCTCTGTCTCTCCTCTCTCCTTCCGTTACCTTTCTTACTCTATTCATCTTCACCTATCTATATATTTAACTATTCATTGGCATATCTTTCTTGTCGCTATCTCTCTCCCTCCTTTCCTCTTTACCCCCCCCCCATCCCTCTGCTCCCCTCCAATTTTTTTAAATGCGTTAATCTGAGCCACAATTTGTACGATCCCGATAATCTCCAATTGATACTCGTTCCAAATCGTCCACAAAAGCCGGGGGAAGTAGTGAAGCAGACAAGGTCATTCACCATCAACTTAGGGATCTTGATCTTGATCTTAATTCTCAGGCAGGTGACCGCCAAGCGGCAATCCCCCTGGCCTTTGTATCGGCACTACCTGTGAGGGCAGGGAAACGGTTAGTATTATCTGCCTACAAACACATTCTCACCTTCCATACGCTCTCCAGGAAGTCTTTCACTGCTACAATCATTCGTCCATTCGTCTGGTCACACACAGAGTCCCAACAGAATAAGCAGCCATTCTCTTCCACTCTTTTCTATCACCTCATCCACTTCACATCCCATTTCATTCAGGATGACCTGCATCATTTCCATTCTTTCATTAACATACTTGTCGCATTCCAACATGATATGCCCTACTATCTCAACCTCACCCCTGTCACACATCTCACACATTTTACTGCCAGACTCTGACCATCTGTAACTTCTCGCATTCACATCCATACTTTGTGTCCTAGCAACTTTCATACCCTGGCGCCTTTTTCTCCTTATATAGCTCTAGTATCCTCTTTCTCTCCATCTTATATATCCACTTTTTTTGAGCCCACATCTTTCACCACTTTGTCTATTTCATTTTTCCACTTCCTCCCATCCCAGTTACGTCCTCCTCCATTCGCATTCAACATTGTCCACTCATATAGACTCAAGTCTGCTACTAGTCCACACATATTTGTCATCCCAATGCACATCTTATTCCAACTGCTACTGTTCTTATTCCACAAATAAACCTTTCGTGCCAATCTTGTATCCTCCATTCGCTCCAGTCTAATCTTATACCTCAAAGACGCTTTCATACACTTTTTTCTAAAAGTACTCCATCCCATGTCGCCTCTCACTCCCTCAATCGCTGCATACCTAGGTGCGTTCAGGGCTATTCTTCCTACTCTATTTTTCCCAGTCTCTAGCTTGTCTATTTCCTTCTCCTTCCAAGCTATTACATCCATACCACACATAATACTTAGGCACAGCCACACTCTTCCATACTTCCCTCACCACATCATACTTACTAGCCCTAATCCTAGCTACACTGCGCAATCTACCTACCCACTGGTTAGTCATACTAATCTTCTCATTCTTCATGTTTTCACTACCTATAGAGCTTATCCACACTCCTAGGTACTTGTATTTTTCAGTCTGCTTTATAACATATTCTCTGATTTTCCATGTGGCATACCCGTCATTCTCCGACCTATTTAATGTCAGCATCTGGCTTTTCTCCTTGCTTAAACTAACTCCAAAATCTCTGCCAAACTCATTTACAACATCTAGTAACCTTTGTAACTCTTCTGCTGTCTCACTCATCACAATAACATCATCTCCGTACAACAACAGGCATATCTATTCATTCCCAACGCTTACTCCCACATTCAAATTTCTTACCCATTTCATTCACCACGAACATGTTGTCTTCCGCTCTTCACCTAGCAACCTGACCATTTCAATCGATTTGCTCAATCTTTCATTGAACACTGCACTGAAAACTTTGCCTACTGTATTTAACAAGGCTATTGGTCTATAATTCTTCAATTCACTCTTACTCCCCCCCCCCTGTGCAGCAGAGTCACTCTGCATTCATTCCATTCCCTCGGTACGTTTTCTTCTTTCCAAACCTTGTTAAATAATTCTGTCAACCACAACCTCGCCTTCATTCTTATACATTTCATACGGTATTTCAGCCGGCCCAGCTGCCTTTCCATTCTTCTGCTTTTTCAAACATTTCTCAACTTCCTCTCTCCTAATTCTTTCATTCAGCTCACTTGCGTTTTTACCCTCCAGTGTCACACATCCTTTGTTGACCTCTGCCGTCTCTCCTACCCCACTTATAGTTTCCCAAAACTCTTTTATACAATAAATCATTTTCTCTCTCTCTCTGTTACACATTCACCATTCACTCTCAAACTTTTCATCCTCTCCTTTTCGTTCACACTTTCACCTCTCATGAATCTATACCATTCACGCCCCCCCTGCAGTCCTTTCTCTTTCATTGCCCGAATCATATTTCTCTCACACTTCACCTTTGCATTCATAATTTTTCGCTTGGTTTGTCGCTGTTGTTTCACATACCCTGTCCATGCCTTCTGGTATTCCTCCCCGGCTGCTTCACTTTCATGCCGCTTCTTTCTCAGTCTTCTGCATCTCTTATTACGCTTTTTTTCGTTCACTTCTAGCATTTCTAATATCATTATTCCACCATGGTTTACACACGCTCCTCTCTGGTCTCACCCTTACATATCCTATGTGTCTCACTGCTGCACTTCTAACGTCCTCCACTAATCTTTGATTCATTTCTTTCACATCATGCAGCCTAATTTCTTCCATTCAGATCTACCTGGAAATTCCTCCAGTTGGTATCCCTCAATTTCCACTTTCTCTTCCATAATCATTTATGACGAACGTTTTAACCCAACCATCCACCTCTTATAAATCTGTCTATTTATTTCCATAGCTCTTCTTAATTCTTTATCTATTTCTTTCTTTAGCTCTTTCCTTATACCTCAACTCTATTTGTATCATTATATTATTCTTTCTTTCTTCTTTTCCATTCTCGTGTCTTTTTTTTTCTTACTCGAATGGCTTCAGGGAGAGGTTGTTGTGTGAGCGTCTTCGATTGTCCCGACGATCAATTCCATTCTCAAAGCTCTTGATCGCCTTCTCTCCCCTGTAAACTTTCTCTACACTCGCAACATCACCTGCGCTCTGGAAGGGCTAACAACACTGAAGGGCGCATTATAAATACTGATTATTATAATATTATAGGAGATAGATTGAAAAATAGAATAAAAGAGGGGGAGCAACACTTTCCGATAATGAAAAGAGATAAGAGGAGGTTTTATATATTCAGATACTTACATATAACAACCAGGCCCTTTCAGCTGAAAGAGGTATGTATAAATAGACGTATGTATGTTTGAAAAAAAGAAGGAGTTTAATCCAAGCTTATGATTAATCTGCTCCTGGTACTAATAATTATTATGAAAGGTGTGTTTGCAGCGAAAGCTTCATGAGGTAGGAGGATGAAACGATTTTAACACATGATTGTTTTATGCAGGATTATTTATAGGTATGTCGAAAAAAAAAGAATTGAAAACCTGGGCTATTGAATAATGTGCATTTTTTTATATTGGGCTGTAAAAACTGTGAAATGAGCATTGCTAAAATAATGATGTGAGAGGTGTGGCGGAGTGAAACCTCAACTCAAGCTTAAATCTGCATCTTAATGATCAATCAAAGTAAAATGTAGCATTGGTAGATTTTTGATTGATCACGATTGCAAGTCCATTTGAGAAGTTTTTGTAAGGAATTGAGAAATGTAATAGAATAATGTAAAAAATATCTGTAGGAACATGATGAGACGACTTGCAGGTTGCAAATGAGAGATGATTAGGTATGAAGTACATAGATGCATCTCGAGAAAATATCGTTACCTCGATTCACTCTCTTTAACTTGTTCAAATCTTTTTGGCCTGAATTCTTCAAGACTGGAAAAGTTCGTTTCATGGATTTTCGCTTCTTCTTGAAATACACTGGTTGCTAAAAAGCTCATTCAAGGTCCCCCCCCGCCCGTCTTATCCATAATGGCCTAAACACCGTAGCACCCCCATACGGATAAAAAAACACAGAATAAAGGTTTGACTAAGTTTTTTAGCTTAGTGAACCAAAATAACTTCCAAATATACCTACGATTATACATAACCCAAAATTAAATCTGCCAATATTTTAAGAAAATGCTAATAATCAAGGCACCTGATTCTGATAAATTGAATCCCATCTCCCTTAAGGAATTAGGCAAATAAAACGTTAAAACCGCCTTCGGGAAAAGAATAGCCCCCTAAAGTTTCTACAAAGACTGATCCTGATAATTTGGGCCAGTGTGCTTATTCAGTGGTTGAGAACCTCTTGTAGTCTATGGTTATGAAGATAATCGTGAGCTAGATAAAGATAAATAATTGTTTAGACCAGTAACAGCCCGACTTTCTCCTTGGACGTCTATGCTTAACTAATTGAGTCGATTTTTCTACGATGAATCCCAATATTTGACCAAGATAAATATGTAGATAAAATTTATCTCTACTTAAAAAATTATTTACAAATTACGAATATTTCACAAAATTATTGGATAAAGCTAAAAGTAGAAAGAATCTGATGTCGTAGGCAGAGTTGTTATCGACCTGAACAGTTCCATTGGGAATTCCGTTTATCAGAGATCTCTTTCTAGGCTTTATATATATATATATATATATATATATATATATATATATATATATATATATATATATATATATATATATATGAATAAGTTTGCTTAGATTATCGAGGAAACGATCAACATCACTGTTTAGATAATGCTGTTTGATGCTCATTTTTCAGCCAAGTTTACAAAAAGAAGAGCACATATTATTCTCCACGAGTTTCCCATACTTATCGGCTCTCATGATTATATTTGCAACCAGTATAAGCGACGACGACGTACGTGACTCAATGGTTTCCAGTGAATCTTTTAAACGTGTTTTTTTCATGAAATCCAGTATTTGCGGAACATCAAAAATAGTCTTTTTCGGCTTTTCAATGCTCAGAGTAGGAGGCATTGCCTAGATGTGTAGACCAAACACGTGTATTTATTTTCATGGCTGTTTCATTAAGGTTAGTGTGATGCACAGCGGTGGCTCCCCAAATCCAGCGCCCTATCACTCGGGTAGCGGGAACCAATGTCAACTCTGGGGGGGGGGAGGGGGTTCTTCCTCACCCAAATACAGCTCTTCTTTTTCCTGCCTAACAAAGCTTAAATAAAAATAGGCCCAAGAATTCTACATTTTCAAGGATGGAGTGCTTCCTACAGGGCTTTCTCTATTGGAAATAGGACCAGTAAACCACAGTCACTGGCTGACCACAGCTAACAGAATTCTTCGGTTGTGGGTGTCAAAGCATGAGCTCAAAGGAAAAACCTTTAAGAATCTACGACTGATTGTTGAGTTCATCATTGGTGTATATTACCCATGCTGGTTTAACGTTAAGATTAATCACTCGTGGACCGAGGGACTTAGGCACATTCTTTATCAACTTCACTGCCCTATGTCTCAGAGGAAGGAGGTGTTGGATATTGTTTTACCAACTGTTAAGAGATCAGTTTGGTATGCACACAGTGAAGCCTATGTTCTGAAGATCAGGCGGAAAGAACTGAAGAGGTGAAAAGAATCCAGACCACTAGGGGAGAAGGAGACCCAGATACACAGCTGGGAGACTCCTTTGTAAGGCTTAGAAGGACACAAGACATCAATTGTGATGCTACTGGGATTGGAGATCTGATCAATTGGTCAGAAGATGTCTCTGAGCCACCTCTCACTTGCTCTTTAAGTACTTCTGAATTGAAAAACGTCATTGACTCTCCTATGAAAGTACCTGACTTGCTTTGTCACACACATAGCCTTGATAGAGCTGTAAGAATGGTGACTGAGGCTTCTTCCAAGTATTTCTCCAATGCACAGAAGGATAGAGGAATCAGATCATAAGAGCCAAGTAGGCGTCTGATGTCCAGGAATGAGTCAAAGCAAGATTTCTGTGCTCTGGTGAAGTTTAACTTTTGAATATGACCCAAAGTGACCCATGCAGCTATATGTGGAGCTTTGCATACACTTTTCTCACTCAATTAACATGTAAATTTGAAGTTACTTTATGTTTGTGTGTACTTGGATTAAATAAAAATAGGTTACATAAGCTCGGGACGAAAGGGAAAAATTTCTTTTTATTTAAATGGAAATTGATGTAGGTAGGAGCAATTGTATAACAAAATGAAGTTCTTTTTCAAAATCTCCACCAGAAATTCTATCATTTAAGCGCCCTTCATTGAGGGATTCAATGAAAATATATGGTTGCCCCAAAGTATGATTCGCCCTAATGGAATAAGCTCACTAGTCATGTTATAGTATCTTCACTCGGCGGAGTTTTAAGAATAGGTTGGATAAATTTATGGAAGAGGATGGTAGGTAGTCTCCTCTTTAGACTGCTCTGGCTATATACAATCCGCATTTCCACTTTCCCCAACTTGACCAATTTATGAACTCACTATTTTCTGGTGGAGATCCTAATATTCGGTTTTAATAATGAGACGTAGAATGATGGTATGGCGCTGTTCGAGGTAATTGGCCTTCACAAAGTGACTACCATCGACTATCGGGAAGGGAGAGAGAAGAGGTTTGGCTTACCTTCAGGGTAAGGGTTCGAGCCCCAAACGGAGCTTTAGGAGAAGGGGGTCGGGGTTCGTTTACTAAAATCCATAATCCGCATGTGGGTGTGAGGCGACATATGTGGAATTGTGCCTTACCAGCCCCAACATTGCGAGTTTTCCTCCCTGGCCCCATTCAGGGGAGCTCTTCTATACATTTCTACCCCTCTGTTATCTTCTCTTTATCCTTCTATGCCCTTATCTTCTCTTTATTCTTCTATGCTATTATCTTCTCTTCTTCTTTGGGTACCCGAATAAAGGCGACTGCGAGTATTTTTCGGCGGAATTTTTTTCATTTCCTCCAAATTTGAGGCGTAACCCCTCTTTCCCGCTCAATACGAGGGCGTATCAAGGAGAAATATCTAAATAAAGAGGTGAAGATGAAGTTAAAATGTGCGGAAGATGTATAACCACCGATCCCCCAGAGGGTGTTGGGGCAGGAAAGGTACAATCTTCCAGATTTCAACCTTAGCGTGGTCGCCCTTGCTACCCCAGATCCTCCCTTGCTGGGGCGTGAAAGTAAAGAAGAGGGGGGATGCAGGCATGTTGAAAACCAGGAACGAATGCACAAAAATTGATTGGCGACTAGCCTGCAAAGCCAGCCTGCGTCCGGGTATTTCCTTGGCGATGTCCCGGGGGAGAATTAACCCCGACCTCCTCGGCAGCTCTTCTTGGCGTCTTATTTCTCGACAGCGTGTCCACGTAATTTAGATGACGCATTCGTTCTGAACGACCGGTAGTCACTTCTTTCGTGTCGTCGAGGCACAAGAGAAGGCGTAAGAGCAGCACAGATCTTGCAAGTGCATTGTAGATCATCTTCTTGAAGGTTTGCGCATATAGCGATGAATCCGCTTGGTACTTCGATGAGGTTTACGAGATCGACTTTTTGCTCGGCGTAGAGTGAGTGCCCCGCAAAGTCGGCTTTCTGGGGCTGGGTTTGGCCGGGAAAGGTCCTCGAGGAGACCCTCTTAGTGAGGATCTCTATGCTGGCTTCTTGCCTCTTGCCTCTGCTTCTCCTCTTCTTTCTTGCCCTGTAAACAATGTGTAATTGTGTGTTTGGGGTGTGAGACGTATTTAGCGATAGAGAGGGTAGGTTAAAAAGCTGTTCGGATTTGACTGAATTGAGAGCTCCCTCCCATTACCTACTGAGGAGATGTAGGGTGATGATAGATGGATCCGTATCAACAATGGCTCGTTGTCGAAAAGTCGTCCTTCTGTGGGAAGCGGGCGTCAAGTTATAAACTTTTATTGAGGCGCAAATAAACCTTGGTCCTTAATTCCTCCCTCCCGGAGTCTTCCACCTGCGGTTTCGAAATGGTTCACGGTAAGACCCTCGACTCTCCCCCATAAACTTAAGAGGGGGCAACTTTGTATTTTAGAATATCCCATAAATTATTAGATTTGCTTCTTACCGACTCAGGACTCCCACTTTTCATGGAGCTTCCCATTGTAAAAGCCTTAATTATATGACTTTACAACCCTCCCCTTCCCCCTACTTGGCTTCGAGGTAGGGGTGTTCTGTCGTTACGTAACCTGCTGGAAAAAAAGAACACCGCAGTCGAACTGGTGAAGAATGCAGCTAAAGGCCCAATTTAAGAAAGAGCGAGGAATTCGTTCCTAAGAATAACCCTTTCCTTTCTAATTTACTCAGTGTGTAATGGATTGAGGCGATAGAGAGGTGTGAATGTACAGGGTGGTTGGAAAGTATTGTCGCCCTTACCGAAAAGAAATGAGAACAATATAATCACATGTGCGTACACACATGTATTTGGTCTACACATTCGCACTGGGACAATCAGCGATGGTGCAACCCATCGTGAGCAGAGGAGGGGGGGAGGCTCTCTGTGCCAGATGCATTTGGATAGGAGTGCCTCGAATGAGGAACGCTAGTAATCCATGAGAAGGGCTTAGTAAAGAAGGAGAGATGTTGTGTCGTGAAGCTAGGGAGGGAAATGATAGCGGTGTTGGGCATTGGCTCTGTTGCACATACTTAGCTCCGTGATGCTGGGTATCAGTGTATCCGCCCAATAAGTGGCTAGTTCATAACCCCACTGAAGGTTTTTAGCCGCTCTCACTGAAATGGAACCCCCGCCTTGACCTCAGAAATCCAGCGCCGTATCGCTAGGTTAGAAAGAACTGTAGAGGGCACCATCTCTATACTTCAATGGAAATTTCCTCTAAATAAATCCCTCTCGGTGCAGTTGTCATCTATAGGTTCGATCCCCGTCCAAAGGCAGTCGCCGCCCCACTCTAAAAGAGCCCAAACCAGAAAAAGGATAAAATGGAAGACAGAGTCTCAATTGGCATCGCTTATAAATAATTTCTTCTCAATTAAAATATGAAAAGAACATTTTAAATTATTGATGAAAATAGGATCGAGTTAATTAACACTCGGCTTTGATAGGTGTGAAGTTAAGGAGCCTCGTCTATCGTCTATGATGAATTCGAACTTCATGCAAGGCTTTCCAAATGTGATACTACTAGTTTATTACAAAAAGTGGCCGAGGGACCAGCAACCATTAAGGGGGAAATGGGGGGCGAATACCCCATTTCGAAATAATCAATGAAAGGCTCGAATTCAATTCAGTTGCCAGACGTTGTTAGTGCTCCAATGTTCATTGCTTTTATGCAGTGCTCCTCACCTTCGGGAAGGAGCTAGAAATGAAGTAATTAAATTTCCTTGAAGTGGGTGACAGTGTATTAATTCTTTCGAGATTTTATGAAATTAAAATACCTCACATAAAATTGCAAGAAGGACCAAAGACTCTATTTTTAACTCGTCTATTTAGGGCGACTCAGGAGGTTGGCCGGGTTGTCTTCAGAGGGAGCCCATGTCCCCACCGGTCTCCTGTGAATAAAAAGAAAGTGGTAAAACAGAAGGAACTTGGTAGGCAAAAGCACTAGGAAACAAACGAAAACGGAGCCTTTTAACAAAAGGGCCAAAGCGGCCGTGGAATCGGAAAACAAATACGCGTCGGGATTGGTACAAAAGCTATCAAAAGTGCGATGAACTCTGCTCGCATGGCATGGGTGGTGCTCTTGAGTACAATAGTAGCCGGCTCCTGGTTTGGGAGAATCCATCCCATTGCATGGGAGGTTGCATCTGAGTAAATTGCCCCCTCTTTCTCGGGCGGGAACCAGGGGACTAATTAGGAGGATAACAAGGCCCCCAAGAGGAAGACCCTGTTCGAACGGGAGTAGGCCAGTTGGGAGCAGAATCTTGGCAAAGGAGGAGGCCCCACAGATGAAATTAAAAAGCACACCCAGCCTCTGCCATAAGGGAGAAACCTTGGGGACTCTGCAGGCCCACTCAAGCGCCAGGCGGGTCCGCTGGGTCATCTCAGGTGAGGTGGGTGGACCTGGAGCGCAGGTGAATTTCCACCCCGAGGCACACGAGGGACTTGGTGGGCAGCAGGGTGCTTTTGGGTACGTTAATGGCAAGCGAAGAGGCTCCAATATCACCTACTAATAGACTGAGGTCTTTACACGAGCCTATTAAAAGGATATCACCCAAATACGTAAATGCCGTGCATCCCCTAGCACGGGCCATGGGCTGAAAGATGGGGGCCATACACTGCTGCATTATTTAAGGACTTCCGCTAAAACCCATATACAGTCTCCTAAACCTGTCCGTGCGGTCCCCACACCTGACCCCGAACCAACCTCGGGCCCTCTGGTGGAGGGGAATGTGATACAAACCGTGGCGCAGGTCTATCTTAACCGCCCACGAGCCCCGGGGAGCCTCACTAAGAACGTTTCCTAAGGACAAGAGCTGAAAGAGGGGAGGGGGGGCTGAGTAATGACTGAAAAGGGGCAATGTGGACATGTGGTAAACAAGACGGTCCTCGGAGGAATTCTTAGGGACCAGAAATACGCAGTGGCAGCATTTCACCTCCGAGGACTCTTCCAGAACCCCTGAACGCACCAGGGTCTAGACAATGGTAACCATAATGGTGTGGGGGGGGGGAAGAATAATGCTTATAAGCCCGCAAGTAAACCTTAACCCCCTGCCTGGCAGCTGCCCTGGCAATATTGGAGGGGTGTGGTACACCCTGGCAAACATTGCAGGGCACTAAGTCACAAATGTCACGTTGCAGGGGATCCCTTACTACCTTAGCAAGGGGATCAAATACAGTGGCCTGCTGCCCCTCCTCATCATCTTCGTCCTCCCGTCACTCAAGTTGAGGTCACGGAGGCGCATTCTGAGCAAGCGCCTACTCCGGTAGAGGAGCAATTGGTCCTTGAATGACGTCGGGTTCGGGGGCACCATGCAACTCGCGCGCCTTCAAGGTGGTGCATAGTCCTGGATCCTCCACCATCAACATTTCCTGGTGGTCCAAACCTGAAGGGGGGGGGCAAGATATTGATAGGCTCCACTGTAACCGCCAGGCTGTGGTCCGCGTCCAGAAGCCGCTCCTAATTGTCCAATTGCAAGTCGTCTAAGTCAGACTCCGTCGACAGAGGGCTGGGGGGAACGGGCGACGGGTTCCTCGGGTGAAAAGGGGAAGTCGACATCAATTCTCCGAGGGAGGTTTCCGGTCCGAACCCATTGCTAAGGACGGAGATCCCAGACGGATCGTCAGCGCCGACCTATACCGCGAGGGGGAGGGTACCCCACAGGGCTCGGAACAGAGAGCCTGGAAGGGGAGGGGGAAAGGGGTTTGCTGGAGAAGGACCGAAAAGAAATTCCTGAATGGTCCAGGACTCCTCGATCCATTCACTAAGGCTTCCGGGGTTTAGAGCCCCCTCTCCTTCCCTTGCCGCGAGACCAGTTTCTTGATCGCGGCTGCTTCTCCTGGCCCTGCTGGCGTTGGGGCTGTTGTTGTCTAGAGCCATAATCGGAATACTGCTTGCGTAATACCGCACGGTTATATAACACCGGATCAATGTCAATACCGACACCCTGGGTGGACTGTAATCACGAGTCCTCTAAGGCATATACCCAATTAACTAGGGACACTAGGTAATAAAATCGCAGATGGGTATTGAGCCGGTCCTCCTCTGGAGTCCTGAGCCTATCCCGCAGACGGTGAAGGATAAACAGAAGTTCAATTTCTTCCAGGTCACGACTACGGAATGGGGAGTTGGAGGAAGGGATACAAGCACGAAGGTGCTCCACAATAAGATCCCAATCGGGTACAACTCTCCGGGGCTGGACAATCTGGGGAAGACCTAAAGCTGGCATCGGGAAGGTTTAACTCTAGGGCTGGGGGTAAGCCCCTATGTGGGTTCAACAGACTCGAGTCGGCCGTACTGTTCTGAGGCTCGGGCGGCACCTCCCGAGTGCTAAGGGAGTCAAGCGCCTGACGCCTCAGGGTATCCTCGTCATCGGATTCAGAAGCAGAGGGAAGATTCTGAGGAGGGTAGGGCAGGAAAGGCACGTGTCCCACCTCGAAGTTCCGGGTTTGGAGCTTATCGAGTGACGAGCGCGGGATCGCGTTGCAGGTTGGGTCCCGAATCTACTCATTCTCTGTAGACTCGGCCGACGTGGACGGCAAGACAGTCAGGTCGGTTCTGATTATTGTATCATGTGGTAAAGTGCTTTATTTCACCAGTTTTGTGGGTTTTGACGCTGCTCGGGGGTATTTTTACCCCTTTTACTGGCCTCAATGAATGCTGGTGGAAGCACAAGACGACTGTGTATGGAAGCAAGGACAACCAAACGGCAACCTTCTACACGAAAGGTAATGAGCCTGGAAAACGGTTTAGCGGGGCACTTTTCTCTCCATTTTCCCGCTCCTCCTGTTTCAGGTTCAGGTTGTTATGCCACCCTTTGTAACGTGATTTGGTTTTATTATTGTGGAAAAAAATATTGATAATCCTTTCCTTACAAACACTCGGCGAAAATCTCTTTGTGCTTTGACTGTCCTTATTACATCTTCTCCATTTCAAGCCCAGAACCTAGATCCTCTCTACTTTTCACCATCCTACTCTTCTTTCGATCTCTGGGCATTCTCCTTTGCATTCCACCATCAGATGTACTCATCTCTCTCTCTCTCTCTCTCTCTATTACCAAGGGTACCATCGCAAGAGTCATCTTCCCGATATGTTCGTTCCTTTACCCCCAAGGATCCCATCATGATCGAGGATCTCGATCACATCGTCCCAACGTCCCCGCTGTTGTTCGAGAATCAATTGGTTGAGTTCTGTTTTGATCTCTTCGTTATATCGAGTCAATTAATGCTTTTCTGGGGTTAATCTCGTACAGAAATTTCAGTTCACGGAATAAATCCTTCATGTATTAGATCCATCTGTATGTTGAGATGGACCTATACGCGGATTTCGTGATTCATGCTCTATCCGCGTTGATTAGATGGTTGTTAAGGTCGTCGAGTGCATCGTTAATCTCCTCGAGAATCGCATCATCTAAATTGGTATGATAGTCCTAGAGGAGGTCTGCGCACCATGCCGAAACTGATTTTTTGGTAGTTTTTCCTAACTGCGGCTGGGACTTGTGTAGGGATCGACGAGTGTCGATCCCGTGTTCCGAAATTATCTAGGAAATGGATGGGGATTGGCTGAATTCAGTTGAGTATGAGAAGGACTTAGGCGTAGTAGTAGATAGGTTACTGAAGTTTTCGAAGCAGTGTATTGAGGACAAAAATAGAGCAAATAGGGTGCTAGGACACATTAAGAGGAATGTTAGCTTCAAGAGTAAAGAGGTTATCCTTAAACTATACAATTCATATGCAGTGCCGGTTTAACCTAGTAGCACATGCTACGGGCCCCAAGCTTCAGGGGGCCCAGTGGGGATGTTCTTAATTAGTAATTATTAAGTTTTTGCCCTTAGGCACAGAAGGTTGAGACAAAAAAAATTATTTATTTTCCTGATTTTTCATATTATTATTATATATGATATTAAATAGAATTAAATAGTATTGGGCACGAGTTACTGGGAAAAACTAACACGTCAAGGATAATTGAGGGGTTTTCTGTTGGCCATTCTCCTAAGGGCTTCATGTGAGCCACGTAACTAGTTGGTGTGCTCTCAGTTCGGCAAATGGTTCCAAGCTTTTCCAAGGCAACACAAATAGTCTACTGGCTAAGCTACTGGTATGCCTGGTGTTGTTCTTTAAAAAGGAATATAAAGTGTACAAAATAAAACCCTCTTATCAGTTGAGTCCTTCCAGCCATACTATTAAATTCCTCAGATAATATTTTCCCTCTCGTACAAAGGAAAATGGGGAAGTGGTGGCAAGATACAATATATATATATATATATATATATATATATATATATATAAAGTTCATATACATATACGGAGGAGGGGGAACCCGCTGTTCCTTGTGCCACGGGCCCCGCAGCTACTTAAACCGGCCCTGCTTGTATGTCAGGCCACATTTAGAGTACTGTATACCAGCATGGTCACCACATTTTAGACATGACATCAACCTGTCAGTACAAAGGAGGACAACAGAAATAATATCTTCCCTGAAGCATCTTGAATATGAAGATAGACTGAGGGTGCTAAATATGTTCTCATTTAAAAGAAGGTATATGGGGGTAGATAGGATTGAGCTTTGTAAAATCGTTGCTGGGATGCATAAGTTGGATCTTAGCAACTTATTTGAGTTGGAAGGTAGTAATAGGACTAGGGATTACCACTTAAAAATTAAAAAAACCGAGGTGGGGGTTGGATGTTAAAAAATATTTTTTCACCAATAGAGTGGTAGATTACTGGAATAGTTTGCCATCTGAGACGGTAGACAGCCAAACTGGCACGTTTTTAAGCGCAGATTGGATGATTATATGGGAAGGGAGGGTTAAATTTTCTTTTGGAGGAGGGGGTTATTCCGGACTTATTCCTGTGGATGCAGTTTTTTCATGCGAAACCGATGCAAACCGAAGAGACCAATAATAAAATGAAAAAAGAAGATCAGGTTGGGAGGAACTCCGTGATGCCTGCGTCTGGGGGCATTAAAGAAGGTCAAAGCTCCCTGTGGGTAGGAAGAGAATAAATTAGAGCGAAGACCTCAATCTCTCCTCTGAGTAAGACAAGTCCACAATATACACAAGTGATCGTCTCGCTACAAGTCAAAATTCCTCTAATAAAGCAAATTCAGTTGCCATGACTTCGTTAGGCACCCAATGTGCTATGACTATTTCTAGCTCCGCCTCAAATGGGCAGAGCTAGCGGTTAACGTGTGTTCAAAATTTATTTCTTCAATTCCTCAGCGAACGTGTGCGGTTCAACATTAATTTGTCTCCTGTGTTAAAAGTGCATCTGTCTATATATTTTATTTGGCTACGCCTTAGTTTTTTATTTGTTAATTCTGAGCTTCCCTCTCCGGTCCTGGCCGCATAAAGTGCTAAAACAAAATGTGAGTCCACCGAGAGCAATCGCCATTATTTCAAACATACCGCACTTTCCTCGCTGCTATTTCCGAGCTTATACCCGCCACAATAAAGTAAGTGAAAAGCATTTTCCATTTTTTTCTCATTTTTAAAAGTTTTGAAGTTAATTTCGGGGATTTATTTACATGAATACAAAATTAAGAACATATTTATGCACCATCAACCTATTCAAGGTGGTTCAGGAAAGTACCAGCTTTGTTGCTTTCCTTTGCACTGACTCTACTGGTTGATATCTAATAATGGGAACCATGTTTGTATACAGTTGTGGTCCGAATACGAGTTATACAGTTTAAGGATAACTTCCTTACTTTTATAAGTAATATTCCTCTTAATGAAACTCATCACTATTTTCTGCCTCAAGACAATGCTTAGAGAACGTCAATGATCGATCTTCTACTCCTATTAATTTGGGAACACGATCGAAACCTTATGTGGGGTTATACCTGGGGGTAGATCCTTTTACAGCCCCTCTCGTTTAAGCTGAACCCCTTCTAAGGGTCGGTGGGAGTTAGTGGCTGAAGATCGAAGTGAGCGCTTCTTCCTACCCTCGACGTTAGTTAAGACGCTTTCTCTTCTCTCCTCTCCCTCCCCTCCTTCGTTTATCTTCCGTTCTCTTTAGAAGATTTTCACACTCGCGTCAAAGGTAATACTTCAGATTCGGGGCGCACGGTAGATGGCGCTGTTAGTCGGCTACAATTTTGGGCTACAGCATATCTCTTATGACGTCAGACGGTAGCGTCAGCTGTAAACAATATTGACGTAATATTTTTGGTAACACTTCAGATTCGTGGCGCACGGTAGATGGCGCTGTTAGTCGGCTACAATTTTGGGCTACAGCATATCTCTTATGACGTCAGACGGTAGCGTCAGATGTGAACAATATCGGCGTAATATTTTTTGGCATAAGTATATACTGGGGGGCTGCGCCCCCCAGACCCCCCCCAATTGATTGAA
Organism: Ceratothoa steindachneri; assembly: GCA_963969495.1. Lineage (NCBI taxonomy): Eukaryota > Metazoa > Arthropoda > Malacostraca > Isopoda > Cymothoidae > Ceratothoa > Ceratothoa steindachneri. Next base: position 18,611,731 of record OZ018328.1, on the reverse strand, counting down.
ACTCAGGGTCATCGTAGTGTGGTCTCCCTGCAGTGCTTACTCCCCCACGAGCAGCTTTTTACTGGCAGAAAAAACGTAACCTAAAGACAAACAATACTAACTTCAAGCGGGCGGGTATAATTCTGCTATGGCTAGCAGAAATTCGTGGAATCGCTCTTTGATACTGGAAAATTTCTTCACGAAAAGAGCGGTTGCGAGATAGCCAGCAGAATGTTTACCGTTTTCGTTTAAATAGAACTTATCACAACGAAACAGTAAATTTTCCGAAAAATGTAAATTCGCACTGTATTTTGGGCATTTTATAGTTTTCTTAATTAATTTATGAGCCTCTAGATAATCTAAAAGTTTTTCGCGGTTATGCAAAATAAAGCCAAATTCGAATAATGACGAAGCACAAGTAGAGCACGCAGAGCAAAACGGGTCATAGTTATAAGCTACGACGTTGCCAGTAAGAAGCTGTTATCGTTCGTAACAATACAAAATATACGAAAACAAAAAAAAACAATAAAAGACATCAAGAAACCTTACCTAACTTAGAAAAAACTATAAACAAGCAGAGGCGCAGATATTTAGTAAATAATACAAACTAAAAGTTACAAATCCCCAAAACAACAAAACAATATAACGCCGTGATTGGTCATATCTGAGGCTACCGTCTGACGTCATAAGAGATATGCTGTAGCCCAAAATTGTAGCCGACTAACAGCGCCATCTACCGTGCGCCACGAATCTGAAGTATTACCATATTTTTTTGTATATGAGTATATACTGGGGGGCTGCGCCCCCCAGACCTCCCCAAATGATTGAAACTCAGGATCATCGCAGAGTGGTCCCCCTGCAGTGATATCTCCCCCACGAGCAGTCCCCTTGAATTAACTGGGGGGGGGGGGTTTCTCCCCAACAGCTTTTTACTGGCAGAAAAACCTAACCTAATAACAAACAATTCTTACTTGTATAGGTTTCTTGATTAGTTTATGCGCCTCTAAATAATCTAAAAGTTTTTCGCGATCATACAAAGTAAAGCCGAATTCGAATAACAAAGAAGCACATGGAGAGCACGAAAACACAATAACGAAAGAAAAACATTTGCAAAACGGGTCCTATTTATAAGCTACGATGTTGCCAGAGAGAAGCTGTTATCGTTCACAGTAAACAAAAAATACGAAAACAAAACAAAAAACAATAAGACATCAAGAAACCTTACCTAACTTAGAAAAAACTATAAATGAGCAGAGCGCAGATATTTAGTAAATAATAGACTAAAAGTTACAAATCCCCAAAACAACAAAAAATATATAACGCAGTGATTGTCACATCTGACGCTACCGTCTGACGTCATAAGAGATATGCTGTAGCCCAAAATTGTATCCGACTAACAGCGCCATCTACCGTGCGCTCTAATCTGAAGTATTACCGCGTCAAATTCTTTGGTTGTTCGAGTCTTCTTGGAATTTGTTCTTTTTTATGGTTACGACTTCCAAATTTATTATTGCTTCATTTCTTTTCCTTTGTCTTCATATTCGGTATTTGTATCTTCTTCCTCTGAATTTGGTGAAGCTTTTGATGGCTGATGACGGATGACTTCCACTATCCTATTGAAATCCCGATCATCTTCGGAATCTTTCCTTTCTTTTTTATCTTTTTCTCGGTAATTTCCTCTTCTTTTCTACTCGTGTGTTGCTTCTCTCAAAAGTCCCTGCTAGTACCATATCTACGGAGAACCTCATTGTATTGTCCCTGGTTTGGCCAAGTTGCCCGCGTGCGCAGCCATTACTTCCAAGTTCTGGCTGCTATTCACTTGTATTTGTTGTGGTTCTTTGCTACTGCTGCTGATTCCTTGGAGATTTGCGTTGCACTCGCCTAGGTGGTATTGCTCCTTATGGTTTGAGTGGTTCTTTCTTTTATATTTTTTTATTGTCTCCTTCTTTCTTGGACATTCCCTTGTGAGCACCACGGCAATTTATACTTTTTTCTGCTCCTTTGGTTAGGAGATATGACGTGATTGCGATGGTCACACTCAGAAAAGGGTAAACATTTAGACGAGCGGCCCGGACGGAATAAATGATTTTTGTGTAAATATTATCGTTCACCCGTGTTTGAATATTCATGCGCGTTAGTTTTCTTCGAATGATAGCTGCCGCCATTTTTTTGTATTAAAAAAATGCCCGAAAGTAAACAAACCGAAAACGTTGTTTACGTAGGCCATTTTTTTTTACAAAATTACTCGAAAAAAACAAACGAAACACGCTGTTTCCGTACTAATTGCAGTGGTTATACTTCTGAAATAGCTAAGAGGAAAGCCTATTTATTTTGCGCGTCTGCGTCCTATTCGAAATCTAGAGAACTTGAATCACGTTTTATTTTCGAGCATCTAAATTCAAACTGAAGGGTCACATCTAATGCTCGGCCACAAATGTCGCATTCGCTTTTATTTCGCACTAAATTATGAATATCCAAAAAGGTGTTTAATTTATCTTTATCAGAAACTAGGGTTAATAATTCCGCAATAGACGACGAACCAAGTTCACAATTCGATACCATTTTCACACTGCGTAACAGACGTCTAATTGATCATTTTCAAACAGAGTAAAAGGGGAATCTTTGACACCCAAACTGCTAAAAAAACAAGTAGTTCCTTGAAAGGATTTAGCTAATTACATTTAAATGTATAAAAGAAAGTAATCAAAATAGTGAAATGGGGAAAAATATATTGAAAAATAAAAATGACTCTGAATCAGGATGATAAAAAGATATTAAGTGGGAAAAAAAATTTGAAATCAAGCATTTCTGACGTCTTCCCCCCCCCCCCCAACCCATATTATAATTCGCAAAACGATTAAAGACGCTGACATGATGTAGTTAAAGCATTCAACTCTGTAAACGTCAGAACATTTAATGAAACTCAGGATATTCATAGTGTGGTCCCCCCCTTGTGTTTACCCCCACACGAGCCGTCCCCTTAAATGTACTCCAAAAACGTGAAACATTTTGGACACTGCGAAAATAGTACGTTTTATCGGCCGGGCCGCTCGTTTACATATTTACCCAGAAAAGTGTGTTCGCCCTTTGGGGCACTCCCTTGTCCCATGTCTATCATTCATGCACGTATCCACATGCAAGAAGTACTCTTTTTCTCTATGGTCTGGCGATGCCCTTAAGTTGAAAGCCAGGAGACCCCTTGTTAATGTTTTCGTTGCCATTTCAAAATGCCTTTGAGGGTCATCATTGGCTATCCGAATTTGAGCCCCTTTTTCCATCGTCCCCCCATTCTTGTTGGTCCCCACTTCGTCCTTACTATGTTCGGGGATTCTATGTCCCATCATTTGCTGTCCGAATTTGAGTTATACAAAGGAACGCAATTCGTTCTTCTTTCTTGGTACCTCTTAAACCGAATTTTCTTGTTTATTAGTGCGTTATATAAAGGAACGCAACTCGTTCTTCTTCTTTATGGATGAGGATGGCTGTGATAGAAGCCTCCTCCTCCGTGCGGAGTTTTAAGGATAGATTGGATAGATTTGTGGATGAAGATGGATGGTGAGTGGGACTGAACTGGATGATGGGAGCAGGGGCTATCTTGTTCGTATAGTATATTTCAGACTTCATTTCTTAGTAGTCTCATCTTTAGACTGCTCTGGCTATGTACCATCTTCACTTACCCCAGCTTCACCAATTTATGAACCACACCATTTTCTAATGGAGATCCTACAGTTAGGTTTTAATAATGAAAATGTTTGTATGGCGCTGTTCGAGACCAGAGGCCTTCACAGAGCACCTACCATTGGGAAGCGAGAGAGAGGAGAGGTTTGGCTTCTTCTGGTGAAGGGTTCGAGCCCCGAACGGAGAGGGGGGAATCGGGACAACATATATCTCTTCATCGTTTACTAAAAAAATCCATAACCCGCATGGGGATATTATGTGGGATTGCGTGCATTACCATCCCCAACACCCTTAGTTTGCCCTCGCCCCAATGCCAGCAGGGCAGGGCATGTTTTTTTCACCTATCTACTTCTATGCTCTTATCTTCTATGTTCTTATCTTCTCTATCTTCAGAGGGGGTCCTCACCCTCCGACTAGGGTGACGTTTCCATGGCGACGACCCGCTGGAGATCTTCCCTTGGTTTTCGACCTCTTTGGTCGTCGTCTCTCCAGACCGCGCATCTCATCACCGACCGCGGGTTCGCCTGTAGGTCGAGGTGGCCACCACACAATAAGAACTGGTTGAATTTCTGGCACTCTTCCTAACAAACGAGGGCATCTGTCCACTAAGGCAATTTCTGCGACCATGCCATCGTAGCACCATTAAAGGGGGGCCACAAGTGCAGCAAATCCACATTAAATTGCTCTTAATGCCTTTCAGGAGGACAAACTTCCTGAGCCACCCATCCAGCAGGACGCCCCATTTCGTATTTTCGCTGCTGCAAGTGCGAGTGGGGTTGGGGTGGAGTGGCACCTTGAAACAACTTAAGACCTGAACGTGGGCCCCCGTTAGCTTTTTTCTTTGAAAGAGTTGGCCCCAGTGCAGTCACAATTGTCCTCGTTTGGAAGATAGCCATTGCAGACCATTCGATCACTACGAAGCTGCATGCAGGCACTACTTATCTAAGCTAACTTTAGTACTAAACTTGGTCATCGAGGTTCGCTTATCTGATCGAGGGCGAAGATCGGAAATATTACTCTTATAAAATACTAGCGTCTATTGGTCTGATTTAGTCATAACTCAGTTCTTTTTTCGTCTAGAATAATTCGTTCAAAGGAATTGGTTGCGTATTGGGGGCAACTTACCCAGAATGGTTCCTTTGATGTAAGGGTACGAGAGCCAAATAGAGTACTTTTGTTCTCAACCATTTGTTGGGAACTGCCCGATAGAAAGAGCTGATGATGAGACGCTCGCTATAACGAGTGGTTGATTCTTCCTTTTTACTTCGGAGTCAAACTGCTCTACACTTTAGGCAGAAAGTGGGGAAGAAAGTGGTACTTTATTTCCGATGCAGGTCAGTTCGCCGGCCATAGAGGACGGACGCCACAAAAAGTACCTCAGGGGATCCATGACACCTCAGAGGGAGGGGATGCCCCCCCCTCCCTATGGTCAACAAATCTCGGCCTCATTTCACCAAATAGTTTGACTCTACCTAGGCTTTCTTTATTCCTTCTAGACTTTCCACTTCGCCTATTTTTGCTATTCTCCCTTGG